>JARWKJ010000014.1:5932441-6676514 GCA_029959095.1 Rhinichthys osculus | reverse complement strand
CAATTCTCTTAATTTCTAAAGAGAAAAAAAATGGGTTTGTGGCTGAAGTCATCACTTCAATGGGTCCATTTCCAGTTGGACCACATCAAACCATCTTTGAAAGGATGACTAGCCTTTATGAATTTTTTATTAAAAGTAAGTATTTCGTTCATATGATCTACACATGCAAAATTCAAAGAAATATTTTCTAATTTTCTTTCAAAAAAATTCTCATAGATTACCAGAGGATTCAAACCCACACCAGTACTGCTGAAACTGTCTGCCAGCACCAGACTTCCTCCCTTCCTCCTCCATCTTCTTCCTCCAGCCTTCCTCATCCTCCTCCTCCATCTTCTTCCTCCAGCCTTCCTCATCCTCCACTTCCATCTTCTTCCTCCAGCCTTCCTCCTTCTTTCTCCTCTTTCTACACCCTTCCTCCTTCTCCTCCATCTTCTTCCTCCAGCCTTCCTCCTCCTCCTCCTCCTCCATCTTCTTCCTCAAGCCTTCCTCATCATCCTCCTCCTCCATCTTCTTCCTCCAGCCTTCCTCCTCCATCTTCTTCCTCCACCCTTCCTCCTTCTCCTCCATCTTCTTCCTCGAGCCTTCCTCCTCCTCCTCCATCTTCTTCCTCCAGCCTTCCTCCTCCTCCTCCATCTTCTTCCACCACCCTTCCTCCTTCTTTCTCCTCTTTCTACACCCTTCCTCCTCCTCCTCCATCTTCTTCCTCCAGCCTTCCTCCTCCTCCTCCTCCTCCTCCATCTTCTTCCACCACCCTTCCTCCTTCTTTCTCCTCTTTCTACACCCTTCCTCCTTTTCCTCCATCTTCTTCCTCGAGCCTTCCTCTTCCTCCTCCATCTTCTTCCTCCAGCCTTCCTCCTTCCTCCTCTTTCTACACCCTTCTTCCTCCTCTTCCATCTTCTTCCTCCAGCCTTCCTCCTTCTGCCTCCTCTTTTGACACCCTTCCTCCTCTTCCATCTTCTTCCTCTAACCTTCCTCCTCCTTCCTACTCTTTCTACACCCTTTCTCCTCCTCCTGCTCCTCCATCTTCTTCCTCCAACCTTCCTCATCCTACCTCCTCTTACATCACCCTTCTTCCTCCTACCTCTTCTTTCCCCACTCCTCCTCCTACACCATTTTCCCCCACCCCTACTCCTACCTCCTCTTGCATCACCCCTCCTCCTTTCTATGATTCAAATCTTCCATCTACAAACCCTTCTACAAACCCTTCTTCCCACTGCCAGAACAGTCATGCTGCCCCATCTAAGCCTAAAGATGCAGGTGATTTTTTTTCACTTCATGCTAAAACTGCACAACATGCATTAAGTTCTATTTTAGCTTGAACAAAGTTATATTCCCAATTTTAGTAAAGTCAATGCATTATTTTTTTGTTTTAATCCAGATTTAGTTCTGACTTTATTTTGACTCAAATTTAAGTAAATATATATATTGTGTGTGTGTGTGTGTGTGTGTGTGTGTGTGTGTGTGTGTGTGTGTGTGTGTGTGTTTTACAGACAATTCCTCCACAATAAATGCAAGGACAGGAGGCAAACAAAGAAAATGGATGTATAAACAAGCAGGTTTTGTGTATTTGCATTTTTAATGAAAACTGAGTAACCAACATTTAGCAAAATATTGTTAAATTCCATAACTAATAATAGACAATAATGTCTATGAAGCTGAATATGTGTATGTAACTGAATGTGCATAAACAGGAATAATCCCCTTCAATGTTCAAACTTACATCTTCTTGATTGTAAAACAGTGTTTAAATGCGTACAGGCATCATACTATTCCCGTGTGCATGGTTGCTGTTTTAAGTAAATGCTTTTAAATAATGGCAAATGAGTTATAAACAAATTTCAAGTATTCTATTAATGGAACTTATATTTAAGCCCTTGTTTAAATTCTTGATCGAGATAAACATCCTATGGGGGCTTGATGATAACAATAAAGTTATTATTACGTTTTTTTTTCAATCGCTAACAAGCGCTTACCCATACTTGAGATACTTTTTTTAAACTCTTAACACAGACTCAAAACACAATTGGCTACATGGATAATTTTCTTCTCAAAAACTAATTTTTGTTAAATATATACTAACTCTTCATTTCAAAATAGAACACATCTTTCTCTGCACACACTAACTTTACCAAAACACTGGAAATCTGACTCAAAATGAAATTATTCTGTCAAAGAATAACACTTGTTTTCACTTCACAAGGTACATGCAGTCAATTAAAGTACACCAGGTTTCAAAATACTGGCTATTGTTGACATTACAAAAACTACATAGACTTTGATGTTTCAGTTTTACAGGTATTTGCATGAAAAACATGCAATCCAATGTTTTTACACTACATTTCTTGGTTGGGAACTGTATTTCCACATGTACAGTAATGTTCACATTCAAAACCATTCCAGTAGAAAGCACATCAGTTTTTTTCACCTCTCACTGCATCTCTCACTGCATCTCTCACTGCTCCTCTCACTGCATCTCTAACTGCATCTCTCACTGATCCAGCACCTCTCACTGCTCCTCTCACTGCATCTCTAACTGCATCTCTCACTGCTCCTCTCACTGCATCTCTCACTGCACCTCTCACTGCATCTCTCACTGCACCTCTCACTGCATCTCTCACTGCATCTCTCACTGCACCTCTCACTGCATCTCTCACTGCACCTCTCACTGCACCTCTCACTGCTCCTCTCACTGCATCTCTCACTGCACCTCTCACTGCATCTCTCACTGCACCTCTCACTGCATCTCTCACTGCATCTCTCACTGCACCTCTCACTGCATCTCTCACTGCATCTCTCACTGCATCTCTCTCACTGCATCTCTCACTGCATCTATCACTGCACCTCTCACTGCTCCTGCACCTCTCACTGCATCTCTCACTGCATCTCTCACTGCACCTCTCACTGCATCTCTCACTGCACCTCTCACTGCATCTCTCACTGCATCTCTCACTGCACCTCTCACTGCACCTCTCACTGCATCTCTCTCACTGCACCTCTTACTGCACCTCTCACTGCATCTCTCACTGCTCCTCTCACTGCACCTCTCACTGCACCTCTTACTGCACCTCTCACTGCATCTCTCTCACTGCATCTCTCACTGTATCTCTCACTGCTCCTCTCACTGCATCTCTCTCACTGCATCTCTCACTGCACCTCTCACTGCATCTCTCACTGCATCTCTCTCACTGCACCTCTTACTGCACCTCTCACTGCATCTCTCACTGCTCCTCTCACTGCACCTCTCACTGCACCTCTCACTGCATCTCTCTCACTGCTCCTCTCACTGCATCTCTCTCACTGCACCTCTCACTGCATCTCTCTCACTGCATCTCTCACTGCTCCTCTCACTGCATATCTCTCACTGCATCTCTCACTGCATCTCTCACTGCTCCTCTCACTGCACCTCTCACTGTATCTCTCTCACTGCACCTCTCACTGCATCTCTCACTGCTCCTCTCACTGCATCTCTCTCACTGCATCTCTCACTGCTCCTCTCACTGCATCTCTCTCACTGCATCTCTCACTGCTCCTCTCACTGCATCTCTCACTGCATCTCTCTCACTGCTCCTCTCACTGCATCTCTCTCACTGCTCCTCTCACTGCTCCTCTCACTGCACCTCTCACTGCATCTCTCACTGCACCTCTCACTGCATCTCTCTCACTGCACCTCTCACTGCTCCTCTCACTGCATCTCTCACTGCATCTCTCACTGCACCTCTCACTGCATCTCTCTCACTGCATCTCTCTCACTGCACCTCTCACTCCACCTCTCACTGCATCTCTCTCACTGCATCTCTCTCACTGCACCTCTCACTGCATCTCTCACTGCATCTCTCTCACTGCATCTCTCTCACTGCACCTCTCACTGCATCTCTCACTGCATCTCTCACTGCATCTCTCACTGCATCTCTCTCACTGCATCTCTCTCACTGCATCTCTCACTGCATCTCTCACTGCATCTCTCTCACTGCATCTCTCACTGCACCTCTCACTGCACCTCTCACTGCATCTCTCACTGCACCACTATTGCAAAACCACACAACCAATTCAACGCAAACTGTGCTTCAGATGATCTAATTTCAGTTCACTTTTAGGGTTTCAGGTGACCAGCCCATTGCAAGGACACCCAGTTCAGCTGGAACTTTAAACAGATATATTTATGCATTCTATTTATTAAGAATTGCTTACTGAACTGTTAATATATCATGAGTGTAAACATTTCATAATGATATATTATATCCTTTTATATTTTTCTGTTGTAGAATGCCAAGTACATCCCAGATTAAAAACATTTCCATATGACAAGATCATAAGGAGGAGGATGTCAAAGGAAGTAAGAATGAACTCATATTTTGTAAATGTTTGTCAGAAGTGTGTGTGTGTGTGTGTGTGTGTGTGTGTGTGTGTGTGTGTGTGTTAATGTTGCTTATGTTTCTTCAAGGGTGTACGAGAGGTCAAAGTGAGATGGAAGCCTTGTTCAGGATGGTATGTATCACATAAAGCATGTATGAGTGCACTACGGTAATTGTATATGATCAGGTTTTTTTTACTGTTTTGCAGTGGGATGAAATGGACGGACACCTGGGAGCCCTACAATCTTTTCTTCCCAGAATGAAGTTTAGTGTAAAGTTTTTGTACCTGTTCTTGGTTAAGTTACTGTGTTTGTTTGTTGTTCTTGTTTTCTTTTCTACTTTTATTGCATGTAACTGTTTCTTTACTGTTTTCTAATAAATCTAACAATCGATTGATTACTTTTCACTTTAAAAATCACTTTTATGGTAATTAATGTTAAATAAATTATCAAACATTGGTACTGTGAGTGTCTTTTTTTCCCCCTGGAATTCCATTTTGGAGTAATATTTTTACCTGGGTGTTACAAAGGCTGAACATTATTAAAACTTTACACGATCAGCTGGTAAATGTTATTGAATTGATAAGTGTTATTTATTGTAACTTGAATAAGTGAATTTACATATTCTTGTTTTATGTATTTAACATTTTGCCAGCAGTATTTAATAAATTAACGATATATTCGAGACCTTTGTTAACATTATTTTTAAAATACACAATAATATCCTTTAATGTGTGATTCCGAGGAGTCGAACGTAAAAACCTCGGCCATTGCGGTGATGGGCACAACATATATGGCTGTGATTGGCTACAATGCTGAATGCTGTAAAAACAAAACAAAAAAACACACACATAGTAAGGTAAGGTGTGGGAGTCAATGCCAGCATCTTAGGAAACAACCCAATGGCCAGTCCATTGCATGGCAACACAGACAGACAAATAAACATTAACATTCTCATCTACATGGACAATTAAGCGTCTCCAGTGTCAAATATACTACCTAAATCTATTTTCCGCAGTGTTATCGCAAATTTACATTCCAGCAGCTTTATCTTGTTCTGATTTCAACCTTGCCACCTCTTACTCAATGGATCATTTCTTTTTAAATCTGTGTTTTCACTGCCTTTGGACCTGTTGAGGTCTTAAAGCCATAGGCTAGTATGGCTTTCAAAACGATTCCTGTTACAAAGTTTTGCTGTTATTATTACATCAATAATACATTAAGTTAACAATGGGGTGTTGCAATGTTGAGATAAATTACTAATTTACAGAGATCCTACCCATAAGCATGACTACTTCAATGAACTACAAATAGCAGCGCCATGTTTTCCTGCTCCATCAATTGAATGTATGGGTAATGTAGTTTAAAACGTTTAGTGACTAAATTAAATAAATAGTATATTTAATTAACAAAGGCATGCCTAAATATGTTCATTTTGCAAACCTCAATGACATATTTTAGAGGCAGCCCAAAATTTGTTATTTTATAATAATAATAATAATAGATTTTATTTATAACGCACTTTACATCAATTCAATGACCTGGTGGAGCAGTGCCATGGAGGCACTGATGGGACAGAAGGGAAACTTTGAATTCAATCCTGTACTGGACAGGAAGCCAATGGAGCGATTTAAGGATGGGTGTAATATGGTGGTACTTCCCCACGCCCATCAGGATCCTAGCCGCACAGTTCTGGATGTACTGCAGCTGCTTGATGTTCTTGCTTGGGATCCCGATGAGGAGTGCATTGCAATAGACCAGCCTGGAGGAAACAAAGGCATGGACAAGTTTTTCGGCATCGGGGAAAGTGAGCATTGGACAGAGTTTTGCAATGTTCCTGAGATGAAAGAAAGGTTTTACAAAGATGTTTAATGTGGGCCTCAAAGGTCAAGTGAGGGTTCATTCTAACACCAAGGTTTGTGACTGAGGGTGAGAGGTGGATATCATGACCAGAGAAGGTGATGCAGGTGATGGTGGATGACCGGGTCTGGTGCGGAGTGCCAACAAGAATGGCTTTTCCGTTTTAAGCTGTTGAGTTGCAGAAAGTTAGCCGCCATCCACGTCTTTACCTCCTCCAGGCAGGTTGAAAGTGTGGAAGGGGCTGCAGAGGGGTTAGGATTTGTTTTGATGTAAATTTGGGTGTCATCAGCGTAACAATGGAAAGATATTCCATGCCGGCTGATTACATGACCAAGGGGGAGCATGTAAAGCTTGAACAGGGTGGGGCCAAGGACTGATCCTTGAGGGACACCGCAAGTGACAGAGTGTGTGTCCGATTTAGCAGCACCCAGGGATACATACTCAGTTCTGTCCGTGAGATATGATGTAAACCAGGCCAGCGCAGTATCAGAGAGTCCAATGGAGGAGTGGAGGCGGTGTAAAAGAATATGGTGGTCAAACGGTGTCAAATGCTGCGGTGAGATCGAGAAGGATGAGGAGTGATGGAGAGCCAGCATCAGCCGTCATCAGCAGGTCATTAGTGACCCTGACCAAGGCAGTTTCCGAACTATGGCCAGAGCGAAAACCAGACTGGGACTTCTCATAAAGACTGTTTGTCAAGTCAAGTCAAGTCATCTTCATTTATATAGCGCTTTTAACAATGGATTGTTTCAAAGCAGCTTTACAGAGATAAACATTTGTTGCGTTTGTTGCCAGATGATTGTGGAGCTGAGCAGAAACGACCTTTTCCAGTACCTTTGACAAGAAAGGGAGGTTGGAGATGGGGCGGTAGTTGGCAGGTACTTCGGGGTCAAGGCAGGGCTTTTTGAGTATTGGGTTAATTACCGCAGTTTTCAGAGACTTAGGGACTTGGCCAGATCGGAGAGACTGATTAATGATGTTGGTGATCATGGGACTTATTGCAGAGGAATGACTTTTTATCAGGGCTGAGGGAAAAGGGTCCAGATAACAGGTGGAGGGCTTCATCTTAGAAGGTCTTCGATGTCATGCTGAGTGATATCTGTAAAACAGCAGAGGAGCTCTGTGATTTTACTGTGAGCCCTTTTTTAAACGCCTTTATACCACCTTTCCATGTCTGAAAACTTTGTCCAACATTATAAAGTAAACATAGCACAAATAGTTAGACTTACAGTCATTTGAAATATGCCATTTTTTGCTCTTTCGGAGAGCGCTATGGGCCCTTGGGGTGTAAGGACAGTAAAACATGCGCATTAACATACACATATATTATCTTACATACATACATACATGCATACATGCAGTCTTAATCATGGACAACGAACTGTGTTGAATCACATTTATATTTGAATACTGTATTTTCTCTTTCCACCCTTTTCTATACTTACATCATGCTTGTATTAGTTGTTGATGGGTATAATAGGACTATCTGATGAAATACAGAAATATTTGACAGAAATGTTGTAAATATATATATATATATTACTAGGCTACAGCCAACAAATTATTATCCAATTCATAGTTATAGCAGAAGGACCTATGGAATGAGCTTCTCCATTTATTTCTCGAGCAATGACTTTGGCCTGTGGAACAAGAACAAGAATACAATGTCCTCTTTAATTGTTCGGCATCAGTACTTTGCATAATCTTGCTTATAATTGAGTAAAGGGTCTATGTTGAATTGAAGTTCTGCCTTGAGTGTCTTTTTAGCAATATAGCACTTGAGCCTCTTGTAATGCTCTGCTCAGCCTTCCATCCATGTCACTGAACTTTGGCATATTTACTTAACACGTTACTAAGTATGTGCAATGATAATGTTTTGGTTTTTTGTCCCAAATGTCATTGATCTGACTAAAAAAAAGATTGTCTCAGTAAGAGTCATGGAAATTGTATGTAGTTTTTTAAATAAATCAATAATTGAAAAAAAGAGCTCAATCAATCAGTCCACATTTATTTGTATAACACATTTAAAAACAACACATGTTGGCCAAAGTGCTTTACATACTAGAACACATTCATACGATCTAGGATTATAAGACTATGTGTGAATATACCAGTTTGTTTTGAGTATTGTATATTTTTTTGGAGTACATTTGATTTCATTTGGATAAGTACAATATGTGCCTTGAGTAACTGTAAAGTGTCAAAATATGCACACTGAATGTAAACTGCATAACTGAATCTTTTATGTGTAGACAGCTCCATTGATCTTAATCATCAATATAGTTTTGTTAGATGTGAAATTAGCCATGTGGAATTTATAAGGTTATTGTTCACACAAAGACACACTTGCATCAAGCAGTTACAGAACAGTTGACACAATGAACACCAACAGACAACAAACAAGCCTTCTGATCTAATAGCTCTATTTGACATTTAAAGGCAAAGTCTGATTCACATTCCCAATCATGTAGAATTATCTTTGTATTTAAGGTTTTGCGCTAACAGAATTGTGGAATTTATTCTAAAGCTGGGTGCACACTGTACGATTTATAATAGTCCCGAGTTTTACATCATTAATCAATGACGTTCGGGGACAGCGATCTGCATTACACGCAGGATTGAGATGGTGGCTACAAATCAGCATTTATCACAGGTTCGCGTTTAAAGTCTGTCTAGAGAGAACGGTGTCATCTTAGCAGCCCCTAATTTAATAACAAATGATCATTTAAAAGTGAATCAATCAAAACTAACTTTAGCTGGATAATAACATTATTCAAGTTTGTTTCAAAGCAGCTTTACAGAGATAATCTAAATTGTTAAAAGCGCTATATAAATGAGGATGACTTGACTTGACAAATAAATCTGTAATGTTAATTTTGGTAATGACTTGTCTTGAAGTGGTCGTGGTCGGTCGTAGGAGAAGTAAAATCTTCAGAGGAGTCTTCAAGGATTTGCAAATTCTGTCTCAGACAGAAAAATTGTGACCAAAATGTGCCTTATTAAGGAAAATCATGTTCATCATCTGAGCTGTTGTCACTTTCTGAGAGCCCTTCCTCTTGCAAGTCTTCTTCCTGTTCAAGCTTCTCTTCTTCAGACATCAAATCTTGTTGGCTGAAAATTTTCACATAGCCTGCCTTTACCAACTGCATTAAATGCCTAAGTTCATAATGTTTCTTTCGAACAATGCACAGGAGACCTTTGCATGCAGTGTCAGAGAGTGTTGGGAAAAGAGCTGAAAAACAAAAGTATACATTAAGAAAAAAATACAGTGCAATATATACAAGCGCAAATAAATGAATGTTTAAAGACATACATTTTGAACTTATCTCATTAATCAGTGCTTCAAACTTGGACATCTTGTGTGTCAGGACCGTCCAGTGCTGTTTCATCTCCTTACAAATTACACTTCTCTCTTCCTGAAGGCGTCTGACTGCCATCACCTTGTCAAACACCTTCCTCTTGGTGAGAAATGGAGCCAATTCTGAAATAAGGTTAACAAAAGAGTCACTATATACAGTACCTGCTCATAAAAACAGTGACATAGACTTGTTTTACAGAATAGGGCTATTAAATTGTTTTCCTGGTCAAGGTCTTCAGGATTGCTTGATTATTACAGGCAGATGTGTTTGATTAGGGTTGGAACTGAACTCTGCTGGTTGTGGCTCTCTGGGAACATAATTGAATTTCCCTGTTATATAGAACATACCAGTACTGCAAGGGATTTGCCACGGCCAAGCAACAGTCTCAGCTGTAAAGAAGTTTTCGACTGAGCCAAGCTGCTGGGATGGGTCTGCTATGCCGTTGTATTCTTCCACGGCAGCCGCTAGCTTCTTCTTCTCCTCACTCCTTCTGAGACGCAAAGAATGGCGCCGCTTGTTGCTATCTGAATAAAATAAAAATAAAAATGTTAGACATTACAGCACTTTTTTAGCTACAAAAAAATATGCATATGCACTGTGACATATAATAACATAATAGTTAAAAAATAACATGGTACATTCCCAATGTTTGTGTTTCACCTGTTTGACTGTACAGACGCTGTGTACGCCTTTTGATGCTGACTGTTAGTCCCTCTATTTCTTCTTGCAACCTTCTCGCATCACCACTCCCGTGTCGGTCATTTTCTACTCAAGAAAATACATAAAAAGAGCTTTATGTATTACCTGCCAATAATAAGAATAATAACAAAGCAAATCAAAACTATACCTTCTGCCCATTGCTGTACATCTGAAACCCACTGATGAACATTATCATCATGAAGTGATAGCTCTGTCTTCAATGCCTCCAAGGAGTGTTTCTGCACTTGAAGAGCCTTCTGAGTCTACACAATACAAAGTCAACTTTAAAAAGTCCTGCATTTACAGGTGCAGTAAGCAATTTCTGAGAAACACTGGATATTTAAAATCAACTCAAACAAGCACACCCCTTCCTTCATTGCTCTTTTCCCAGTGATATTCCCTGCTTTTGTAATGTCTCCCTCCCTCTTTCTCTCATTCTCTTCTCCCCCATCATGAGTGGACACGGCCCCTACTACTGATTGAATTCGAGTGTTGTGGTGCTCGGTCTGATCCACTTTCAACAGCGGGTTTTTTTCTTCAGAAATTGCTTACTTTTTACACCTTTAATTTAGATAGGAATAAATTAGTAAAAACTAAAAATCCAAATTGCAATATGTGACTGAGAAGAAAGTTATACCTTTATATATCTGTTAACTAGAGCTTGTCCCAAATTGAGGACCTTCCGCTTATTCCAGGACATGGCTTGCATTGTAATCATGTCTGTTCTGCCTATAACATAAATATACAAATATTTTATGAGAGGTATATGTATATAACAAAAGTCATTAATTAATCATACCTAATTCAACAAACCTGATTTTGACATGTATTTGCTTGTAATAGCAATTCTAGATAGGAAGCTGTTCACCTGCTCCACTTCCTCACCAATAGTTGACCCAGCTCCTTCCTGGTAGGCCCCACTGTACTTGACCTAACAAGTTTTTAAATTCGACAAAATCAATCCACTAAAAATTCCTGCATTTCTTCTTCTTAATACATACTTAAAACAAATGGCAATATACCTCACATTTCCAAGAGTGTGCTTTGGCATGCATCACAGACAGAAAAGGATGCATGTCCAGTAAAGACTGCAGCTCGGGGCACTGTTTAGACACACGTTGGAGATATGGGAAGTATTTGCAGGCTACATCTGAACAGAAGAATTTGATGCTCCCTTGTGACATTTCTGCAAGTTTTTTCTGTAGAAAAAGGGGGTAAGCAAAAATTTCCCCTCGGAACATGTTTAAGGCCATAAGGAGAATGCCATGGCGACAGACAGCAATCTCTAATCCCTCCTCATCCAGTTTGCTGCTTGATTTCTTGGCCAACTCTTTTGCTGCTGTCCATTGTGATGCACCACACAATCCTCTTCCCGACACCTAGATCATATAAATTATAAACATTTAAAAAAAGCTCAAAAGAGATGCTAAATAGACCACTCTAATTGTGACAGTCACAGGACATTACACCTGGGACCGTATTCACTGCGCATTTTATCTTACCACTAGGAGTACTCCTAAATCGCACTAAAAGATTTTAGCTAGGAGTTTTCTCTTAAAAGTTATTCACAACGCCTTTCAGACCTACTCTTAGTAAAGAAAAATGACAACTCCTAAACTTCTGTGAGTCTTCGTTGGTATGGATGACATCATTACTCATGCACGAGCTTGACTGAAGTGACCACCTTGATTGGCTGATGATTGTAACGCGGGAATGATTCCAAACACCTCCCCTACGATGATGAGTGACAGGTGACAGGTCTGAGAATGCGTGCGCTACACAAGTAGTGCGAAGGACGGAAGATGATGAATAACTGAATAAATAGCCAAAATGAATAAAGAGTAAGGAAAAACAAATAGCCTAGTAGCCTAATGAAACATATGGATTGATGCAATATCTTTGCAACATTATTGAATTAATCTGTCACTATATTCCTCTGCCTACGTTTGCAAAGAGAAGAACATTTTAATTTGATTCACAATGAAACGTTACAATTAGTTTACATGCAGTGAGTAGCCTAGTTTTGGTTGTTGTTGGTGGCGTTGTTGCATCCCTAGTTATGCCTACAATGCAAAATTGTTCCCTCGCGATTGGAAGCTCCTGTAGCCGCCGCATACGCATTTCAAAACATCGCAACGTGAAATGCCACAAAAAGCGGTTTGTGAATAGGTCTTAGTGAGTTATGAGTCCTCTCGACTTCTTTTAAGCTCTCCCAGGCTTAGGTGCTACTTTTAGGGCTAAAATGCTTCGTGAATTACTCTTAGTCAAAAAAATTAGGAGTCCTAAAGTTAGGAGTGACACGCCCATTATTTTTAGGAGTTGCTCCTAAATTCGCCAGTTAGGAGCTACTTTTAGTCTTAAAATTCTTTGTGAATACGGCCCCTGGTCAACAAAAAAGATTCAATATTTACAGAACATTCACTTTAGCTTTTGTAAAATGAGTTTACAGATTTCTCAAAAATGATTAATGCTTCAAACAAACAAATCCATCTCACCATGTTTTGTACACATTGACTGAGTTTAACCGTTATATTATGTTCTTTAAAAAACTACACAATCTCCAACTGCTTCAATCCAAGATAATTTTAAAACAATGAAACACAAATATCTGAAGTAGTCATAATGTAAAATGCACATAGCATGTTGTCAGAGGGCATCATGTTTTTTAATTATTTTCTAAGCAATATATTTAGTTTAAGAAATGTGTAAAATTGTTTGAAAAAAGCTGTAAATTAAATTATCCAGTAATATCTGCCAACATAAATCATAATACTTACATGATCATTGTTTTTACGGACAAAGTCCACAAAGTCAGACACCTCCACATCACTCTGTATAAAAACATGGTCAAGTAATCCCCTTTTCTCTGTGCTATCAAGAAACACATTCAGAACGTATATTAACACATCATTCAAAATTAAGAAAATCACTTTAATTAAAAAAAAATCAAAAAATCAAATAAAAGTACCTTGCTGTGTTTTTAAACCGATAGTGTTTCCGATTTCCATCAACACATACAGCTAGCATGTCTGGAGTGCATGCTGGACAAGTGAAAAACTCCTCCTGGCACATCTTTTCCACTGCATATCTTGCTGCCACCCATTCATTAAAACTGCAGCTAAAGACATTGGCTGATATTTTTCCACTCTGCAAAATGAATCACATGTAATACTGGTGTTTTACTGGGTAGACCATGTTTGATTATATGTAGTATTAAAAGTACTCATATTCTTTTAAACGAATCTCCAAAGGGTTAAAAGGATAGTCATAAAGGGTAGTCTGTTTAACATCAGTTAAGGCTAGTGTAAAAATCATTGCCATATAAAGTCAGCAAAGTCTACAGAGAAGCAATCATTTTCATATTGAGAAAGAAACCATTTTCTAGGTTATATAGCTGAATTGAGAATCATATTGTATAAAATTTTCACTGAATGAAAATGAAAAGGTTTCTACTACCTTTAAAGAAAATAGTCATTTAACTTGCCAGTGGTTAATAAAACTAATTTAAAAAACAAATAAAATACTTACTCTACCAAAGAGAATTGTTTTCTCATCAAGCATTTTAACAAATGCTTGAAAAGACATCCCTGGTGATGCCATTTTCATCTCTTGAAATGAGACAAGCACATCTGTTGTGAACAGCAAACTTGCAGGAATGTTGCCAGGCCAGTAACCACTCCTCTGAAGTTCTGACAAAGACGTCTCTCGTGAATGTCCACACGAAGCACAGGACAAATGAGGCATGCTTAGGTTGTAACGGCCTAAAGGAGTAAAACAAGCTACATGAAATTATAAGACAATAAGGAAATGGTAATAAATATTAGAAAAAATATGATGCAAACATCTTCCTTTCCATTCATAGTGATGAGGGTCATGGGCCTGCCTGAAGAAACAAGGACTGTCCCATTACTGCAATCACAAATATGGGCAGGTATTTCTACAGGCAGCAGTCGAACTGTGCAACAAAGAAGATATATTTAAAAACATGATATATTAAGAGCACAATAAAACAACAATAATACAACTAAGCATAACATTATCTTACCAAGATGTTTAACAGAAACATGACCAGCTTCCTGGCAGAATCCTGTGGATGGAGGTAAAGGTTGTACAAAACCTGAGACAAGAGAATCCCGATTATGGAGAACAAAGAAGCTACCATGTCGTTTCTCATCACAGCCTGCACAGAGGTAAGGGTAAGGGAGACAGTCCCTACAGCGCACAATAGATGCATTTGATCTGCACTGTTGGCAGGATGAGGAACTTGCATCCTCTCCTTTCAAAATGTTCTCCACAAGTGAAGATCTAGCTTCTTTCCATCTCTCCTCCCTCATTTCAGTTCTAATGGCCCAGTCATTGGATGCAGACCGAGGTTGATGATCTTGAATTGGCATAACATTAGCATCACCTTCCTCAGTGTCCAACAGCATCTTTAGCTCTTCAAGAATGGTATCTAAGTCAAATTAATAAACATATTTAAAGATTTACATCTAAAAGTATATAACTGTGTATGCACTTAAAAGTCTACTGATGGAATTATTCACATCTATATAAAAAAGTCTATTTAAATATCAAACACAAATCAATATTTTGCTTCAGTGTATACCAGTTGTCTCAGAGGCATTCGCAGGGCCACCATTCAAGTCATCTTCCATAACAAGTGGACCAGCTAAAAAATTGTGAGAAAGAAATAAACACACAAAGAGATACACATACTGTACACACAACATTATTTTCATGTAGCTAAACATTACCAGAAAGGTCATTGTGGTCTCTTCTTAGTCCTATTTACAAAACAGAAGCACAATTTTACATAATGTTCAATATTGCAAAACAAACAATTAAGCATATATGGAGTATGGATTCTGTATATATATATATATATATATATATATATATATACTGTATATATACATATATACAGTGAGTACCTTATACTGTACTTACGTTCTACAGTTGCCCTTCTGGCTCTTGGATATTTGTAAATTATTAAGTCAAATTAATAAACATATTTAAAGATTTACATCTAAAAGTATATAACTTTGTATGCACTTAAAAGTCTACTGATGGAATTATTCACATCTATATAAAAAAGTCTATTTAAATATCAAACACAAATCAATATTTTGCTTCAGTGTATACCAGTTGTCTCAGAGGCATTCGCAGGGCCACCATTCAAGTCATCTTCCATAACAAGTGGACCAGCTAAAAAATTGTGAGAAAGAAATAAACACACAAAGAGATACACATACTGTACACACAACATTATTTTCATGTAGCTAAACATTACCAGAAAGGTCATTGTGGTCTCTTCTTAGTCCTATTTACAAAACAGAAGCACAATTTTACATAATGTTCAATATTGCAAAACAAACAATTAAGCATATATGGAGTATGGATTCTGTATATATATATATATATATATATATACTGTATATATATATACTGTATATATACATATATACAGTGAGTACCTTATACTGTACTTACGTTCTACAGTTGCCCTTCTGGCTCTTGGATATTTGTAAATTATTTCCCCTTGGCTGTCCCTCTTTCTCCATTGAACAGTAGGGGGTGAGGGTAGAGGCTGCACATTGCTTTTGCCCAGTCTTTCCTAAGAGCATAACAAATGACTAGCCAACAATTCAAGAAATATCACTTAATGTCTTGTTAGGGTTATTTATTTACAGCATACTATTGACCAATAAAGTAACAGTCATGGTGAAATTAATATTGACTGTGACTTAATATAAAATCAACAGGACAATTTTAAGAAAATGTACTAAACTCAATGCTTGTACGATAACTCTTGAGCTTGCTCTTACCTCTTGAGCTTGTAAGTTTTCAAGGAGCTCATCAGTATTTCTCAGCTTTTCTTCTAACTCAAAGTCCATCATGTGAATGTATATAGACACTCGACAGATAGAGAAATTTTGTTACACAGATCAAAACAGAGATAGACAGATAGATAAGATAGATAAGATAGATAGATAGATAGATAGATAGATAGATAGATAGATAAGATAGATAGATAGATAGATAGATAGATAGATAGATAGATAGATAAGATAGATAGATAGATAGATAGATAGATAGATAGATAGATAGATAGATAGATAGATAGATAGATGGATAGATAAGCTCTTAAAAGTGCTGTTGGGTTCGTTATATAGCCTATGGAAAAACAAAGAAAAATATTTAAAAAAAAATAACATTATTTAATGTTCACATATCATTGACTGTAAATAGTACTGATATTTTAGGTTATCTAAATGAATAAAATGTTTTAATGACAAGTTACTATAGTTTTAACCTAATCTTATTTTCTGTTTAGTCGAAGAATTAACATTCTTATTCAGATGAGTTAACTTGTCTATTATGGCAGTCTGACACAAATCCCAGGTCATAAAGTATCTGATAAACCTCAAATTATAAAGTATTAGCTAACATGCTAACACTTGAAATTGACGTAGGCCTCATTACGTTACCATTAGCACTAACGTTATATACATAGCACCATAGTATCAGGCATCATTAGCACCCGTCAATAGGTTTTGGATATTGCTTATATTATTAATAAAAAAATAATATATCTTTATCTATTTATATCTATCTATATATATCCTATATATATATATATATATATATATACACCCTGACATATAACAACCTTGATAGACGTGTGAACATAATGGACCAAAAAGTAGCAGTACAATGATTCCAGAATCTGACATTTTTTATCTAAATTATGTAATTACTGTACCAGAACCTACCGTGCAAAGACGCAAATGTAGCATTGGAAAGCGCGAGTGGCGACAGGATTTACCGCGAGAAGATGCCAAAAAAAAAAAAAAAAAAAAAAAAACTTTATTGGTGGCATTGCTTCGTTTTTTTTTTTTTTTTTTACAATACAATATTTTAAATGTCTTAATTATAAACCAAAAATGATAATTTTACTCCATAAAAATACCCTGTTGATTTTGTGTAAGAGTTATTTTGATAATCGATAATATAATACACGTGATCATATTATACAGATAAGATTAATAGCGAGCTGATAATTAATTTATTAATTTCCCAGGCATCAAATGTAAAAATAGCCTAAAGACCAAATAGCAGTAAAAAAAAAAAATACATTAAGCGTTATAAATTTAAATGTGAGTGTGTTTTAATATTTCATTTTTATTTATTTTTACAATAAGAAACAGGCCAGAAGTATACACAGCAGGCCTACACAATCATTTAATTATGCAATATAAAACGCAAATATATGTATACACATGTGTTATGGATTTTAACATGATTTTAACGCTTTGGAGCTGCTGGAGCTTCCAGATAAAAGTCTTTACAGATAATGTTAAAAAAAGAGGATTTATATATAGACAACAAAAAATAAATTTATGTAGCTATAGAAACTTGGCTATAGAAAAATATCAATTTAATAGGCCTATTTATTTCTTACTCGAGCTTTAGAAAATTGCGATGACGTAGGGTCTACTAGGCCTATAGCTAAATGTGCCTTTTGCGTCTTAATCTGACGCATAAGGCAAGCCGTTGAAATCAATGGAGTTCCTTGATCGTCAACTAAGTGACGCCTAGGGGTACCTTCGACGTCTTCATTGTGACGCGGAAGGCACTTGACCATGCTTCAGTTTTTGACGCCCTGGGGGTGAGAATGGGTTGTTATAAATCATACAGAATGATGTTTTCTGAAAATGTAAAAACACAATAATGTTTTCTGTGATGATAGGTTTAGGTTTAGGTACCTTTGTATGAGGGAGAACATGATTGTGCATATAAGCATCATTGCCCTCCAGACTCTTTCTAAATTAGAGTTAAAGGGATAGTTCACTTTAAAATGAAAATTCTGTCATCATATACTCACCCTCAACTTACACTTAAGTGATCTTATGAATCACTGACAACTCTTAAATAACTGGTTTGTAAATAATGCTATACTTAATTTAGAAATTATTAATTGATCATTAACAAAGTATGAAAATATAATTATTAAACACATTATAGATATGCTTATAAATCAAGAAAAAGCATTTATAGCTGTATTTATAAACTGCTTATTAATGTCTATTAATGCTTTATAAATTATGAATTAACTGTTAACTCATGCTTAACTAATGATTAATAGTGTGGAGTTATTATAAAGTGTTACATTTCTTTCTTCTGCTGAACACAAAGGAAGATATTTTGAAGAATGTCATTAACCAAACAGTTAACTGGTCCCATTGACTTCAATAGTAGGAAACATAATACCATGGAAGTCAATGGGACCAGTTAACTATTTGGTTACTGACATTTTTCAAAATATCTTCGTTGTGTTCAGCAGAAGAAAAAATCATACAGGTTTGAAACAACTTGAGGGTGAGTATATAATGACAGAATGTGTCATATGTGTCAAAGTGAACTATCCCTTTAAAGTGTTGTAACTGTTTATGTATAGTGTTTCTTGGTTTTTTTCTTGTGCACCAACAGAAAGGTTTTTATGTATTTATTTTAGAGATTGTTTTGTCAGTAAATGTAGAGGGTTTTAAATTGAATTTGTGTTGATTGTAGCTAGGTTAAGGCTTTTTTTTTGTCCAAATTTGAAAATATTTGCAACTATTTTTTTTTTTTATTACAAATGTATTTAATTATATAATAGTGTACATGTATATTACATTAAAGTATATTTTAGTTCACATTAATTGCTTGTCAGTATATTTGGAAGTACACTTTTACCATATTTCAAAGTTCATATACAAATGTATTAAAATCCCACTTAATTTGTTCCAAAAAATCACTCTTAATATCAACTAATAGCATTTAATTTGAGCTTAATCTGTGATACATTTGAAATCAATTACATATAATATGCAATAAGTTTGTCGAAAACATTACACTTAATTCACATTTATTGTTAACTGACATTAAAGTACATTTTTGTCACGATGCGTGTGGAAATAATTCCGTGGATTCAGGTGCAGAGCGAGAAAGTGTTTAATAAAGACAAAACATAAAAACAAACAAACCAAAAACTACATCCAACAAAGCAGGCAAGGCAAGGCAAGGCAAGGCAAGGCAAGGCAAGGACGGCACAAACACAACGTAACAAATACAACGAACGAGCACAGGACAGCAAACACAGGAAGACTAAAGAGGGAGGCAAACAAGGAGGGTAACGAGACAGACAGGTGGAGCAAATAAACCAATAATCAGATAACAAGAGGGAGGGGTCAAACAATGACGAGAGCACATGGCTCAACATAACAAACACCCATGTGCAACACAAGACCGGACAGACATGTGACATAACCCCTCCCTACGGAGCGGCTACCAGACGCTCCATTAGGCCAAGGCGGGACAGTAAGGAAACATCAGGGCGGGACGTGAGGGACAGACCAAGGGGGAAACGGGAGGGACAGACCAGGGGGGAAACGGGAGGGACAGACCAGGGAGAAACAGAGTAATTCGGGCGGCTAGGGCGAAACAAAGTTCATCGGGCGGCCAGGGCGGTGAAGACCCCTCGGGCGGCCAGGGCGGCGAAGACCCCTCGGGCGGCCAGGGCGGGGAAGACCCCTCGGGCGGCCAGGGCGGCGAAGACCCCTCGGGCGGCCAGGGCGGCGAAGACCCCTCGGGCGGCCAGGGCGGCGAAGACCCCTCGGGCGGCCAGGGCGGGGAAGACCCCTCGGGCGGCCAGGGCGGCGAAGACCCCTCGGGCGGCCAGGGCGGCGAAGACCCCTCGGGCGGCCAGGGCGGCGAAGACCCCTCGGGCGGCCAGGGCGGCGAAGACCCCTCGGGCGGCCAGGGCTGTGAAGACCCCTCGGGCGGCGAAGACCCCTCGGGCGGCCAGGGCTGTGAGGACCCCTCGGGCGGCCAGGGCTGTGAGGACCCCTCGGGCGGCCAGGGCGGTGAGGACCCCTCGGGCGGCCGTGGTGGTGACTCCGGCTCAGGAACAGCGGAGACCGGCTCAGGTACAGCGGACACCGGCTCAGGTACAGCGGACACCGGCTCAGGTACAGCGGACACCGGCTCAGGTACAGCGGACACCGGCTCAGGTACAGCGGACACCGGCTCAGGTACAGCGGACACCGGCTCAGGTACAGCCACAAGAACTGAAACTGTTACAAGAACAAACACAAAAACAGAAACAAACACTGGCTCTGGCGCTGGAACAGGCACTGGCTCTGCCTCCGGCTCAGGAACGGGCACTGGCTCTGCTTCCGGCTCTGGAACAGCAGACACTGGCTCCGGCTCTGGAACAGCAGACACTGGCTCCGGCTCTGGAACAGCAGACACTGGCTCCGGCTCTGGAACAGCAGACACTGGCTCCGGCTCTGGAACAGCAGACACTGGCTCCGGCTCTGGAACAGCAGACACTGGCTCCGGCTCTGGAACTGCAGACACTGGCTCCGGCTCGGAAACAGCAGATACAGACATATCCAGGATCCGCGCCAGACGTTCTAAATAGTCCGTAAGTGCCTTGGCGGCCACACAAATGGGCATTTCCGGATCTGTCTCAGACTGGGCAGACTGGACGTGCTCAGTCTCTCGCTGGGCAGACAGAGCGTGTACTGTCTCTCGCTGGGCAGACTTGACGTGAACAGTCTCTGACAGGGCAGACATGACGTGAACAGTCTCTGGCTGGGCAGACGGGACGTGAACAGTCTCTCGCTGGGCAGACGGGACGTGAACAGTCTCTCGCTGGGCAGACGGGACGTGAACAGTCTCTCGCTGGGCAGACGGGACGTGAACAGTCTCTCGCTGGGCAGACGGGACGTGAACAGTCTCTCGCTGGGCAGACGGGACGTGAACAGTCTCTCGCTGGGCAGACGGGACGTGAACAGTCTCTGGCTGGGCAGACGGGACGTGAACAGTCTCTGGCTGGGCAGACGGGACGTGAACAGTCTCTCGCTGGGCAGACGGGACGTGAACAGTCTCTCGCTGGGCAGACGGGACGTGAACAGTCTCTCGCTGGGCAGACGGGACGTGAACAGTCTCTCGCTGGGCAGACGGGACGTGAACAGTCTCTCGCTGGGCAGACGGGACGTGAACAGTCTCTGGCTGGGCAGACGGGACGTGAACAGTCTCTGACTGGGCAGACGGGACGTGAACAGTCTCTCGCTGGGCAGACGGGACGTGAACAGTCTCTGACAGGGCAGACGGATTATGTCTCCTTCTCCTTCTCCCTCCCTTTTGACGGATCTGTGCAGACTCGAAGTTGGTTAAAACCATAGACGGATTCCCAATGCTGGACTGATCTGATGACGAAGATCCCATTCCAGGAGAGACCGGTGAGGAAGACTCAGCTGCCCTCCTCTCCTCATTCCTCTGGGCACACAGGGAGAAATATTTGAGAAGAGAGATTCCATTCTCCCTCTCAGCCGGACAAAGTTCGCTCCGCTGAATCCACATGTGGCTCGTTCGTTCTGTCACGATGCGTGTGGAAATAATTCCGTGGATTCAGGTGCAGAGCGAGAAAGTGTTTAATAAAGACAAAACATAAAAACAAACAAACCAAAAACTACATCCAACAAAGCAGGCAAGGCAAGGCAAGGCAAGGCAAGGACGGCACAAACACAACGTAACAAATACAACAAACGAGCACAGGACAGCAAACACAGGAAGACTAAAGAGGGAGGCAAACAAGGAGGGTAACGAGACAGACAGGTGGAGCAAATAAACCAATAATCAGATAACAAGAGGGAGGGGTCAAACAATGACGAGAGCACATGGCTCAACATAACAAACACCCATGTGCAACACAAGACCGGACAGACATGTGACAATTTTAGTTTACATTAATTGCTTGTCAGTGCATTGTGTAGTGTACTTTAAATACATTTTAAATAGACTAGAAGCAATTATGAAAGTAAATATAAAGTTGTATTAAAGTCCCACTTAAGTGGTACCAAAAAATCACTCTTAATGACAACTTATTGCATTTTATTTGAACTTAATATGTGATATATTTGAAATCAATTACACTTAATGTGCATTCAATGCGGCGAAAACATTGCATTTAATTCACACTTAAGTGTATTGTTAACTGACATTATAGTATATTTTAAATCACATTAATTGCGTGTCATTATATTGTGTAGTGCACTTTAAATATATTTTAAATACACTCGAAGCAATTATTAAAGTAAATATAAAGTTGTATTAAAGTACCAATTAAGTTGTACCAAAAAATCACTCTTAATGACAACTTATTGCATTTTATTTGAACTTAATATATGATATATTTTAAATTAATTATACTTAATATGCATTCAGTGTGGCCAAAAAATTGCATTTAAATTCACACTTAAGTGTATACCTTTAAAGTATATTATTTGTGTAATAAGTACACTTTATAAAAGTACACTAAAGTGCACTTTTTTTTCACAAGGGAGTTTAAGCTCATATTGAGCGCTAATGGAGTCAATTAGACTCAACAGTAATTAGGCTCATGATGACCCACCAATATAACAAGACCAGCCAGAGGCAAAGGCTAGCTGATCTCCATGGCGACAGCAGGCAAAAGGAAATGACCAGCAGACTCCCTAAATCTTAGTTGAGGAAGCAAGAAACAGGCAATTAAAACTTTTAAATACTGTCTCTGTAGAACTTCATGGGGGGAAAATATAATCTTAGTGAAGTGTGATATGCTAAAATCTAACATTCACCATTTAGTGCTGGTTTACACTCTTGCGCTCCAATGACTAAAGTAGGCATAAATTCCTAAACAAATAAAGAAATGAATAATGAAATTGTGTTGTACACAATAGCACACATGGCTGCAGTTTACGTTAATTGTCTTCCCAAAAGGAAGCGAGGCAGGAGAGCTTTGTGTGTTCAGAGTAGGAGGTTGTCATTCCATGTAATGACTGGAACTCCAGCTGCAGGGCTCTCATTAAGTAAATGCTAGTCACGCTGCTCTATGCTGAAATAAAAAGGGCCTTTAGAAGGCTATGATGGCGTCTAGCTGCTCACATCAGTGCTAGGAAATTTGTTAGTCCACCCCAACCTCTTTTTCTGAAGCTCAGAAACTTTTACAGTACAGCAATGTCAGGGAAGGATATATGGAAATACTTTTATCAGTGAAAACATTACTGAATTAATTGTACTTGCATTCAAACTAATGTAAAAAAAAAAAAAAAACAGTGCAGTAGAAATGAATGGTAAATGCCTCCAGAAAATACTCGCTTAGATCAGTGTGAATTTTAATACTTACATTTTAGCTAGATAACTTAAGCTACCTAATTGCCTAGGGAGATACCAAAAATAGGCCAATTTGGGCTGTTTTATTCACTGTGAAAATATAATAATTGCACCTGTTTCTGAATATTCATTGATCTAAATAGTGTAGACTACTGTCAGGCATTGAACTTTCTGGAACCTACAGGAACAAAAGAACAAAACTCCAGGACTTCAGTAAAAACAACCATAATGGGCTGTTCGTCAACTGATTGCATGTTGTCAGAGTTTCCAGTGTTGACCGCTCCATAAAATAGCCTATAGCTCTGTAGTTTTGCTGTCCTATACTAAAAAATATGAAAAATACAATATACAAATAACATATGAAGTTACTTCCGTTCCTGAACAAATAAAGCAGTAATTTATGTCATAAATCTACAAGCCTGATTTTAGTTTAAATTGTCAGAATCTATCGTTCATGACTAATACAAAAAAAAACGATGCTTGGCTTACCTAACAATTAATCGTTTAATGAATAAAACATTCAATAATAAAATAATTGTATACGATTGGTAACATACAGAATCAGCAAAATGTAAATTATTTTAAAGAAATAAGAGGGTTAATTAAAAAAATGTTATTTTTTATTTAGTACTGTCCTGAATAAGATATTTTGCATAAAAAATGGTTACAGTTTAGTCTTCAAGACAAAAAAAGGTTGAATTTATAAAAATGACCTGTTCAAAAGTTTACATACCCTTGATTCTTAATACTGTGTGTCAATCCCTGGATGATCAACGGCTGTTTTTTGTTGTTTTTTTTTTTTATTTTATGGTTGTTCTTGAGTCCCTTGTTTGTTCTGAGCAGTTAAACTGCCCAATGTTCTTCAGAAAAATCATCCAGGTCCCGCAAATTCTTTGGTTTTCCAGAATCTTTTGCATATTTGAACCCTTTTCAGCAGCAGAGATGTATAGTAACGAAGTAGAACTACTTCACTACTGTACTTAAGTACTAAAAGGCTGTATCTGTACTCTAGTAGAGTATTATTTTTTGTCCTACTTCCACTTTTACTTCAGTACATATTTTCGATGAGTTTAATACTTTTACTCCAATACATTTTTTATGTACTGCATAGTTACTCGTTACAATTATAATAATGTTACGAATCATTCCAAACCCACATAATCACTGCCCGAGCGGTAGATGGCTCTGTCACCAGGTTAGATGAAGCTTGCTCTGCCTTTCGCTCTGCTGCCTGCCTCCATTGAGAACACTTGAGATTTGTTAGTTTGTTTCGAGATGGAAGAACCAGAAACACCATTCAACTTCGAGTGATCGTGATTACTATTATTATATTATATATTAAGACCCTTGATCCTCACCTGACTAAGGCTTTCTTAACTGTATACATGATGTGATTTATAATGGACAGTGGTACAGAAACTTGGCTTACTCTGGCTATTCTCTGCTGTCTCAGACGACGATATGTTTGTCTCGTTTTAGCTACCGTAGCTTCTTCGAAAGGGAGGGGTGAGCAGTGGGCTGAGCCATTAGAGCAACTCGCAAACGAACCGCTAGATGCTTTAAATGTTTTTTAGTGACCAAAAATACCACTGACATGAATAGGAGACAAAACACACGTCATTTTCATGAGGAATGGGTCTAAATAGGATGGGTTTTTGAGGGAATCTAAACCTGTCCCTAAATAGCATCCACAAATAAAAACTGATTGGTCTTAAATTTCAGTCAGATAGTCTCTTCCTGTATGAGTGGGCCAAAATAGAGATAGTGCCCACCTAAGCTTTCAGTTATGCTGGTTCTAAATTATTATTATTTTCATTATTTTTTTTTCCCCATAGGGATTTTAAATAGGTAATAGACCATGAACCAAGCCAACCAGCTACGAAGCGAATCACAACAATAAACTTATTTTTTGAAGCAAAAAAAGTATTTGAAAATCGGATAAAAAAAACAAAGGTATACCAAAATGGCTTTAGTGAGCAAATTATATAAAGGAATTGAAAATGGAGAAATTATTATTTTAAAGTTGTTGATTATATATATAGAAACAATATATTTCAGGGTTATTGCAAAATATATACAAATATTTAAGTAATTTGACAGAATGAATCGATTACAAATTATCACATAATTTGTGGCACTTCATGAATGTACCGTTCCCTAGCAGGCTCTTTTTACGCAATTTTCTCGCCATGTCTCTCACTGGTAGAAACATCATGGGTAGGCTAATGTGTGTCTCACCATGAATGCAGTTGTTAAACAGAATTATTTAACAAAATAACAACGCATTCTCATGCAAAAGCATTTACCATCGATTACCAACCTCAGAACTCACAGTAGGTCTATCTCTAAAGGTTCATAAATTATCACTAAAAATCGATTTCCTTATGGAGAAAAAGAATGGAGTGTTTATTTATGAAACTGGACTGTTTTAAGCTGAGTTGTGGACCAGACCATATGCTGTTTAGTCAAAGATCTGTCAAGGTGAAACAAACCGAGTCTTAGGCCCCATCCACACTACTGCGTTTTAGTTTAGAAACGGAGAATTAAAACGAATACGATCTCCGTCCACACCAGCGTTTTAGCTGCGTATTAGAATTGATCTCCGTCCACATTAAAACGACTGAAAACGCGGATCACGTGACCATTCACCAACACTGGGCATGCGCGTGCCGGTGTAAACACAACTTCATTGATAAAATTATCCCACCATGCTCTGGGTTAACCCCAAACCGACGCTCCATGTACGGTCAAGCCGCCGCTGCACACGGGAATTGTCACAGATCGCTCGAATAATAGCTTGACTCCGGCGCATGTAGGCAGTTATAGCGTTGTAAAACAGAATTTACTTGTACAACAGCTGCTAGCAAAGATATACGCCATGACTGATGACACCCAATCATAGAGCCGAGCGTGAGCCTCTACTACGTCATCGTTTCTAAAGTCCTCCGTTTGGACCCGTCTACACTAAAACGCCCTCCGGAGATTCAAAACGAAAAACGGATCGGCAGCGTTTCTAAACTTCTCCGTTTTGGGTCTCCGTTTTTGCCGTTTTAGTGTGGACGGGAGGTGCAAACGTAGCAAAAGGTCTCCGTTTTTAAACGAAAACGCAGTAGTGTGGACGGGGCCTTAGCTCACCACAGACTTGTGTGAAGCGCTAAAATATCACAATAATGGCCATTGTTGCTGTTTCATTTAGTCGTTTGACTATTTCGAATATTACAATAAGTGAGATATGGAACGTTTCACTTGATGTAAGTTAAATGAACAGTTATTATTGCTTCTCTGTAATAGCAATATTTTATGACCTGCATTTTTAACTCAGAGCTGTTGTTAAATATGCAGGTCTATGACAAGGTAACCTCCAAATTTTTTTTCTTGCAGTGCTTTCCTGTAATGAACAACATGATGTCTCGTATAGGGAGCACTAGACCGGAGGCTTTTGAGCCAAAAAAAATACCAACAAAACAGCTAGCACACACATCTGACCACCTCTGCCTTGTCAAACACAAACAATTAAGCGAAAAGTGGAGTAGCATCTCTGATCCTTGACACAGCACAAGTCTTTGCCATCACAGAGACCTGTCAAAACATTAGCTGCAGACTCGCTCCCCCCGCTCACGACTGTTGACATTCTGTACACTCTTTTGCTGCCTAACTAGATAAAGTTTGGCTTGGTTGGTTTGGGAAAATCCACTTCTTCAAAGCAAAGAACAACCTGACAGGCTCATATTCATCTCTCTTTTTTCTCTTGCTTTTGTGTGTAGGGGAAGGATGATTTTGAACTTTATTGTGAACAAACCTGGCGTTTCATCGACACATTGACTGAAAGGTGGGATTTCAAGAGATTTGTTTGTTTGAAGATGCCAGATCGGGCTAACAGGAAGCTGAGATGTTATGAGTTTAACCCTTCTAAAAAAGAATTACACTTTAGTGTATTTCTAAAACGATTAATTGTTACAGAAATCATATAAAATTGAATAATTTAAAATCCATAAATAATATACTTATTAATTGTGTCAACTGATAGTAATGTTATAACAATGTTTAATTTATAGTTAAATCAATGAAAATGTATTGTAGTTTAAATTTATACTAAATGATAGTTGTCAAACACTTAAGAGTGTTTTTGGCCTATGACTTAAGTACATGTTTATATGTAATTTCATAATTACTTATATTGTCTAATTCTGATTAAAGTGTACCGTCAAATGTACTCACAAGCATTTATTGTAAACTCAAATATACTTTGATGTATTGTCTATTGAAACGTGTATGTCATTAAATATAGTTGTAATTACACATTTGTAATGATTATGTTTGTAATTTATTGCATGTAAAATATGGTATCTTTAAATGCAATATCAGATAAAAAAATATATTATCTTTAAATGCAATATCAGATACACAGTTAAAATTATAATCAAGTAGGCTACTTGAATGTGTTAGGTAACAAATCAAAATAAGTGTATTACTTTAAGGCATGACAAAAGATTATTAAAGGGTCATGAAACCCCCCCTCTTTCAGCTCAAGTCTAGCTCACAATCTTTTTGAAAAATGCAACTTAAATGGGCGTGGATGGCTGTGAGAAGGGGTGTGGTAAGGCCATCACTGTCATCGCCAGAATCCCATCCATATCGACTGTCACTAAAAGCAGTGGTAAAACGTGAGGAAATGCTAGATTTTTTTTTTATAGCTGGCAAAGTTAAAGTCTTATGAAATACGACACTTTATTATTGTCCTTTCAAAAGTAACTGAATGCCCTGCTATATTAGCCTAGTAAGCCTACAGTAATCGTAATTCTATTGAGAACATATTAATGTAGGCTACATGTATAATTATAATGTCATTATAAAATATATAGTTGTTTATAGACACTATACATATATTTGAAAATTATTAATTTTCCGCTTAAAAAACGTTCCGTGCATAGCCTAGATCTACGCGCCCCCTGAACCCCCATAATAAAGAAGGCTCTGTGGAGGTGGATGACTTCTCATTTTAGACACACACACACACACACACCTCTGAAGGGATAGAAAAGTCCTCGGGACTTGGTACCGCATCACTCGCAAGACGCAACCTGCATTGGTTGTCAACAAGGTGAAGTCCATTCTCCAATTCTCGAAGCTCAAAAATGTTTGCGGCACACACGTTTAGATGTGTCCGTGGTTGATGGAAAACCAACCGCCCGGAGCCAGAGTCGAGCCCGGGCAGCATCGCGGGGAAACATATTCAACCCAATTGGACTTTTGCACCACGAAAACAAACACTTGCGTGCGTCCCATGATTGCCTCTCTCCTCTACTACGCGATATCACAGTTTGACATGTCTGTCACTGGAAAGATCCACGTGGTGTCATGAATAATTAAGAGAAAGTGTCTTCTCATAGGATATGAAAACTCAGTCTCATTAATAATTATGAGACACCGATGAGTCATCAACGCACGATACTGTGCACTGCCACGTCACAGCCTGCGATGAAGATTTTAAACCCGGAAGACGAAAATAGCGGAAAGAAACTAAAATTTAACCATTTTCACCCTACTATTAAATCTAACATATGCTAACATTGTCTTCAATGGTGTTCAACACACATACATCGGATAAAATCTCAGAAAATTTGGTTTAGGGTTTCATGACCCTTTAAAACATAATTATTTAAATTGTACTTTAAAGTAAAACTTTTAAAGCTACATTTTTGTATTTTTCCCCCCGCTAGGGGTCGCTAACCCTCTTACAATAACAAAGGTGTAGGTTGATGATGCAGTGAATAAGCGGAATTATGGAACTTGTCGTCATGCTGATTGATCTAATAATGTTTATGGATGAGTGAATACATTGATGTTTTTAACATGACTGTGGTATGAAGCGGCGCGAGTGCTACTGAGAGACAGATATCAGCGCCACACACGAGTCCCGCGGATATTAAAGAAATGAGGACATATTTCATTCCACCGACTAAACCGCGAGTCCAGAATTACTCACACAGGTCAGTTTATTAGACGAATGAAACTTGTGAGGTAACGCAGCGCTGCTTCACTTGGTCTACACTGTCACACTAAACTGCATTTGAGTGTGTTGAAAGTATAATGTTATTCTATGTATTAGTTTGTCTGTAGATCAACATTAGAATAACATACTGATCATATTCTAACATTTCATCATGTTGAACTATACAACATTGATTAGTTTTATGTACATTTGCTCACCTGTCTAATAAAGTACATGCAAGAGCGGCGTCTCTGTCAAGTCGAGTTTGTAGATTTGACCATATAGAGACCCTTATAGGGGATGTTGACCCCCTATCCTCCTATGAAGTCATTATCTGAAAAATCAATATTTTTTTGTCATGAATTTTTGATTAAAATAGCATTCACATGGAAAATTCAGATAGCAAATTAAAGATGTATATTTATAGCATAAAGCAAAAACATGTTTTTACCAGACTCCATAGACCAAAATGTATAAGCAACTTGCATGTTACTCTTTTTGCAACAGTAGACGTAACATTCCTGTAATCTGAGCAGATTAAAGAAGCTCATCCTGCAAGATCCTATATAGTTTTATTCAGTGAAGTGATGTGAAATCCGCCAATATGTGCGTTGCTTTTAAAACTGAAGGCTAGAACCTTTATTGATCAGGGCTTTGTGCTGCGCAGCATTAAAACTCTCTGAAATATCAAAGCTCAAAGCTTTAAGATTAGCAATTCCTTTATTTTAGCAATAAGGAACAATAATGCTTGAGTCATGTACATTTTTGTATGTTCATATAATTTTAATTTGCATACCAAGGGATCTGACAAGACAATAGTTAAACTAGTGTTTAGGAGTGGCTGAAATAAAGTTTCATGTATTAATGCATGACAAATCACAGATATGTGTAGTTAGGCACTGCTAACTGTCAAGTCACATTTATTTATAAAGCGCTTTTTACAATACAGATTGTTTCAAAGCAGCTTTACAGAGATAACAGGAAAATAATGCAACAAAGTTTGTTTCCAGAAGAAAATAGCGTCACAGTCCAGCTTAAGTAACAGGGATGTTTCATTTTTGTTGTAAAAAAGTTCATTTATATATATATATATATATATATATATACAGCCACTCTGGAGAAAACCGTGATGTCATCGTCCTGGACTGCGTTTCCCAAAAGCATCGTAAGCCTAAGTTGATCGTAGAGACCATTGGTGGCAATTGTTCTACGATCAACTTAAGCTTACGATGCTTTTGGGAAACCCAACCCAGCTCAGTTCAGTTCTCATATAATGGTGTCAATGCAGGCAGATCAATAATAGTGTTGAAAATTAAATTAATTGTTAAATTTCATGTATAAAATAAAGTGTCAACAATCTTTTGCAATGTTGACCTTTAATTCTGTCCTGCATGTGGTCATGACTCACGCAGTTATGTTTCTACTTTCAATTCAATTCACATTTATTGTATATTTAATGTATAGTGCTTTTCACAATACATATTGTTTCAAAGCAGCTTTACAGAAAATGCATGTCTACATTACAATTTAGAGTGATCTATTATCAGGGGTGACTGTGTCCAAGTTATGTATTTCAGAATACAAGTCACACAGTAAGCTAATAATGTATAAATTAAAAAAATATATATATATTAATTTGAGGCAGAAACAATGAGCTCATTGAATGTTTCGTATACCATTTGTAACATAAGTAGTTTTGGGTGATTCTTTAATAAGGGGAACTTTTGACAGATTTGATAATGACAATTAATAAAGCCACTGTTTGATCATGATGATCATTTCTATCTAAAATGACATTTTTGACATTTCAAACTGTCACTCTGCTGTTTGGCTATCATGTCCATCAATAAAATGTCTATTTTTATATATGTACTTATGGAGGAAATTGATTTGTTTGGGTAACACTACAACGAGGTTCCCTTTATTACCATTAGTTAACTACATTAGTTAACATAGACCTAACAATATAAATTATTCTAAAGCATTTATCAATCTTAGTTAATGTTAATAAATCTTAATAAAAAAGTCACTAATATATTATTAAAATTTAACATGTTGTATCCAGTGGCGTAGCATGGGAGTTTGCAGTTCTTTCCAGCAGCCCATTCCACCCTCATGCTCTTATATTTACGCACTAATCCAAAATGCACGTTGGTTCACACCTCAAAGGGTCTGATCTCCATCCGACACAGCTTGGCGTCAGTGGAAGTGTTAGTGAGTGCAGGACTGGCACCGCTCTTGGCCGTGGGGGTTGCACGCTGGACAGCGCAGCTCTCTGATTGACTCATTGAAGCGGTTGGCCAGCATGGACAGTTTGCTTCCATGACAGAGGGAGCACGGCGCACAACCTGAACCTCCACACTGTCCACATGAGCCTGATTTCTGCTGCACAAACAAAACAAGTAAACGAACTGCAAACAAGCAAGCAAAATGATAAAGCCAAGTGCACACTAGCTTGCAGCTTGTTGCTCTTTCAGGTTTTAAAGGTATAGTTCACACAAATATGTATATTTTGTGCATCATTTTCTAATGTGCATGAAATTCCTTCTTCTGCAAAAAAACTCAAAAGAAAATGTTTTGAGTAACCCCATGAGCCCAAAAAATAGCATTTTCATTGAGGCCTTTTTCAAAATACCTTCTTTTGTGAAAGTCACACAAGTTTGGAAAGGATTGTTCATTTTGTGTGAACTATGAAGCCTTTTGAAAAAGCCTTGTGCTTAATTGTACTGAATGTGCACTTTTAGTTTAAAGCATTTGCAAATATAAGAAATAAAAGACAATTTGGTTCCACTTTATTTTGATAGTCCACTTTGGATATACTAACTATAAGTAACTTTGCAACTACATGTCAATTAACTCCCATTAGAGTATTAGTAGGCTGTAGTAGACTTTCAGTAGACTGTTAGGTTAGGATTAGGAGAATAAGTTGACTTTTAGTTGGCCAAGTTACTTATAGTCAGTAAAATATCTGTTGGGGAAACATCAAAATAAAGTGTTAGCAGATATTAAGCAGACAGTCTACTAATCCTCTAATGAGAGTTAGTTGACATGTAGCTGCAAAGTTACTTATAGTTAGTAGAATGTCTAAAGTGGACTATCGAAATAAAGTGTTACCGACAATTAAAGAGCACTTAAAGATATTAAACTTTTATTTGTATGTTCCTTGACACACTTAAAGGCACAGTATGTAAGTTTCGCCACTAGAGGTCACTTTTTCAAAACAATAACAAAGGTGTGATTTGATGATGTCGTGAATGACATGTTGCTGTTTTTATTATACTTATATGCCGCAGTCGGCCATGCCGTTCCTTTCGCTTTGTTGTTTATGCATATATTATGATTAAAGTTAGTTGTAAACTCGCATTTTATTTGTTCTAATGAAATACTCACAAGTGCTGAATTACTACTGATACAAGTCACTTTTATCTGACAAATTAAAATTGTGGGGTAAAGCACCACTGTTTTACTAAAATCACACTAAGGGGCTGTTTACATGACACCGTTTTCAACTAAAAACGTAAATCTTTTTATGCGTTTTGGCCATTCGTTTACTCGACAACAGTGTTTCGGGTGGCTGAAAACTCAAACTGAAAACTGTGCACAGTTAAACTCAAAAAGTGCACATTGTAATTATATCATATTAATGGTTTTACAGATGAAAAACTTATTTTGATGTGTATTAGTATTATACTACATTTTGATAGAAAGAACAGAAAGATTGAGTAGACTGAAAGATTTATGGAAGCGAAATGTAAGGATTTATGCCATGGTTCATTATTTTCAATGGTGTTTCAGAAAAAGAGTCATCATTAATGATGAATTGTGTTTCAGCAGCAGAAAACATTCTGCAAATGTCTTAATCATTGCTCTGTGAATGTGAATGTTATGAGTTATAAAAGTACAATGCCAACTACAAAAATATACTGCAGCCACTGTTGCAAACTACTGATCAATGAAACAACGGTCTGGTCAGACAATGGTCTACGCCATATGCTTTTAACACTTTGTTCGGACTCTATGGGACAATCAAAATAGCTACTATATAATAACATGTTGCCATCACATGGGATGTTTTGTCCCCAAGTTGAAATAAAGTAATGGAATACCTCTACTCAATGTGTCGAATGATTTGAGATATCATTCATGTCCGTATCGGGTAAAGCGCATTGAGTCAAGAGTATTTACAGTCTACTAAACTTCAGATAGTGGATACCTTTTGTTCAGTCATTACATCTGGTTCCTCTGCATGGGAACGTGCTGTTCTATGTCTCCCTTTGCTCCTGGACTCCCGTCCAGGTGAACTCTCTTTTCGGTCCTGACTGCGGTGAGGACTCCTTCCAGACTCTCCCTTTTTCTGAGGAGCTCGGATAATCTTCAGGTTGCTGGTGTAGATAATAATCTTTCCAAAATCTAATACTGGTGCCTGTAAAAACAAACGCAGAATCACTAAGCAGAGGATTTGAAAAAGTACCATGATACTACAATAATTTCTTTGAATATGTACCATAGTACTACCATCATAGTCTTTGAAATGACTTGAAGTACCATAGTAATTAACAGTAAATAACATGGTACTTATACACTCACCTAAAGGATTATTAAGAACACCATACTAATACTGTGTTTGACCCCCTTTCGCCTTCAGAACTGCCTTAATTGTACGTGGCATTGATTCAACAAGGTGCTGAAAGCATTCTTTAGAAATGTTGGCCCATTTTGATAGGATAGCATCTTGCAGTTGATAGAGATTTGTGGGATGCACATCCAGGGCAGGAAGCTCCCGTTCCACCACATCCCAAAGATGCTCTATTGGGTTGAGATCTGGTGACTGTGGGGGCCATTTTAGTACAGTGAACTCATTGTCATGTTCAATAAACCAATTTGAAATTATTCGAGCTTAGTGACATGGTGCATTATCCTGCTGGAAGTAGCCATCAGAGGATGGGTACATGGTGGCCATAAAAGGATGGACATGGTCAGAAACAATGCTCAGGTAGGCCGTGGCATTTAAACGATGCCCAATTGGCACTAAGGGGCCTAAAGTGTGCCAAGAAAACATCCCCCACACCATTACACCACCACCAGCCTGCACAGTGGTAACAAGGCATGATGGATCCATGTTGTCATTCTGTTCTCATTCTGCCATATTCTGACTCTACCATCTGAATGTCTCAACAGAAATTGAGACTCATCAGACCAGGCAACATTTTTCCAGTCTTCAACTGTCCAATTTTGGTGAGCTCTTGCAAATTGTAGCCTCTTTTTCCTATTTGTAGTGGAGATGAGTGGTACCCGGTGGGGTCTTCTGCTGTTGTAGCCCTGCATACCTCGGTTGTAACGAGTGGTTATTTCAGTCAAAGTTGCTCTTCTATCAGCTTGAATCAGTCGGCCCATTCTCCTCTGACCTCTAGCATCAACAAGGCATTTTCGCCCACAGGACTGCCGCATACTGGATGTTTTTCCCTTTTCACACCATTCTTTGAAAACCCTAGAAATGGTTATGCGTGAAAATCCCAGTAACTGAGCAGATTTAGCACCACCATCTGGTCAAAATGAAATAGAAAAAAAAAAACTATTTCAATAAAACTGGTCTTTGTGTCATATAGAAAACAATGACACCACTGATGCCATATTTGGTCAAACTTGCTGTCCGCCATGTTGAATTTTTTCACTCCTCCTAGACCGTTGGTCCTATTTTCAGATCATATTCAGAACATGCCTGCAAAAAGTTATTAAAAGCTTTTTCATTGACCAAAACCGTTCCTTTAATAACGCATCAACAAATTTGATGGCGTGGTGGGGCTGTAACTCTGCAATGCTTTGGCATATTGACACCTATTGGTCTAAAGTAATAAGCAAGTTAATCATACAGTGAATGGATTTGTGATTTTTCAGCCATTTTGACTAAAATCTAAACGTGTCTTTAATTACTTATTGTTGCAGTTTTTCTGAAGCACCCAGCCACGCTTGCATGTCTCATTGTTCCTTTTTGTGCTTGGCCCTGTTAATTGCTGCTTGCAGCTATATTTTACTCTGGATCTATTTGACTTTAATAGACTTTTTAAAGTCAAGTCAAGAGAAAAAGGAAACCACTGGGAGAGAGATGGGGAATAGGATTAGGACATGACGCAGGCCAGACTGAAACCTGCATCCCCATGAGCCAAATGCCCTTTATGCGTCATGAGCATGTGCACTACCCACTGTACCATGGCTGGTTTTTAAAATTGTGTGCCATTGATCAAAATGACTAGATTAAATGTTGGGGATCAGGGATCTTGTGATGAAAAATATGATAAAGATCCTGTCAGTTTTTTTTTTTTTTTTGACATGTTGCTGATATGCAAGGTAAGATCTTTGGCAGTTTAGTCTTTCAACAGCATGTCACAGGTGACAATTTAATGAAAATAAGCTTTATAGAACTATGGGGGGAAAAAGCAAACAAGCTTTCAATCTTACTTAAGGATCCACATTGTTTAGGTTTGTTCAGTCTATATATTTGAATGATGTTCTTTTCTTTTTCAGATTTGAGGCAGAGAAACAAAAGCGATCTCATGGAAAGCTGAGAATGTCCGTGTGGAGGGGATGTAATTGCATGCCTATGTTTAGGAGCTGTGTTGGAGTCTGGGTCTATTATTGGATCTGGGAACTATGAATTAGTAACAGTGTGGCATAAAAACTGAGTGGCAGGAAATGTTTTACAGCATTCATTTTTCAGTGCCAGATCAAACTAGCTAAACATAATGAGGAGGACAATAAGGAACCCTTACAAAAAACACATTGTGTTTCGCCTACAACAATTGACCTTTTGCTAAACTTAGTTGATCAGCTTAGTTACTGTTGCAAGATTTAAATAATGTCCCATGGGAATGAAATTATTATTACTGTAAACAGGGCAATTTTCATCCTTATGTGATCATAAAGTGGTAAAAATATAATTAATAGATAATATTCTTGGGCTGGAATGGCATTGCAAGGAAAGCATTTATCAATTTTAAAGAAACTGTTAAATTATGCAGTAATATAGTTAAAAGCAGCAGAGACTGAAAATCAGAATCAAGGCAAACACTTACCGTGGTGAATTATAAAGGCCTAATTTGAAAGCAATGATAACATTAGTGAACAGAACAATCCCTCATATTCTTTCAACACATTTCATTAGGGTACTCTTAAAGGTGCAGTATGTAATTTTTTTTTACTGTACTAAAGTATAAAATACATAATATCCATTACCTGTTGTTCATTCTATTATAGTGTATGTGTATTATATGTATTATAGCACACCTATACCAGTTTTTCCTTTTGTTTTGTTTATTTATATTTGTATATTTATCTTATTCACATATCTTTTTTTTGTATTTTACTGTTGTCTCTGTTTACTGGACGCTTCTTCTGTCACCAAAACGAATTCCTTGAGTGTGCAAACATACTTAGCAATAAATCTATTTCTGATTCTGATAGTGTGTGCCGGGATTGATGAAACATGCTAACTGCTAAGTTCAAATACTTGTTTCTCCTAAAAACAATACTACAGCCAGTTATTCTACTTAGAAATTTGCGTTCCATGTCAGAATGTCTGTTTTTGTTTTGGTCTGTGATCCCGTCCACTGATTGGGCAAATTTACACAATTGTATTTCAACACCCCGGTGGCGGAAAATAGCGTATTCCAGCCATAAAAGCCAGCAAACAAACTAGGTCAGAGATCGCAGATGCTACAAGACCTAAAAAAACTAAAAAATTGCTAACGTATACATTAGTTGATCAACTTACAATGTGTCACGAAACTGCTCCGAGGCACGAAGGTGGAGAATCCAAATGCAGTTTCATTAAGGGGTAATCCAAAACAGGCAAAGTCAAACACAGGCAGGCAGTCCGTACAAACAAACACACAAAGCAGGCAGGGGTCAGAGGCAAAAGAGTAATCCAAAACAGGCAAGAAATCCAAAAAGACCAAGAGACAAGAAAACGGGGAGAATGCTCAGAATTGCAGTGTGACACTAAAACAAGACTTCGCGGTGAGTGAATGAATGAACCTGGTATAAATAGACAGACTAACAGGATGATGAGACACAGGTGAATGCAATCAGAGAATGGGGTACAGGTGAATGTGATCAGTGATAAGTGATGGTGAGTCCGGGCAGTGAGTTATGGGAAATGTAGTTTGTGAGTGATAATAGTCTTATCTGGAGTGCCCTCTGGTGGCTCTCAAGGGCACTCCAGCTGGTGACCGTTACATAGCCCCCCCTTTAAGGTGCGGATTCCAGATGCTCCTTAAATTGTCCAGGAGGGAGGTGGAGCGGAGGCGGACCTGGGGGTGGGATGGAGGGCCAGGCCCGTGGAGCGGAAGAGGACCTGGAGACTGCGGTGGAGCAGGCTGTGGAAGCAACCAGGGCGGAGCAGGCTGTACAGGCGACCAGGGCGGTGAAGAACCCTCGGGTGGCCACGGCGGAGACAATCCTTCAGGTGGCCAGGGCGGAAACATCCCTTCGGGTGACCATGGCGGAGACCTCCCTTCGGGCGGCCACGGAACAGGAGCAGGCATCCCCCCAGGAACAGTCATCAGTTGCTCTGGAACAGACCCTGGCTCAGGACTAGGAACTGATACCTGCTCAGAAACAGACACAGACGCAGGAACAGACACCGGCTCAGGAACAGGAACAGATTCTGGCTCAGGAACAGGAACAGACTCTGTGACGACGGCCATCTTTTCCATAGACACAGGCTCGGAGGCGGCCATCTTGTCCGTAGACACAGGCTCGGAGGCGGCCATCTTGTCCGTAGACAGTGGCTCGGCAGAAGTGACGTGAAGCGTCTCTGGCTCGGCAGAAGTGACGTGGAGCGTCTCTGGCTCGGCAGAAGTGACGTGGAGCGTCTCTGGCTCGGCAGAAGTGACGTGGAGCGTCTCTGGCTCGGCAGAAGTGACGTGGAGCGTCTCTGGCTCGGCAGAAGTGACGTGGAGCATCTCTGGCTCGGCAGAAGTGACTTGAACAGCCTCTGGCTCGGCAGAAGTGACGTGAACAGCCTCTGGCTCGGCAGGCGTGACGTGAACAGCCTCTTGCTGTCACGACGCACACACAGGGAAACAGTAGATCCAGTAGCAGTATGTTTATTGGGTAATCCATACACGTAATCCAGTCCAGGCAAGGGTCAAACACTGTATAAGCAATCCAAGAACAAAACAACGAGAACGAGAACGAGAACGAGAACGAGAACGAGAACCGAGCAGAACAAACCTCAGAAGTGTGGGGACATAAATGCAAGGACTCCGTGACACACACTGAAACAGACAGGGTTATATACACAGGGAATTGTTAATGATAATGTGGAAATGGCTGAGTACAATGATCAGTGATGAGAGACAGCTGAGTGCAATGAAAAGACAAGGATCATGGGGGATGTAGTTCAAGAGTGTGATGGACACCGTGGGGAAGGAGGACATCTAGTGGTGACCCAAGGAACATAAACCAGACACTGTGACATAACCCCCCCCTCTACGGAGCGGCTACCAGACGCTCCAAGACGTGACAGACAAACAAGGTTCCAGGCGGGAGGTGGACTGGTGGAGGATCAGGGGGAGGGATGGGGGGCCAGGTCCATGGAGGGAAACGGGGACAGGGAGTGACAGTTCATCTGGCGGCCAGGGCGGAGACGACAGTCCCTCGAGTGGCCAGGGTGGAGACTTTCCCTCGGGCGGCCAGGGTGGAGACTTTCCCTCGGGCGGCCAGGGCGGAGACTTTCCCTCGGGCGGCCAGGGCGGAGACTTTCCCTCGGGTGGCCAGGGCGGAGCAGGCTGTGAAGACGGCCAGGGCGGAGACCTCCCCTCGGGCAGAGACGACAGTCCATCTGGCGGCCAGGGTGGAGACTTATCCTCGGGCGGCCAGGGCGAAGCAGACCCTTCGGGCGGCCACGGTGGAGAGGACCCTTCGGGCGACCCCGGCTCAGGAACAGCAACGGGCACAGGCTCAGGAACAGACACGGGCACCGGCTCAGGAACAGACACGGGCACCGGCTCAGGAACAGACACGGGCACCGGCACAGGAACAGACACGGGCACGGGCACCGGCTCAGGAACAGACACGGGCACCGGCTCAGGAACAGACACCGGCTCCGGCTCCGGCTCAGGAACAGACACCGGCTCCGGCTCCGGCTCAGGAACAGACACCGGCTCCGGCTCAGGAACAGACACGGGCACCGGCTCAGGAACAGACACGGGCACCGGCTCAGGAACAGACACGGGCACCGGCTCAGGAACAGACACGGGCACCGGCTCAGGAACAGACACGGGCACCGGCTCAGGAACAGACACGGGCACCGGCTCAGGAACAGACACGGGCACCGGCTCAGGAACAGACACGGGCACCGGCTCAGGAACAGACACGGGCACCGGCTCAGGAACAGACACCGGCTCCGGCTCAGGAACAGACACCGGCTCCGGCTCAGGAACAGACACCGGCTCCGGCTCAGGAACAGACACTGGCTCAGGAACAGCCACAAGAACTGTAACAGTCACAAGAACAGACACAAACACAGAAACAAACACTGGCTCTGACGCTGGAACAGGCACTGGCTCTGGAACAGACATTGGCTCCAGCTCTGGAATAGGCACTGGCTCTGCCTCCGGCTCATGAACGGGCACTGGCTCTGCCTCCGGCTCTGGAACAGCAGACCTTGGCTCCGGCCCTGGAACAGACACTGGCTCCGGCCCCGGAACAGCAGACACGGGCATGTCCAGGATCCGAGCCAGACGCTCCAGATAGTCCAGGCCCATGAAGGCAGATGGCACTGGCTCTGCCTCCAGCTCTGGAATGGGTACTGGCTCTGCCTCCGGCTCTGGAATGGGTACTGGCTCTGCCTCCGGCTCTGGAATGGGTACTGGCTCTGCCTCCGGCTCTGGAACGGACACTGGCTCTGCCGCCGGCTCTGGAACGGACACTGGCTCTGCCGCCGGCCCTGGAACAGCAGACACTGGCTCCGGCTCCGGAACAGGAGACACTGGCTCCGGCTCTGGAACAGCAGACACGGGCATGTCCAGGATCCGAGACAGACGCTCCAGATAGTCCAGGTCCATGAAGGCAGACGGAACGTGAACAGTCTCTGACTGGGCAGACGTGACGTGAACAGTCTCTGGCAGGGCAGACGGAACGTGAACAGTCTCTGGCTGGGCAGACGTGAATTCTTTCCCCCTTTTCCGTCCGCGACGGCGAGATGTTGGCTCTGTGCTGTCCCTCACTGGCCCAGGGTCAAAGGAGGGCCAGGGTGGAGAGTGGTGTTGAACTTCTCTACCACCTCCTCCTCCTCTGTGACCTCCCCGGGTCCCACGAAAGATGACTAGGCGGGTTCCTTCAAAATAATCTCTCCTCTCCCGCTCAGTGGCTGAGGAAGAGAACTTTGAAGACATACCGCTGGATCTAGGTGTGACGGAGTCCTTCTGTCACGACGCACACACAGGGAAACAGTAGATCCAGTAGCAGTATGTTTATTGGGTAATCCATACACGTAATCCAGTCCAGGCAAGGGTCAAACACTGTATAAGCAATCCAAGAACAAAACAACGAGAACGAGAACGAGAACGAGAACGAGAACGAGAACGAGAACCGAGCAGAACAAACCTCAGAAGTGTGGGGACATAAATGCAAGGACTCCGTGACACACACTGAAACAGACAGGGTTATATACACAGGGAATTGTTAATGATAATGTGGAAATGGCTGAGTACAATGATCAGTGATGAGAGACAGCTGAGTGCAATGAAAAGACAAGGATCATGGGGGATGTAGTTCAAGAGTGTGATGGACACCGTGGGGAAGGAGGACATCTAGTGGTGACCCAAGGAACATAAACCAGACACTGTGACACTTGCTCGGCAGGCTTGATGTGAACAACAGCCTCTTGCTCGGCAGGCGTGACGTGAACAACAGCCTCTTGCTCGGCGGTCTCTGGCTGTGCAGACGTGACGTGGACAGTCTCTGGCTGTGCAGACGTGACGTGGACAGTCTCTGGATCGGCAGAAGTGACGTGGAGCGTCTCTGGCTCGGCAGAAGTGACGTGGAGCGTCTCTGGCTCGGCAGAAGTGACGTGGAGCGTCTCTGGCTCGGCAGAAGTGACGTGGAGCGTCTCTGGCTCGGAAGAAGTGACGTGGAGCATCTCTGGCTCGGCAGAAGTGACTTGAACAGCCTCTGGCTCGGCAGAAGTGACGTGAACAGCCTCTTGCTCGGCAGGCGTGACGTGAACAGCCTCTTGCTCGGCAGGCTTGACGTGAACAACAGCCTCTTGCTCGGCAGGCGTGACGTGAACAACAGCCTCTTGCTCGGCAGGCGTGACGTGAACAACAGCCTCTTGCTCGGCGGTCTCTGGCTGTGCAGACGTGACGTGGACAGTATCTGGCTGTGCAGACGTGACGTGGACAGTCTCTGGATCGGCAGAACTGAACCCTTGAACGATGGCCCTCTTGGCAGCGCGTGCAGACATAAGCGGGGGATCGGCCACGCTGGAAACCGGTCCTGTACGTCCATAGATCGATCCAGTGGCTGGCTTGATGGTTAGCAAGACGTGATGATTCCCAGGCCAGGCAGGTGAGACGTGAACTGACTCTGGCTGGGCAGACTGGACGTTGAGCTGTGAAGACCCTGAACTGGACGCGGCCAGCGGTGAGGGCTCTGGCTGGACGTGGCTGACGTGAAGCTCTGGCTGGACGTGGCTGACGTGAAGCTCTGGCTGGACGTGGCTGACGTGAAGCTCTGGCTGGATGTGGCTGACGTGAAGCTCTGGCTGGACGTGGCTGACGTGAAGCTCTGGCTGTGGCTGACGTGAAGCTCTGGCTGGACGTGGCTGACGTGAAGCTCAGGCTCGGACTTTACGGGTACTGTGGGGTTGCGGGTCTCCTCGTCCACCAAACCCACAGTAAAAATTGAGCCGCTCAGTAAAATGGCAAGGTCAACAAATTGATCTAGAGTCCAGTGATGGGTATTGTCAGGCATGAGGTAGTTAATAAGCTCATTAAGCCCATGGCGAAAAATGTCCTTTAAGGCAGCATCATTAAAGTTCACCCCATGGCTAAGCTCAAAAAACTCATTGACAAAATCCTCAATCGGACGGTTACCTTGGCGAAGGTGGATGAGACAATCTGCTGGATCCATTTTGGCGAAGTCTTCTGTCACGAAACTGCTCCGAGGTACGAAGTTGGAGAATCCAAATGCAGTTTTATTAAGGGGTAATCCAAAACAGGCAAGGTCAAACACAGGCAGGCAGTCCGTACAAACAAACACACAAAGCAGGCAGGGGTCAGAGGCAAAAGAGTAATCCAAAACAGGCAAGAAATCCAAAAAGACCAAGAGACAAGAAAACGGGGAGAATGCTCAGAATTGCAGTGTGACACTAAAACAAGATTTCGCGTTGAGTGAATGAATGAACCTGGTATAAATAGACAGACTAACAGGATGATGAGACACAGGTGAATGCAATCAGAGAATGAGGTACAGGTGAATGTGATCAGTGATAAGTGATGGTGAGTCCGGGCAGTGAGTTATGGGAAATGTAGTTTTTTGAGTGATAATAGTCTTATCTGGAGTGTCCTCTGGTGGCTCTCAAGGGCACTCCAGCTGGTGACCGTTACACAATGTAAGCTTTAATTACATTCAATTTTTTCTCAATTTTTCTCAATTTTTTCTTTCCAATGTTTATTTTTTTCAATCTCTTTTTTCATGTTATGTGTCCTCTATTTGAGAGTTTGAGGAGGATAGGGCGGCAGAAACCTCTTTCTCCAATATTATGAATCTGGATTACAGAAACCATTTCAACTGCTATCTGTCAATATTACATACTGCACCTTTAACTGGTCACACTACAGTGAATCAATATGAATAAACATTAGTTATGAACATCAACTAACCATAGAGAAATTTTATGTTTTTCTTACCGACGTTCTAAATGTTAATTTGGGAATTAAGGTGACACAGCCTTAATCCACACACATTATGCAGGGGTTTTTTTTTTGGGGGGGGGTTTAAACAAAAAATTTTGTTTAGAACTATCCAAACAGCCAGATCCCAGACAGACAGCAACAGTAATAACTGATTGGACACTGAGGTTTTTGAGGTTCTGGTTGGTTTATCCACCCTATTTTCCAACGTGGAAGTAAGCTATTTGTGTGAATGTGTGAGACTTCTGATTCATTTGACACTAAAAGGGAAATAACGAGAAGAATAACAAACTGCAGTAAATGGTCAAACTATTTGCGCAACAAACCAGTGTGTTTCAAGCAATATACTGTATAATATACAAGCTGTGAAGACATTTTTACTATCAAAGTTAATGCTATTTTAATACTACAAGATTGTGGCAAACTAAGTAAGGTTTTCTTTTCAATAATTGAATTATTTTTATGTTTTTTTCTTTATTATGACATCAGGACAGTATCTTGCTGGAATTTATTTACTTCAAAATTGCTAAGTGAAATTGAATACAGGAATTAAAAAAAATATATATTTTTAAGCTTACAGTGCAATTACACAAATAATACTGAGTAATATTAATTAATTACATTCACTTAGGGTTATTTTGGTTAGGGTTTGGTTTATGGTCAGTTACTTGTGATTATGCATGATTTACTGCTATGTACCATGTGTATCTATAAGTCACCTTCAAATAAAGTAAAATAAATGTCTTTTTTTAGTGCTGGGTGTTCTTACTTTATTATCCTGTGGAAGATCTCCACAGGCCAGGGAATTGTATCCCTTCACTCCTCGATAGACGTTTATCCTCTGGGCAATCAGGCCTGTCGGAGGGAAGAAACTCTGGTCCTGCATGTCTTCTAAGCCACACAGATGTCCCATCTCCATCTTGGTGTGCATGAAGCTGTGAGGGTACTGCTCCTCTGGGCTATCCAGCTCCTGTCCATCTTCATACACATGCTTCAGGACCCGGCCGCTGTACGACGAGGCCAGCTTGAACCTCACCTTTTTGGGCTTGCCCTCGATCAAGGTGCCTGGATGCTCGTGGAGCTCCTCCATAGTCTCTCTCATGTGAAATTCCCAATGGTCTTGTAAAGAACAGGAGGAAGAACTGTGGAAGATAAGTATTGCGGAAAGGCTGGGGCAGTCCAGCTGCTTTCCATAGTCCTGATGAATTATTGAGCAGGGGATCTTGTGCACAACAGGAGAGCTGGAAATTGAGACCTAATGGTTTCATCAAATAATGATGGTTGAAGGAGAGAAGCAGGTGTGTCTCTAATTTGCTTATGCATCACCTGTAATGAACGTCAATATGCATTTCATCTGAAAACTCTACTATTACAAATGTTGTGTGTAATAACTTTGTGGGTTCACTTTGAAATTTTTCCGTCAGTATAAAGATTTACACCTACAGTAAATCAATGAAAAGTAGTAAAAATATGCCATATAAGATCACCTACACTCATATGAAGTTATATCAATAACCTAATTAAAGCTTTTTTTTAAAATGCCATTTGTTGGGGGTTGGGGGCAGACATACACAGACAGAACAGAAATCATACAAAAAATGATGTACTGCACCCTGCACTGTTTTCAAAGTTTTCAACTTTGGTTATGTTAATTACATTTTTTTGGTATTTAGAATTAATTTACTTGTTCAGTTTTGCTACTGTCATCCTAACTGAGATGTAGATTTTGTAACACTTTATTAGTTTAGGGTCCAATTCTCACTATTAACTAGTTGCTTATTAGCTTGCATATTACTATATTTGATGTTTATTAGTACTTATGACCATATTCTACATCCCTTCATCCTACCCAATACCTAAACGTAACAACCCTTACTATTAATAAGCAGTAATTGGGAGTTTACTGAGGCAAAAATCATAGTTAATAGTTAGTTAATAGTGAGAATTGGACCCTAAACTAAAATGTGAACACTACATTTTCTAAAAAGTTGCTTGACTGTAGTTTAACTACTTCAAATTAGTGAATTAGCTTATTTTTTATGATATATATTTTTTAAACAATAATAACAATGCACCACCTAATGTGTAATAAATTAAAAGTGCCTACAATGGCAATGACACAGAACGTTCAACGCCGCCTCCTCCTGGTTTCACCAGATCCCTCTCTCCTGCGTATCTTCATTTCTTCAACTTCATTTCCCTTCATCCTTCCCTGCTCATTATTTCCTGATTAACCACCCCATCATTGCATCAGTATCACCTGTGTACCCTTAGGTCCCCTTTATCTGGTCTGCTCTATTCATTGTTCATTTGTGAAGTCTTGTTTTACCTACACGCTGTCTCTAGCTCGTTTTCTCGTATTTCTCTGATATTTGGACTTGGACTCATTTTTGAACCTATGCTGCCAGCCCCTGACCCTTGCCTGTTTTGACGTACGTTTCTTGGATTGCCCTTACCAGTGTGCTGTGTTTGAGTTTGCTGCTGCCCTTGCCACGGGATTCTGAGTTTTATGACTGCTTTCCTTTGTTGGCTTACCTGTATCAATAAATTACTGCACATGGATCCGACCGCCTCAGCCTCTCCGTCACAGAAGACTTCACCACCACAGGATCCAGCAGATTTCCTTCGATTGGCCTCCGAGGTATCCACTCAAGCGAGTGTACTGGCCGCCCATCAGCAACAGTTGGTGAAATTGACAAATCTCACCGAGGAGCTCGTGAGATCAGTCCGAGCGCTATCCCCGCCGAGCGCGGCTGATAATCAAGCTCCGAGTCCAGCTGCATCTGCTCCCGTTCCACCTGCCGTGAGTAACAATTCCAACCACCCCAAATTATCCCTTCCCGAGAAATTTGATGGCTCACCCTCTACCTGTAAGGGATTTTTGTTGCAGTGCAGCTTGTATTTTGACCAGCAGACACAGTCATTCTCCACTGATGAGAGCCGCGTTTCCTTTATGTGCTCTCTACTCACCGGCCGGGCTTTGGAGTGGGCGACTGCACTCTGGTATGGAGGTCAGCTCTCTTTCCCCTCTTATAATGAGTTTCTAACCCAGTTTAGAGAGGTGTTTGAACATTCTGTGGGAGGAAAGGATCCGGGAGAATTACTGCTCACGTTACGCCAGGGGAATTCAACCTCAGTGGACTACACGCTCTCGTTTCGGACCCTTGCAGCCCAAGCTGGATGGGAGGAGGAACCTTTAAAGCTCCTGTATCGCAAGGGACTCAACCCGGACCTCCAGGGAGAGCTGGCGTGCCGCGACGACGGTAAATCTTTGAACCAAATTATGGAGCTCGCCATCCGCCTCGACAACCTTATTCGTGCCCGACGCACACCTATCAGATCCAGTTTCCTCGAGTGTGCCTTCCCCAGCGTGGAGTCGGAGCCCATGCAGATTGGTTACACACGCCTCACTACAGCGGAACGGGAGAGGAGACGCCGTAATCATCTCTGCATGTATTGCGGAGAGGCGGGACATCTGAGGGCCACCTGTCCGGTTAATCCGGCGCTCAAGAATTCTGCTGCGGTGAGTTTCAATCACTCTTCTAAATTATTCTCTGTGGACAGTTCTTTGAAATTTAACGGTCAAACTTTAAACATAAGAGCCTTGATCGATTCTGGAGCTGCTGGAAATTTTATCGATCTTGCATTTGCCAAAACTCATCGTGTTTCTCTCCTCACATGTGAGTCTGGTGTGACCGTGGAGACGCTGGATGGACGCCCCCTGGGGTCTGGAGAGGTGCAATACACCACGCAACCCCTCACGCTCAGCTTCGGGACACAGCATTCAGAAACTATCCAATTCTTCACGATTCACTCACCCATGCATCCTATAATCTTGGGGCTTCCTTGGCTAGAGAAACATAACCCCCAAATTTCCTGGTCTGACGGGAGAATATCCAGGTGGTCCGAATTCTGTCAGTTCAACTGCACGACTGCTGTCCAAGGTACTGAGCTCCACAGCGCTGCACTCAAGGGAGTGGATTTTCTGGAAATTCCCTCCGAATACCACGATCTAGCCCTGGCCTTCAGCGAAACTGAAGCTTCTCATCTTCCCGCTCACCGTGCTGGCGACTGTGCCATTGAGCTTTTGCCTGGGGCCGTACCTCCACGCGGAAGAGTTTACCCGCTTTCACAACCTGAAACAGAGGCCATGAGGGCGTACATTGACGAACAGCTGGCTAAAGGTTTTATCACTACCTCTACATCTCCGGTCTCCGCCGGATTCTTTTTCGTTAAGAAGAAAGATGGGGGTCTTCGGCCATGCATTGACTATCGTGGTCTTAATGAAGTGACAGTCAAATACCGCTATCCTCTCCCGTTGGTCCCAGCGGCCCTGGAGATGCTCCGTACGGCCCGCTACTTTACCAAGCTGGACTTAAGGAACGCATACAACTTGATTCGCATACGGAGTGGTGACGAGTGGAAGACGGCGTTTTCTACTACATCAGGGCACTACGAATATCGGGTAATGCCGTTCGGCCTTTCAAACAGTCCTTCCGTTTTTCAAGCTTTTGTAAATAACATTTTCCGGGATATGTTACATCAGAAAGTTATCGTCTACATTGATGATATTTTGATTTATTCTGATTCCCTTGAAGAGCATGTCCAGGATGTCCGTGCGGTCCTCAAGCGCCTGATCGATAACCAGCTCTATGCCAAGCTCTCCAAGTGTGAGTTTCACCAGACACGTATCTCCTTTCTGGGCTATATCATCAGTGCTGAATTGGTCCCAACCTTCTTCAGTTAAGGAGCTGCAGCGCTTTTTGGGCTTTGCTAACTTTAACCGCAGATTCATCCGCAATTTCAGTGTGATTGCAGCCCCTCTCACATCTCTGCTTCGAGGGGGGGGGTAAATATTTTAAGTGGACAGCGGATTGTACTGCGGCCTTTGCTCAGCTCAAGGAAAGATTCACTTCCGCGCCTATTCTCCGTCACCCGGATCCTGAGAGGGAGTTCATCATTGAAGTGGATGCATCGAACACAGGAGTGGGGGCTATCCTGTCTCAGCGGTATGGAGATCCGGCGAAAATGTTTCCATGTGCCTTCTTCTCTCGCAAGCTTAATTCTGCTGAGCGCAATTACGCCGTGGGGGATCGCGAACTTTTGGCCATGAAGACCGCCTTTGAGGAGTGGAGGCACTGGCTGGAGGGAGCTCGTCAGCCTTTCACAGTGCTCACTGATCACAGGAATCTTGAGTACATCAGGTCAGCTAAACGTTTGAATGCTCGCCAGGCTCGCTGGTCCCTGTTCTTTTCAAGATTCGATTTTAAGATCACCTACAGGCCGGGCTCCCAGAACGGTAAAGCTGACGCCTTGTCCCGCCAGTTTGACGGTCCTTGTTAGAAATCTAAACCTGAATCCATTGTTTCCACTACTCTAATCGTGGCTCCGGTCCAATGGGACATCATCTCTGAAATCACTGCGTCTCTAAGTAGTCATCCCGCTCCACCTGAATGTCCCGCTGGCCGTCTCTTCGTTCCTCCAGGGCTCCGCCACCGTGTGCTTCAGTGGGTTCACTGCACCCCCAGCGCGGGTCATCCAGGTATCGCGGCTACTATACAGCTAGTCACCAATCGCTTTTGGTGGGTGTCACTCCAGTCTGATGTCATAAAGTTTGTTCATCAATGCTCTGTTTGTAACACTGTTAAATCCTCTCATCTCAAGCCCGCTGGACTGTTACAACCCCTGCCAGTACCACAACGCCCCTGGTCGCACATCGCAGTGGATTTTGTTACGGATCTGCCTCCCTCACAGGGGTTTACTACTATCCTCTTCGTGGTAGACCGTTTCTCTAAGTCCTGCCGTTTCATACCCCTGACCGGCCTGCCCAGGGCCTTACAAACTGCTGAGGCTCTGTTCAACCTGGTGTTTCGTCTCTTTGGTTTGCCCGAGGACATTGTCACTGACCGCGGTCCCCAGTTTACCTCCCGTGTCTGGAGAGAGTTGTGTTCCAAGCTCAATATCAATGTCAGTCTAACGTCTGGTTACCATCCTCAGGCTAACGGGCAGGTTGAACGTTTAAACCAAGATTTGATTCGATTTCTGAGAACGTACTGCCACCAGAACCAGCAGGATTGGAGTCGCTTTCTGGCCTGGGCGGAGTATGCCCAGAATTCCCTGTTAAAGCCTACCACTGGTCTAACTCCTTTTAAATGTGTTTTAGGTTTCCAGCCTCCCCTCTTCCCGTGGGCCGGGGAGCCATCCGACCTCCCAGCAGTAGATGCATGGCTCCGGCGCAGCGAGGCCACCTGGGATGCTGCTCACACTCACTTGCAGCGCGCCGTCCGCCGTTATCAGCATCAGGCAGATCGGAGGAGGCGTGGGGGTCCCAGGTATCGACCCGGCCAGTGGGTGTGGCTTTCTGCGCGAGATCTCCGTCTCAAGCTCCCGAGCAGGAAACTGTCTCCTCGTTTCGTCGGACCATTTAAGATTCTTCGTCAGATAACACCAGTTTCTTTTCGTTTGGCTCTTCCTGCTCATTACAAGATCTCACCTACATTTCATGTGTCCCTTTTCAGGCCCGCTGTCGCCCCCCGGGAGAGAGAGGAGCCAGGAAGAGGTCGCTCCTGTGCAGACTCCCCCCATTGAGGTGGACGGTGCGGAGGCTTTCCGGGTGCGAGAGGTCCTGAACTCCAGACGTCACGGCGGGGTGTTACAATACCTTATCGACTGGGAGGGGTAAGGTCCCGAGGAACGCTCCTGGGTCAGGTCTCAGGATATCCTGGACCCCACATTAACTGCTGCTTTTCACCGGGACCATCCTGATCGCCCTGCTCCAAGACCCCGCGGTAGACCCCGCCGTCAACCAGGTCCTCGCTTCCGGAGCCGCTCGCAGGGGGGGGGGGCTCTGTCACAGAACGCTCAACGCCGCCTCCTCCTGGTTTTACCAGATCCCTCTCTCCTGCGTATTAGGACTTCATTTCCCTTCATCCTTCCCTGCTCATTATCTCCTGATTAACCACCCCATCATTGCATCAGTATCACCTGTGTACCCTTAGGTCCCCTTTATCTGGTCTGCTCTATTCATTGTTCATTTGAGAAGTCTTGTTTTACCTACACGCTGTCTCTAGCTCGTTTTCTCGTATTTCTCTGATATTTGGACTTGGACTCTGTACTCGTTTTTGAACCTATGCTGCCAGCCCCTGATCCTTGCCTGTTTTGACGTACGTTTTTTGGATTGCCCTTACCAGTGTGCTGTGTTTGAGTTTGCTGCTGCCCTTGCCACGGGATTCTGAGTTTTATGACTGCTTTCCTTTGTTGGCTTACCTGTATCAATAAATTACTGCACATGGATCCGACCGCCTCAGCCTCTCCGTCACAGGCAATGGTAACTGAAAACTTTTTTCTCTTTTTTGTATTGCTTAATGCTGCATCATTCCAAAATGACTGCCAAAATGTAATTTAGTTTACAAAATCTCAACAGTTTACAATGCTTATTTGGTGCTTATTTATTATCAATTATTCTTAAATATTATTATTAACTATTATTATTCTTAACACTATTCGTGTTAGTGGCCCCTAAGTTAATAACGAATGATATTTGCAATGGAAATGAATCAATCAACACTAACTTTAGCTGGACAATAACTTTATTCTAGAGCTGCTGTAAAGCCAAACAATCTCTGTTACTTTAATTTCCTATTATCACTGTAAAGCTGCTTTGAAACAATCTATATTGTTAAATGTATATAAATGAAGGTGACGACTTTGTCATGTTTCAATGTGTTTAAGTTCTGTTTTGTGATCTGGTTTTCCCCCCTGTCTTTGTGATTTTGGTTTAGTCCTGTTAGTTTTTCCCGCTCCTCGTTTGTGTTCAGTTTCTTCACCTGAGTTCTGTTAATTATCCTATTAGTCCCTGTTCATTTAAGCCTTGTGTTTTCCCTCAGTGTTTGTTGGTCGTCGTCAATGTATGGTTGTGTTTACCCTGAAGTCCTGGAGTTTATTTTGTTCTTGTATGTTCCTGAAGTTAATTTTGTAAATAAATCAACTACTTTGAAGTTCCCGCATCCTCGTCTTCAGCTACCTGCAACACCCCTGACAGACTTATAATGGTTCTTATAATTATCAAAGTTGAAAACAGTTTTGCTGCTTAAATTCCACATGACTTTATGAATATGTTAGCCTTAGCTACTGTTATCTATAAGCTAGTGTGCTCTAAAACAATGAGACAATTCAGAAGATTCAAGCATTCAAACTTGCAGTCTCTCACTTCCGCCATTATGAATTAATGATTTTGATGACATCACTCTGCACTTCAGCTTCTCACCAGATTTTCTGTCCAATCAAATGCTCTCTAGAATCTGAAGCTCCGCCCCTTACATTATAAATAGATGCTGGTCACTTGTTCAAACAATTACTATTTTCTATATGGCACATAGTGCACTATATAGGGGAGAGGGAATGACAGTGTAAATATGCTTTCCATTGGGACGAATGAAGTCTGGTTTCATGTTAGTCTCATGCGAACTACCGCAGCTCCAGTCCAGAGACATGATAGCACAAAACGCTGTATTTTATATGCTGTATTTTAAAGCAATATGAGATCAGGAGGAGAAACAGCACTGACGAGTAGAAGAGCTAACACCGGTGCCATGCAGCAACATAAATTACACACTTTTTATACTAAATCCTCAGCATAAATCACTGTTTTGCTTTAGTAACAGTTTCATATTAAAGGAACACTCCGACTTTTTGGGACTTTAGCCTATTCACCTTATCCCCCAGAGTTAGATAAGTCCATACATACCTTTTTCATCTCCGTGCGTGCTATAAGTCTGTTTGACGCACCCACCGCTAGCCTAGCTTAGCACAAAGACTGGATGTAAATGGTTGCAGCTAGCATACTAATCCAAATAAGTGACAAAATAACGCAAACATTTTTTGCGCTATTTACATGTTGTGATTCGTATAGTCACAGAGTGTACAAAAAACAAAGTCACATGAGACACAGACATATTTTAACCGTATAAATTCTGGGAACTATATTCTCTGAAGGCGAAGCACTGCTACTTAGGCGGAGTGATAACCGCAGCACCTGAGACGCGCTCTCTGCTCCTCACCACGGCTCGTCTCAGGTGCTGCGGTTATCACTCCGCCCAAGTGGCTCATGTGACTTTGTTTTTTGTACACTCTTTGACTATACAAATCACAACATGTAAATAGGAAAATGTTTGCATTATTTTGTCACTTATTTGGATTAGTATGCTAGCTGCAACCATTTACATCCAGTCTTTGTGCTAAGCTAGGCTAGCGGTGGGTGCGTTAAACAGACTTATAGCACGCACGGAGATGAAAAAGGTATGTATGGACTTATCTAACTCTGGGGGATAAGGTGAATAGGCCAAAGTCCCAAAAAGTCGGAGTGTTCCTTTAAATCTAAAAGGGGAATCTATTACACTGTGGCTGTCATACGCAGCCCATTCTCATCCCTAGGCGTCATAAAACTGACGCCTTGGGAATCATTTGATTTGATTTGATTTGATTTGATTTACTTTATTAATGCCCCAGGGGGAAATGTATGTGTCACAACAGCATAGAAATACAATGAATAAATAAACAACAACAAACAACATACACAACATACACAACAGCAACAAGTCTTGTTCTCAAGTATCAATTTTTCAAAGCACCATGATTATATACGACCAGAATAAATACATAAATATATATATATCATCTCACATTTTGACCATGCTTCAATATTTGACGCTTTAGGCACCCTTTAGCGTCAGTTACATGACGCGATCCTAGGCCATCATCTTACTGACGCTTTACCTTTAACGTCAGTTAGATGACGCTATCCAATCCTAACCCTACCCCAGACCTAAATCTACCCGCGTCATCTAACTGACGCTAAAGGTAAAGCGTCAGTAAGATGACGCCCTAGGATCGCGTCATGTAACTGACGCTAAAGGGTGCCTAAAGCGTAGAATATTGAAGCATGGTCAAAATTGTCATTTTAGTGACGCCTTGGGATGAGAATGCGTTGTCATACGCTATCAAATGCGGCTTTGTCAAGCTCAACAGCTCTGGCGAAGCTGTGATATTACTATTGGTCTTCCTGTTTCAGTGAAATTACATCAACGCATTAAATAATGCTGCGCATTTCAAGGCACTTCAGTATACTTTAATATTTTGGTTGAAACCATTTTTTTCAGAATTCTTTGAATAATAAAAATGTCATATCAGTATCATCAGTTGAATGCATCCTTGCTGAAGAAAAGCATTGATTTATTTATTTTATTTTATTTTTAAATCTCACTTCAAACTTTGAATGGTAGTGTATCATAGTTTCCACACACAAAAAAATATATATTACACCGCAAAAACAACATTAATAACATTGATTTTAATTAGAAATGTTTCTTGAGCAGCAAATCAGCATATTAGAATGATTCTCTGAAGGATCTTGTGACTGAAGACTGGAGTAATAGCGACGGCTGTTGAAAATTCAGCTTGTTTTTACCGTATTTTTTATCAAATTGGTGAGCATAAGAGACTTCTCTCAAATTCTGTTGGGTGTTTCTGTCTGGACACTCTGTAGTGGTGCAGATATCTCTTAACCTTTAATATGAAGACAGTAGAAGAAAAGAGCAGTACACGTTAAGACTCACAAACAAACCAGCAAAGTTATATAATGCTGATTGTCTTTGGAATTTAAATGAGTTTACAACATCTCAACAGATTAGTCACATTCCTACACGTATTTAGATGGTATTGTAATATTTGCATCTTTTATATTTCTTTATGGGAATCTTGCAGTGTATAAAACAGCAGATATCCCTGAGATCAGCCATTTTACTGAGAGAGAATCTAACAAATGGCTGACATTAACCCTTGTGCATTCTAACATCCATCTTGCAATTATCTCCCTAGTTGACTGTTATTGCATTCTAAGCGACTGCTAAGATGGTTTGCTTCTTTTTCCTCCCTACATTCATATCTGCTATTACTATGAAATCATTCAAGTGAGAAATTGTTTTGTGGGCCTCTCAGTAAAAGACTCATTGAAGATGTCAAGTCCCAAACTAGGCTGTACTAAATGATTATTAATCTGCATGCATGCTTATTTTCAGCTGTCACCGGAGAATGTGTTTTTTTTCTGCGGGGTACCTTCATTGGGACATCGTATTTCTGAGTGATTTAGCTGTTGTCTTAATGATGCCCCTGATGATATGTCATCAGTTCTTTATTTTCCAGATGGTCATAAAAGCTCACGCCGCTGGGTAAAAATATGCGATGGCGTAACCTTTCGTCTGAGGAAAAGAGTTCATTATGTTCAATGCAAGCTAGAGTATCTGACATTGATGGAGTGCCGTGCAGTGTTTGTTTATAATGGGCTCTATTCATTTAAAGTGTGTGTGAGCTCTCAACAGTGGCCCCGATTATTTGGACATTTAAATCACACTTTAAAAATGTCTAAATGTCATTACATTTAGATAAATAATATCAAACCAAGGGACTTCTGCAAACAAATACTGCTTGAGCTTTTCCAAGACATTTAGCAATGATCTTTATGAAACCGAGGTTAAATTATGCACTAATGACAATATTCTAATAATTCACCTCAAGTCAGTTAAAAAATAATAATACATAATATTTTAAAAAGGTATCTGTGACTTTTTATCTCACAATTCTAACTCTATTTCTCGTGATTGCATGTTTATAACACAATTCTGACTTTTTATCTCAGATTTTCTCCCTAATGATTTGCTTGCAATTAAATGTTTTAAATATTAGATTCCCTGTGCTACAAAACACTGTTCTTAAACTATTTGCTTAGTAACGGGTTCAAATAATAATCAATTGGCCACATGATCAATACACCTAGTTTGCTTTCTAATAATTCAGTAATTCATGTTTGGCCCAAACTTTGGGGATCCTGCCAGAAATCAGAATGCCAGTATTACTGTTTTGCAGGCTGATGCATTACACATCACAGGTGATTTGTTTGAAGATGACATTTGTGCGCTCGCACTATCAAACAAACCAGAGACTCACTAACTCTCTGCTCCGCCTGCAGTGATGAGGACGGTGAAGCAGAGACATACAAAATATTCATGACTGTGTCACAGTACAGTATGTGTAAACAAACAGAGATGGTTCACTACTATTCTGCACTGGTGATCATAGGGGAAGTGTTTCGAGGTAATGGAGATTGCTTACTTTGTTTAAATTTGAATGATTCAAGGTTTCATTTCCATTAACATGCATATGTTAATCTGTTCTGTTGTTTAATACAAGCAATATATTAATACAAGTTATGGGAGTATTCATTTTATTATTAATATGTGTTTCCAACTGTCTGATCTTATATTTTAAAAATGACAAGGCTTAAAGGGATAGTTCACCCAAAAATGAAAATTAAGTCATTAATTACTCACCCTCATGTTGTTCCAACTCCGTAAGACCTTTGTTCATCTTCGGAACACAAATGAAGATATTTTTGATGAAATCTGAGAGGTGGATCACTGCTACATAGGCTGCCTAAGGGAATGAAACTTGACGCCCCAGAAAGTCATTGAAGAAAATGTTTAAATAGTCCAAGTGACTACAGTGGCTCAACTATAAGTTAATCAAGCGACGAGAATACTTTTTGTGCGAAAAACAAACAAAAATAACGACTTTATTCGACTATTCCTTTTCTTCCTTGTGGGCCTGAGACGAGAGTTCAAGAGATTCCCACGACGCATGCGCGAGAACTGAACAAGAAGTAGTAGAAGAAGAACGTCCTCTTCTCAGTTCTCGCGCATGCGTCGTGGAAATCTCTTGAACTCTCGTCTCAGGCCCACAAGGAAGAAAAGGAATAGTCGGATAAAATCATTATTTTTGTTGTTTTTTCGCACAAAAAGTATTCTCGTCGCTTGATAAACTTATAGTTGAGCCACTGTAGTCACTTGGACTATTTAAACATTTTCTTCAATGACTTTCTGGGGTGTCAAGTTTCACTCCCTTAGGAAGCCTTTGTAGCAGTGATCCACCTCTCAGATTTCATAAAAAATATCTTCATTTGTGTTCCGAAGATGAACAAAGGTCTTACGGGGTTGGAACAACATGAGGGTGAGTAATTAATGACTTAATTTTCATTTTTGGGTGAACTATCCCTTTAATATTTTAAAAACAGGCAAGAGTGGAAAATGATTAGCAAAAAAAAAGTCATGTCACTTTTTAAATCATCTGGACTTAAATAAAACATATCCAGTAGTGCTGTCAAATTGATTAATCGTGATTAATCGCATCTAACATAAAAGTGTGTGTGTGTGTGTGTGTGTGTGTGTGTGTGTGATTTTTTGTATATTTTGAATTTTATGAGTTGTATCTCCCATGAGGGTATTAAAAAAGCCAAAGTCATTAATATTTCTATGATTTATTAGAAGCAAAAAAACATGTTATATGCACAATATGCAGCATGTATGACATGTCTAAGGGCCAGAGTAAAATAGCGTTATAGCGGGGGTGGGTAGATAATGGCGCAAATACCAGTAAATTGACTAGCGCAAATCTTAATAAATCACCTTGCATGAATCATTTAAATACTCTCCTCTCATCAATTTTTCATTTGAAAAGGAAACTCCTACAAATGCATATGCAATAAGGTCAACCACAAAAATAACCCTGTGGCCTGTTAAGTGCTCATTTTTTACTGCGTCTTTAGTAAATCCGAAAAAGTATTTTTTAATGTCAAAAGAAGGTTTGCGCTGGTGCAAGCTGTTAGTAAATCTGGCCCTATGTGTCCAGAGGTATATACATTTCTTGTATTTTTACACTGTCTTGTCTTTAACCTCTGGGGTGGGGAACTCCAGCTGTCCTGCAGGGTTTGGTTCCCGCCATAATCAATCATATAATACAACCCAATTTCACGGCGATTCAAACCAATTTTACGAGGTGGCTGATTCATACGAATTCATACGACCTTACTCTTACGAATTCGTAAATTGTTTGCTAAATCGTACATATTTTACGAGTTGCCCAATTCGTATGAATTCATACGAATGACCTACCCCTGACCCCGCCCCTAAAACTACCCATCACTGAGGTTTAGACACATCATACGAATTGGTCATGAGATAGCGTTGCATAATATAATTTATGATACAACATATACTTTTCTAAGTAACCCTAAAGACTATTAAGTTGCATGAGAAAGGAGGAGGAAAGAGGAAAACATGAAAGTAATTACAAATTTTAGAACTTGAATTATTCAGAAACAACGTATTTGTGGATGCACATTGAGTAAAATGTTCTGTAATGTTATTTTCTTCTATAAAATATAATGTCTATAATTTTGTTTGTTGATGTATTATTGACAGTTATGAAATTTGTAATAATAATAATTCAAGTACTACCAGATGTTTGATATTATATTTAGAAAATGGCAAGGTTAAGTTTAAGCAATTAAAAATTATATTTTGTATATTAAGTATTTACAAATCTCAGAACTTGATAAATTATTCAAAAAAACATGTTTGTGAATGCAGCCGTGTCAAATTTGTTGATTCTAACTGATTTTACAAATGCCTGTTGTATGTATATTTTATTACGAGATGAAATTGTCATTCATCTAGCCTTTTCCTCCAAAGCAACACACAATTCATTAACCTAAGGAAGGTTCTCCTGGAGAACAGGAATCTCAGCAATTTTCCCATTTCCAAGCTTACCTTTGCTCAGGATGAAACCCACAGCTTTTGTCTTAGGACAGGATTAGTTTAACATGGAGAGGTGGGGTAAAGTAATTATTACCAGAGCTTAGTGATTTTAGTCCCTTCTGAATGTGCCATCTCAGTTATCATTACGCACAACGCCAGTGAAGATTACAGCGACTTTTACCTTCTGGAAAAAGGTCCAGAAAAATTATCTCAGGTAATGCTATCCCGTCTAAATAGACAAGCTGTAAATATGTACGCAAATATTCCGCCATTTCCTGTTTAAAAGTAGTTTTCGACGGTTTTTCAAGTATGGAGGTTTTTGGAAAAGCATTCAGTTGTGTTCTAGAGGTGGGACAAATCTCAAGTGTTTTCCACATACAGTACCATTCAGATAAAAAAGAAGATCGAAAGCACTTGAACTTCTTATAGCTTCAGGTAAGTGCCTATTACCAACAAAATCCAATCCGAATTTAATTAATAAATCGTTCGGCCGGACCTTACTGTTTATAAATGTGTGTGTGTGTGTGTGTGTGTGCGCACGTGTTGTCAGAAGGAAACGAACCCTCCCACTTCTGCTAGTTTTACTGAGATTTCTTATCCCGTGCGAATTGCCCATTAATATTACAGACGTCCTGTGGAAAAATTACATTACTCCATCTACCCTTGTAAAACTAATCCTTAGCCGACCAGTCCACTAGCTTTTTTAAAAAAAGCTTGAGTTTACACAAAGGGTCTTTCACATCTGAACTGTCTTTCATTTCCCGTTGTCCTATAACAATGACAACACCTAAATGCTCCAGTTTTTAGTGACAAAGGCTTTATAGCAACGCTGCACTGTGAGCTGGCTGTGACTGAATGGATAATGGCAGGTCAGCTGCCAACACAAGACTTCGTCAGAATAAATCCCGGTCTGCCACAAGTTTGTGACTCGGTGAGATCGCAATGCTTGACTGCTCTGGAGCCATCAAGCATGTATACTGTAGCAGTGTGGTTACACCCTTCACTACCTCGCTAGTCCATTATGGGAATGTGGCCCATCAGCCCTTCCGTTTGGCTGGCCATCGGGCCATTCTTCCCCTAAACAAGCAGATTTACTTCTCTGCCTCATGTGTTTCCTGAGATAAGAAAAAAGACACAGGGAATCTGCTTAATGGCATTCAGATTAGTACAGTGTGCCAGGCAGGGCAATTACAACTGATGCAAATGGTTGATTCTGAAACACTGGGCTAATAGTATAAGAGAATGTAGGGTTGTTGCCATTTTCTTTTTCTTAGATATACTCAAGGTAAAAGGAGACAACAGTAATTTTGAATAGAATAGAATAGAATAGAATGCCTGAATTTTGTTTTCACTTTAAAATAATGGTCCAGGTCACTAGTTCTTAATTAAAGAGTGACTATGCAACATCTCATCTCAACAACTCATCAACACTGAGTAGTAATTAATTGGTATAATTTGTCATGTTAGTTAGTAGTTCTTAACACAATAAGCCACTAACAAGTTGGGATTGAATCCCAGAATGTTTAATGAAAAAATTAAATATAATAAAATAAAAAACAGCTTTAGTGTGATTCAGCAACAGTTATTAAACTAAGAGGAAACCGAGACAGTGAAACATTAAAAGAGTCTAATATCCAAATATCCACATCTTGGCCACTTGGGTGTGTATATATCTCTTTTTTGTAGTAAGTGCGCAAGACTGTAGGTCTGAAAAATACCAAAAGTTCAGTGTCGTTAACATACAATAAATCAATACTATCTCTAATACCGCTTCAGAACGTTTATTGAAGCTAAGCGGATCCCATCATTCATCATGTTCAGGAACTTATGTGCACCGAAATAATTCGATGTCAAAGCACCACAGTTGATAAATTGTGTAAAGTGAAAAGTGTAATACATATATATATATATATATATATATATATACTCACCTAAAGGATTATTAGGAACACCTGTTCGATTTCTCATTAACGCAATTATCTAATCAAACAATCACATGGCAGTTGCTTCAATGCATTTAGGGGTGTGGTCCTGGTCAAGACAATCTCCTGAACTCCAAACTGAATGTCAGAATGGGAAAGAAAGGTGATTTAAGCAATTTTGAGCGTGGCATGGTTGTTGGTGCCAGACGGGCCGGTCTGAGTATTTCACAATCTGCTCAGTTACTGGGATTTTTAAAATGGCCCCCACAGTCACCGGATCTCAACCCAATAGAGCATCTTTGGGATGTGGTGGAACGGGAGCTTCGTGCCCTGGATGTGCATCCCACAAATCTCCATCAACTGCAAGATGCTATCCTATCAATATGGTCCAACATTTCTAAAGAATGCTTTCAGCACCTTGTTGAATCAATGCCACGTAGAATTAAGGCAGTTCTGAAGGCGAAAGGGGGTCAAACACAGTATTAGTATGGTGTTCCTAATAATCCTTTAGGTGAGTGTATAAAGCTCTGTAAAATCTTTATTTGCATTTTTAGAATACTTCCTCCTCATGAAGTGAATCCCATCGGGAAATCAAAATTTCTACACATTTGTTCATGCCAGCTTTAACATTTGGGACAAATACAGGAAATAGGATAGGATAGGATAGGATAGGATAAGTGTAAAAGTGCAAAGATCGCAATGGGTAATTGTAAATGCTGTATTTATGCCTCATGACCTGTCTCTCCTCCACCTGCGTGTCCTTTCTGAGTTACTCATCGGTTATGGCAGCACTTCACAGATTCAACACAGTAATGAACATTCTCTGTGAGTTATTTATAATGAGTATCGACTGAGAGTCAGAAAGAATATTTGCTTTGTTGTGGGGCATCGCTAACCAGCAGGGTCATGCCTCAGGTCTGTTTGTGAGACTGGTAAAAAAATGATATTGCATTTGGAATCGCATTTAGCCTTTAAATGTAAAAGTGGTCTATCCTTGGTCTGCATAGGTGTGTAATTTTTACATCTTTCACACCTTGCGAACTTGCTATAGCCAGCGTCTCTGCCAACTGGTTCAGAACGTCATGCTTATTAAAAGCACGGATGTCGCCTACACACTGCGAGCTCATTGGTTGTTATCCGTGTTGTAGAGACGTCCTGCGGTGCCGGCCCGGAAAGGCTAAAGACGGAGACTGCATTGGGGAGAAAAGCACATTTACACACTGGCAAGGACTCGTGCATCACGCTGAATTATTCACAAGCGTCTGGCTAACACAGATGGAGAGGGTTTTGGAGAAAAGTGCTTTGGACGATACAACTGAAAGTCTCGACTGGCAGCGATGCTGAATGGTTAAGCGCTGATCTGGGAGCACTCATACTGGCCTCATACTGAGTTCAAGATGAGGACAGCAGAAGAATTGCACCAGTATATTCTTTTAAAGCGTATTGTTTTTAAAAGTATGCGAAAGTGTTAACTTTACATTAAGTGTTCAACTTTCAGTCAACTTATTGGCATTTTACTTCAATGCTTCATAGTAAGAACGCATTAGTTGCTATGCATCAATCTAAAAAACTTGGCACAGTAATTTTCCACCTCATTGGTGTCCATACAGGTAACGAGAACCTCAGTCATAAATCATTACTCAAAAAACTGTCTTCTGGGGACCATGTTGTGTTGTTGCGTAACTGCGGCACTGAGGCTAATTTCATGCGAGTGAGTGGTTGGCTGTTCACACCGCTCACAAGCAGCTTCAATTACAAATGCCTGTCAACCTGATTTCCATATGCTCTTAAAGCCAGGATCCAACACTCTGAGAAACGCCTGACCTGTTCAACGACCAGCTACAAACATAAATGTATTTATTATGGCCGTTGTTGGAGAGTGGCTTTCTTTTGAATCAATATTATGCCATAATAGTGCTTTGGGTCCGTTATTTTAATACAATAATTACATGTGACAGAGGAACCATCCTAGAGTTTTGAAGCCGCGACACAGCCCTGCTGCTGTAATTGCTGATATAAACCTATTTTTGTCAAGAAATTGCCTTTGTTTTAAAGTAAACACGCAAGAACAGGTAAATGGGTTGTTTCTTGGTAACGCGTTTGATACAGCGGGACTAAAAGCTCCCCAAAAAGCAGTAATTAGAAAGCAGTCTTTGTACCGTTAACAATGTTAATTAAAATAAAATAACACTGAATTTTGAGTGCAAACTATAACTGAATTCTTGCTGTTAAAAAAAGGAAAATAGGAAATGTTTCATATCTTCTGCACGCATTGAGTGGTTTAGATCAAACTTGAGCTGTTTGTTTGGTAATGGGGGCTGATGTTGCGGGTCACGATCGTAGCGTCACCAACTGGCAGCAGGAAGAGTTTTACTTAACAGACTTTAAAGGTGCATTGCGCAACTTTTCATGTTAAAAATACCTGTTTTTCTATCCTATACATCCTTAAAGAACTGCCTGATGGGCTGAATGAGTCCTTCTCTGCGCACTGAGATTGCCTCTATAATCCTGTACAGTAAAATATATAAGAGGGATTCGGGCTCGAATTTGAGACTGGGCGTGACGTCATGCGCGTTCACGCTCACCAGGCTATGTCTCGCAGGTTTGTGTATTCGCCGGTGCCGCCATTCTCGGCATCAGCGAAGACAACTCGTGCGTCAAAGATAAAAGATGGATTCAAAGAGACCGGCTTGTAGTCCATTCCAAACCCCAACGCAAACTCCACGTAAAGTAAAGAAAAGAACAATTTTGTCTAGTGCCACCAAAAGGTCCAAATTGGAGTCAGACAGGCGTCGGAGTAAGACGAGAGTCAACCTCGGGAAGGCATTCAACAAATGGAGAGATCTCCGGTCTGCTCTTGGTCTCAAACGGGATCCTCAGTTGGCTTTTTTCTTGATAAAACGGTAAGATATAGCCCTGTCTCTAATGTTTGATACGGCCAATCTATATATGACAACAAATTACGATGCTTAAAATGTGTAATGCTTTAGTGTAAGCTAGATACATGTACAATCAGAATTGGTTTTACTACCATTGTTAGTGAACAGTTTCATAAACTAGGAATTGTGTTCGGAACAATAGTACAACATGAAACATAAAACATATCCAGTAAAAGATGCGTGTGCTCCATGAGCGTGCACAACTCTGGTTGCAGTTTTGCTTGTCGCCAGAGGGGGCGTAGTTCTGCAAAAACTCAGAGACTTGCGTTTTGCACCTTTAAAATAGTCCTCTTTTATATTTACCCGCTTAAATAAGTGTAACATATGCCATTCAGCTAGCCTTTTCCTCCAAAGAAACTCACAATGCATTAACCTCGAGGAAGCAACCTAGTAGGTTGTGAATTCAGTGCAGGTGTGTCTTGACCCTGACCTTTTCGTTAGTTTTGTGTTTTCGGCTCGACTTGTATCATTTAAGTAGCTTATGTAGTTTTAAGTTTTATTATTATTTTAATCTGCTGAAATCTTGCTTATTAAATAAAATACTGCATTTGGTTCCTAACACTAAAATAAAATAAAATAACCCTGCATAATGTGTATACTATCCATTCAAAATAGTATGTGAGATTAGAATAAGTGTGCATCAAAGCATACTGTAGTATGCTGAAAATAGTATGCCAAAAGTGCCCAGATGGTCTACTTTTCCAGAAGATTTTCAAAAGTGTGGATCCTTGCACGCTCTGATACTAACGGCTGATATTACCCACAACCCAACACATTGAAGAAGGATTTGGTTCAAAACTACAAACATGAATAAAAAGAACTACAAACATGGTGGAGTAACATGAGACTGATGGTTAAGATATGCTGCCTTCACATGCTATCAGAATTATTGTAAATATGAGTTTCCTAGTTACAAACTGGTCATGAATGCCCTCTCATGTTGTATTTACCACTGGGAAGCTCTGGGATAATTTTGATACCCAAGTTCCCGAGATGGGCGGCCATAAACTTTAAACAGGGAGGAGGGGAGAATAATTGCCGCTGTGACTGGTATGTATTTTTTATTTATTTTTCCACAGCTACATCGCCTTGTCTTGTCGATAAAGTAGTGCATATTTACATATATGAATAATCATTTAAAACGTATTGCATGTTTTATACACAGCGAACACAGCATATTTGACCAAAATACCAGAATTGTCAACAAGCGGAATGACTGTTTATATGGTTGTCAATGAATGGGATGCTAAATATAATTTATTTTCCCCAAAAAATAGGTAAGAATAAGCCTCGTGTCTGGTTATCTGTGTTATATTTTATCTACAACAACATTGCAAACTTTTACAAAACAGATACGTTTGTACACCATTAAATCCATCATTATGCAAAAAAAAAACATATGCATGTTCACAGCATAAAAGACCGGCAGATCAACATGCTACTTGTTCTCTTTAATACATTAGGAAGAAATGTTCGAGTAGTGTAAGTTTAATTTCATCAAATGCGGATTGTGTATATAAGGATCTAAGTTATATGAGATTAGTATGAGAACAGTAATTGAAAAAGCTCTATGATCTTACTGTTTTTTATGTGTACATTCTAATATTAGTTCATACAAAGTACATCCTCAAACACTAGATATATCTTTAGACAAGGGTTGGGTTTAAATGTTGGTAGAGACATATTGAAATTAGACAGGAGACAACTCTGAAATTATAACGATTGTAGCAAAGAGTCATAGGACTTGGATCATATTCAAAATGTTGTATTAAAATGTCATTTTAGTACACGGCTAATATATATTTGGGTTTGGCTGTTCCAGTAAAGACATTCTGGAGAATTGTGTGCTTCCAATTTTGTGGCACATCAGCTCCTTACCATGTCCATATCATCCCTACATAAATCTATGCCCTTTGTCTTCAAAGTATGACTATAAATACACAACAAAGAGACATGCAACTTATCTTAATATGGACAACATTCATTTTAACAAACTTTAAACTGCAAAGAGACTTGTTTAATTCAATGATGATCTGTGAAACACCCATTACTTAGAGTGATGTGTTAAATGTTAATATTAACATTTGTGACAGATTTATGTTTGGCTGACTTCTTCATGCACTGGATTTACTCTTGGAATTGCACTGGAACTAAATTTATTACAGTGGAAATGCGTACATGCATGCATACATTTTCATAATATTGTTACCAAATAAGACCAGAAAACAACAACAAAAGCATATGTACCTTTTGAAGGATATATGACAAAAAGATGTGTAATATGATGTACTGTATGTGATGTGTAATTTTATGTGTTTTCACTTAGTTTTCCAAGCCATGGTTGAGCAGCTCTGTTATGCATCATTATGCTACATGTTAGTGGGTGAGACGTTGCCGAACTCTTTCAGAGTACAGTACAAAGAGTTGTTTTGATCTCTACAGCAGCAAGAGTGGTCTTTCAGTCCAAAATGCATACATTTATCATTTATACATATAAGCACATTTATACATACACTCACCGGCCACTTTATTAGGTACACCTGTCCAACTGCTCGTTAACACTTAATTTCTAAGCAGCCAATCACATGGCGGCAACTCAGTGCATTTAGGCATGTAGACATGGTCAAGACAATCTCCTGCAGTTCAAACCGAGCATCAGTATGGGGAAGAAAGTTGATTTGAGTGACTTTGAACGTGGCATGATTGTTGGTGCCAGAAGGGCTGGTCTGAGTATTTCAGAAACTGCTAATCTACTGGGATTTTCACGCACAACCATCTCTAGGGTTTACAGAGAATGGTCCGAAAAAGAAAAAACATCCAGTGAGCGGCAGTTCTGTGGGCGGAAATGCCTTGTTGATGCCAGAGGTCAGAGGAGAATGGCCAGACTGGTTCGAGCTGATAGAAGGGCAACAGTGACTGAAATAACCACTCGTTACAACCGAGGTATGCAGCAAAGCATTTGTGAAGCCACAACACGCACAACCTTGAGGCGGATGGGCTACAACAGCAGAAGACTCCACCGGGTACCACTCATCTCCACTACAAATAGGAAAAAGAGGCTACAATTTGCAAGAGCTCACCAAAATTGAACAGTTGAAGACTGGAAAAATGTTGCCTGGTCTGATGAGTCTCGATTTCTGTTGAGACATTCAGATGTTAGAGTCAGAATTTGGCGTAAACAGAATGAGAACATGGAACCATCATGCCTTGTTACCACTGTGCAGGCTGGTGGTGGTGGTGTAATGGTGTGGGGGATGTTTTCCTGGCACACTTTAGGCCCCTTAGTGCCAATTGGGCATCGTTTAAATGCCACGGCCTACCTGAGCATTGTTTCTGACCATGTCCATCCCTTTATGGCCACCATGTACCCATCCTCTGATGGCTACTTCCACCATGTCACAAAGCTCTAATCATTTCAAATTGGTTTCTTGAACATGACAATGAGTTCACTGTACTAAAATGGCCTCCACAGTCACCAGATCTCAACCCAATAGAGCATCTTTGGGATGTTGTGGAACGGGAGATTCGCATCATGGATGTGCAGCCGACAAATCTGCGGCAACTGTGTGATGCCATCATGTCAATATGGACCAAAGTCCCTGAGGAATGCTTCCAGCACCTTGTTGAATCTATGCCACGAAGAATTGAGGCAGTTCTGAAGGCAAAAGCGGGTCCAACCCGTTACTAGCATGGGGTACCTAATAAAGTGGCCGGTGAGTGTATATCCAAACACTGACTGGACTCATTCATGTTCTAACTCATGACACAAGAGTATAGACTCAGAAGAGGACCAAAAGGGCAACCATTTGGGATAAAGCCCATGTTTGTATGCGCCTGGGTATTACATAAGTTTACGCAGGTCACGTGAGAATCTAGGGCTGCCCCTGACTAAAAAATGTAGTCGTTCATTTATGTGAAAAGTCGACTAACCTCATATATGTGTAATATATGTATTAGATATTTAATATAACATTGCTAAATTCTACATTACGCATCATTTTTGTGACGGGCTTCATGAAATAAGTTGAGAGACCGAGAAGTAGAAAGCACATCCTATTTGTTTTCTTTGTTACATAAGCATGAGTTTTGTTGTTGTGAGTGTGCACAAATAAAATGATAGATAATAATAATAATAATAGCCATACTTAATTATTACTGGCCTTATTTAACTTTGTTACATAACTCAATCCACAACATTTGTGTTGCAGACATGCTAAGGAGTGCGGTTTTACTTTCTAGGAAATCTAGTCTTTTTGTGTAGTCAGTGGATGATACAACTTGTGAAAAATGTCAAGGATTGATACACTGATTTGAGAATCAAATGTTGATGTAACTATATGACAACCTCTTGTGAGTTTTCAATTCTTATTTTAAATCCAAATTAACACCACCAGCATATCTATGACATTACATGCTGATTTTGATGCAACAGTATTGAATTATTCCAGTATTATCATCTATGATGAATAAAATTCAGATAGAGAATTAAGGATGGGTCATTTATTACTGGGCCAGTAAGCAACCACCCAGAACTACTGCATAGCAATTTTCTAGAAACAATCATGAACACCTCTGCAGAGCATCACCATGGCAATCACCCAAAACATGCTAGCAACTACAAAGCAAAATTCTATTAACCACCAAGAACACTCTAGCAACTGCATAGCAATGCCCTAGCAACCACCAAGAACACCCTAGCAACTGCATAGCAATGCCCTAATAGACCAATTTCCAGCCGACGTCACAGTTACGTCACGGCGCTAGCTGGTGGCAGAACAAAGTGAAAACTGGAGGCGGCAAATACAAACCAGCACAGATTCGGCTACAAAATAAGGATCTTAAATTATTCTTCTTATTATTAAATGTCATCTTGTTGTGTTGTTGGGTGCAAGAATCAATGAAAAATTAATATGCTTTATCTGCAATTTTTTATTTCTAGAAAATATTCACCTCATTAAAATTGCACCGTAATGTCACTCTTTACATTGTCGTCTTCATCGCGCTGGCTCGGCAGAACTGCGGATCGTACCACCACACAAGTCTTGTACTTGACCATTCAGCACATAGTTATAGGCATCTAAAGATGTATATGCCCTCGTTATAGGCATCTAAAGATTTATATGCCCTCTGTTTCTCTATCAGGTAGGTGTAGAAGTCAGGCCACTCAACCGGAGGTGGCGTTAACGTTAATCCTGTCAGATCCTCAATCAATGAGTGTAAGGGTCGGCTGGTTCCGTCCGTTAAAATTAACTTTTGCAAATAACAATCGCGGTCCTGGACAGTGAGCGACCTTGCACATTAAGATAAAATCGGATTTTCTCCAGTCATTGTTAAAAACAAGCTAACAAAACTTGCAGACTTTACGTTAGTGAAGCGGCCAGAGGGATCGTTCTGCCACCACCTAAGCTCCGCCCACAGAAAAACGTCACCATGTTTACCAACTGATAATTGGTCTATAACCATCCAGAACACTCTATAACTGCAAAGCAACACCCTAGAGACAACCCATAACACCCAGCAGCTTCAAATCAATGACCAAGCAACCATCCAAAACATTCTAGCAGCTGTATAGCAACACCCAAACAACCACCCATGACATCCTAGCAACACACTAGCAACCATCCAAACATATATAAAGAGCAACACTGTAAGAACAGCTGTGTAACAGCATAATATCACCCTGGCAACCACCCACAACACATAACCTGATTTCACCAAGTACAAAAATGTTCCTGGACCAGCATCTTTGTTAATCCTGGAACAACTTTCCAATCAACCTATCGGATTTGAGGGACAAGTTTACAGTTTATGTCAAATTTAGGCTTATAAACAGGGTTAGTGCTTCTACATCAGTGTTATTCACCCATAATTTCCCTCTGATTTTAGGGATAAGTTATGGGGTTCGGTTTAGGGGTAGGGATATAGTTAGGACAGGACTGTTGTTCCAGGATCAAAAAATATGTTCTGCGTCTAACTCGACTAAATCAAGTTGTGCACCCACAACACACTAAAGCATCATGGGAGTGAGTTCTGTATAGGTAAGCATTATTTTGCTTACTCATTGTTTGCTCAAAAGTTTTATCTCAAACCTCATTCTCTCCCCTCTTGAGTTTATTATACAGACCATGATTCTCCGTTTCTTGCTGACTGTTATTTTTTCTTTTTTCACTTTATTATTCCAACCGCTCTCCTTTTTTATCCACTTCACTGTCAGTTTCCACTGCATTCTCTCTCTCTCTCTCTCTCTCTCTCTCTCTCTCTCTCTCTCTCTCTCTCTCTCTCTCTCTCTCTCTCTCTCTCCTTTACTAACCCATTTCTGTTTTCACATCAGTGCTGGAGAGTTGACTGATGGCCACTCGCTCATGTCTCAGGACCTTCTATTGTACCCTGACTCGCATGTCATAAAATATATCTATTTCTTTTGTATGCAACTTCTAAATCCCTATTTTTGGACCATGCACCTTTTTTTTACATGCACTTTTTCTTTTCTTTTTTTGCAAGGCACAGGCAAAGTTGTTCTTTTCAGATGACTACTTCCAGGACAGAATTAGTAATGTCACACTGTTTCATTACTGTCTTTCTTTTTAATGCGCATTATGTGCTGTGGCCATGGGATTTAATAGGCTGTGCTTATCGTGGCATATTAAAAGTCATTTTCAGGGAAAGTAACTCAAGCCTTGAGAACCTACCATGGTGATATGAATGTTCCTTGACCTTTAGAGTTAACTTCATCCTCTTTCCACAAGGACTTGCAAAATCTTAAATGCCCCCATTTTACTTCAGAGGGATGTTCCACCTTGATGTTTGAAGTATATCTTGAAGAGAAGCAACTGATATCCGCTGAAATATTCACTGGATCACCCACGGTGCGTGGATTGAGATACCTGGTTGAGGTCACGTTGAGGAAACTTCAAAGCAAGACTGGCTTTCACAGGAGAGGAGAGCTTCAAACGGACCACCGACCTGTAAGGAGATTCCTCTATAAGCTCACCTCTTCATTATTGTCTAAAACCTTAAATAACATTACCATGTAGTGTACTTTAAAGGGCTTATCCAGTTATAATGTTAGACAAGTTTTTTTTGCAGCAAAAAACAGTGACTTATATTTGCTGCTGTGCCTTTAAAATTGTGCCTTTAGAATTGATCCTCCAATAATAGTCCCTTTTCAGTTAATTAATTGTCTGAATAATAATGTGATCGATTCACAAAAAAAATTCACACAGCACCAACGCATTCTCACCCCAAGGCGTCACTAAAATGACAATTTTGACCATGCTTCAATATTCGACGCTTTAGGCACCCTTTAGCGTCAGTTACATGACGCGATCCTAGGGCGTCATCTTACTGACGCTTTACCTAAGCGTCAGTTAGATGACGCGGGTAGGTTTAGGTCTGGGGTAGGGTTAGGATTAGATAGCGTCATCTAACTGACGTTAAAGGTAAAGCGTCAGCAAGATGACGCCCTAGGATCGCGTCATGTAACTGACGCTAAAGGGTGCCTAAAGCGTCGAATATTGAAGCATGGTCAAAATTGTCATTTTAGTGACGCCTTGGGGTGAGAATGCATTGGTGCTGTGTGAATTTTTTTTGTGAATCGATCACATTATTATTGAGAATGGGCTGACAGCACATAGGTTTTGACAGACTTTCCTCTAGGTTTCTGGTTTGTCTGGTTTTTAGGAAAAAAACAATCTAGCATTCCTCCTTAAATAATATAATAAAAAATTTAAATTATAACATTATTGATAGCCATTGACATGTAAATGTGTTCAAATCAAGATACAGTATCCTGATACAGTATCTGCGGTTAGATGATGTCAGGATATGTCAGTGTCATTCTTCTAACATTATTTTCTTAACACAATTTTGTTACGAAATAAAAAGTCTCCCATGGGGCTTGCACGCGATGCTCTAGGTGTCATGATTCCTGTCTTGTGTTGCCCTTGTCTTGTGTGGACTTTTATTATGTCCTGTTTTATGCCATGTTTTTGTAGTCCTTTGTAGTTTTTCCTGTTGATTAGTTCATGATTGTTCCCAGGTGTATTTTGTTTCCCCATTACTTATGCTGCGTCCCAATTCACATACTATCCGTCCTAAATAGTATTCAAAAAAAGAATTAGTACGTCCCAAATCGTAGTATGTTGAAATGAGTGTTCCAAAGAGACCCGGATGGTCTACTATTTCCGGTCAGAATCCGAAGTGCAGATCGATGCACACTCTAACGGCTGATATTCCCCACAACCCATCGCGCGTTGGACGAGGATTCGGTTAGAACTACAAATACGAGTGAAAAGTGTAAAAAAAACAAAAAAAAAAAACAACTACAGACATGGAGGACGCGCGAGTCCGGCGGTTATGAAGAGAGGTTTAGATAAAGGGGTTTGAGTGATTAATTATCAGTATCTAACCTGACGAAAATTTCTTTATACAATGTTGTCTACATTATATTGCATCTGCAGCAGCATTGTGAACTTTTGTAAAGATACGTTTAGCCATTAACTTTTAAATGCATTATTATATTCAAATTGCAAACACATGAGGAGAGTCTCCGCATGAAAGACCCACGACTGACAGATGAACGCGCTACTACATTTCTCTCCGAAACAGTAAGAAATAAAATTAGATTGAATGAAGGATTTTAACTGTGACAAGATGATTGACAGGGCAGTTTACAGTGATAGGACGCACGCGACAGAGCTGTCCGTTAAAGATGACGAAGTAGTATGTCCCAAAGCTTGCCTACTCTTTTGCTTCACACTCAACAGTATGTACTTTTTCTTCACAAAAAGAGTACATACTTTTAGGGCGTAGTATAAGTAGGCGAATTGGGACGCAGCTTTAGTTAAGCTTGTTTGTCCCTGTGTATTTATAGCCCTTGTGTTTCACTTGTTACCTTGTCAGTTGTTGTACATGTATCGGTTGCTTTTGTTCCTCGTGGTTTTGTTCCTTTGTTCTGTTTTACCTGTTCATGTATTACTTTATTAAAAATCCTGCATTTAGATCCTCGCCTTCGCCTGCGTTCCTCAGCACGTTACACTAGGGAGCAGCGTACTCTACATAATGACCTTCTAAGCAGGGGGAGTATTTATCCAGACTCAACCTGAGCATATCAGGCGTTCACAGGACATCTGTGACACAGAGCTCTAGGAAGCAAAGTACTCTCTATGGTGACCCTCAAAAACAAGGCGAGTCTATGCTTGACCATACACACAAAACGGAGCTCAAAGAGCGGAGGCCTGAACACAAAAGGAGGAGGCCTAACCATACTCTTTGCTCCAAATACAGTCTATCGAAGAGGCTCACTTTACCCAAGAGTCTGCTTTTTGACAACACTGTCTGTGCAGAGCTCTGGAGAGTGGATACCTCAACAGGATGACTCTCTAAAATGAGAGGAGGCCTAGCAACACTCAGACCTAAAAGACAGATAACCGAGGAGGCTCCAAAAAAAAATAGCGAACACCATATGCAACTGCAGCACAGAGCTCTGCGAGCAGAAGCCTCAAAAGAACAACTCTCTAAAACGTAAGGAGACCTATCAGTGTTTATCTTAAAAACAGTCAGGAAGCTCGAAAGAGCCTACGAATCTAAAAACTTGTCTAACAAGACTCGGAGAGAAAATGTTTCGGTCGGAACAACTCTCTAAACAAGAGGAGACCTTCAACCCTCTAGCTAAAGTATTGGTAACACTGTTGCATGGAGCTCTGGAGAACCGGGGCCTCTCTATAACAAGAGGAAGGCTAACAACACTCAATCGCTAAAAGACAGTTAACCGAAGAGGCTCTTAAGAGCCTACCACACCATTACTACTATCTGTGTGAAGCTCTAGGAGCAGTGACCTCAGCAGAATGACTCTCTAAGCTAGAGGAGATCTAATTTATCCATCAGATAATGCCACTAAAGATACTCACAAAAAAAGTAATCTTCATTAATAAAAAAATACATGACTAGAGCTCTGGGGAGCAAAGGACTCAGCAGGACGAGTCTCTGAAACAAGCGGAGTCAAAGCTCAACCCTAGAGGCAGTTAACTGAGGAGGCTATTAGAGCCTACAACTCCAAGTATTTCCTACGTACAGCACAGGCCTCAGCAGAACAACTCTCCAAACTGACTGAAAACTAATCTAGGGCAATCTAGGCTGAGGAGGCTCTAATCGGAGAATGCACCTTCAGCTACTGTGCGCCTGGAGCTCTAGATGGCAGGAGCCTTAACAGGATGACTCTCCAAAAAGAGAGGATGCTCATAACTAATAATATCATAATACAAAGTAGTCACAAAGTCTATATTCCTGACAACTTCCTATTTATAAGGAGTTCCAGGGAGCAGAGGACACAATAAATAATTCTCTAAAAAGACCAGCAGCCTAAAAGCGCACCACTTGAAGCTTAAATAGAGGATGCTCAAAAGGGAGCCTACAACGTACAACTACACTCTGTGTCTCTGTAAAACAGATGTTAATCCTATTTCTGCAAACGACTCTCACAACTGAGAGGGGACCTAACAATGCTCACACCTGTTACTTGAAGAGCGCAAGCCTCATAAAGAATGACTCTCAAATGAGAGGATCCCTACAAAGCTCCTTTAAAACCTATAAAACAGACACCCAACAACAAGACCCAAGTCGGACCATCAGAAAATTGTTCTATTCAGATAAGGAACAATAAAAACATAATCAGTCTGTTGTTGCGAGCCTGAGTAAAAACCCTCAGCTGGACAGTACGATCTCTTCCTGACCGACTGAAGGCGAGGGTGATGGGGGAGGAGGAAAAAGAGAGGGCAGATGTAATAACCCTCAGAGGGAAGGAGGAGATGTTATCTGCCTCTGTCGATTCCAGGACGCTGATCGAGTCTATACTGGATCACTTCCCTCAGATCTTGTTTTTTTTTTCCTCGACTCACGCCTCCTGCGTGACCTGCTCCTTGGCTGAGGAGGGGAACGAGCAGCAACGCTGGCATTTTGGCCCTGCCTTTGGTCCTCAGAACGAGTCAGGACCCCCAGTTTGTTTGGGCGCAGACTCTGACTAGCATGGTATAAAGGTTTTGAATGCAGCCGAGTGCGGCTTGGCATCAGTGAACTTGCCGACCACCACCTCAATGGATGTGCCAAACAATTCGGGAGTCAAAACCAGCGCATAGAGAAGAAAGCCCTTCTCTTCCTCCCTGATGCTGGCAGGGTCGCCCACAGGTGCCTCTCCGCGGCCACCATCTCCACCATCGATCTACCAATTGCGGCAAAAGTCTGTTAAGTGGCCAGGAGAGCCAGGTATGTGGTTCGGCGCAGCTCGGCAACCGCCTCAGGGGAAAGACCCTAACCTTGGTCCACTGCCGCATATGCCCTGCCATTCAAATGAGATGTTGTCTTAAGGGGCTTGGTTGGCAGGGCCGGAGCTTTCAAAGTCAATATTCTCCTAGCGAGGGATAGCTTGCGGACTTCTCATTGATAGGGGGCATTGACACCCCTTAACATTTGTGTAATTTGCATGCTGATGAATATGGATTCTTCCACGCTTTCTTGATCTCAGTATGGAGATCAGGAAGGAATGGAAGGCTCACGAGAGCTGGGCGGTTATGCCCAAATAGAGACCGTTCATCTAATCTTCCACAAGCGGGCTCCTCCTTGTCACGCTTCCACAGAAGCTCGAGTCTGGCCGCAGCGCACTCCATAACCTCCAGTAGCTCAATATACACAGGACAGGAAGGCTAAGAGGGCTCAGTCTTTTCAACCTCTTCACCCTCATCAGCCACTTCCTGCTCACCCTGGCTTGACGCCAGCAGAACACTGGCTGCTGGATCAGAACATGTAAGAGACAATACATCTTCCTCCAGCAGCTCTCTCTCGTCAGCCACTGAAGAGCGCAAGAGATTTTTACCTCTCTCAAACTCCTCAGCGAGCTCCACCTAAGACTCCCGTGATCTCAGTGTCCTCCCCGCCTCAACGAGAGCAGGACCCGAGCCGCGGGGTACAGGTGCATGCAAACAGCCCCCTCGAGGACTGAACGTGCGTGCTCCTTGCCCAAACAAATTACGCACAAGTTGTGTGTGTCATCAGGTGTCAAAAACCTTGGACACGGATCCACACACTCCTTGAAATGCTTAGGTTCACAAGCCATAATGAATTGCTTACCACGTACTCAAACAAAACAGTCCCTGAAGACGAAGAAGAGGATGACATATTCTCTAGGCGCCCTTTTTATACCTCACGGTTGCACTAGTCATAAAAAAGTAACATTTTGAGCAAAAAGCTGAGAAAATCATGATTACAATGATGATCAAAACATAGATGGATTAGACTGAGTCCATCAACTCTTCTAATGCCTGCACAGTCCTAAAGCTCGTCTTGGGTAGACATTTCATTTAGTAACATTAGGCAGTTTTGATTTTTACGCTGTTTAATGTTGGTGATCATTATTTATACATATGCATATGATTACATTTGATAACGCTTGTTTTTGCATCTTATTCGCATGTGTCTTGATCAGGAGATTCAGTATTCTTTCGGACGATCCGCAATAGCACCCCCTGCCGTATAACAGTGAAAACACTAAAAGCTGGAAAATTCTGTCAATGGCGGGGCAGCGTTTTCTCACAAATTATGTAAATGTCCATCAATGGCGGGGAAAGAGTTAAGTAAAGTGGGACTGTACTTCTGTGTGTCAACCATTTTTGTGAAATAAATGTCCTTTTTTTTTTTTTTAAGGAAAAATGTATTATAAATCTCATTGGCAAATTATATATAGAGAGCATCTGCTGTATATTGCATATATCTTAAATGGAAAATGTAGATTACCTTGGTAACCTTTGCATACAGAAAATACTATGCATACTAAACAACACAGGTGGTAATGTTTGTACAAAGCCATACAAACAAGTCACTAAACATTACTTCTCACTGTTCAGTGAGAACATTGTATAATTTGGTGCAAAATCCAGATGTCTTGGTGTTAAGTGGCTGAAAAATATGGGCTGTCTTCTGTTTCCCCCCGTGTGTGTGTTTCCTCATGATCTATTATATGCTATCATTGTTTGTCTTGTTCTGTCACTAACCACTGGGGTTTTTTCTTTCAGCGTTCTATTTTCAGCAAGCTTGATGCATAGCGTCCAAAGGAAGGTCACTAGGGCACTGTGATGCAGAGGAATAATACCCATAGTACACCACGCAAGCACATTAGCTGCATCTGGAATCCTTTTCCTGGAATACTGGAGCTGATCTAGTTAAGAAAATGATCATGTAAAAAAATCATCAACTGTTAATATTTTAATGTTTAAGATATGAGGAATCTCTCATGGCATCTTGGCTGGGTTTTATTGGAAATTATTCCTTATCAAGATGAGCAGTGAAGAGACATGGGGGAGAGCTTCCAGAGACAACATCACTGATGACCTTGACTGAATATAAGAACCTAATTGCTTTATTTATTGCGCCCTAAATTATCTTAACACTTTCATCATAATATAAAAGATTAGAAGTCAACTGGGTCCAATGTTGTTTTGGAACTTGATTTTGAAAATGACCTGATTTTCCCCTTTTATATGGACTGTGATGACGCGTTTCTACAGAGTCCCTAAAGGGCCATGGTGAAGAAAAAATATATATAAGATGAGAAGATTTTGCGTTCCCCCTGAAACATTGTGTTCACTTGCAAAGAACTCAAAAGTTTTTGCGAGCGAACGCAAAGTTTCTCAGGGAAACACAAACATTTTGCGAGTGAAAGCAAAGTTTCTCAGGGGAAAGCAAAACATTTACAAGAGAATGCAAAACCATTGACTTATTATTTTTCCTCTCATCTCATATTTTTTTCCACCACCATGTCTCCTAAGGGCCTCCGACGTTTCCACAGTTATCAACATCGCAAATCAAGTAAAGTTTTTCAGATTTTTATTTCTAAAAAAATGTATGTACTTTTTGTAACGTTAAGGCCCTTTCAAACTGAGCACGATTAAGTGACGCAACTGTACGTTGCAATGACTCTCTTGAATTTAAACAATAGATCCCTATGGAGCTATTCACACCAGACGCGATCAATCGCAGTGCAACAAGATCGCCCCGTGATGCAACGAGCCGTTGTATGTTGTGCAGTGGACGAGGTTAAAGCCAAATGGGAAAACCTACGAGATACATACATGAGGAAAAATGTATCTCTCAGTCTCTCTATATTTTCCCCTTTTTTTAGAAAGTCGTGAAAACGCTATTATGGATTTTTTTTCTTTTGATATTGGAGCAAATGGGAATACAAAAATTACATTTGCTGCCATCTCGTATTTATCACCAACTATGATGACTTCCGCTTCTGAGAAACCTGAAAGTGTGAAAAGGGTCCATTGCTTCTCACACATTTTGTGTCATTTTCAAAGTGAAATGTCCAGTGAGTGGTGCTAAAATCCTAAGCAGATGAATGTGAATCTGGCAAGTGACAAAATTGTATTACTTTGGTTGTTGTGCAGTGCCAGTCCAGTGAAATAAATGTCCGGTGAGTGGCACTAAAAGGTTAAAGGGATAGTTCAACCCAAAATGAAAATTCTGTCATTAATCACTAACCCTCATGCCGATATTTTTTTGATGAAATCCAAGAGCTTTCAGTCCCTGGATAGACAGCAACGCAACAACCACTTTCGAGGCCCAGAAAGGTAGTAAAGACACTGTTAAACGTGTATGTTTTTTGCACACAAAATGTATTCTCGTCGCTTCATAACATTAAGATTGAACCATTGGAGTCACATGCGCTATTTTAATGATGTCTTTACTACCTTTCTTGGCCTTGAAAGTGAGATGGTCCTCACTGCAGAACACAAAATCCAGGGGGAGGAGTTGGATCCAGATCCAACTCCTCCCACCTTACATATACCTAAACCTACCCATCTCCACCCCCTGATCCCTAACCCCACCCCTAAACCTACCCATCTCCACCCCCTGATCCCTAACCCAACCCCTAAACCTACCCATCTCCACCCCCTGATCCCTAACCCCAACCCTCATCCTACCCATCTCCACCCCCGATCCCTAACCCCACCCCTAATCCTACCCATCTCCACCCCCTGATCCCTATCCCCACGCCTAAACCTACCCATCTCCGCCCCCTGATCCCCAACTCCACCACTAAACCTACCCATCTCCGCCCCCTGATCCCTAACCCCACCCCTAATCCTACCCATCTCCGACCCCTGATCCCTAACCCCACCCCTAAACCTACCCATCTCCACCCCCTGAGCCCTAACCCCACCCCCAATCCTACCAATCCCCGCCCCTGATCCCTAACCCCACCCCTAAACCTACCCATCTCCGCCCCCTGATCCCTAACCCCACCACTAATCCAACCCATCTCTGCCCCCTGATCCCTAACCCCACCCCTAATCCTACCCATCTCCGCCCCCTGATCCCTAACCCCATCCCTAATCCTACCCATCTCCACCCCTTAGATCTGGATCCAACTCCGCCCCCTGGATCTCGTGTACTGCAATGAGGTGCTACCGTTGAAAGTGGTCGTTGCGTTGCTTTATCACTAGTAAATATTGAAATAACCCATTGAACATGAAAGTATTATGCAATCATTTAAGACATTTATCCTTATAGAACCTTTTTTTTGGCATAAAGTGTTCTTTAAAATTTAATCAGTTCTAGAACCATGCTGAAACGATTTTCCCTCAGAGTATTGTGCAATAAACAGTGCAAAACTAAGTCTTTATTAATGGATAATGCCCTTTGAATCTGAATGTGTGTGAAAATGAATAAAAGTTGTTGGTGTTTTACTGCCACTAGTGTTCACTTCAAGCTAGAAACTGCACTGAATTGCAGTGATGTATAGGTACGTTTTAAACGTTTTGCAAAAAATGTAGGTAGAGGCACATTTTCCCAATGAGCTTAGGTTGCTTTTACCTCAAGCTATTCAGTCTAAGTGTGGACAACACGATCTTGTCAAAAGCTACAAATAACATTCAAAACATTACAGAAACAAACCATTCATCATTATGTATGGTCTATTCAGTAGACTTCACAACAGAGGCACTATGAGGAGATAAAATGTTCCACTTGACTTTCATGTCACCACACTCCAAGAGACACCCAGATAAGAGCTCACACATCAGTGCTGGGAGATCAAAGACTTACAACATGAGTTAGGATGACACCCCGAAGGAGCAAGATAAAACACACAAAATGCCACCATGCAGAATATAGTTATGATCCAAAGGAACTGTTGACTTAAATAGGTGATCCTCTAACACCTCCCTCTGACACACATTTTTGCTGGACAAGATTCTTGTTTTTGGCTGAATAGAATCAAGCTTCAGGCACGCAAACATCTAACTGGCCGTCCATCATCAGCATCGTGCTGGACTGGGTGAGATGGTTTCTGCCCCAGGAGCCCGAGCTGTTGCTGTGGACTGGGCTGTTACCAAAGGGACACGCGGCTGCTAAGGAGATGCACACACAAACACTGAAACACGTCAAGACTCTCTCTAGGGAACATATGCTCCAAAAAGTGCCACGGATGCTACTGGATCCTCCTGGGAAGTTGCTATACTTGCAAGCTGCATGGGAACTTATGATTGCGACAATTTTTATATTTTACTGAAGGATTTTACCCACTGATACAAAAGAATGAAGAGCACATTAGTTGTGTAATTGATGCTTTATTGATGAATTTAAATTGAAATTAAGAACAGAGGTGTGTCCAAATCCTTATGTTTGAATGAATTTTTTTTATGTATTTTAAAATAATTAATAGATTTCATTGACCCAATTTCTACGTAGTGGAAAAACATGATCATTCTGACATGATTTGAAGGCGGAATCTCTTTGATTGAGGACTAAAATTTGGATTTCATAATTGGATGTGATCTGATCTTGATTAAAACTCCATGCAAGCCATTCAAAAAGAGGCTTATTGGTTCTCAACCAATTGTGCTTGAGAAACTGCTTCTTGAAACTTTCCATGATCTTTCCTCACAGTCGCTCCTGTCCTCATTTGTCACCTTTCCGGTTTTGTATCTGCAGTGCTTAAGGCTCCAGCGGTCTCATGTCCCCCAGGGGCCTCACAGAAAACCCTTGACGGCAGCCATACACCTGTCGTCTTATACACAGACACACACTCTCCTTACTTTACCCCAGAACAGTGTGTGTGTATGTGTGACAACAGTGCCCTCTACAGAAATGCACATACACACACACTTACTTTTGGACCAGGTGAACAGGAAGTATCCAGGGCTTTTAGATGACATACAATCCTTGAAAACCATGATGATTGAAATGATTTATATAGGGGAGGTTGCCAGACACTTTTTACTCCAGTGAATATTTATCAAGGTAGACACATACCAGGGTTAAGTAAAAATAATTTTTACCATTAGGCCTATTGTCCAAAAAAAAAATTGGTGACAAAAACTGCTTGTTTTTAAACAATGTATTATTAAATATTTATAATGTTAAATAATGTTCTTGGAATAATTCATGATGGGTCGTTGTATTATGAGAAAATAATGCACACCTGCCACTGCGCTTACCACCTCGATGGTGCATTATTTTCTAATAGTCAATTATTCCGCTTTTACTACAGTTACCACACCTCAAGACATTGTTCAGATGTTGGATTTCAAGACATTTGTCAGGTTTTTGTCCTTAAAACGCTCTTGTGTGTAGGACTAATTTCTTACGCACCTCATATCACGCCTTTGTTGCTAATTCCAAAACGTAATTTTCCATCAAACATCATTCTTATTTTAAATTGAAAATGTTTCATCTGTGCACATCCTTACTTTTTTAAATTCATATGTATGGTGGCCCAGTAGTGCACAACACAACGAAATTTAAAAAGCAAAGAGAAGTTCACAACACAACGTAAATGCTCCCGACCACTAGGGGGCTCTCGGAGCGCGGTAGGCTTGCTGCGATTAGTCACTTGCCCACCATTTTTTTTATTTTTTATAGTAATAAAAATAGATTAGTTCGGTCAAATAACAGACAATTAAAAACTGAACGTCTTCTTAATTCAGCGTGAGCCGAATGAGAGTCGCAGCACCATCAGCATGAGTCAGATTTCACCTCACTTCCCCATTTCACCTCAGATTTGGTTTCAATGCAAAATGTAAAAGTGCATATTTAAGCGAGTTTGTCATTGAACTGCTTTGTTGTGTTTTTCATTAAGAATAATAATGAACCCACCATGCAAGCAACTGCTGCTCCCGAATTGGTGCCAATTCAAAAAGTCAAAAATGCTCATGGGCATTCATAATGGTGTGTGTCCACTGGCGCGGAGCGAGTGTGTGTTCGCGCTCAACTTCCATCGGAATTAACTGAAACGCTTGCTTTGCTCCGCACCGTTATGAATGCTTATTCGGCCGTGCGCATTTTACTTTCGCTTTTGAATTAGCGATATAAAATAACAGGGTAACCAATACCAGTTTGCAATATCAAGCAGCATAACAAGCTCTTTTGTATAACTAAATAACTGGAAGCGGATGACACCGGAAGCCAGACACATTCCACTTACAAATGGCCTTATAATTCACTCTTACGTGAAAAATCATTTTTTCCATGTTCTAATGGTTGTAGTACAGTCCTAGACTGACCAGAATTAAAGGTTCTCTAAGTGATCCTGGGTGACGTCACCTCTTGTTGACGTTCGAACTATTGTCAAACAAAACGGAGGCTAGCTAGACCCTCCCTCCTCCTCATCCGCACACTAACCCCCCAAACCCCGCCCCCAAACCCTTCTTGTCGGTCATTGGCTGGAACAGTTTGTTATGTTTTGGGGAGCGGGTCGCTGCAGTTTGCTTTTGTTGCTGTTTGTGGAGCCTGGGCTGTCTACAGAGATCGCGTTTCTTTACAGTGTGTTCAGGGGACAGGCAGCCAGCGGTTAGTGAGGAGATGTTTGCTGTATGTGACAAAAAATGTTTTGGCCTAAAAAACGCGTGACATCGCTTAGAGCACCTTTAATTATTACAGGTGATATTTATATTATTCATCTGGAGTAAGTCAATCTGGTCACTTGGAATTTACCACAACCATTGGAACATGAAAAAAATCATAGGTGAATTACAGTAATTTTTTTCAAAAAAATAACTGTTTACTGTACATACATTAAGGCAGGTTTTGGCAAAATTTCACCTGTAGTAAATCAATCTGACCAATACAATCAAGCTTTGGAATTTGAACATGTCTGTTTTTAAATGTTATTTATTAAGTCATTTTAATTAATACAAATTATACGTTTTAACCAAGGGGGTAATCCATCAGCCGGAAGTTGAAGCCTCGCGGGCGCCGCCATTGGCTAACAAGCCGTCTGCTGTTAGCATTCCATTGACTCCCATTCATTTTAGCGTCACTTTGACAGCGAATGACTTTACATCTGAGGAGTCCAAAGACTCCATTTATCCATTATTTATTTCTAAAGAAACACGACAATGTTTAAAAGGCTCCATTACCTTGTATCTTACGTTATGGCCCCGTAGAAGCAGTTTTTGTAAAAATAGGCTAAAGATTGCGTCATAACGAATCGACTCTCCGTCGCACAGTAGAGAAATTACCGTATAGACAGGAGGAGAAGCTCGCAGGCAATCGGGGGACGTGGAGGCATAAAGTCAAGGGAGAAGCCCATAGAGAGAGTCATAGTTGTTCCTGCTGCTAGCTCATGGACAGCTAATACTCACGATCTCCGGCTCTGTGAGATTCGGAAGGGAATTATTCAGATTTCACTCGGCACAGCTACTAGAAGACGTACAGGTTGTTCACGTGACAAGCTCAGATTGAGCCTGCGCAGTACGCCTGGCGATCAGCTTTTAACGAGCTTCAATTTTCTCCGTTGAAATCAATGGGGTCGCTGTGTCCATTTCTTTTACTGTCTATGGTTTTAACCACTTGAAGAAATTGTCAGACATTCCCTTGGGGATCATGTGCCGAGGTAGCGCGTCGAAGCATTCTCAAGTATAAATGTGCAGCTATAATGCACATAGGTGATTTTGAATGAATATTTCATGTTGATATACAATGGTTACATACAGTTAAAACTAATCATGTTCTTGATATGTTTGTAAGACCACCGACTCTTTAGAACGGTGACAAGGGAAACTAACTTTACCGCGCTCCGAGATCCCCCTAGTGGTCGGGAGCATTTATGCTGTGTTGGGGCTTGATTTCATTGTGTTGTAAACTTATGTTTGCTTTTTTAATTTCGTTGTGTTGTGCACTACTGGGCCACCATACATCTACCCTTAATCTTTCATTAAAATGGGCAGTGCAACCTGTCACTCACAAACCACAACCATCCAATCAATTCCCCAAGGACAAAATCAAGTCCCGCCCTACATTTGTTCTTGTTCAAGAAGCCGTTTCACCCTTAGGCATCCGAAATCACATACTCTTTTGAGTATGTACTTATTTTGAATAATTACTTCACGACTGCTCATGTACTTTCAATATATATAGGTTGAATATAATACGGACGTACTACATCCACCATGTCATTATTATGTGACCTACCACCGTCAGTTGCGTCACTTCACTGCCATTCACAAACAGGACAGTAAAGAGACCATCGTATGCACACTTCAGAACCTCGCCGGAAAAAGTTGGTCATCCTTTTCACCCACTCTTTTATGAGTACTGTGAATTCGGACATTCAACCTCTTTTGCAGGGGCGTCATGCAAGCCAAAATTCTGGGGGGGCACAATCTGAGACGTTGCAATTGTTTTCTGACGGGTGATATGGATCATGTTAGGAGGGGTCAGGGGGTTTCTCCCCCTGAAAATTTTTTTATTCTGGCTGCGAAACATACTATTTCAATGCAGTTTGGGAGGGACAGAAATACCTTAACGGAGCTAGCAGCAACCCTACTACTCTATCTGAGGACTAAGTTAAAGTATATGTGTATCTTATATGTGCATTATAAGATGTTTTGAAGGCCAAAAAAACTCCTAAAGTTGAGCTTTGACTGATAGGCTTTTCATTTTTGTCTGTCAGTGAAGAAAGTAAACATAGGGTCAACTGATAGGTTGATTTATGAATCATTTTCTCAGACGAATTTATTTACAGAAAGCTACTAGGAAAGCTAGGTAGCCTAACTAAGTTTATTAAATTCATTCACAGTACACATTCATTATTGATCTTATGCCTAATACAGGGCCGTAGACAGGGCTTTATAATCACAGAGGTCCTAAATTTGAGGTGGGTAGGGGGTTCAAATTTTTTATTTCTCTGATATGTGCATTTCAAGATGTTTGAAGGCCAAAAAAAGGATAAGAAATAACGTTAGCTTTAAAACCATGTCAGTGGGCAGATTATTTGTCAATACCTGCTCTCACTTCTTATCCATCACTCTTTCTTTTTCTCTCAGTCTCCTGATCTTGCCTTCCCCTCCTAAAGCTGAGCTTTTTTAATTTACTTAAGGCTACAAATTGTACTATATTAATTCTCAATATGTAGGCTACACATTCATTATTAATCTTGTGCCTAACAATGAAAACGTCTTTTCCCCTCACAATGACAGTAAACTAATTATTAGCCTACATTACGAGTCACGTTACATAGGCCTATTTTCAGTTCAAAATGGCGAAATTAGACAAAAGTATATTCGTGTGCCTGATTATTTTTGTCATTCGTTTAACATTTATGAACTAAAAAAACTGTCAAATATGAAATGTTTAGTTTAGCTACTTACATCTCGCACTTGACTGTACACTGAAGCGTCGAGTCTCACTGCTAAAATTCGCACTCAGCTTCTGTGAACATAAAGCCCGCCTACTTTGATTTGATTGGTCATCTCAAATATTCTGACATTGACGAGCAGTGACAGACCAATGAGGCTCAGATGAACACACGCGCACACACACACACACACACCATGTCCTCTGTTTCTGACGTGCGCTCTGCTCGCCGCCGCTGCGGATTGAAGATGAACAACGCGCTGAATCTGATTATAACAAGACTGAAGAAATAAAAAATTATCAGGGAGGAAAAATCTGAGGGGGCACGTGCCCCCTCACTTTGAATGGGCATGACGCCACTGCTCTTTTGTCACATACTGTTTTTCGCCTACTATGTAGTAGGAAAGTATGTGATTTTATATGCAGCCATAGTTACGGTATAGGGAAGAATAGGCTATTGCAGCTTCCATTTCATGCTGACTTTAAATAATGTTATAATGGTTTATTAAATATTTATAATGTTAAATGATGTTGTAATATTAAATTATAAATAAATGGTATGTTAAAAATTACAATCTAAAAAATAATGGTGTCCTGCGTATTTAATTGTTATTGATATTCATTATTGTTTTTATCCTTGCTTTATCATATATAAGCCATTTGTTGGATTAGAAATGAAACAAACTGTAATAAATACAAAATGATATATAACATTAAATCTATAAGTAAATCTGACAAAATTTGGCCGTTTTTTTAAACACACTTTATTTTGGATAAAACAAGTAATTAGATGTCAAATCAGTTTTGACTCTGAATTTGAAATACGATTAAAAATAGTGCCAAAAGTGAATTCATATATCAAAACCTGCATACGGTATGTTCTTTATGTACCGTGAGAGAGCAATCTGAAATCAAAGCATAGACAGTGCCAGAAAACATCAGGAACCTTTTCTCCACTCATCCATCTCTCCACCCATCTATCACTCCATCTCTCCGTCAGTTGGAAATGTCAGCGGCATCAATCTTCAAGCAGAGACTACTGATATGTGTAACCCTGCGTGAAGTTCAGGACCCCGGGTAATAAACATCCTGACAGCTGAGACGGCCCCTCAGTCTTTTAGCATCGCCAAAATCACGGATGAGAAGAAAATCGGGGCCATGTACACACACGCACAGTGTCTCAGGAGCTCTCCAGCAGGGTAGAAACGGTGTAGATCTGTGTCTTCAGCCTCTTCTTCATCTCTCTGATCATTTGACAGAGGGCCAGAGGGTAGCAGCAATAAACCGTAGTCCAGTCCTCACACACGCTGCCCTGGAGACACACACAGCACACTGTAATGTATTCTTAATTTAATATTACCAGGCGAATTAGGGTCTGTAGATTTCTAAGTAAGGATACATTTCCCTGATATTGATTTAACACCCCCCTCCAAGTCGAGGAATCTAGTTATGAAATTTAATTTAAGGAATCTTCATCTAACTGTCAAATACTGGATGTGTTTTACTTCTTAGCACAAGAAGGATATGACAAGATAAATCAAAGATATATTTCTACACCTAGAGGAAATACTGTAAAACACTTTTTTTTTTCAGGTCACCATAATCCATTGTTCAGTGGAAACTCTACAGTGATATCTGAGTTGAGTTGTTGGTTCTCACATTCAAGCCCAACGTATACGTCGTTTTTTTTAAGGAAACGTCGAACATAGAGCCTTTTAAAGTCTACTCCATTTGACAGAATGCGCGAACTGAGGCTGCAGGTTTTGGCAAAATTTCACCTGTAGTAAATCAATCTGACCAATACAATCAAGCTTTGGAATTTGAACATGTCTGTTTTTAAATGTTATTTATTAAGTCATTTTAATTAATACAAATTATACGTTTTAACCAAGGGGGTAATCCATCAGCCGGAAGTTGAAGCCTCGCGGGAGCCGCCATTGGCTAACAAGCCGTCTGCTGTTAGCATTCCATTGACTCCCATTCATTTTAGATCCCATCCGAAATCGCATACTTAGCTACTAGACGAAATCAGTAAGTGACAGAAGAAGTACACTCTAAACAATGTTGGGTTGTTTTAACCCAAATTTGGGTCAAATATGGACAAACCCAAATGTTGGGTTAAAATTTTTATTTAAATTTTAACCCAACTTCAACTTTCACTTTCAACTGTAAATTTTTTAATTACATGTTTAACCCAACATTTGGGTTTGTCCATATTTGACCCAATATTTGGGTTGAAACAATCCAGCATTTTTTAGAGTGTATGTCCGAATTCACAGTACTCATAAAAAAAGTAGGCAAAAAGTACCCGGATGACCAAATACTATAAGAAATATTCTATTTACATTGTGTAAAAATAGCAGTATTTTCTTTGCAATAAGTGTAAATAGTAGTTAGATGCTATTTATATTTATAAATTAGTGGCAGATACCATTTACACCTCAGTGTTGTTGTACATTAAACAGTATGCAACAATAAAATAGAGTGTAAATTATTATATTTCTTAAAATTATTAAATGAACCTTAGTTGGACAGTAAAGCCCCCCCTGCACCTTCCCCAAACAATAACCGATAAACACTTTATTATTAAACCCACGCTAGACACTTCCATTTTTATTGAAAGTAAATGCCTTTCCGATAAGATGTGACGGGCAAAGGGAGTAGAACGAGTTCGGCTCGGGTCGATTTGTGTCAAAAGTTTCTGCCACGGACCATACCCCTACACTATGGCTGACAATTAAGTGTATTTCCGTAATTGTTTCTGGCCCAGCCAGACGTCAGTGGGCGGAGTTACTAGTAAATAGCCTCTGCCGTCACAACTACAAAATCCAATTACAATTTAAAAAAAAATTAATTCCAAAGATTGTGTCTGTCATTTTAGGTAGCCTAGTTCTCATTATGTAGACCTACTGTATATTCAAGTGTTCGTGTTCCCAATAAGTTTTATTTAGTTAGTATTTTGAAGCTATAAAAACAGGGTGTAATGTCATGATTGACTAGCCTGGTCCCACCAGACTCTCGTACGTTTCATTTGTACACAGAGTCTGGCATCGCTCCATTGACAAGCGTTAACTTCCTTGTTGTAGGCGGGTCCTCTGTTGAAGTCTAAAACTATTGGATCTGCCCAGAGTCACTCTGGATCTGCCATAACCAATCGCTTAAGTTTGGTCGTGACGTATGACGACTCAAACTAGCGCTCGACATCAATGTCATCGTTCTTAGCCACTCCCTCTGTTCGCTGATTTGCCCGGTAAAAAATTGACCGGAGAAATCCTAAGAATACAGCACAATCCCAGACGTAGTACTGAAGGAAAATGAAAATTGAGCGGAAGTACGCAGGAGGGCGGAGCCAGGCTAATGATTGACAGCTGTGCTTGTGATTGAGTCTGCGAGAGCAGGAGTGAGGGTGGGGACTTGATGCCACTGCTCGTCCTCAGGATCACTACTGCACAGACTCGGCCTCCGAACAACGTAATCAGATTCAGCAACAACTGCTACTGGGATTTTCCGGCTTCATTGTTCTACAGTGGAAGGAAGCAGTCGACTCTAGAAAGTTTCATCTTTGTCATCTCCAGTGTCTGCGCTACTTTTCTACAGAAGTTATGACTAATAAAAATGTCTACTTTTAAACTAAAGTTGCGGGCTATCTCATAACCCCCAGATGCTTATTAATGCGCGTGTCTATTGTTGTTGCAGTCTTCGGTTTTTTGTTGTTCCGTTTTCTACTGTGAAACAACAGCCCGAGCCAGTGCTGCCACCTAGTGGAACAACTGATTAGTGCAAAACAAATTAAATGCGCATAAGTGGTTAAAAAAAATCGGGAGGCACGCGTACAGTACATGCGTGCTATTCTGGTAACGAAATTTGAAAATCTGGTCAAATAAATTTGAAGCAGCAGTCGCAATAGACGTTTTTTGAAATACAAAATTTCTTCGGACACTGCAACGGTCGTGATCCGATATCACGCACTATGATGTATGTAAACATGAATTAAACATACTATAGCAAATAGTAATACACTCAAAATGTTAAAAAAATCTACAGTCTACTCAACTTATATGCAAAAATATATATATATTTTTTTTTATTCAGCCAAGAGGTCATGCCATGAAGTATCGATTTTCTACTGGTAACGCGTCTTCATGTGATGTGAATTCACAGCTCATAGTTCACCAAACTTGAACTTTGGGACAGTCACGGTTTGGGTTTTGTTCCTTGTTCCTGTTTCATGTATGTCATGTGATCCCTTGTTCAGGTTGTCATTTTGTTAAGCATCTGATCATTGTTCACATGTGTTCCTTGTCTTGTAATTAGTCTGTGTATTTAAGCCCTCATGTTTTCCTTGTCTAGTATTGAATGTTTTGTCCAGGTTTCCGGTCGTTGTTCTTGTTTCTGTTTCATGCTTTGCCATGCCTTTGTTTTATGTTTGATTATGTTTTGAAGTAAAGTTGCATTTTGGGTGTTTCAGTGTAGCTTGCTCATTTCCAGGTAACGTGTCAGAATTTATTTTTCTCAATCAATTTGAAAAGGTTACTGCTAGACTTTAGTTTAATTGTTGTTACTAATCCTAAATCACTACATCATTTCAAACTTGTCACAGTAAGTTTAGAATTCATATTATTAACTTGAATAGATGAGTAATTAAGGAAAAAAATAAAATAGATAAATCGGAAATTTTTGTTAGTATCATTCAGTTAAACAAAAGTTTCAAAATGTGTTATGGTGTTGAAGGTCAGTGCAAAATTGTCAAATAATTGTTTTAACTATTAAACACTGTTGCTTGATACCACAGGGTTATTATCGTTACCCAAACTGAAAACCATAAAAAAAGACATATTTAAAAAAAAAAAAAAAAAAAACTTTAACCACAATTCAAGTGAAAGCAATATTGCATATATATATATATATATATATATATTTTAACAAACACTATAATAGTATATCAATGATGATAAAATAATACAGTTCTTCCAAGGCCATGTTTACAAACAATATTTTTCTGGAAAAAAAACCCTCTTTATAAATATTATATTTTTGCCCAATTTTTTGAAAAAGCCAGTTTCGTATATGCATTAAGCATTTAAAAAACGATCTGATATTTTATTTTACTACATGGTTATTACAACATGGTACTTTTACTACATGGTATTATTACAATAAAAGTAAACCGTTTGTAGAATTAGATATTGGATTTTGAATTGTATAGCAAAATAGTCCATTCAAATATTATAGTAATGGGAACACGCAAACTGATACAGTATTCTTGCATAACGTTTTTTTATATAATGTTTCATTTTTTGTCAGTATTGAATCAGCACTGTGAAATTTTCAGTCATCGAAAACTCAAACTCCATTCCCAGCATGTCGCATTATTTACATTAGCTGAATCCTTACCCTGATTTTAAACCGCTCTCTAATGCCCACTCTCATGGCGAACGTGGAGCCAGGCAGAAGAGGCAAACACACACATTCTCCATACTGATGAGCCAGGCTCAGGTCCAAACAACATGGCACAAACGCACCCATCAGACCTGCACAGAAGAGAGCAGAGATGCTTTGAAACGTGTGCCGGGAGCTGTCAAGAAACTCGGAGCATCAGTGCTTAACTGCAATTACTTTAACACTACTTATATTGACTGCCTGCAACAACAAAAAAAGGATTCAATTCTGATAAAGAGAAATCAGTGTCCTTGGACAAAGTAGAATTTTGTTTTATGCCCAGCTTTATTTTTAAATGAATGGAAAAATCATTAACAATTTATAATCATTAAGGAATGTCATTAACTTTTAATGATTATGAAACGGTACACAAACCACTGGATTAGGAAAACAACAGTAATTACTCATACATGATAGAATACATAATTAAGGCTAGCTGTAATCCAAAAAGTTTGATCCATAATAAGATTTTTAAGTAAATTTTACGATTTGTGAAATGCATAATCTGTGGATATGTATTTCCAGCAGGATAGCGCACATCGATAAATTCAATTATGTTTAAATGTGGCAAACCGCAATTTGCTTCAGTAATACAACACAAAATAAAGTGTTTTATAGAGACATTTTATAATAATAAATGTAATTATGAAGAAATATAATCAAATGAGTTCTGAGTATTGATTTTTTTTTTTTTTCAAACTCAGTCTGGGTCTCAAAAGATATAAAAATATGCAGCAATGGAATTTCATGTACAGTTTATCAATCAAGATCTCAGAGGGAATGCATTAACGTCACTTTCCCGCCGGAACACGCCCCCCTCAGCCGGACTGAGTGGCAAAAGAGCTGCTGCGTGACTGGAGTTAATAGGGGAAACTGCGAATAAAACAAACTATTATCAGTTTAAACTAAAAGTTGGACTCGATATAGTGTTCCTTACAACTTATCAAAGATCCAGTGATCCATGGATATTGACATGCAGCCAGGAATCGTGTTTCCTGACATTTATATGAGCCTGATTTCGACGCCGGGGAAATAAATTAAGAAAATTTGCCTCTAAACGTTTTATATAAATACAATATAGATAGGTCTAAATCCGAGTGATCACTTACATTAATGTTATACTGTATATCATCATATCGTCCAGCCCTAAAACTTGTATAGTTTTTTGTCAGTGTTTATTTAAAAACATCCAATTATGCAGAATATAGTCTGTTCTGTAGCTTTTTGCAGTCTGTAAAAATATACAGTACCTCAGATTTCTGGTCAAATCTAGTTGTACAGTCAATCGCAAAGCTCTTTCCCGTTTTAGATGTGTTTTTTGTGTGTTTTTCACGGCATTCACGCTGAAAACAAATGCTGCCGCTCAGTCTTTTTGCCACTTGTGGGCGTGACCGCATTCACTCCGGCCGACGGTGACGTCATGCGCATACCCTCTATAGAGAAGCAGAGGCTTCATGGAGAGACTACCAATACATAAGCTGCTGTGTTGGACTTCCTGGGGCTATTAGTGTTTTAGAACAAATTGTGTCCCACTAGAGTTCCAGGCCAGTTTCATTATTCTGGAACAGAAAAATATGTTTTCTTTGTTGCCAAGTAGACAGTCATAAAGGGTTAGTTCATCCAAAAATGAAAATTCTGTCAGTAATTACTCACCCTAATGTTGTTCAAAACCTGTAAGACTTTCGTTCATCTTCGGAACACAAATGAAGATACTTTTGATGAAATCTGAATGATTTCTGTCCCTCCAAATCGTCCTAAATTCCTAAAAAGCCTCAATTCAATATGTACATCATATAAACTGATCGTGTATCTTCAGAAAATGTATAAATTCAGACTAATCTGCTCAATTCATATGGATTAGTTTTACGATCTCTTTATGAACTTTCTGAAGCGCCAAAGTTGGTGTCAACGGAGGGACAGAAAGCTCTCAGATTTCATCAAAAAGATCTTCATTTGTTTTCTGAAGATGAACAAAAGTCTTACGGGTTTGGAACGACATGAGGGCGAGTAATTATTGACAGAATTTTCATTTCTGGGTGGACTAACCCTTGAATACAATAAAAAAATGAAGAAGTAATTATGGAAGCCTGTTCCTGCCTGCTTTTTGCTGTAATTGCAACTTATTTCGTAACTTATTGTGAATTTGTTTCTTACAATTGCGATGTTATACCTCCCCTAATTTTAAATTTACATCTAAAAATGTTGCACAATACGACTTTATATCTTGCAAAGTGAGTTTAAATATTGCAGATGCGACTTTATGACTCACAATGTGGCTTTACATCCAGCAATGTGACTTTTTTTGTGAAACTTTATACAGTGGGCTCCACAAATATTGGCAATGTGATCGTTTTTGTAATTGCAACTTTATATCTTGCTACTATGACTTTGTTTCTTGCAATAGCAAACGTATATCACTCCCACAAATTACTATAGTATGTCACAGTGCGACTGTTTCTCGTCACAATGTGACTTTGTATCTCTCACAATGTGACGATATTAATTGTAAACTTCATCTTCCTCTTACATGTGCTGGCGTCGCCACACACGTCAAACAGTCCTGAGCTCCAGTCTCCCCCTGTTTGAGTGATAGTGGTCACTGTCGTCGTGGTCTCCCCGAGGCCAGGTTGAGTCAGCACAGGAAGTTCCATCGCCTCACTTCCTGTTGGGTTTGCTTCAACATTTTTTCCACCTGGAGAGTCCATTTGAATCTGAAGGCGATACAAGAAATCTGCTTCAGATCAAAAACATTGACACACAATCCTATAAAGGAAGTCCTCACCTGACCTAAAAAGTTTTTACAGCATTGTGACATTAAATATATGAAATGCATATTAATGAGGGTGAACACTTACATGGTGAATGTGGCTCAGAACAATCCCTCACGATGACAGCAGACTAAGGGAAAAGACAGGGGTGAGTTTCCTATGGTGACAGTGGTGTGTTCGTTCTGATAGTCGCTTCGCCAAGAAGCCCTGACAGAAGCTGCTGTGAGCTGATAAGCCTTCACACACACACACACTCATGCACAGGAGACCCTCACGCACCTCGCAAGCGCATTCAAATACTAACTCTCAAGTCACAAACAGCAATGTAACACACAATAGCAGATACAGTTCAAAAATTCCTCTCAAATACAATTATACAACACATAATCATGCATAATTGGGACTCCAGGCCTGCTTACAAACATCCCACTGGAGCCCACAATTCACACACATAAAAATATCAAACAAAACCTCTCGAATGACACCTCAAATATGCAACAAAAGCTTACCAGCGATCCAGCCTGTGTGAATAAGATGTTACATAAATTCACCCCAAGAGCAGCAATGCAGAATAGCACGTCCTCTTGAGGTTAATGTCTCGCATCACTTCCTTCTGCACCGCAGCTAATGCACATCCAACAGTGTCACATCCACTATAATGAAACATTGCATGTAGCTGTCATACGTAGAACGGCTCGCTTATATGTTTGCCAGCCAAGTCTGTTGAAGTGCATGTAATTGTTTCTCTGAACGCGCTTCTTTGCGGCTGATCTCGTCTCCACTTGCATCAGACTGTAAAATTGAGCCGTCTTCATATCTGCTACGGCCTGCTTGGCCGGAAAATAGAATAACATCACTCATAGCGTTGGCACATTCTCAGAAAACAGGGCTATTTGTGTCCGAAAACATGTTTTTTGCAACTTTTCTTTATCATTGGACCTTAAAAGAAAATTCAGATTTTCTCACTTCAGTCCAAAAATACTAGAGGGCCGTAACCAAAGATGATGAGGGAAGTTCAGATTACTGATCATCCAATATGGTTTTATCAAAGTAACCAATAGTTATTGTTACTAACCTTACAGATAACCATAAGATTTTTTTCATGTTTTTGAAGGAAGTCTACCAAGGCATGCGCGAACTTCATGCGTGTTGTCATGTGAACTTCCTTCAAAAACATGAAGAAATCGTATGATTTATACTTGATCAAAAAATGTGATCAAAAATACTGTAAAATCAATATTATTGTGAAATATTATTACGATGTAAAATAACCTTTTTCTAATTGTGTATATTTTAAAATGTAATTTATTCCTGTGACGACAAAGCTGAATTTTCAGCTTCATTACTCCAGTGAGTCTTCAGTGTCACATTTAATAATGTAGCTTTCAGTAGTGAGATATTTTATTTATAGCAATTCATGGGGAAGAGGTTTAAGTTTCTATAACGTTTCCTGCAGCACTTTATTTTACAGTCCTGTTCCCCATGTATACTATGAACTTATTATAGTAATTGCAAAAACTTGGTAATAACTAAGTACTAACCCTGTACCTACACCTAAACCTAACCTTAAGCGGTTAGTTCACCCAAAAATGAAATTTCTGTCAGTAATTACTCACCCTCATGTTGTTCCAAACCCGTATGACCTTCATTCATCTTCGAAACACAAATTAAGATATTTTTGATTTCATCAAAAACAGAACAGGCCGTTGGCTGGCCGAGGGTTCAGCTGTGAGAGACACTCCAGATCACGTTTATATGACACTTTCTGCCTCATATAACAGTATTTTCAGTTGTCTATGAGTATTAGATATTTTGGAATTTTTTAAAAACCGTGATGTACATGATATTTATAATTATATATTTTTCATCATATTTATTTCAGGAAATATATTTATACTTTTATTCAATAAGAACACATTAAATTGATCCAACATCACCACAACAAACAACTGTTTTCAACATTGATAATAATAAGAAATTCAAACCAAATCATCATTTTAGAATGATTTCTGAAGGATCATGTGACACTGAAGACTGGAGTATTGATGCTGAAAATTCAGCTTTGTCATCATCACAGGAATAAATTACGTTTTAAATCAGATTATTTAAAATTGTAATATTTTACAAACACACACTATACGTATGTAAAATAAAATGAACGTATTTAACGCACCCGCCCCAGACCTACGTGGGTCATCATACATTTCATGAAGTTGATTGATGATGAACATGATATATATAGTGTGTGTGAAATATTATTACAATTTAAAGGATATTTTAAATTATTTTATATTTCCATGATTGTGGGAACAATGCATATCAAAAGCTGTATAAAAATGTGTCAGCACTGCATTCCAGAAAACAACTCAAAGCCAACCAACACGCTGTACACTACACTACACCACAGTGAGCTGAATGTAAGAAGCATTATCCATGCACAGCGTGCTTCTAAAATTAGCCTGTCTCTAGCTGCATGAAGCACAGGCCAGATCAACCATTAAAAAAGAGAGAGAGAGAGAGAGAGAGAGAGAGAGAGAGAGAGAGAGAGAGAGACAATAGATGGAGGCTTCTGTGCTGCAGCTTTGACAGGGCCTCAGTGGCTCTCATCATCACCTCAGATCTGAAGACACAGAACGGTTTCCCAGGGCAACAGTCCTCCTTTACTTTGTCATCCGCTTCAGAGGCGAATACAACGTCTATCTGATCCAACTGATGGAGGAGACGGAGAGGGAGAGAGGGTTAGAGAGAAACAACTAACAATGACATCAGACCTAAAGTCAACTAATAATAGTGCTCACTGCATTCAACACTGCGGTTTGGTTGGTTATAAAAAATAAAAATAAAAAAACACCTTTGCTATGTATTTTTAGAGTAAAAGACAATATTCAAAGGGAAATTACGTAAGGTGGGGCTTGTTTTTATTCAGCAGGAACTTTCTGGACTGTGATGATTGGATAATATAATTTGCCCCGCCCACACGCCCTTGATTACATCAGCAGACATGAAAAGTTGTTTGAGAGGCAGAAAACATTTTGAATTATTATTTGTGCGCTGATGAGACATATACAACAAGTCCAGGGACTTCATTAAGTCATACATTAAGTTAATATCGATTTTGTGTTGTCTTTAAGTGTTCGAGAGTGAGGGTCTTTCTTGATTTCAATCCTGTGGTTTTGTAGAAACTGTACATTTAGTTGGCTTTGTAAGTAGTTGTGCGCTGTTACCTCGAGAGAATTAGTCAAATAAACGATGTTCTCCAGTAGGACGGTGCGCTCGTCAAACTCCAGCTCTAGATCAAGAACCCTGGGCCCCATTTTCTCTAGGCTGTCCTGGAAATACACAGAAAAACAGAAACAGGACACATTTTAATGCATTTTATGACACATTTGATTCTATAATATTCTGGAAATGTATTATACTAAGTAAATCAACTAGCATGTGTTCAGCAGGAAAAAAAGATTTAATAGTTTGCGTAATTAAGACTCATATATATATACACTACCGTTCAAAAGTTTGGGGTCAGTGAGAATTTTATTTTTATTTTTTGGAGGAAAGAAATCAATACTTTTATTTATCAAGGACAGTAAAGGCATTTATAATGTTACAAAAGATTCTATTTTAAACAAATGCTGTTCTTTTGAACTTCCTATTCATCAAAGAATCCAAAAAAAAAAAAAAACTGTACAACTGACAGACCAACAACTGTTTCATCATTGATAATAATAATACATGTTTCTTGAGCATCAAATCCTCATATTATACTGATTTGTGAAGGATCATTTGACACTGAAGACACTGACACTGGTGATGCTGAAAATTCAGCTTTGATCACAGGAATAAATTACACTTTACTATATATTCACACAGAAAACAGCTGATTTACACTGGAATAATATTTAATACTATAACTGATTTTGTTGTATTTTTAATCAAATAAGCGCAGCCATAGTTAGCAGAAGAGAATTCTTTTAAAAGTATTTAAAATCGTACCGACCCCAAACTTTTGAACGGTAGTGTATATATATATATAAATAATATACACACACACAAACACAATATTATACTGTCGGGTATATATTTATATATATATATAGTAATTATTGGGTTAGTTAACATTAAGAAAATTAAACAATAGAATTTATATATTCATTTATTGCTTATTTCACATGTCTCACACACAAAAAAGCAAGGTTGAAACAAGATACCAGCATACCGCTTAATACATGTATTAAGTGTGTAAAGTGTATGGCTGAATTGAAAACAACACACTACTCTTACAAGTTCTGCAGGAAAAAAAAGTTAAATGATATTGCATCAAATACTAATTCATTCTAATTGAATACATTATTATTGGAATACTGTATCCCACAATGCAATCTAAAACCCTGTTTTTTCAAGATCGTATTCAAGTACCAAACTTCTCTTCTACCTTTATCATGGCTACAAAGGGCATCACTCTCTTCATGTACTTCTTCAGCTCCGGCATGGCACCCAGCTCCGTGGCGATGACCTTATTGTCAGGTAGAGCTCCACTGTTGCTCTGGAAATGACAATGGGAAAGAATAGCCATTAGATTCACGGCTCAGGTCAAGATTTAACCCTCTAAATTCAACACTGGCATTGAAATAGTACTGGAGAAATGATCAAATAGCTGCATATCCCAATACAGCACAGCACCTAATATTCACGATTATTACACGGCTCTGTGGAATACTTGATTCTCATTGGTCAATCGCGCCATCCAGCGGTATGCTATATTCCCCAATAACAACCGCTGAAAACAGATAACACTGGCTCATCCGGGTTACTGAAGTTTGGCGAGCTAATAAAATATTAAAACTCAGTCAAATCAATTTTTTGTGTAGAGTTATTTAATTATGTCATGTAGTCTCGTGGACTCGCTCTCTCGTTTCATACAAAAGCAGCTGCTGCCATTTTGCGACTATTTTTTTGTACACTGTTGGATTATAAGATATAGCAAAAGGTACGAGAGGAGCATTTTGATAAATAAATGCATTATATTTAGGTTGACCAGATTTCTCAGAGTGAAACATTTTGTATTGGCTGTATTTTTGCATTATTATAAATATTGAATAAGAATCCTGAACACTAAACATGTTCTACAAACATAAATGGATTGATTAATAACAACAACATCAATATGGCAACACTTTAGTTTAGGGTCCAATTCTCACTATTAACTAGTTGCTTATTATCTTGCATATTACTAGGATATTGGCTGTTTATTAATACTTATAAAGCACATAATAATGCCTTATTCTGAATGACCATATTCTACATCCCTTAATCATACCCAATATCTAAATGTATCAACCTTACAAACTTGTAATAAGCAGTAAATATGAGTTTATAAAGGCAAAAGTCATAAATAATAGTTAGTTAAGTGAGAATTGGACCCTAATCTAAAGTGTGACCCGAAACACACATAAAGAATATTGACTGGAATGGAGTAAATCTAGGGAAGGTTTTTTTTGTGGTTTTTTTGCAGTTACCCCCAGTATAGTTTCCTTTAAAGTCTAAAACACATCAGCACAACAACTCCTTATCCAAAGCGACATCCATTACCACATGGTCTCAACAACAGGACTGAGAAAAGCCTCTTTCCTCAGAGCCTTGACTCATAACGCTTACGTAAGGACCGGCATAGGTAGAAACAGACTGTAGGCAAACCGTCCCATGATAAAAGCGAGGGATAATGCATCTACTCTTCTGGGACGGCGCTGAACTCACTCTACATGACAGCTGTCGACGACTCATTCTTGAGGTCAATTCTGTTTCGGTGGAGGATCTCTGTCTAACGGCTTAATGTTACAAGGATTTAATAAGGATGCTACTAATTCTAACCCAACAGGAAGCTACCATAAAACACTTAACTAAAAATCTTCATAACTAAAAGAAATTTCTGAACATTTTATGGTGTGTAGCAGGGTTGAGGTTTTGAATATACCACTAGTTGCTATGCAACTACACATTCAGTCCATGAAACCAACAGCCACTCTCACCCTTCATGAGTCGAAAGTTTGGCGAGTTTTCACCATAACGATAAAAAGTTAGAGCTGTTCAAATTGTCTATCATTATCATAATTACTATAAATATAGCTGCAAGCAGCAGCAATTACAAAAGCAAGCACGGCAATGGTAGTTATCAAAAGGACCCTAAACGCTGCTGTAACACAAAGCGACAGTGGGTCAATGTTGGGTTGTTGTTGAGTGACTGTTGGCCCAGACCGTTGCCACTAGTTGGACACAGTCGACGGCTTTTTCGGCTCACTGATCATGTTGATTTGGGGTCAGAGCTGTTAGAAGGTCAAATCTGAGTTCTGGCCAGCAAAAATACTTCATTCCTGCAGCACTCTATTTTAATCTTATTTACAGTAAGTGGTCCTAACGGTAAAATGTCAAGGCAAAAGATGAATAAATGGGGAATATGGGAATAATTTACATATAAAATAAAACCAGACTCCAAATTCCAAATGATCAGTCAAAAATCATTTACTCTCCATTTTGCACCTTTTTTTTAAACTCTCAACCCATTTCTGGAAGAGCAAATACCTGATTCCCAGTGGGGAGGGTCCTTGTCCGTTGAGAACCCCTCCCTGGAGGAGATGTGCCACGGTGTAGTAGGCCATATAGATGGTGGAGTCCGACAGGGACTCAATGAGCCATTGTTCATCCCATGGCAACCGGGTTCCTATGGGAACCAAACACATAAAAGAAGTAGAAAATCAAAGGTTCTCTCTAAGGAACAGCAAGAAAATTGCTGATGGTATCGCTGAGTGGTTTGGGGGCAAGGGAGGAGCAAGAAATAAGAGTATTACAAAAGAAATATAGATGGGCCTTGTCCTTACAAAAAGACTTTGATTAAGATAAGCTTCACACAAAGGTGGTCATCTTAGGGGATTTCAAAAGGATGTGTGCAAAGAAAACGTTGTGCATTTTGCCTAACTATTACAAGCTATTTATTCCAAAAGAAAAACGAACACGATACGGAAAAGCTTGCAACAAAGCCACAATGGCGCAGACGTTAGCAGGTCTCACCTAACCCATACGTTCTGGAACAGGCATGCTCCTGAAGCCAAGCCAACGTTGCTTCAAAGTTCTTTCTGGTTTCATCACAGAACCTGAAGAGAAAAGCATAACGTCAATATTCACACATTAATGAAGCTTCTCCAGCAAGAATGGCACCCCAAAGCAACATGACAACTTTCCACTGCAATCTCCTCAATGCCACAAAGTGCAAGACTCACGTCTCCAGAGCCTCCAGGACAACCATGGCTTGCTTTTTCCATTCCTCATGGCCATAATCCAGATACTTGCCAGATAAAGACCCCAGTCACTGTCTGACAAGTCAAATCGATCAGGGACTCCCCATGACAATGCACCGCGACAAAAAAAAGGAGTAAAATCACATTCTCTTATTGAGCAGGAAGTGAATACAAGATATTTTCTTAATTCAACGGTCAATGATTAACCCTATAAAGCCTACTGCATCATATTTGATATGCAAAGTTCTAAGGCCTCTAAATTACAGTATCAACATAATCCAAACTGAAAGAAAAAAACAATGTACAACATTCCTTCTGTCGTCTGATTGATTGCTTATACTTTTTTAGCAAGTAGATGGTCTTTTAGTATCATTCTAAATTCCTCCACCTTCAGGTCATGGTTCACGTGTCTTTTGCTGTGAAACTTTACTGATTTTTATAAAGTAATCGAAAATTACGATTATTTTAGTCTATATTGTCGGAAATAAATTAAGATAAACAATGACTGAACTGAAGTAACTTAGGTTTATTTGATTATCTGTATGTAATTAGTTTTTTTTAGAAAAATCATGTTAAAGGCACAATATGTTATTTTCGCCGCTAGAGGTCGCCTATTCAAGACAAAGGCGTTTTCGTATTACAGCCGACAGTAAGGTGACGCATTGCTGCCACATACATATTATTTTTCCACTCAATTATGTCGTAATAACGAGATGTTATGTCAAACGACATAATATGTCGTTAAAACGACATCTTTTTTCATAACAACGAGATCTTATGTCATTAAAACTGCATATTTATCTCGTAATAACGAGATGCTATGTCGTTAAAACGTCATATTTTCTTGGCCTTATAAGGATATGTAGTCATGTACAAAATATGCCTTTATCCACATAAAATGTATAACCTATAGCCTATCACGCCTTTATTATACTAAGTTCTATGTTCAAAAAGCTGAAGCAAACAGCAGCAGCCCCCATTCAGAGGCGAACCTACACTGACTGGGGGCCCAGGTAAAATTAATCAGTGAAGCCCTTTTTTTTTAAATATATTTTATATAGGCCTATAAGGTTTTTTTTTTCATATAATATATTAATATAAAAGATTTATTTTTGTTAATAGGCTATACTATTACATGTAGGCTATTGATTAGTGTTGCCATAGACTAAAGATTTTTCTAGACTAGTAGTCATTCATTTGAGCAATTAGGACTAATCGCAAGTTTATTCAATCCTGATTGCATATATAGGCCTAGAAAATGTGTCGCTTTAACGACATAACATCTCGTTGTTACGACATAATTGAGTGGAAAAATAGTATGTGGCAGCAATGCATCACCGTACGATAGAAAGCAATCAGACGGGACTCAGGCAGAAATGTGTTCATGGATGAACTAAGGTATAAAAGTTTCATTAAGGTTACGGTGGTATGAAGCAGGATGGGGCCGGGAGCCCGGGACATTTTACATTTACAATTAAAGGTAGGCTATAGTTGAGTTTAATGTCCACCTCCTCCATCTCCATTCAGCCCAGAACGCAGCATTCTTTTAGATGTTTGTGAAATTCAGTCACAAAATATCTTTAGGTTCTGTCCTAATGACAGTGTGACCACAAGTGAACCAGGACTAAAAGTGTATTGTTTTCTCTTTTTCAAGTACCAAGAGAAACAAAGGGGTTCAATAAACTGTTACATTTTTTTTTTTTAAACTAGATTTTTCAGACTATTATTTCATATGTCAGGCTTAACGATGCTATAGTCCCATAACCTTCTCCACCATCATCTTCTGAATGGGCTTCTTCACACCCTGGACCTTCTGTCCCTTGAGACCCTCCACTAACGTGATCTAGCAAAACAAAGTTCACTAAAGTTGTTCAGATGAGCACATGAAGATATACAGTTGTGGTTAGAATTAATTGCACACCTGGTAAATATGATCAAAAATGGCTGTAAAAAATAAATCTGCATTGTTTATCCTTTTGATCTTTCATTCCAAAAATTTGCAAAAATCTAAACTTTCATTGAAGTAAAAGAATTGAAAGTAGGGGGTAAATAACATTATGAAATAAATGCTTTTCTCCAAAACATGCTGGCCATAATTATTAGAATGAATTACTTTTGTGGGAGACTGAGTTTTGTAACTTTGCAGATCTTATACATGCATAAACAGACACATTACATAAAGGAAAAGGAAAACATTAAAAAGCATCATATTAAAATAGTACAACAAATACCGTACTTAACATAATACTCTTACATTTTGAATTTCATATTCTATTTCATTTTTACTGGGCAAGTAATAGCTTCCCTGTCTTGTTAATTTATACTGTTATAAAGTCAAATGGGCCAACTTTATTTACTATGAAACACAAGCAGTGTGTGCTTTAGGGACATGTGTGAGTGTAATCAGCATCAGATACGGGATCATGGGAAAAGAAGTACGTAAAATAGATTAGTACTCAGGCGATGGTGCCCTCTGGTGGTGATCAGAGGGAGCCACAGAGGCTTGATTTTTGACAATTAGAGATTTTACCACAATTTTGCTGGGTAAGGTTTCACAATCTTCATCTTAGTGAGGGTGTACTCCTGAGGACCAACTCTCTGCAATACAGATCATTACTATAGGACACACATATCCATCCTATTTTATACCCCCAAAAAATGAATTTCTTAATTAAAAATAGCTCCCACCTCTCTGCCTGTTATGGTCCATGCAGGGCTGCCCATCTTTCGGAGAGTAAATGACATATGAGACCAAAAAAATGTTTAATTTTAAAATGAAATATTTTAGATTTTAAAAATAAAATACAAATTAATGAATAGCTGCATAAAAAATTATTACACATACATGTGCACACCAGTTTTGACAGAGCTCCAGGCTGCTTTTTTCCTATACCGGTGTGACAAAACTATGTTAGAGGTTGCACTGGTGCCACCACCACATTGCCAAACTGATAAGAGCTGCCATTTCTGTTACATATGAAAAACATCAAATGGCAAATTAAACTAAACAGTGCTACTCGCTTGAGCTCCACTGTGCGGACCGTTTATCACCTCGGACCAATAATTGACAGCGCAGTGCGAGCTCAGAACAGGTTTACTCACAGGCCGATCTCGATCATGCAACACTTGTTTCTACACAGCGCTGAGATATCCAGTGAGAAAGCGTTTGAATTCTTAGCAAAATTAGTAACATCACAGATAGATCTAGGGAAGCATTTATTTTCGGTACAGAATTCTCTGTTATAAATCATAGATATCAGATCAAACAGCACTGACATGGAAACCAGGAGAAACATTATGCCATTATTGAAGGCTTTTTAATCCATAAATCACCAAAATTCACCATGGATTTATTGTAGCAACGAAAGGAACGAGACATTGCGTCAGTAACAACACTTTGGGGAATGCCCCCTCAATGTAGCGCCTCTGAAGCATGAATGAAACTAAGCCAATCGCAATTGGTGTTGCGTCATGACGTAACTTGTGACGGCATACACAGAAGTTACAAAGGGAAGCCGGCACACAACAGAGTTAGCTTCTGTGATGACGCAAGCCGCTCACAGGCAGGGGGAGGCGTGGCAAAGGGACTTCTCAGGGAACAAGGGTTACCCGAGACGTTCCCTTTCAAGGGAACTCGCACTGCTTCGGTAACGACAATTTAGGGAACGAATACCCACTATGCCACAACGAACCCCGCCTGTCCTAGTGTGAGGCTGTCACAGGCACAACTTAGGATGAGCACTCGTGCACCTGGCGTCGGAGGAAGGTCCAGACTACAAAATCTTGTAAATGTATGAGGGGTGGCCGAACCTGCCGCATCACACACTTCTTGGATAGTGGCCCCTGAAAGGAGGGCTCTAGAGGACGCCATGCCTCTGGTTGAATGAGCCCCCAAGGCCAAAGGTGAAGGCAAACTGCTTACCTGATAGGCCAGGGAAATAGCCTGAACTATCCAGTTGCTGATGGTCTGTTTGGAGGCGGGAAGCCCCTTCTTGGGCGACCCAAAACACACCAGCAACTGGTCTGACTTCCGACATTGAGAAGACCTCTGAACATAAATATTGAGAGCTCTGACTGAGCAGATGAAGTCTATCGTCTTCCGCCGTCATGTGAAGTGGAGGATAAAAAGCCTGCAGAACCGTGGGCCGTGCCGTGTTAGAAGGCACCTTAGGCACATAGCCCGGCCTGGGATACAAGATAGACTTAACCCTTCCAGGAGAAAACTCCAGGCACTCGGGGGATATAGAGAGGGCCTGAAGATCTCCTACTCTTTTAAGAGAAGTGATTGCTAAGAGAAAAGCTACCTTGACTGAAAGTTACCTTGGCTGCAGTCGACTCTAAAGGTTCGATGGGGGCCTCGACCAGCCCTTCGAGAACCACTGCCAAATCCCAAGTGGGAACTCTGGTCCGAGTTGCAGGTCTCATCCTCCAAGCCCCAGAATCGTACGACCAGCTGGTTTCTTCCCAAAGGCCCAGCATCCAAACGAATGTGGAAAGCCGCAATGGCAGCCACATACACCTTGAGTGTGGACGGGGTAAGACCAGCAGAGAAGCGATCCTGGAGGAACTCAAGCACTGAAGCCACTGGGCAGTTAACTGGGTCCAAGCCACGCTCTCTACACCAAATGGTGAAAACATTCCATTTTAGCCTGTACAATGTCCTCGTAGGTGGAACTCTGAAGCTGAGTATGGTCTCGACTACTCCTGCTGACAGGCCAGCTTCTAGGTACTGTGCCCCCTCAGGGGCCAGGCCCACAGCTTCCACAGCTCTGGATGAGGGTGGAATATTGAGCCGTCCGCCTGAGAAGGCAGGTCCCTCCTGATGCGGATCTCCTATGGAGGGCGCTCCAGGAGCGAAACTATGTCTGAAAAACCATACTGGGGCGGGCACAACGGGGATACTAGGAGTAGACTGACCCCGTCATGAAGGACCCTCTCCAGAACTCCTGGGAGCAGAGCGATCGGGGGAAATGCCTCGGGGTGAAGTCTCCATTCCCTGGGCCTTAGCCCCTGCCTCGACAGGATGTCTGCTCCCCGATTCTGGTCCCCTTGGATTTATGGCCATACAGCTTTCACTGTTATGCCGATGATACTTAGCTGTATATTTCTTCAAAACCTAATGAAACTTACCAATTCACAAAATTAACGGAATGCATAGCTGATATAAAAAATTGGATGACTAGTAATTTCCTACTACTAAATTCTGAAAAGACAGAGATTCTAATTATTGGACAAAAAACTTCCACACATAATAACCTAGAATACTGTCTTACACTTGATGGCTGCTCTGTTAAGTCTTCATCGTCGGTTAGGAACCTGGGTGTGCTCTTTGATACCAACCTTTCTTTTGGAAGTCGCGTGTCTAGTATCTGTAAAACCGCATTTTTCCATCTTAAAAATATATCTAAAATACGCCATATGCTCTCATTGGGAAATGCGGAATAATTAGTTCATGCGTTCATGACCTCAAGGATAGATTATTGTAATGCTCTACTGGGTGGTTGCCCTGCACGCTTAATAAACAAACTACAGCTAGTTCAAAACGCAGCAGCTCGAGTTCTTACCAGAACCAGGAAGTATGACCATATTAGCCCGGTTCTGTCAACACTGCATTGGCTCCCTATTAAACATCGTATACATTTTAAAATATTGTTGATTACTTACAAAGCACTAAATGGTTTAGCTCCGCAGTACTTGAGCGAGCTCTTAACGCATTATAGTCCTTCACGTCTATTGCGATCTCAAAATTCCGGCCAGTTGATAATACCTAGAATATCTAAATCGACTGCAGGCGGTAGATCCTTTTCCTCTCTAGCACCAAAACTTTGGAACAGTCTTCCTACCATTGTCCGGGAAGCAGACACACTCTGTCAGTTTAAAGCTAGACTAAAAACACATCTCTTTGACCTAGCATACACATAATACATTATAGACTTTGATAATTCAATGTTAGGCTGCATAGATTAGGTCAGCCGGAACTGGGAACACTTCCCTTAAATCTAGATGTACTCGTTACATCATAAGAAGAATGGCATCTACGCTAATATTAGTGTCTTTGTTTATCCCGAGGTTTTCCCGCAGCCTGCCGGATCCAGGCCGTATCCAGATCTGACGAAGGAGCTTCGCCTGGACCCGATGACAATGCAGTGCTGAAGTGTCAACTATCCTCTCCCTATGGAGGATCTCTTTCCCACTCTACAGATAAAGCGTTGTGAATTTCGGTTGGCGTACCCCGAAGTGACAAAATAAAACAAAATTTTGTATCAATTTATAGGCAAGACAAGTAGTTTGTTTAGGCATGGGTTGTATGGAATTACAAACCTGCGCACATATTTTCAAAAGCACATAACTATAGAATCAATTCTGAATGTGCATCACAGGTTCGCGTTTAAAGTCTGATCATTTCGACGGAGGTGAATCAATCAAAATTAACTTTAGCTGGAAATAACATTATTCAAGAACCGCTATAAAACCAAAACAATCTCTGTTACCTTAAATTATATGTTTATCTCTGTAAAGCTGCTTTGAAACATTACATTGTTCAATTAAAAGCAATCCCCCATCCTTCTTGGGAACATGCTTTATAGCCTCCTTTACCAGCAGGGAGTTTACTTCTTGTTCCAAAACCCGATCCTGCTCTGGGTCGACTGCAGTCCACACCACTCTGCTGAATTTCGGTGGGTGGAAATCGAACTGCAGCCTGTAACCCTTCTCTATTGTAGGCAGGACCCAAGGAGAAATATTCGGCAGGTTTTGCCATGTTTTTAAATATTCTACTAAGGAAACCAGCTTCTCTCAAGGCTGATTTCGGGTATCATTCTAGATTCGTTCTTGATCCCCTGACGCGGCTCTCCGGCAGGGTTTGGTCAAAAACGATTCTCAATGTGCGGACGCGAGTGCTGCCTGGCCACAAGCCTGTGGGGCAGATAGAGCAGCGTGCATTCGCTGGAATGCATTTCCTGGGACCTCCGCGGAGGAGGCGACCTTGATTGCTTCGGGGGGACAGCCCGAAGAGGTCCTACGGCAGCCAGGATCTCTTTTCCGAAGCCTTCTTAGCCTGGAGGACTGTTCTCAGATTGACCTGCTTCCGAGAATGCTTTGGTTGAGAGCGCAGTCTATGCCCCCAAGCTCCTTGAGTGGGGGCTCTAGACGCGACACTCTCTTTCTGTGCCTGCCTGTATGAGGAGCTGGTGGATGGCTGCGTCTGCCTGCTGGGGGCAGACTTCTTAGGTCAAGGAGAGAGATACTGCTTGAAGGCTTCAGACTGTTTTTCGCCTCGAGAAACCTGTCGACGACCATATTGACAGCTTTGCCGAACAGGCCAGAAGGCGAAATCGGAGCATCGAGGAAGAAAGCCCTTTGTTTCTCCTTGATGCCCAACAGATTTAGCCATAGGTGTCTCTCCGTGACCACCATAGCTGCCATGGAACAGCCAATGGCGCGGGCCATTTCCTTGGTGACACGGAGAGACAAGTCTGCAGCCTTACGTAGCTCTCCAATATCTTCCGGTGTTGGTCCCTTGCCCTCATAAATATCTTTTAAAAAAGTCGGCCTGGTAAGCCTGCAGACTAACACCAGCCCGACCCGCAGCCATATAAGCCCTGCCCATCAAAGCAGATGTATCACGACAGGGTTTGGTGGGCAGCACCGGAGTTTTTAGGGATGACGCAGCGTCGGAGGAAAGATAGATGGCCAAAGGCATTATACCTGTAACAACCCCAAAAACAATAAGGGTGATTTACAGGTTCTCTACTGGACCAAAGATTTTCTGGAGGTTCAATAACCAAGGAAACACTCAAGTACCCAAAATCCGTTAAGATACAAATGTAACTATTTTATTTTTATACAATCATAGTATTAAAACCCAGGGGGGACAACAGGTTGATGCAATCATGACAATTCAACTGATCATGTGTTTGTAATTAATGATAATCAGCAATAAGTTCAGACCCTTAAAGGGTCATGAAACCCCCCTCTATCAGCTCAAGTCTAGCACATAATCTTTTTGAAAAATGCAACTTAAATGGGCGTGGATGGCTGTGAGAAGAAGGGAGGGAGTGGCACGGCAGGGGAGAGGGGGAACTGTCATTAGCCAGCAGTGTTGCCAGATGTACGATAATTATCGTATTTGTACAATAATTTTGACCTCTGTACAATGTACGATCAATAATGAACAATAATCGCAGAGTTTTCAGTCGTTCGTCCAAACACACATCCTACCGCTTCTCTCTCTGACCCCAAATCATTTCGCAGGCTCGCCTGCCTGCACGTATACACACACACACACACAACACGGTGTCGCCCGGCCCGCACGTCAACACTACACATTCACAAGTCTCCCGCATTAAGCATACAATTGATATATTATCAAAATATCTAAAATGTTCATAACGACCGCTTATTTAACAAAAGGCAAGTAAAATGACCAGGGTTACATTTTAGACACACACTCTGAAGGGATAGAAAAGTCCTCAGGACTTGGTACCGCATTACTCGCAAGACGTAACTTGCATTGGTCATCGACAAGGCCGAAGTCCACCATTCTCTAATTCTCGAAGCTCTCTCGGGTAAAATGTTTGCGGCACTTGCGTCCCATGATGGTCTCTCTCCTTTACTACGCGATATCACAGTTTGACATGTTTGTGGAAAAATCCACGTGGTGTCATGAATAATTAAGAGACCGTGTCTTCTCATAGGATATAAAAACTCAGTCTCATTAATAATTATGAGAGACCGATGAGTCATCAACGCACTACACTGTGCACTGCCACGTCACAGCCTGCGATGAAGATTTTAAACCCGGAAGACGAACATAGCTGGAAAAAACTAAAATTTAACCATTTTCGCCCTATTATTAAATCTAACAGATGCTAACATTGTCTTCAATGTTGTTCAACACACATACCTCTGTTAAAATCTCAGAAAATTTGGTTTAGGGTTTCATGACCCTTTAAAGAAGAATAAGGCTTCAACAAACAGGATAATATATTCAGCACAGGGTTTCAAAGGTTGTTCAATACATTAAATTAGTTCATGTGATCACCTAACATGCATAATTTCATTGCACAGCAAACCTCAAAGCCATATTAATTAATTAATTTACTTAAATACCACACCAATAAATACACACCAAATATCAATCAGGACATACCATCAATAGCACTCAAGCTAAATGCATAGCCGTCGTCAATATACAGTAGGCCTATAGGGAAATAACAATAATCTGCTCTTCTACTCCCTTACTCACAGGCACACTCACTTTCCACACAAATGGCGCCGGGGGACCAGTAGTAGTTGCACACATAAAATAGAGCCTCCCCGGCAAACAAAACAGTATCAACATATGTCAACAACCCATACAACAGTAAATATAAGAGTGTATATATAAATATAACTGGCTTCCTAATATAACACCAAATATGACAGACAACAACAGAGAGTGCTTGCTGAAGAACAGAAAGATAACTCTGTTGTGTGCCGGCTTCCCTTTGTAGCTTCCGTGTATGCCCTCACACTAAGTTTCATTCATGCTTCAGAGGCGCAACACTGAGGGGCGTCTCCCAAAGTGCCGTTACCGACACAGTGCGAGTTCCCTTGAAAGGGAACATCCGCTTTTCAAGATGCACGTGGATTTTTGGGTGATCCTTTGAAAAAAAAAAAAGTTATTTTATTTATCAAAATAAACAGAAAATAGTGCAAACTTTGCAAAAGTGATTGTTTTGAACAAGTATTTATAATTAAAATTAAAAACATATTATTTTAGCTAAAGTATTTGTATAAAAAAAATGTGTGCCAAGAAAATCACCTTTTGAAAGTAGCTTTGCACTTCAGAGGATCATTACATTGTTACGCCACCAGATGGCGACAAGTGACTGTTAAAATGTTTGTCATTGAATCGTTCATTCGGGAGATTCGTTCATAAATGCTGATTCATCCAGTAATAATAACTTTCATCGAGACATCACAAGCAGAATTAGTATCAGTGGAATTGGCATTTATTCATTAAAAGGTGCAATTAAACAAGAATTTAAAATATACAGTTATGTTGTTTCTACATTCATTTGGAGGTTAAAAACAAGTGTTTTTAATCGCATATTATTACTCACATAAATAAAATGTGTGATTAATCTTTTTTTTTTTTTACAGTCTATGGTAATTTTCCAAATAATGTTGGGTCATTCAACATCAGGGACAGTTTAAATTTTAACGGTCCAGTAACAGTCAACAACCCGGCTTTTGAGTTAAATATGGTTTCCACATTCAGCAACGAACGGTGACAGTCAACAGAAGCTAGCTGCAGTGATTACGAAAGGTAAGTCATATCGTCCTTTTATGTATTACACTTATAACATTAAGTATTGTGTAGTGAAATATATTAAATATATTCTTAAACTGAATTTTATATTTTTTAAAAACAAATTTCCCTTTAGTCAGTTTTAATCCTCTCCTGTGAAGTGAGATCGATTGGAAATGAATCCTAGCTATCCCAGTTAGCTCGCTAGTAGCAGTAATACATTAGTTAAAACATTATACTAGTGAACCCGTTTAGTGATGTAAGTTACTAACGTTACCTTACCACGGTGATAAACGTAGTAACGTTAGTCCTAGTCTGAAATCTGATTAAACTATGACAGCTTTTGCCTTTATTTTAAATGTTGTAGCTACTAAATGTGTTGTACTTAACGTTATGTTTTAGACAAATGGAATAATTTGTGAAGCAAAGACTAAAACAATTGAACCTCAATTGAACATTTCAAGGTGAGTAAGCTTTTGAAAAAGTGATACACAAAATAGTTATTTTTAAAGGGGTCATATAATGGTACATGCACTTTTTACAAGTTGATTGTACTGAAATGTGTGTTGGCAGTGCCTGTACACAACCATCATAAAATGATAAAAATCCATCCAGTGTTTTTGTTTTAATCTCCTTATATGTTTTCCCCAAGGGGGTAAAGGCCAATTTATACTTCTGCGTCGAGTGTACGCCGTAGTGTACGGCGTACGCTACGCACGTAGGCGGCGCCGTCATGAGCATTTACACTTCTGCGTTTAGGTCTGCGTTGCTCTGCAGTACAGCGCCGAAACGCTAGTTGGCGGCGGAGGGTTTTAATGTTCCACTGTGTTTAGATTCCTCGCGGCAAGAAGAAGAAGATTCCTCGCGGCTGTTTTGAGTTTAGGTTACTACAAGCAATGTCGACTGAAAGAGAGCAGATCATGTTGGAGTTGGAGCTTATCGAGGTGGAAAAGGTAATTTTTTTGTTTTTTTAACAGTTTCGCTGTACTTAGAATTTAAAAATGGCGAGCGGTGTAGAAGAACACGCCGGAAATACATAGGAGGAAACGCGATGCTCCCAAGCCGACCAATCACAGATCTTACGGTCCGCGTCGTCGCGACGTGTAGTTACATTTTTGAGGAGGTGCGCGTCAGGTTACGGCGAAGGGTACGGCGTATGGTACGCGTCTGTGCGTATGCTACGCCGTACCTACTGCGCGCACCCGACGCAGAAGTATAAATTGATCCATCGACCGGAAGTTGAAGCCGGCCGGGTGCCGCCATGTTGTAGCAGAACTTCACTTGCGTTAGCATTTCCATTGACTCCCATTCATTTTTGCGTCACTTTGACAGCGAATAACTTTACATCTGAGGCGTTTAAAGACTCCATTTGTCCATTATTTATTTCTAAAGAAACACGACAATGTATAAAGGGCTCCATTACCTTCTATGTTACACTATGGCCCCGTAGAAACAGATTTAGTAAAAATAGGCTAACGATTGCGTCATAACCACTCGACTCTCTGTCGCGCTGTACAGAAGTTACCGTACAGACAGGAGGAGAAGCTCGCAGGCAATCGGGGGGACGTCCCGTCAAGGGAGAAGCCCATAGATAATGAGTCCATAAAAGCAACGGAATACTTACTCCCAGGGGCGTCATGCAAGCCAAAATTCTGGGGGGGCACAATCTGAGACGTTGCAATTGTTTTCTGACGGGTGATATGGATCATGTTAGGAGGGGTCAGGGGGTTTCTCCCCCTGAAATTTTTTAAATTCTGGCTGCGAAACATACTATTTCAATGCAGTTTGGGAGGGACAGAAATAACTTAACGGAGCTAGCAGCAACCCTCCTCTATCTGAGGACTAAGTTAAAGTAGTAGCCTATCTATTTTGTAAGTTTATGTAAAAGACAGGTTGATGAAAGAACTGTAAGCTCAAATTCAAAAGCTTTTGAAGTCTACTTCATTAAAGCATGTTCATTTAGCCTTAAAACCATGTCAGCGGACAGTAGATTATTTGTCAATACCTGCTCTCACTTCTCATCCATCACTCTTTCTTTTTCTCTCAGTCTCCTGATCTTGCTTTCCCCTCCTAAAGCTGAGCTTTTTTAATTTACTTAAGGCTACAAATTGTACTATATTAATTCTCAATATGTAGGCTACACATTCATTATTAATCTTGTGCCTAACAATGAAAACGGCTTTTCCCCTCACACTGACAGTAAACTAATTATTAGCCTACATTACGAGTCACGTTATAGGCCTATTTTCAGTTCAAAATGGCAAAATTAGACAAAAGTATATTCGTGTGCCTGATTATTTTTGTCATTCGTTTAACATTTATGAACTAAAAAAACTGTCAAATATGAAATGTTCAGTTTAGCTACTTACATCTCGCACTTGACTGCGTCGAGTCTCACTGCTAAAATTCGCACTCTGTGAACATAAAGCCCGCCTACTTTGATTTCATTGGTCATCTCAAATATTCTGACATTGACGAGCAGTGACAGACCAATGAGGCTCAGATGAACACACGCGCACACACACACACCCTGTCCTCTGTTTCTGACGTGCGCTCTGCTCGCCGCCGCTGCGGATTGAAGATGAACAACGTGCTGAATCTGATTATAACAAGACTGAAGAAATAAAAAATTATCAGGGAGGAAAAATCTGAGGGGGCACTTTGAATGGGCATGACGCCACTGCTTACTCCTGCTCACTCACGCCAAAGAACTCTTTGCTCAAGTTCCCCGTCTCTGCAAGATTGACGTTGGCAATTTTCACGCACAGCTACTAGAAGATTAACGTCTGTCAGACAGGTTGCTCACGTCATCAAGCTTAGTTTGAGTCGGTTTGAGTCTGCGCGTCAGGAACGGAAGTGCTCAAAAATCGCTAAAAATGGGCTTCAACTGTCTCAACTGAGTTCCAATGAGATGGCTCTGTCCACTTCTTATACTGTCTATGGTTTTCCCCTGTCTCAAATCGAGCCGTTCGAGCGTGTGACGTCACAAGGTCGCAAGCCCCTCCCACGATTGTTGAATGACAGCAGCGTTTCAACACAGACCCGCCCTCGCTCGTGAGAGCTGTCAATCATAGTCTGCGCGGATCGGCGCGCTCATTGTTGATATGCTGGAGCACTGTCAATGAGCAGAATGGCGTCTAAGCGATTGTGGTGTTCTGTTCTTGGGTGCAATAACACAGCAGTCATTTTAATGTTCCTAAATCCGAACCGCTGAAGACGCAGTGGCTGAGTTTGTTTTCGAAGGGAATATTCCCCATGAGCAACGTCAATGCTCTCATGTTTGCCGAATCATTTCTCACACCAGACTGCTTTATAAACGAGGATCAGTATAAAGCTGGTTTTGCTAAGCAGCTGAAAAAGGATTGGTACCAGCTATTCGTGTTCCTGCTGAACCTCTAGAACAACTGAAGTGAGTGTAACGTTTTATTAAACTTTATATTAATATTTATATGAATCTTTGCAAATCGCTAGCTGCACGCTTCACAATGAATGCGTCTAAGGTTTACATTCAGGGTACATTACGGCATGTTTTCTATGTATGATGTTCTCAATTTAATTCATAATCCCACGTTTATACTGAACAACGCGTTATGGTTATTGTGTTATTGTGTTACACACTGTGTACGCACAGAACAGAGAGGCGGGGTGAGCAAAGCTCATGATCATTTAAAGGCATATGCACTGAAACGGCGTGCTGAAAACAGAGCTGTTTTTGACCAAGTAAAATAAGTGTTTCCTTACTATACTAATGAGAATTTTTAATTAAAGTATATTACAAACTTTTAATTTAGACCCTAAAGAATCATTTTAGCTTGTACAAAAATGGCATTATATGACCCCTTTAAGGACTAGTTTATGTTTATGTCATTTTTATTTTTTCTGCTTCATTCAAATTTCGAACACAGAGGAAGGAGTGGATGAAAGTTTTATGCTGCTGGATGACAGTGGTTCTCGACTCTGGTCCTGGACTATCTCCAATAGTACACATTTTGGATGTTGTCCTTATCTGACCCCCATTTCCGGTCTTGAAGTCTCTCTACTAACAAACTGGTGAGTTGAATCATGATTAGAGACCAAATGTGCAGTGATGGGACTACTACAGAACCAGGTTGTTTGGGAAACACTGGGGTACATTTAATTCTTAAGGCCCTTGCACACTGAGTCCGAAATTTTCATATGCGTTTTTTCGTATCCGTGATTTGGTGGCTCTGAATTATCAAAACACCATTTAAACTGCTTGCTATGGATGCGAAAAATGCAGAAAATCAAACCCGATCCGATTTTTTCAATGACGGACGAAAGTTTCGGAGGCAGTGTGCAAGCGTAATTGACATAACGTGAGGTCGTATTTATTTTTTAATGTGCGAACATTTCGGACGTGAATTTCGTACTCAGTGTGCAAGGGCCTTTATGTTTGTTTTTCAGCAGTCTTCCCTCATTTTTATACTCTGTTTTAATTTCAATAGAGTCTGAGTTGTCTGATGACTGACAATGATTGAGTGGCAAAAGAACACCGGAAGCCCTCACAGCCGGGCCGAGGAGTACATGAGACGTGCAACACCTCAACAAACTGCAGTGATTTGATCCTCTGGGACAAAAACTATTGAAGAAATCATTAGAGAACTTCCCAGACTTGATGATTTTCTTGGAATGGTGAGTTTAAAGGGATACTTTAGGATTTAGCATTAAGCTTTGTATTAGTAGAAAACCTCTAGTATTTTCGAATTACCATGCTTTCCATGCTTTCAAAAATCGTCATTTTGCGTCATCGGAGGATTTTTTGGCCAGAGGCTAAAGACTACAGTCAGTAGTAGGGCCTGTCCCGCATGTTCTCAACCCGCCCATAGAGGGTGGGATCTCACTAGGGCTGCCCCCGACTAAAGATATTCCTAGTCGACTAACACTCCTGCATTTTAGCGATTAGTCGAATAATCGTTCATTTATGATATTAATTTAAAAACTTGCGTATATACAAGGAAAGGTATAGTCCAAGTTGAAGTTTAACACTTCCATATGACAGAAAATGCTAAAGCATGATATTAGCGCGTTCAAAATGAAAATTAAGCACTTAAAATAGAATAGTAAAGCGTTTAAAGTATACAGCGCTTACGACACGTTATAGGCTAATTATAACATAAAAAACAGCAATCAGACTGCCTGTGCATTTTAATAATTTATTATCAAAAATACAAACTGTAACAGTTACATCTAAAAAAAAAACAGTTTTGAATAAAATAAAATTCGTTCTTTAAAATAAATTAAATTAACTTATTAGTAACTTAGGCCTAGTACAAAACAAGGCAAAAAAACAACAACAAATAAATACTGTAGCAAAAATGCTGTTTGGTATAAAAATACAGTGGAAAATTAAATTAATATAATTTTTATATTGTTCAAAAGGAAAATTAACAAAAACGAACAATTTAATAAATGCACATGGCACATCGCACAACGCCAAAACTTAGAATAAAAAAGAAGGCGGCAAACAAATCAACAGCCTAAGTATTTGATTAAATTGTTTAGAACAACTAGGCTATATTTAAGACAAAATGTGGAACAAATAGGCTAATTTAAAGAACACTAATACAAATAAAAAATATCAGAGCAAAGCCGCAAACTGCCATTAAGACGACGAGTCTTGACCTGAAACAACAAATTGCAAACATCAGACTAATTTTTCTTACAGAATAAAAAACAACTTCTGCATTATATAAAAACGAATAAATAAAAATAATATTTATTTATTTGTATAGCCAACCCGTTATAAAAATACCCTTTTTTATATATATAGCCTAACGGATAGCAAACAGAAACACTACAAAAAGGAAATTAAGCATTCTTACCTAAGCTTTCAATTCGATTTTATTTTTTTCATATTATGTGAGAGGAACACCAGCTTGTCCACATTGTTGGGAAGAAGGGAGCTTCTCGACTTGTTCACAATGAAGCCGGCCTTTGAAAAGATGCGCTCTGATGGAGTGGATGTGGAAGGGATACAGTGGAGGCGTTTAGCTGCTTTAGCGAGCTTTGGATATCGATGCTCATTTTTTTGCCACCATGCCAATGTTGTTGGCACAATGGTCTCTCCAGCATGAAGTACGTGGAGTTCCATCTTGTGGAGACATCTTGGATAAGTTTGTGTTCTGCAACATTCTGCTGCTTCTGTTTATGAGTCAGAGCTGTTGTAGCCTTGGTACTTTTCTTGAAATGCCCCACAAGGCGTCTAGCAGCAGCGATGCATCGACATATGGGGTCAGTTTTAAGAGCCGCGTTTATGCATAACTGTAACGTGTGCCCGCACAACGGACGCCTTTCGCATTACCCCAGGATGGATCATTAGAAATCAGTTCTGTGCACAACACCATATTAGCGGCATTGTCATGTACGACTGCTACCCTCTTTTCTCCAGGTATTTTAAATTCTTCCATCACTTCACCGAGTCGCTCTTTTATGTTGGTAGCTGTGTGGCTCTCCTCCAGCACTTTTGTTTCCAACACAAAAGAATGTAGTTGCCAATCTTCAGACATGAAGTGTGCAGTAACGGTCATGTAACCCTCAATCTTGATAGAGGTCCATGTGTCTGTTGTAAAGCTGACTGCTGTACAACTTTGTATTTTCTTAACAAGAATTTCTTAAGTCGTGTTGAATTTGCTTGTTAAGCCATGCATTATTGTGTCGCGTTTGGGAATGGTGTAGCCTGGTTCGAGGAATTCAAACATTTCTTTGAACCCGTCACCACGGACAACGTTGATTGGTCTCATTTCAAGCGCAATGAAATCGACAATTTTCTCTGTGATTTCTCGCTTTCTTTTCTCACTTAGAGGGGGTCTTAAAACTAATCTCTGCTGCATCATTGTTGACTGCGAAGTCGAAGCGCACGACGCCACATCATCACTGCTATATTGTGGATGAGCCTAGAGACAAATGCATGTCAAAAACCATGAATATGATTTAACTTAACAGCGCAAATGTGTTTATATCCTTATTGTTAAAACGAGGGGCCATGTGGTGGATAACTACTTACATGTTTTAAATGATAAGACATATTCGATGTTGACGAGTGATAGGCAAATGTTTGTCTGCAGAGTTTGCAAACAGCCTTTTTAGGGTCGTCCTTCGACTTTTCAAAATGATTCCACACTTTTGACTTTTTTCTTGACATAATTATTAGCATCAGCCAGACACCTCTCCCACAAGTGCGCTTTGGTATATCGCGAGGCACGAGATCTCGTTGATCTCTCGTTGCTTTGATGTCATACACTGACTGCGCAGCCCCTGATTGCGTAATTTTTTCACGTGATTTTTTTTTTTTGCGACTAACCGACTAATGAAAATGTATTCGACCAAGCCCTACTCATATCGACTAACATTTAGTCGACTATTTGGGGGCAGCCCTAGATCTCACTCACAGAATGTACACACAGTGTCAGCCATCTTTGTTTGGAAGCTAAGCTAGCAGGCTCTTGTTCTGTGGAGAAAGCTGAGTAGTAGGGGTTACCATCCTCTTTTTCCCGGACATGTCCGGCCGTCGATGTCCGGGATTCAGCTTTTGCTTTCTGCAGTCGCCATTCATTGTTTACATGCACACCTTTTGTTTCAATCTAACTGAATTCATTCCGATTGGTGAATCTGAATGTAGTGTTTACATGAACGCTAAACAAGTGATCGGTTGATGTGCGTTTTAACATTGCTAAGAAAATTCCCGCTCCTCCGTTAGAGAATCGAGACCGGTGTGTCTCCCAGGTGTCGCTCATCGGTAATCACGCCACCGGCCTCGCGCCGTTCTCCCGCGGCCCTAGTCTCGTCCTGCTCGCCACAGTAAACATAATGAATGGCGACTGTAGAACGCAAAAGCCAAAACCCGGACATTTTGGGCGATCTCGAAACACATTTTCAGGGAGACTCATCTCGGAGACTCACTAGCAGTGGTGGAATGTAACGAAGTACAAATACTTCGTTACTTTACTTAAAGGGGTCATATAATGCCATTTTTGTACAAGCTAATATGATTCTTTAGGGTCTAAATTAAAAGTTTGTAATATACTTTAATTAAAAATTCTCATTAGTATTGTAAGAAAACACTTATTTTACTTGGTCAAAAACAGCTTTGTTTTCAGCACGCCGTTTCAGTGCATATGACTTTAAATGATCATGAGCTTTGCTCACCCCGCCTCGCTGTTCTGTGCGTACACCGTTTGTAACACAATAACCACGCGTTGTTCATTATAAACGTGGGATTATGAATTATATTGAGAACGTTTGTACATAGAAAACATGCTGTAATGTACCCTGAGTGTAAACCGACGCATTCATCGTGAAGCGTGCAGCTGGCGATTTGCAAAGATTATATAAATATTAATATAAAGATTAATAAAACGTTACACTCACTTTAGTTCTTCTGAAGGTTCAGCAGGAAGACGAATAGGTTCCGATCCTTTATTCAGGTGCAGCTTCTCAGCAAAACCAGCTTTACACTGATCCTCGTTTATAAAGCAGTCCACTGAGAAATGATTCGGCAAACATGAGAGCATTGACGTTGCTCGTGGGGAATATTCCCTTCGAAAACAAACTCAGCCACTGCGTCTTCAGCGGTTCGGATTTAGGAACATTAAAATGACTGCTGTGTTCCTTATTGCACCCAAGAACAGAACACCACAATCGCTTAGACGCCATTCTGCTCATTGACAGTGCTCCAGCATATCAACAATGACCGCAACGGTCCGCGCAGACTATGATTGACAGGACGAGCGAGGGCGGGTCTGTGTTGAATCACAAGCTGTCAATCAACAATCGCGGGAGGGGCGTCCGTTTTATTGACGTCACAAAAACGAACGGCTCAATTTAAGACAGGGGAAAACATATAAGGAGATTAAAACAAAAACACTGGATGGATTTTTATCATTTTATGATGGTTGTGTACAGGCACTGCCAACACACATTTCAGTACAATCAACTTGTAAAAGTGCATGTACCATTATATGACCCCTTTAAGTAAATTTTTCACGTATCTCTACTTTACTTAAGTAGAATCAATAGTGCATACTTTTTTACTTTTACTTCATTACATTTTGCAGCAATTATTATACTTTCTACTCCACTACATTTCTACAACGTTCTGTTACATTTTCGTTAAATTTTCTGATCAGTTTTTCCCCTGCCAAAACGTCATCCTGACCGTCCGTTCATCGCACGTTTCTGTCTCACCAGTGAAGTTTGGTTGCCATAGATATATCAACCCGGTCACACTAAATGCGTCTCTATAGCACGCAGTGTGTTTATCGTGCAATTTATACACGAAAATTAGTTTTTACATGCATAGGAAACGCATTGGTAGGTTTAGTAGTGATGTGGGGTGCGTATGTATTATACGTTTGGTTAGGATTAGTATGGCAAGCCAAGAGGTTCAGAATTACGCCATAAATGAATCGCGTTTACAGCCAAACGCCGTCATTAGGTGTCATATACAGCGTTTTAACATAATATGTGTGTTTATATATATATATATATATACCGTATATAGTAAGCTTGATGTGTATATTGCCTAATTGCAAGCTTGTTCAGAAATGGTGACAAAAACTTCAAATATAACTGCTTTTCCATCATATTGAACATTATTATATGAGTATTACCGGTAGGTTGAATGAGTTAGAATTAACTGTTTTATTAATCATTAGAATATAGACATTAAGAGAATAAATTGTTCTGCAAGTACTTTTACTTTTAATTAGGGATGTCAATTTTCACAAATTCCCATGATCGATCGTCGTTTAAATTAACGATAAATTAATCGTTAGCCTTAATACTGCAATATGCGTCTGCTGCAGTGCATATGGCCAACAGCATGACAGCGTCTGCAAATGCTGCTCAAACCGCTATGTTCCTCACCAAATTAATGAGAATGGTTTTAATCTAAATAAAGGGCTAGTAGGATTGTAAAATGTTTCGATGTGATTGATAATTAAATTACAGGGCTCGAATTTCGGCGCGGTATTGCGCATAATTCTAATAATTCCCACAGGTCTCCCATTTATAATGCAGGAAATTCCCGCAATCGTAATCCACACAGATTATAAAATCAAATCATTCTTTTAACAACTATCTTCCAGACGCAATTTCACAAACAGCGTGAGTGTTCAGCGGTGCCGCGTCTTCTCTCTCTTCTCTCAAAATGTGTTGTGCAAGGCAAGCATCAAGAGCTGCAGCGATAAAACACACTCGCGTTTAGGAGTCGGGACATGACGGAATATTCACTTGCACAATCGGGCCAGCAGTGCATCGTGACTGAAATTTACCATTTGCACGTCTTTTTAAGTCTTACCAGTTTAAACATTCAAGCGATTTTAAACTAATCAGTGCTCGCGCGCTCTGAGATTATTTTCTATGCGCACATTCATAGAAAATCCGCCTCAAAAACAGCTGGCCAGTAACAAAAGTTCTTTTTCGCGGATTATATTGCGTTAACACGCAAAATTATGTCAATTTCGGTCTTCGTGAGTATACTCTAAACATAGTCGGTTTTGTCTTTTAATAATAAAACGCATGCCAGTATAATGAACACAGGATCCGTGCACTAGCTCATTAATTTAGTTGTCAAAACAACAAAATATAGCTTTAAGTTAAAGGAATCAGGATTAATAGCCTATATATATTTAATTTATTCAGGACTAAAATACTACCCAGTGTTATTTTCCATTTGATTACTTTATTCAGTTTCTGTAGGCCTATATGAAGTTAGACCCATTGAAAAACTTTTCTCTTTATTTGTCTTTATTTGTATCTTTATTCTATTGTATTTATTTGTGCTACTTTTTTTCAATTTAATTAAACAATTTAAATCAAGCTTCCTTGTGATGTCTAAACTCTAAACAACAATATTACCCCATTGTAAAAATGCAATGAGCGCAAACATTTAGGCAAGATAAATGTAATTTTTGTTTGGAAAAAATGCCCCCTGGCCGCCCTTCTTCCCCTCAAAAAAAAATCCCCCCCGATTTCCCCCCCATTTTATTGGCAAGTCCACACACGTGTGGTATACATAGTTCCTACAGGCCAATTATTGTCACGTGACCTCCCCGGAGACGCCATCTTTGAGGGCATAAGCTGCTCTGCTTACAAAGTTTTACAAGCAATTGGACAAAACGAAATTCAGGCCCTGAATTAAATTAAATATTTAATAATCAAATATAACGACTAATACAACGTGTCACCAACGCCGCCTCAGATGCGCTTGTCAGAATGTGTGACTTGTGGACGCGTGCTCTTCCTGGAACAACGCACTTAAAACGGCAACTAAACCCAATGAATTCACACCGATTTAATAAAATAGTGTTCTCATGTTATGTAATATGACAGTCCCAAATTAATCCTCGTTATTAGTCGTGCATTCTGCTTGAGCGGCGCGCGCTGAATGAATAACTTAACCGTTGACCACTTTGCTAGCACGTTATTTAACTCAAAGAAACGCATCCTATGAGATTAATCAGATATATACAAAATAAACATAATATTACAAATTATATCTGCACAAAATGACGTGAATGCACAAGTGAACTTGAACTAAGTTACGTGCCATTCAGAATGACTCATGTTGTGGACGCGCTCTTCCTGAAACAACGCGACACGGCAACTAAACCCAAAAAATTCACAATGTTTTATTACAATATTGTTCTCTTTATATTGTTATATAATATGACAGTCCCAATAGTCGTTATTAGTCGTGCATTGCCATTTGAGCTGCGCGCGCTAAAGATCACGCTGCGTCAATTCTTAACCAAATGCATCCAATATGAGATAAATCAGATGTAGATAGGCGCACACAAAATAAACTATTACAACTTACATTTGCACAAAACAAAAGGCAGCGAATGCACACGCAAACTTATAGTCATGATGAAGGTGTAAAATAGTCCCAAACATAACTCCGGCGCGCTCGCTTACATGTTTCGCGGTTGAGCAGCACGCACGCGCATGAACCTGCTTAATCGATGATCGATAAGGTTTATCGATTAAACGTGTTATCGACAATTAATCGATCATCGATTAATCGTTGACATCCCTACTTTTAATACTTAAAGTACATTTAAAATCAGGTACTTTTTAATTAGGTAGGGTGTTCATTGTGGTAATTCTACTTTTACTAAAGTAAATATGTCTCTGGTTATTTGTACTTTTACTTAAGTACTGAGATTCAGTACTTCCTCCACCACTGCTCACTAGTAGCCTAGACTTGTTGTTTAACTACTGCGCTCTGTTACCGGCGTGGCCTCCTAGGGCAGCGAAGCAAGTGCATTCTGGGAGATGTTGTCTTTCATCCACATAAGCCAAAAATACATTTTCTGGCTTTTCTCAGTCTAGAAAACTATATAATTTCACATTTCTTCTACATAAATGACCCATTTTAAATTCCAGAGGTGAAGTATCCGTTTAATGATGTTCAGTGTAGGGAAGGGGTTTCTTATTTTGGAAAAATGGTTTTGGCTGTGTCCAAATATGAAATACAGTAGGTCCACACACGTGTGGTATACATAGTTCCCACAGGCCAATTAATGTCACGTGACCTCCCCGGAGACGCCATCTTTGAGGGCATAAGCTGCTCTGCTTACAAAGTTTTACAAGCAAATTTCGAAAATTTCTTTCGGTTTATAATGTTACGAAAATCATGAAGAGACAAAGTGGCAGAGATTATAAAGAGATTCTATTAACACAAGACAGAGAGAGGTACAATGCAAAAATTTCAGTCATAAATGGTGTGGAGGAAGCACCGAGCACGGGTTCAGCTTTGCCTCATACAGTATTATCATGTGTAACGTTACCATTATCTGGTATTTTATACACATGTGAGCAATTCCGAGCCTGGAAATCACTGGAGGCGTACAATCAGTTTGTCGATGGTTGTGTTGGTGACGTTTGCTCAAGTGCAATCAATGGAAAAGTAGTCATCATAGCGAATGTATGTGATGCTAGACTATCTGTCTATTAAAAAGCCATAGCCTTCACAACTTAATTCTTCCTGTTCCCCTTATAACAGTCATCGGTGCTTTCTGTAATGCATGTACTTATTTGTACACTGAAGAATAGGGTTGGAACGGTACATGTATTCGTATTGAACCGAAACTGTACGGGCGTCACGGTTCAGTGCATGAATATACACGGTATAAAAATAAATAAAACTCGCGTGCAAATTAATTAATGTAATGCGGAACTACTTTATACGCGGGTTCTTTAGGGACATAATCTGAGATTGCAATGCTGGAGTGTGTGTGTGTGTGTGTGTGTGTGTGTGTGTGTGTGAGAGAGTGAGAGTCGCGCGCGCGATCGAACAGTGGAAACTGTTGTTTTTAATACCTCGTCATTATGTTAATAGGACATCATTCAAACTGCAAAGTGTTAACTTGTTTATTATCCTCGCCAGCCATAACCTCCGTCGTTGTTCTGACAAAAGCTTAGTCTTCTCACATTCATGAAGTCTAAAGACGGGTATACTGTAAAATCCAAATTTAACTGAACCTCCGGCACGATTTGAACACCATTGACCCAGCAGGAGATGACTATTTTCACTTTTTATCATGAAATTAACTCGTTTCAGCTTCTTCTTCTAATATTCTGCCCGAAACATGCCCACAGAAATGGCGCCGGGTCGGCAAATGCCCGTATGTTGTGACGTCATGTGGGAACTATGTATAGATGAAAACTGTTGTTTTTTCTTCTTCTGTAAACTTGTCTTTAGATCAGGGGTCAGCAACAGGCAGTCAATATCACATGTTAGCCTGCGCCATCTAGAGTTTCATGACAGAACTTTGTTTTTGTGTAAATATTCCTATAAGCTTCAAGATTCACCTAAATCTTTCTAATAATACAAGAATAGCTTCTTTAACCTAAATAACCAATGGGGGTGTCATGCTCCAAATTATTATTATTATTATTGTCCACAGGCTCTAGTCTCATTTATTGTAGGGTTATCTTTTAGACAGACTCTTAGACAATGCACTGAAGTTTGCAACCATGTACATTTTATTTACAGTTTTATTTCAGGAAGCACAAAAATAGGCTATAATAAACAAATAAAATATAAAAAAACATGAAATTAGTTTATTGACAGTCTTATATATGAAGAATATATTAAACCAAAAACGTTCATATTTCTAGAAGTTGATAAATTCTGTTAAATTAAAATTTTAATTTACCGAGTTATTTTATTTTATTTTATTTCATTTACCTTTATTTTACCAGGAAATAGTCCCATTGAGATTCAGAATCTCTTTTTCAAGGGAGTCCTGGCCAAGACAGCAGAATAATAGTTCCATATTAAAAAGTACATATACAAACATTAACAAAAACAAAACAAACAAGAAAAAAAAAAAGTACATTTTGGCAATTTAACATACTCTCAACATAATCACCAGCCGCTCTCAGTAACAGCACATGTGCATCTAGTACTCAAATAGTCCTTTATCCTCATTTTAAATTGTGTCATTGTCGGTAAACAGTCAAATTTTAGCTGATTTTGCTATTTATACCAGGAAAACAGTGCAAAAACTTTAAAGGCACTTTCACCGAAGACAGTTCGCGTTCGTGGGATTTCATACATGATTTGCCCATAAGATTACATTTCCTGGTAGTGACTTTAATAGTCAAAAGAAAGCATAAGTAAGGAGGCAGTTTACAAAGTATGGCCTTAAAAAGAAAAATATACCAGTGCTCCAGCCTGCGATTGTGCAGAGATGGCCAACCAACACTCTCATACGAGCTACAATGATGAGTACGGAAACTGGAATTAGTTACAAATCTTAGTGCTGCGTGATATACTGAATCCAGCATTTTCAAAGAAGATTTATTTGCATGCATGTATAAAATATCACCATAATCCAGCATTGACATAAATGTTGTTTGTATAAGTGTTTTTCTCGTACTAAAAGAGAAACAGCCTTTGTTTCTATAATAGACTCTTAGTTTTTTTGTTAGACCCTCTATATGCTGTTTGAAGGACACATTTTCTTCTAAAAGGAAACCAAGATATTTATAGACTGATACTCGTTCAATTACTTTCTCATCTAGTGTAGCAATTGGACAAGCATCTTCTGTTTTCCTTGATTTAGAAAAGCACATCATTTTAGTTTTATCTGAGTTTAGTACAAGTCTCAATTTCTGCAGATTCTTCTGAATAATTTTAAAAGCAGATTGCAGGTCCTCAATAGCACCTGTCAAGGCTGGAGCAGAACAATACAAAACAGTATCGTCCGCATAAAAATGACACTTTGCATTTGTTACATTTTGACACAAGTCATTTATATAAATAGTAAATAAAATGGGACCCAGAATGGACCCCTGGGGGACACCATTTTGTATAAGTAATGCGTTTGAGGACACACCATCAACACGAACACTTTATCCATTTGTTATCCATTGGTTGCAAATTATCCATTTGTTTTCTGACAGGGAACACATGGAACGAATCACCGCTCCACATTTTGATTGACAGCCGTCACAACCTACTAGTGACCGTGTTTACTCCTTTCAACCATTGGATAGGATTTAAAAACCGGCTGTTGTATTTGCACTTCTGACGAAGTGCTGTTAAATATAGGTGAAAAACTACGCCGCAAAAAGAATAAATAAAATGCTTTCTTAAAAAGGCAAAAGAACGCATGCACGTTTTCTTATTATGGTCATTAAAAACCAACAGACTGTTGAAAATGCGGACATTTTCTCAATATGCGACGTGCGGGACAAGGGGTGAAAATGCTGTGCGGTACAACGCAAAGCGGGACGGGTGGTCACCCTAGCCGAGACTGTTTAAAAGCATTTCTTCTTTTGTATGCATTGAAAGCACTTATTCAAAGGGGTCATATAGATTGGTCATATATTGGACTGGGTATTGGCTAGGGCCTCATGAATCATACATATTGCGATACATGTGTCACGATCATAGACTGTAAAAAAAGATGGACGACCCCCCTTCGCTCTTTTCCATTGGAGAGAACTGAAGCCGCCAGTGTCCCGATATGGCGCTGACATATTGGAATTCGAGTTTGCGCAGTAGCGTTTTCGGGACCAGTCATGCGCAGTCGTGAGCAGGAAGTAAAGCCGCGAAATCAAGGCCCCGCCCTCACTCTCGCTGAATCAATCGCAAGCACACGCCCTGCACTTTTCTTAAGTGGCCTTGTCTGCTCCGTTCCTCTACAATGATGTCTGCTGATTGCAGTACCTCGTTAAAATAAGGTAAATACAACTACTAACCACATAGTCAACATATTGAAAAAAAGTCCATTGGTGCTTCAGTGACTACTTCGCACAGAGAACCTGTCAATCACAGCTGTCAATCATGATGTCACAGCACCGTTTTTATAGCATCAAATAACCAGTGGTGGACGAAGTACACATACCATGTACTTGAGTAAAAGTAAAGATACTCAAGGTAAAATATTACTCAAGTAAAAGTAGAAGTGCTGCCTTTAAACATTCACTTGAGTAAAAGTACAAAAGTATTTGCCTTCAAATGTACTTAAGTATCCAAGTACTTTGATTTTTTTTTTTTATGGCTATAATGTCCTATTATAATTTGTCACAAGACTCTTGCTTAACTCAGTCTAAGTGAAGACTAATGTCACTCTTGGCACACCAATCTATTAATGAAATGACATGAATTAGTATGATATATATACAGTATATATATATATACACTGTATGTATGTATATATATTTGAATTGAATTAATTTTTTGTGTGTTTAATTTTGGAGGGAAGGGGACTGTTCCCATAAGGTATAAAACATTTACAGTATTTACTGTATATATTTTTCTCCAGTGCCTATAATGGTCATAATTATTAACATCTTAATGTTAAGATACATTCACATAAACCTGCACAACGCCATTAAATATATATATATATATATATATATATACACACACACACACACACAGACACATACACACACACACACACACACACACAGACACATACACACACACACACACACACACACATTCACACACACGTGCGCGCGCGCACACACACACACACACACACACACACACACACACACACATACATATATAGGCTATATATAGCCTATATATATATTCTATATATATATATATGTTATGGGAGCAGCCAATTCCCTCCAAAATTAAACACAAAAACGTATTATGCAGTGTTTCTGCTAGGCTACTCCCCAGAAAAAAAAGCTATTATATGCAAGTCATTTTAGTGGCAACGTAAGCAGTACATTATGCATCAATATACTTACCGATAATTGCTGCAATAATAGCTGCTACTCTCTGTCCCGCTTAAAATCATTGTCAACGCGATTTGTTTGGAACTATTGAGAGCCACACGAATAACGTGACCGCGCGTCGGCGAGATCACTGTCACAACCATCTATGTTCGCAACTCTCATATTTAACGGCTCTGGGGTGCGTTTCCCGAAAGCATCGTTATCCAACTATGATCGCAATTTCCATTGAACTCTATTGTTAACGACGGAACTTGCGACCATAGTTGGCTTTGGGAAACGCACCCCTGGTTCGCGCTTAGTAGATTCCGCCAAGGCAACTTCAAAACAAAGCGCGTGCGCGCTGTACTGTGATTCATTGGTGGCTCGTTTGACCAGTTACGTTTTTATCCACTCATAAATAAAAAGGAACGACTGATTTTGAAAATGTAGTGGAGTAAAAAGTAAGATATTTGACTTTGAAATGTAGTGGAGTTAAAGTAAAAGTCTCCCAAAATTTTAATACTTGAGTAAAGTACAGATACGCAAAAAAGCTACTTAAGTACAGTAACGAATTACATTTACTTCGTTACTGTCCACCACTGCAAATAACTAACTAAAAACAAACTTATTTTAAAAACAAACACTTGAAAGTACATCAACGTGATAGAAACTACAGTAAATGACAGAAACTATCTTTAGAAAAAAGATATGTGAAGTGTAATTTAATTGTTTAGTTGGTCTCGCGTCCCGTTGAATAACACGGGGAGGCGGGGCTTATGACCTATACTAGGACCGGTCACTGGGGGGCGATCGAGACGTTTTGGCTTCACTTTTGAGGGCTTGTGCGGCACGCTTGGTCACGATACCATATATCACAATATATTGCGATATGATACATATTGGGATTTATTGCAATACTTTAAAAAATAATAATGGAAAAAATGATAGAGCTGAAAATACAACTTGCTGTGTACCACCTGAGGTATTCTGGTATTTGTACCACATTATATTGATAACTCAGCAGAAAAATAACAACTTCCATTCTAATTTCTTAGCAAAGCTATTTGCATTGCAGTGTCACTGAACAGTGAACACACTGACATGTATGAAGTGCATATTGTGTCACTGAACACTTTTAGCTAAAAATGTAGATACCACAACATTTATAAAACTGAAGTAGTTTGTTGTAAATAAAAAATTAAGTGCATTTAGTAAACATTCATAAAACTGAAATAGTCAGTATGCTTAATATTCAACAATATTATTGATCTGACTGCATTGACACAATAATAGGAGAACTGAACTGAGCTGCACGATGATGACATCACTGTTTCTCCAGAGCTGCTGGTATAGGTAAATGAACTTAATTAATACCCTAATGATAGCGTTTCCATAGTGTTCACCTTATGCCTTAACGGGTTTTCAACCACACTATATGGCCGCAAATCCTTACAAATGAAATGCACCAGCGACTCGTTATCCAGTGTAGTTTGCATTGAATCAACAGATTTCGGCTGAGGTTGCAGTGCCTACGTGTCATCTGCGTGGGGTCTTAAGTGATAACGCAAGTTGGTTGTTTCCTGAATATTTGAGTGTAGTCTGGCTAAGCTTACATACGGCATTTGCTTTATCTAATTAATTACTCCATGACTTAGGATCAATATGAAATGTTAACGTCATTTTAAATCCGTTTAAAACATGATTTCTTTTTAAAAAGTGTTGATACTAGAGGTTGAAATATTGATTCACTATCGTGAAAAAAAAATTGAGATAGTTCGCTGTATCAATATTTTTGCACAGCCCTAGTCATATATAAGGAGCTATAGAAGTAAAGATGACTTGACTTGACCTTTACAAAACAAAGCAAAAATGACCTTTAAAACAAAGCAAATGTGTGTGTGATGACTTGATGACTTCGTTCCAGTCTTGCAGTCTCTCGTATTCTTGCTCAGATGTGGACAGACTCTGAGTTCCTGTCAGGATGGAGTTGGACTTCAGGCTTCGGGTCGAGTCTCGAGCTCAGAGCTCTCAGCAAGTATGTCATTTCCTATCCAATACAAAGATTATATGAATAAGTCAACTCATGAATGATTTTTTAGAGCTGATTTAGAACAGAATTTAATTCTGTTTGCATCACTGATTCTGTTATTTTCCTGTTTATTACCGTGAAGCCGCTTTGAAACAATCTGTATTGTATAAAGCGCTATATAAATGAAGGTGACTTGACTATAGCAAGAACATTACAATGAACACAAATTTGAAAATCTCACTACAAATAATCCAGAATTGAAGACAAAAGGTAATAATCCTACTCTCTGTTACACTTCCTCACACCTGAAACTGATCGAGTGAATCTCCTGAACTTCTCCAATCTACTGTAGATCATTACTAATCCATTTATGTTGTAACATCTGCTCTAACGTCGGGCGTTTAGTTGGATCCCGGGCTAGACACTGGCTAATCAGATCCCTGCATTCTGTACAAATTTGAATAAGGAGAGAGCTGGTTAGTCATGACCATGTGACCTGGCATCTATGAAAACAGCATCTAAAACATGATTAATATACTGCAAAATGTGACTAATCTTTACTTTAAAAGTGAAGTATGGCGTTTCTGCGACACTAGTGGCAGCGAGAGGAATAAATGACAAAATAAAGTATATTTTCAAAAAACCTTGCAAAGGCCCCTTCCGTGCATCGCGTCTTCCCCGACTTAAACATCACAAACGCAGCTCTTACTGGTTCATGTTTCAGGTCCAACATATTAGGAATACTTTTAGCTGTGTTGCATTTGTCTTTATGAAAATGTGTCTTTCTGAACGGGTGCATGATGATGCTGTATGGTATTGAAGCGTGCTTTGTAGCGCGTAGCATCACAATGCTCTGTTCACTTTGACGTGTTCATGACCTGTTTAATCTTTGAAGGTATAAATGCAGTGAATTTTGGCTTTCACTTCTGTAACTAAAGCTGCATTTCTTTTCCCATGGCTCCGCCTGCTACAGTAGCGACGCCCCAAACTCTACTATACGTTGAGCTATATATAAAAAATCTTACATACTTCACCTTTAACTGTTTCTGTACAAAGCCTTTGCTTTATGTGTGTGTTTATCAATGTATCAATATCATTCACTCACTTTTGGATAAGGTGGGGTTCAGAAATGTAACTTTAGCTTGTGTGATTTTTCTTCTATTGCGAAAAGGAGAACATCCGTTCATCATCTTGTACAACAACACTCCTAGAGACCAGACATTTGCTGGGACGGCGTGGAATCGAGGTTCTGTCAAGACTTCAGGTGGGCAGTAATCCGGTGCTCCTGTAAGCAACACATTTGCACATTGTTGAGCTTTTTTTTTAAACATCAAATAATTAGTAAGTCACTACATTCAGGTTTCCACACTCCCAGAATGCTCACCAATGTAAATGTTGCTCTCGTAGCCATCTCTACTAAACAGCTGACCGCAGCCAAAGTCTATCAGCTTGAGCTGTACCGGGTCTCTCTTCAACAGGAAATTCTGCGCATGGATGTCATTGTGGAAAACCCCATGATGGATGCAGTGTTGCACTGCCAGCACAGCCTGTCGCATGATGAACCGTGCTGTTGGTTCATGCATTTGATGATTACGAGTGATGAAGTCCAGCAAGATATCGTAGGGTTCAGGATACTCCATAACCAGAGTGAATTCTTTAGGATGTTCAAACCACTCGTATAGTTGTATGACGAAGGGGCTTATGGGTTCTCGCCTCATCATCATCAGCAGCGCCACTTCTGTAACGAGAGGTTCGGGATGCCCAGGCTAGAGAAAAGTAGCAGACAGAAGGTTAGCAGGGTAAAAATCTGAAGAAAACGCATCATTTTTAAATTTACTTTTCTTTGATCTTTTTAGATAAGTAATCTTGTCCAATAGTAATCTGCACTTAAACAACTCAATACATATTCAGCTTTTGGCCAACTTACAATATTAAGATAACGATTGTTGTCAATCTTGCGAATCCGCTTGATGGCAACCTGCAAAAAAAACAACCCAGTTTCAATAACAGTTTTCAAGCACTAAGTATTAAACCATGTGTGAATTGTTTTAAATATGTTTTGATGCATGCAAGAGCAAAATGTTTGTACAATTCGGTAAGATTGACCTTTTTGCCATCAAATTTGCGTGTTCCCTGGTACACCCTGCCAAATCCTCCGGATCCAATCATCTTTATAACGCAATAGAGAGACTCAAAGGACTCTGAAAAACAAACAGAAAAATATTAGTTTGCTAGATAATAATATTATAATGGGGGAAATAATCTTAATGTTCTCTGAAAACAAGCCTTATTTTAGTGGAAAACAAGATAATACTGTTTAGAATAATGCTGGAGAATAATGAGTGGCGATGTACCATTATTTGTCTTGACGCCGGAGTGATCAGGAGCAGGAGATGATGGATCAGGATCAGGCTCTGGCTCCAGATCTGCTGGAGGAACAAAAGGCTCCACAACATTCACAGCACTACAGTGGCAACAGCAGCAGAAAACACACTTCACAGCCTTCCAGAGCCTGTAGAGGAAACAACCCGTTCCTTTCTTCCTAGATTCTGGAGCTTTGTCTGAAATCAAGAAAAAACTATTGAAAACACAACTATTAGAAACATGATCTCTGACGTCAAATTAAGCAATAATGACATCATTTACATTGTTAAATTCTTATCTGTAATGTAACAGATCCAAAGTAACGAAATATTCCCACGCTACCCGCCTGACTTCTGCTTAATGCCTGCATACATTTCCCAAAATCTTATTTCACGATATTAATAGTCATTTAATTTCACAATTATCACGATATAGTTATTTTTCTCATTTATCTGATCTTTTATTGAAAAGAAAAAATACATTTCCAGGCTTCATTTGCTCAACTCTGGCACATGTGGATCAGTTCTGGTAATGGCAAAGATCATATGGGCCATATCTTAAAATATATTTACATTAGATTAAACATTGACTTTTATTAAATGCATAGCAGTGTCTTATTTATATAATAACCGACTCTGTAATACTCGGCGCGACAGCCATTTTGACAATTTTGCGTGTATTTGACAATTCAAGAGCAATAGAAATATAATTCTATTCTGGATCGTTTGCTGAGAAGCGGCTTTCTGTGCGCGTCTTTCTGGTGTGTGTCAGACAGAGCGAGTACCATCGAGTTCATCGCTTATCGAGAACGTTTTGCTAACGTTTCCATTAAATTGTGAAAATGTCATTTCAAAAAATATTTTTTCAACTGGTTAAAAATATTTTTTTCTTGGTTAAAGAAACAATCTATTTTATAATTTGCATTATGGGAACGTTACTTTTGAATGTTCTGAAAATGTTCGACGAATGTCCAATTAAAATATTAATAATTCTTTTTTTTTAATTCAGAGAAATGTTGCTGAGCAACAGTAAATGTGACCGGACATTAACATGTTAAAAACTGAAATATTTGCATGAAATAGCAAATTGTCTCTCTGTAGACTTGACTCTGCCCAGCCTTATTTCAGCCTCACCTGTTGAGCTCTTGTTCACAGGAGAAGCCTCCATGGCACCCTGAGCAGTTCGGCCATTTGAAGTCTCTGTTGGCTCGACAGGAACTGGCCCGGGCAGCGGAGGGCACAGCAACCCTTCCAGGCTGTGGGACCTGGACAAACAGCAGTCGCTGCAACTGTCCTGTTGGTTTGGGCTCTCCGATCCATCGCCACTCCTCCTCCATTCCACGCTGTACGAGCCTCTGCTGCTCAGACTCAACGACTCTCTACAGAACCAGCGCTCCACATTGACCTCAGAGAGGGACAAAGCTGATGATGACATGATGCCCAGAGAACAATCAGTGGAAGCAGTTCTCCAGGATCTGGAGCGGCCTGAGGCTGGAAAATTTCACACATCAAAAACTGTTTCTTTTTTATATATAGGCTATATAATATGAATAATCAATGTCAGTGGTCACACCAAATTGTTACTTTAGTTGGTTCAACATATTTCAATGACAAATCAGCCATTGAAAATAGAACTAGAAACTGAGCCATAACTTCTTTATTAAAGCCTATTCTGACCTCTGCGAGAGTGTTTAGATGAAGTGAACGGACGTCCATCATCCGGGCTCTTCTGGCTGCCGCTCTTCCTCGTCCTCCTCCTGTCAGCCTGACCTGTGGACACAGAAACAGACTCAGAAGACAGAGGTGTTAAATATCCAGGAAGATCCTGGCTCTGTGTCTGGGTCGGGTCTGGCAGCGGATCCTGATCACGGTCATCAGAACCGGGTCTCCAAACCTCCTGACCAGCCGTCTGAGAGAAAGCAGCTCTCCTGGATCTGGAGCGGCCTGAGGCTGGAATATTTCACACATCACATACTGTAGTTAGTAATGTTTAATAATAATCAATAATCAATGTCAGTGGTCAATTACAAATTGTTACTTCGGTTACTCAAATTTCACATGCAAGGAATCAAATACATGTGATTAGACTGAGGGATCAAACGGGTTCTTCACAGTAATGTAGTCAGTCATTGTACAAAATCATACCATAAATCATAAATGAAAAACTAAAGCACTCACCTCCTCTTTCACCCATCATGTGAGCCATCGACATCCTCCTCCAAACTGCAATAAACACAACACAAAATACAGCACAAAATACAATACAATAAAATACTAATCTCCTTAAATAAAAATAAACCAAAAAATGTAATACAACTCCTTCTACAATAAGAAAAGTATAAAATAAAAGTATTCTCAGAAATTATATAACTTTCAAAAATATAACTATATAAAGGATATATATTCTCCGATGTCCTTCTAGAATAAAAGGCTCCTCTCAGAAATCAGCTTCAAAGTCACAAGATTCGCTCCGAAAATATTCTGCAAAAGTCTGTGAATTCGCCTCGTCTCTCTCAACCAACAGACAGCGATCGGTTCAAGTGTAAATATGCATTCAGAATTCATAACACGCGTCGCTATAGCAACTAAAATTCGAATCACTCATATACGCATGCACGCGCACAGGAGCACACATCGAATCTGAACACATTTATTGAATAGTTACAAATTCAACTTGGGCGTTTTCTTTAATACATATGAGATTTATTATTTCTGAACAGTTTTATTATCAAAATCCTTGAAAAATGCGCGCAAAAAGGCACAAGGGAGAATAAACCGGACATCATCTTATTATAAACTCTTAAATGATCAGCCTCTGGATTCTGCTGTTGGATGATGTCATGCTTGTTTAAGCTGTGATAGTGTAGTATTGTTTCATTTACTGTAAATTGTTACTTTGTGTGCATCGTCTTGATGTTTTTCAAAGGTCACTAAAACACCCATCTACTCACTTACGTACTACACACACATTCTTTATCTTGCACTGTTTAATGTGTTATTTGGATATCTTGCAACTGAGAGCACGTCCTGTATTATATTGCATTATAATTGCTATCTAATATTACCCCTACAGTTGAATGAAATTATTTTTTAATCATTATTTATTTATTGGTAAAAAGTTTTCAAGCTTCAATCAGTGTTCAAATAAATAAATGATTCAGTTTTTTAACATTAACACACTGTGAAAACGATTGGATCGCTGACATTGTTACGCCACCAGATGGCGACAAGTGACTGTTAAAATATTAGTCATTGAATCATTCATTCAGGAGATTTGTTCAAAAATGCTGATTTATCCAGTAATAAAACAAGTGAAGTATTTGAGTGAGTCATTGATTAATTAATTCAGACCAAGTTTTTTATTTTATTTAATTAAACCTTTTAAATAGACTGCAGCAATTGACATTTTGTCAGAACCTCTAATAAATTATTTTGTTTAGTTGTTTGTACAGAATCATGATCTCTTTTTTTATTCTCAATTTATCCAGAATCGTGTAGTTAGCTCGTGTATGTATTATGTTCTATTTAAAGTCATATGTAGGAAGTAGGGCCCAAAAATGACTCCTGCCCAGGGGCCTCCACCGCTCTAAGTCCTGCCCTGACTCTGATGTCGAAGGCCTATAATTAGTGTTTAAAATGGGGAATCATTTTCATCAAGACATCAGTAGGAGTATCAGTAATGGCCTTTATTCATAAAAATATGCCATTAAACAAGAATTTAAAATATCCTGTCTTTATGTTGTTTCTACAACATTACAAAATAAAACATAAGTGTTTTTAATTGCGATTTATTCGTGATTAATCAGAAAACAATTGTGATTGATCTAGTTATTTTTTTTAATCAATTTTATATTTTTAAAAATCGAAGTTCCCTTTAGTCCGTTTTAATCATCTCCGGAAAGTGAAATCGATTGGAAATGAATCCTAGCTATCCCAGTTAGCTCGCTAGCATAAAGTAATTCAAACATTATATTAGCAAACCCGTTTATAGATGTACTAACGTTACTACGGTGATAAACTTAGTAAAGTTAGGCCTAGTCTGAAATCACTATCTAGCATTACGACTGTTTTACGGTATTCGTGATAGTCTGACAGAGACTTTATTTGAGGGGACAGCCAGGCATTTGTAGTGTTGTCCGAAACCATAGTGCACGTTATTGAGTGCACTTATTCAATCCTACATTGCACCGCAATAACGAGTGTACAGCCGATGTAAGTTACGCTCAACGGCTGTCCGAATTCACTCACTCGCTTTCCTTCACTGACACTCCTTCAAGTGAACAGTATTAGTGAACTAACGTAGGGAATAGTGAATGAGGGTTTAAGGGGCGATTTCGGATTCAGCCCCTTTTCGTACAGGTGTTTCTACAGTTTGTTAACCCCTTCAGACCTGAATTATGTTACCAGTTTCCGAAAAATACTAAAAGTACATTTACGTGAGGCGTCTATAAATGAGACCAAATACAAATATTACAAATTTCAATACTCTTTAATTGCACATTTTTTGTCCATTTCAATGGACGTCAGGTCAAAACAGGAGTACTTGAAAAAAAGTTACCAACATGAAATAAAATTATAAACAACAATTGTTGATAACATATTACCTTTTTTAACTTTAATTTAACATTTCAACTTTAATTTTGAGTTTTTGTTTGACAGATTTCACATTTATTGTAACAAACTAAATAAACTTAGGAATCAAGTCATGTTAGAGTAATTTCCTGTGTGCATCTTTGAAACAATTTCTCTGTGACACAAAGCAGTAGTGCACCTTGCACTTATCACAGAACATGTGTGTTTTCCCAGAACAACCTTCCAATTTGCATCTTGTTGCTTCTTTTTTTGCATCATAATTTGGCAGGTGGTCAACCATATCTTTTTGGACTTCAAGAACTGGCCGCCATTCCCTTGCCCCTCTCTTTTGTCCAGCTTCATCATGTGGAGATTGAGAGGTACTGGCTTCGTTAGAATTGCTTGGCTTTTCTCATTTTTTTTTTTTAACCCCGTGGCTTCCCAGAACGCACAAGCACTTTGGCCACATTCATTTTGAATTCAAGGAGATTCATGAATTTCTGTGGCTGAGTTCCTTTGTATTCAATGTCCCTGCGATACTCAAGCCAGATATTCACTACAGCAACATCAAAACCATGAGTAATCATGCGCAGTGGTCATTTGCGGGACTTGATATCAATCCTGTAAAGGCTGATTAGCTGATCAAGCTTGTCCACCCCTCCCATGCCCCTGTTGTATTTCTTCACAACCTCTGGACGCTTGACCTTCTCAAACTTCCTCTCTTTCTTATCCCACCTCTCAACTTCATCTTCATCTCCAACACCAACAAAGTTGGAGGCCAGTACAACAGAGCGGTTATCAAACCACTTCACTAGAACAACTTTTCCATCCCTACTTCTAACTTCATCATGGTTTCCTCGTGTTTTCTTAGACATTTCCTTGTCTTTCTTCAGAGGCGGATTTGCAAAGCGGCAAAGCCTTGCTGTTCCAGCAGCATGGATTTTATTTTCTGCAGGAACTTCAAGGACATTGTAGGTGGTGAAATAGTTGTCAAAAAAGAGCTTGTGGTTGGGAGCCTGGATTCTCTGGCACAGGTGGAAGACAACAGAAGCTCCAAGCCATAGAAGCTTTTTACTTTGCTCAGAAAGCTCTGTTGTGGCACCTTGATAGATGAGGAAATCATAAGCAAGCCCACTTTTGCCACAGAGGAAATACATCTTCACTCCCCATGGTGTAGGTTTCCCTTTGATATACTGGAGCACAGAGAGTTTTCCTCTGAAAGGCACAATCTGCTCATCAATACAGAGATCTTCCTCCAGTTGTAGCTGCAGACAGCGTTTCCTTATGGACTCATAGATTGGTCTGACCTTGAAGAAAACATCAGTGTCTCCAGGAGGCCTGATGTGACGTCATGATTGAAAGCTTCTCTCAACGAAATAGTGTAGCGTCTGGACCAATCAGACACACACAAATTAATCATTATATTTAATGAAGAATCCAACAAAATCACTCTTCCAACAAAGTTATATGAAACTCCCCCCACAAATGAAGCCTACACACTGGCAGAACTCGGTGTCCTGTTACAGTACACAGTAAGACTGAAGCTTTACGACCCAAAAGAATGTGCAGGGAATTGTGACACTCTCTTAATTCTTGCTGAGAAGAATAAATGAACCCTTTTAATCCTATATATTCTATATATATAACCATGTGATAAATGTATTAATATCTAATTTTCAATCTCATAATTTTCCTTTTATGTGGTTTGGCCTATGTATTCATCCTCTCTTCTAAACTATTTTGGTTTGAGACATGACTTGCATACTATGGTTAACCAAAATCATATGTGTAGCATGTTTAGTCTTTATAAACTCCAATCTTCGTCCCCCATTTGTTAATTTACATTACATTTTGCTAACTTTATGACGCGTTAGTATTATAAGAATCTTGTAGATTCTTTTATAAACACCCAATGAAATGAAACATTCAAATGCCCTGCTAGAAGACAATGAGTCGTAAAACTCCCTCCAAAGGGGCAGCTTCGCATAGGCTCACGCACCTCCAGAGGGTGTGACGTCTTCACGCTTTAAAATCACTGATCATCAAGATCAGCTCCCTCTTGCTCCTTTTGCTCTTGTCTCTTGTCCACTTAGCCTCTTGCGCTCTTAGCCTCTGGATCTCTTACTCTCTCGGTCCTTCTTGAGAAGTAACGTGAAGATGATGCTGAACTAGAAGTCCCTCAAGGACTCCCAAGCTTGCGCCAGGCTGCGGCCTTGTCTTTCCATTCACCAAAGATCCTCTGACTACCACTGGTTCTCTCTCATCAAGACCACATCAGCAAAGATCAACTGGAGCCTCAACAAATTGCATCAGGACAGTTTAATGCAATTGGACGAGACATGCAAGTATCAAACTTAGTCTCATTATTTGATACATTAAGTATCCTTACCCCTTACTATTCATAATCAATTATAACAAGTTATGATTGTTAATTAATATTTCATAGAGCTAGTTTGCTACAACAGTCACCGAGGCACCAACAGACTTTTTTGGGAGATTTTCGGGAGGAGATTGGAGCTTCAACTTTAATTTCATAACTGTTTATTATTTCACACAGTAAACTTTGTACTAACTGTTTCTGCGAGAGTGAGGGTGGACTCCACTTCCCGCTCACTACTGCGCAGAAGCAGGTCCCAAATGTCAGCGCCATATTAGGACTTTGGCGGCTTCACTTTTCACCAATGGAAGAAAGTGAAGGGGCGTCGTCCATCTTTTTTTACAGTCTATGGTTTTACCCATTTGTCAGCAAGCTCCCTGCCATGCTTGCTTAGCCTGTCACTTTGGGTTTGACTTGCTCTGCCCCAAAAATGACTTCTTGCAGCTATATGTATTAATACTTTTTGTTTGTCAACATAAATGACGTTATCAGGATGGAGAATCCTCTCAATAGTCTCTTTTGAACTTGTGACACGTGTAGTGAGGAGGAACTCTCTGTTTCTCATATCGGTATTCTGACAAATTGCAATCCTGAATACCTTTCTTTTTACCGTGCTAAAGGCCCGTTCACACCTAGTATGATAACTATAATGATAAAGATTTCTTTTTAAAAAATTCTAAATCTAAAAAGAAGAGCAGAGTCCCCACCACAACTATAACGCACAGAGAAACAATATCTTGGAATAACTTTCAGATTTTTTTTCCAGCTTATGAACAATAAAAACATTGACAGCCAATCAGAATCCATTCCACTTGACAGAGCTCCAGCATTTAAAGTGGCAGACGACAAAACTGCAGTAAATGCTTAGAGTGAACAGTGTTATCGGTCATTGGTGTGGACGCTAATAGAGTTACAATTATAGTTATTGTTCTTGGTGTGAATGGGCTTTAAAAGTACTGGGTCTGCATTTACTTTTTGGCATTTTACAGTGCCTTTCAACTCTCTCTGTTCATGAGCATCTAAAATGAATCAAACACAAATTAAAGTCAAGTCAAAATGTATTTCTATAGCACATTTAAAAGCAACAGAGCTGCACAGTGTGCTGTACAATAAAACATTGAGCATTTAAAAGCATAAAAAGAAACCATGCAGCGTACAAAATATAAACGCATTAAACAAAATACAATAAAAAACAAAACAAATTAAACAATACAAAATATTAATCTTTTTCTTCAGTTTGGAGGTTTGTAGCTATTGACTGTAGAAAGTTGTCGACTTCTGTGCGCCTCAGCATGCACTGACCACGCTCTGTGATTTTACGTGGCCTACCACTTCGTGGCTGAGTTGCTGTTGTTCCCAATTGCTTCCACTTTGTTATAATACCACTAACAGTTGACCGTGGAATATTTAATAGTGAGGAAATTTCATGAATAGTTGGCAACCTATCACGGTACCACACTTGAATTCACTGAGCTCCTGAGAGCGACACATTCTTTCACAAATGTTTGTAGAAGATGACTTGTCTTGACTTTTAAAACAAAGCAAATGTGTGTGTGATGACTTGATGACTTCGTTCCAGTCTTGCAGTCTCTCGTGTTCTTGCTCAGACGTGGACAGACTCTGAGTTCCTGTCAGGATGGAGTTGGACTTCAGGCTTCGGGTCGAGTCTCGAGCTCAGAGCTCTCAGCAAGTATGTCATTTCCTATCCAATACAAAGATTATATGAATAAGTCAACTCATGAATGATTTTTTAGAGCTGATTTAGAACAGAATTTAATTCTGTTTGCATCACTGATTCTGTTATTCTCCTGTTTATTACCGTGAAGCCGCTTTGAAACAATCTGTATTGTATAAAGCGCTATATAAATGAAGGTGACTTGACTATAACAAGAACATTACAATGAACACAAATTTGAAAATCTCACTACAAATAATCCAGAATTGAAGACAAAAGGTAATAATCCTACTCTCTGTTACACTTCCTCACACCTGAAACTGATCGAGTGAATATCCTGAACTTCTCCAATCTACTGTAGATCATTACTAATCCATTTATGTTGTAACATCTGCTCTAACGTCGGGCGTTTAGTTGGATCCCGGGCTAGACACTGGCTAATCAGATCCCTGCATTCTGTACAAATTTGAATAAGGAGAGAGCTGGTTAGTCATGACCATGTGACCTGGCATCTATGAAAACAGCATCTAAAACATGATTAATATACTGCAAAATGTGACTTATCTTTACTTTAAAAGTGAAGTATGTCGTTTCTGCGACACTAGTGGCAGCGAGAGGAATAAATGACAAAATAAAGCATATTTTCAAAAAACCTTGCAAAGGCCCCTTCCGTGCATCGCGTCTTCCCCGACTTAAAAATCACAAACGCAGCTCTTACTGGTTCATGTTTCAGGTCCAACATATTAGGAATACTTTTAGCTGTGTTGCATTTGTCTTTATGAAAATGTGTCTTTCTGAACGGGTGCATGATGATGCTGTATGGTATTGAAGCGTGCTTTGTAGCGCGTAGCATCACAATGCTCTGTTCACTTTGACGTGTTCATGACCTGTTTAATCTTTGAAGGTATAAATGCAGTGAATTTTGGCTTTCACTTCTGTAACTAAAGCTGCATTTCTTTTCCCATGGCTCCGCCTGCTACAGTAGCGACGCCCCAAACTCTACTATACGTTGAGCTATATATAAAAAATCTTACATACTTCACCTTTAACTGTTTCTGTACAAAGCCTTTGCTTTATGTGTGTGTTTATCAATGTATCAATATTATTCACTCACTTTTGGATAAGGTGGGGTTCAGAAATGTAACTTTGGCTTGTGTGATTTTTCTTCTATTGCGAAAAGGAGAACATCCGTTCATCATCTTGTACAACAACACTCCTAGAGACCAGACATTTGCTGGGACGGCGTGGAATCGAGGTTCTGTCAAGACTTCAGGTGGGCAGTAATCCGGTGCTCCTGTAAGCAACACATTTGCACATTGTTGAGCTTTTTTTTTAAACATCAAATAATTAGTAAGTCACTACATTCAGGTTTCCACACTCCCAGAATGCTCACCAATGTAAATGTTGCTCTCGTAGCCATCTCTACTAAACAGCTGACCGCAGCCAAAGTCTATCAGCTTGAGCTGTACCGGGTCTCTCTTCAACAGGAAATTCTGCGCATGGATGTCATTGTGGAAAACCCCATGATGGGTGCAGTGTTGCACTGCCAGCACAGCCTGTCGCATGATGAACCGTGCTGTTGGTTCATGCATTTGATGATTACGAGTGATGAAGTCCAGCAAGATATCGTAGGGTTCAGGATACTCCATAACCAGAGTGAATTCTTTAGGATGTTCAAACCACTCGTATAGTTGTATGACGAAGGGGCTTATGGGTTCTCGCCTCATCATCATCAGCAGCGCCACTTCTGTAACGAGAGGTTCGGGATGCCCAGGCTAGAGAAAAGTAGCAGACAGAAGGTTAGCAGGGTAAAAATCTGAAGAAAACGCATCATTTTTAAATTTACTTTTCTTTGATCTTTTTAGATAAGTAATCTTGTCCAATAGTAATCTGCACTTAAACAACTCAATACATATTCAGCTTTTGGCCAACTTACAATATTAAGATAACGATTGTTGTCAATCTTGCGAATCCGCTTGATGGCAACCTGCAAAAAAAACAACCCAGTTTCAATAACAGTATTCAAGCACTAAGTATTAAACCATGTGTGAATTGTTTTAAATATGTTTTGATGCATGCAAGAGCAAAATGTTTGTACAATTCGGTAAGATTGACCTTTTTGCCATCAAATTTGCGTGTTCCCTGGTACACCCTGCCAAATCCTCCGGATCCAATCATCTTTATAACGCAATAGAGAGACTCAAAGGACTCTGAAAAACAAACAGAAAAATATTAGTTTGCTAGATAATAATATTATAATGGGGGAAATAATCTTAATGTTCTCTGAAAACAAGCCTTATTTTAGTGGAAAACAAGATAATACTGTTTAGAATAATGCTGGAGAATAATGAGGGCGATGTACCATTATTTGTCTTGACGCCGGAGTGATCAGGAGCAGGAGATGATGGATCAGGATCAGGCTCTGGCTCCAGATCTGCTGGAGGAACAAAAGGCTCCACAACATTCACAGCACTACAGTGGCAACAGCAGCAGAAAACACACTTCACAGCCTTCCAGAGCCTGTAGAGGAAACAACCCGTTCCTTTCTTCCTAGATTCTGGAGCTTTGTCTGAAATCAAGAAAAAACAATTGAAAACACAACTATTAGAAACATGATCTCTGACGTCAAATTAAGCAATAATGACATCATTTACACTGTTAAATTCTTATCTGTAATGTAACAGATCCAAAGTAATGAAATATTCCCACGCTACCCGCCTGACTTCTGCTTAATACCTGCATACATTTCCCAAAATCTTATTTCACGATATTAATAGTCATTTTATTTCACAATTATCACGATATAGTTATTTTTCTTATTTTATCTGATCTTTTATTGAAAAGAAAAAATACATTTCCAGGCTTCATTTGCTCAACTCTGGCACATGTGGATCAGTTCTGGTAATGGCAAAGATCATATGGGTCATATCTTAAAATATATTTACATTAGATTATATATTGACTTTTATTAAATGCATAGCAGTGTCTTATTTATATAATAACCGACTCTGTAATACTCGGCGCGACAGCCATTTTGACAATTTTGCGTGTATTTGACAATTCAAGAGCAATAGAAATATTGCTCTTGATCGTTTGCTGAGAAGCGGCTTTCTGTGCGTGTGTTTCTGGTGTGTGTCAGACAGAGCGAGTACCATCGAGTTCATAGCTTATCGAGAACGTTTTGCTAACGTTTCCATTAAATTGTGAAAATGTCATTTCAAAAAATGTTTTTTCAACTGGTTAAAAATATTTTTTTCTTGGTTAAAGGAACTCTATTTTATAATTTTGCATTATGGGAACGTTACTTTTGAATGTTCTGAAAATGTTAGACGAATGTCCAATTAAAATATTAATAATTCTTTTTTTTTAATTCAGAGAAATTTTGCTGAGCAACAGTAAATGTGACCGGACATTAACATGTTAAAAACTGAAATATTTGCATGAAAAAGCCAAATGTCTCTTTGTAGACTTGACTCTGCCCAGCCTTATTTCAGCCTCACCTGTTGAGCTCTTGTTCACAGGAGAAGCCTCCATGGCACCCTGAGCAGTTCGGCCATTTGAAGTCTCTGTTGGCTCGACAGGAACTGGCCCGGGCAGCGGAGGGCACAGCAACCCTTCCAGGCTGTGGGACCTGGACAAACAGCAGTCGCTGCAACTGTCCTGTTGGTTTGGGCTCTCCGATCCATCGCCACTCCTCCTCCATTCCACGCTGTACGAGCCTCTGCTGCTCAGACTCAACGACTCTCTACAGAACCAGCGCTCCACATTGACCTCAGAGAGGGACAAAGCTGATGATGACATGATGCCCGGAGAACAATCAGTGGAAGCAGTTCTCCAGGATCTGGAGCGGCCTGAGGCTGGAAAATTTCACACATCAAAAACTGTTTCTTTTTTATATATAGGCTATATAATATGAATAATCAATGTCAGTGGTCACACCAAATTGTTACTTTAGTTGGTTCAACTTATTTCAATGACAAATCAGCCATTGAAAATAGAACTAGAAACTGAGCCATAACTTCTTTATTAAAGCCTATTCTGACCTCTGCGAGAGTGTTTAGATGAAGTGAACGGACGTCCATCATCCGGGCTCTTCTGGCTGCCGCTCTTCCTCGTCCTCCTCCTGTCAGCCTGACCTGTGGACACAGAAACAGACTCAGAAGACAGAGGTGTTAAATATCCAGGAAGATCCTGGCTCTGTGTCTGGGTCGGGTCTGGCAGCGGATCCTGATCACGGTCATCAGAACCGGGTCTCCAAACCTCCTGACCAGCCGTCTGAGAGAAAGCAGCTCTCCTGGATCTGGAGCGGCCTGAGGCTGGAATATTTCACACATCACATACTGTAGTTAGTAATGTTTTAATAATAATCAATAATCAATGTCAGTGGTCAATTACAAATTGTTGCTTCAGTTACTCAAATTTCACATGCAAGGAATCAAATACATGTGATTAGATTGAGGGATCAAATGGGTTCTTCACATTAATGAAGTCAGTCATTGTACAAAATCATACCATAAATCATAAATGAAAAACTAAAGCACTCACCTCCTCTTTCACCCATCATGTGAGCCATCGACATCCTCCTCCAAACTGCAATAAACACAACACAAAATAAAGCACAAAATACAATACAATAAAATACTAATCTCCTTAAATAAAAATAAACCAAAAAATGTAATACAACTCCTTCTACAATAAGAAAAGTATAAAATAAAAGTATTCTCAGAAATTATATAACTTTCAAAAATATAACTATATAAAGGATATATATTCTCCGATGTCCTTCTAGAATAAAAGTCTCCTCTCAGAAATCAGCTTCAAAGTCACAAGATTCGCTCCGAAAATATTCTGCAAAAGTCTGTGAATTCGCCTCGTCTCTCTCAACCAACAGACAGCGATCGGTTCAAGTGTAAATATGCATTCAGAATTCATAACACGCGTCGCTATAGCAACTAAAATTCGAATCACTCATATACGCATGCACGCGCACAGGAGCACACATCGAATCTGAACACATTTATTGAATAGTTACAAATTCAACTTGGGCGTTTTCTTTAATACATATGAGATTTATTATTTCTGAACAGTTTTATTATCAAAATCCTTGAAAAATGCGCGCAAACAGGCACAAGGGAGAATAAACCGGACATCATCTTATTATAAACTCTTAAATGATCAGCCTCTGGATTCTGCTGTTGGATGATGTCATGCTTGTTTAAGCTGTGATAGTGTAGTATTGTTTCATTTACTGTAAATTGTTACTTTGTGTGCTTAGTCTTGATGTTTTTCAAAGGTCACTAAAACACCCATCTACTCACTTACGTACTACACACACATTCTTTATCTTGCACTGTTTAATGTATTATTTTTGATATCTTGCAACTGAGAGCACGTCCTGTATTATATTGCATTATAATTGCTATCTAATATTACCCCTACAGTTGAATGAAATTATTTTTTAATCATTATTTATTTATTGGTAAAAAGTTTTCAAGCTTCAATCAGTGTTCAAATAAATAAATGATTCAGTTTTTTAACATTAACACACTGTGAAAACGATTGGATCGCTGAAATTGTTACGCCACCAGATGGCGACAAGTGACTGTTAAAATATTAGTTATTGAATCATTCATTCAGGAGATTTGTTCAAAAATGCTGATTTATCCAGTAATAAAACAAGTGAAGTATTTGAGTGAGTCTTTGATTAATTAATTCAGACCAAGTTTTTTTATTTTATTTTTATTTAATTAAACCTTTTAAATAGACGGCAGCAATTGACATTTTGTCAGAACCTCTAATAAATTGTTATTTTGTTTAGTTGTTTGTACAGAATCGTGATCTCTTTTTTATTTTCAATTTATCCAGAATCGTGTAGCTACATAGCTTGTGTATGTATCATGTTGTTCTATTTAAAGTCATATGTAGAAAGTAGGGCCCGAAAATGACTCCAGCCCAGGGGCCTCCACCGCTCTAAGTCCTGCCCTGACTCTGATGTCGAAGGCCTATAATTAGAGTTTAAAATGGGGAATCATTTTCATCAAGACATCAGTAGGAGTATCAGTAATGGCCTTTATTCATAAAAAGATCCCATTAAACAAGAATTTAAAATATCCTGTCTTTATTTTGTTTCTACAACATTACAAAATATATATTAAAAACGTAAGTCTTTTTAATTGCGATTTATTCGTGATTAATCAGAAAAAATGTGTGATTGATCCAGTTATTTTTTTTAATCAATTGACACTTTTTAAAAATTATTATTATCATTATTTTACTCTAATAGTAAAACAATGTAAGCAATTACTACAATTAACAAAATGTAAATAACCCGGCTGTTGGGTTAAATGGTTTCCACATTCAGCAACGAACGGTCAGTGACAGTCAACACAAAGAAGCTTCTGCAGCCGGATTACGAAAAGTAAGTCATATCGTCTTATAACATTAAGTATTGTGTAATTACTGAGACGTTGAATATATTCTAAAAACTGAATTTTATATTTTTAAAAATCGAAGTTCCCTTTAGTCCGTTTTAATCATCTCCGGAAAGTGAAATCGATTGGAAATGAATTCTAGCTATCCCAGTTAGCTCGCTAGCATAAAGTAATTCAAACATTATATTAGCAAACCCGTTTATAGATGTACTAACGTTACTACGGTGATAAACTTAGTAAAGTTAGGCCTAGTCTGAAATCACTATCTAGCATTAGGACTGTTTTACGGTATTCGTGAATCGTGATAGTCTGACAGAGACTTTGTAGTGGTGTCCGAAACCATAGTGCACGTTATTGAGTGCACTTATTCAATCCTACATTGCACCGCAATAACGAGTGTACAGCCGATGTAAGTTACGCTCAACGGCTGTCCGAATTCACTCACTCGTTTTCCTTCACTGACACTCCTTCAAGTGAACAGTATTAGTGGACTAACGTAGGGAATAGTGAATGAGGGTTTAAGGGGCGATTTCGGATTCAGCCCCTTTTCGTACAGGTGTTTCTACAGTTTGTTAACCCCTTCAGACCTGAATTATGTTACCAGTTTCCGAAAAATACTAAAAGTACATTTACTTGAGGCGTCTATAAATGAGACCAAATACAAATATTACAAATTTCAATACTCTTTAATTGCACATTTTTTTGTCCATTTCAATGGACGTCAGGTCAAAACAGGAGTACTTGAAAAAAAGTTACCAACATGAAATAAAATTATAAACAACAATTGTTGATAACATAATACCTTTTTTAACTTTAATTTAACATTTCAACTTTAATTTTGAGTTTTTGTTTGACAGATTTCACATTTTATTGTAACAAACTAATCAAACCTAGGAATCAAGTCATGTTAGAGTAATTTCCTGTGTGCATCTTTGAAACAATTTCTCTGTGACACAAAGCAGTAGTGCACCTTGCACTTATCACAGAACATGTGTGTTTTCCCAGAACAACCTTCCAATTTGCATCTTGTTGCTTCTTTTTTTGCATCATAATTTGGCAGGTGGTCAACCATATCTTTTTGGACTTCAAGAACTGGCCGCCATTCCCTTGCCCCTCTCTTTTGTCCAGCTTCATCATGTGGAGATTGAGAGGTACTGGCTTCGTTAGAATTGCTTGGCCTCCCTCGTTTTTTTTAACCCTGTGGCTTCCCAGAAGGCACAAGCACTTTGGCCACATTCATTTTGAATTCAAGGAGATCCATGAATTTCTGTGGCTGAGTTCCTTTGTATTCAATGTCCCTGCGATACTCAAGCCAGATATTCACTACAGCAACATCAAAACCATGAGTACTCATGCGCAGTGGCCATTTGCGGGACTTGATATCAATCCTGTAAAGGCTGATTTAGCTGATCAAGCTTGTCCACCCCTCCCATGCCCCTGTTGTATTTCTTCACAACCTCTGGACGCTTGACCTTCTCAAACTTCCTCTCTTTCTTATCCCACCTCTCAACTTCATCTTCATCTCCAACACCAACAAAGTTGGAGGCCAGTAGCCTCTGGATCTCTTACTCTCTCGGTCCTTCTTGAGAAGTAACGTGAAGATGATGCTGAACTAGAAGTCCCTCAAGGACTCCCTAGCTTGCGCCAGGCTGCGGCCTTGTCTTTCCATTCACCAAAGATCCTCTGACTACCACTGGTTCTCTCTCATCAAGACCACATCAGCAAAGATCAAATGGAGCCTCAACAAATTGCATCAGGACAGTTTAATGCAATTGGACGAGACATGCAAGTATCAAACTTAGTCTCATTATTTGATACATTAAGTATCCTTACCCCTTTTAAAGAAGGGCGTGTTAGAACTAAACTGATGGTTTGCTCAGGCTGTTGATCTGCTGAACATCAAACAATGCTATAACTTCTTGCCTTCCTGTATTCTGCTTCAGCTTTCCCTTGGTGAACTGTATGCATGTACAGGTATGTATGTGTATGTTAGAGTAGTTTAAATGTTTAGTCTAGTTAATAAAGTCTTTTTCATATCACACGTAAAGTAGTCCGTGTCTCAAGCTCATATCTGGAGTCACTAATCATAGATCTTGACTACTTGCTCTTAGTAGTACTTAGTAAGAAAGACATTTCCCATGCCCCGGAAATGTAAATTTCTATAAAATAATTAATAACCAATATTGAGTGTTTACGGGATGAACCGAGTAATTGGTTGTAATGTTAATGTAGCTACATCAAGTTAACCCGATTAACTGATCCAAATATTCATAATCAATTATAACAAGTTATGATTGTTAATTAATATTTCATAGAGCTAGTTTGCTACAACAGTCACCGAGGCACCAACAGACTTTTTTGGGAGATTTTCGGGAGGAGATTGGAGCTTCAACTTTAATTTCATAACTGTTTATTATTTCACACAGTAAACTTTGTACTAACTGTTTCTGCGAGAGTGAGGGTGGGCTCCACTTCCCGCTCACTACTGCGCAGAAGCAGGTCCCAAATGTCAGCGCCATATTAGGACTTTGGCGGCTTCACTTTTCACCAATGGAAGAAAGTGAAGGGGCGTCGTCCATCTTTTTTTACAGTCTATGGTTTTACCCATTTGTCAGCAAGCTCCCTGCCATGCTTGCTTAGCCTGTCACTTTGGGTTTGACTTGCTCTGCCCCAAAAATTACTTCTTGCAGCTATATGTATTAATACTTTTTGTTTGTCAACACAAATGACGTTATCAGGATGGAGAATCCTCTCAATAGTCTCTTTTGAACTTGTGACACGTGTAGTGAGGAGGAACTCTCTGTTTCTCATATCGGTATTCTGACAAATTGCAATCCTGAATACCTTTCTTTTTACCGTGCTAAAGGCCCGTTCACACCTAGTATGATAACTATAATGATAAAGATTTCTTTTTTTAAAAATCATTCTAAATCTAAAAAGAAGAGCAGAGTCCCCACCACAACTATAACGCACAGAGAAACAATATCTTGGAATAATTTTCAGATTTATTTCCTGCTAATGAACAATAAAAACATTGACAGCCAATCAGAATCCATTCCACTTGACAGAGCTCCAGCATTTAAAGTGGCAGACGACAAAACTGCAGTAAATGCTTAGAGTGAACAGTGTTATCGGTCATTGGTGTGGACGCTAATAGAGTTACAATTATAGTTATAGTTTTTGGTGTGAATGGGCTTTAAAAGTACTGGGTCTGCATTTACTTTTTGGCATTTTACAGTGCCTTTCAACTCTCTCTGTTCATGAGCATCTAAAATGAATCAATGACACAAATTAAAGTCAAGTCAAAATGTATTTCTATAGCACATTCAAAAGCAACAGAGCTGCACAGTGTGCTGTACAATAAAACATTGAGCATTTAAAAGCATAAAAAGAAACCATCCAGCGTACAAAATATAAACGCATTAAACAAAATACAATAAAAAACAAAACAAATTAAACAATACAAAAATGCGTTAAAATATTCATCTTTTTCTTCAGTTTGGAGGTCTGTAGCTATTGACTGCAGAAAGTTGTCGACTTCTGTGCGCCTCAGCATGCACTGACCACGCTCTGTGATTTTACGTGGCCTACCACTTCGTAACTGAGTTGCTGTTGTTCCCAATTGCTTCCACTTTGTTATAATACCACTAACAGTTGACCGTGGAATATTTAATAGTGAGGAAATTTCATGAATAGTTGGCAACCTATCACGGTACCACACTTGAATTCACTGAGCTCCTGAGAGCGACACATTCTTTCACAAATGTTTGTAGAAGATGACTTGTCTTGACCTTTAAAACAAAGCAAATGTGTGTGTGATGACTTGATGACTTCGTTCCAGTCTTGCAGTCTCTCGTGTTCTTGCTCAGACGTGGACAGACTCTGAGTTCCTGTCAGGATGGAGTTGGACTTCAGGCTTCGGGTCGAGTCTCGAGCTCAGAGCTCTCAGCAAGTATGTCATTTCCTATCCAATACAAAGATTATATGAATAAGTCAACTCATGAATGATTTTTTAGAGCTGATTTAGAACAGAATTTAATTCTGTTTGCATCACTGATTCTGTTATTTTCCTGTTTATTACCGTGAAGCCGCTTTGAAACAATCTGTATTGTATAAAGCGCTATATAAATGAAGGTGACTTGACTATAACAAGAACATTACAATGAACACAAATTTGAAAATCTCACTACAAAATCCAGAATTGAAAACAAAAGGTAATAATCCTACTCTCTGTTACACTTCCTCACACCTGAAACTGATCGAGTGAATCTCCTGAACTTCTCCAATCTACTGTAGATCATTACTAATCCATTTATGTTGTAACATCTGCTCTAATGTCGGGCGTTTAGTTGGATCCCGGGCTAGACACTGGCTAATCAGATCCCTGCATTCTGTACAAATTTGAATAAGGAGAGAGCTGGTTAGTCATGACCATGTGACCTGGCATCTATGAAAACAGCATCTAAAACATGATTAATATACTGCAAAATGTGACTTATCTTTACTTTAAAAGTGAAGTATGTCGTTTCTGCGACACTAGTGGCAGCGAGAGGAATAAATGACAAAATAAAGCATATTTTCAAAAAACCTTGCAAAGGCCCCTTCCGTGCATCGCGTCTTCCCCGACTTAAACATCACAAACGCAGCTCTTACTGGTTCATGTTTCAGGTCCAACATATTAGGAATACTTTTAGCTGTGTTGCATTTGTCTTTATGAAAATGTGTCTTTCTGAACGGGTGCATGATGATGCTGTATGGTATTGAAGCGTGCTTTGTAGCGCGTAGCATCACAATGCTCTGTTCACTTTGACGTGTTCATGACCTGTTTAATCTTTGAAGGTATAAATGCAGTGAATTTTGGCTTTCACTTCTGTAACTAAAGCTGCATTTCTTTTCCCATGGCTCCGCCTGCTACAGTAGCGACGCCCCAAACTCTACTATACGTTGAGCTATATCTAAAAAATCTTACATACTTCACCTTTAACTGTTTCTGTACAAAGCCTTTGCTTTATGTGTGTGTTTATCAATGTATCAATATTATTCACTCACTTTTGGATAAGGTGGGGTTCAGAAATGTAACTTTAGCTTGTGTGATTTTTCTTCTATTGCGAAAAGGAGAACATCCGTTCATCATCTTGTACAACAACACTCCTAGAGACCAGACATTTGCTGGGACGGCGTGGAATCGAGGTTCTGTCAAGACTTCAGGTGGGCAGTAATCCGGTGCTCCTGTAAGCAACACATTTACACATTGTTGAGCTTTTTTTTTTAAACATCAAATAATTAGTAAGTCACTACATTCAGGTTTCCACACTCCCAGAATGCTCACCAATGTAAATGTTGCTCTCGTAGCCATCTCTACTAAACAGCTGACCGCAGCCAAAGTCTATCAGCTTGAGCTGTACCGGGTCTCTCTTCAACAGGAAATTCTGCGCATGGATGTCATTGTGGAAAACCCCATGATGGATGCAGTGTTGCACTGCCAGCACAGCCTGTCGCATGATGAACCGTGCTGTTGGTTCATGCATTTGATGATTACGAGTGATGAAGTCCAGCAAGATATCGTAGGGTTCAGGATACTCCATAACCAGAGTGAATTCTTTAGGATGTTCAAACCACTCGTATAGTTGTATGACGAAGGGGCTTATGGGTTCTCGCCTCATCATCATCAGCAGCGCCACTTCTGTAACGAGAGGTTCGGGATGCCCAGGCTAGAGAAAAGTAGCAGACAGAAGGTTAGCAGGGTAAAAATCTGAAGAAAACGCATCATTTTTATATTTACTTTTCTTTGATCTTTTTAGATAAGTAATCTTGTCCAATAGTAATCTGCACTTAAACAACTCAATACATATTCAGCTTTTGGCCAACTTACAATATTAAGATAACGATTGTTGTCAATCTTGCGAATCCGCTTGATGGCAACCTGCAAAAAAAACAACCCAGTTTCAATAACAGTATTCAAGCACTAAGTATTAAACCATGTGTGAATTGTTTTAAATATGTTTTGATGCATGCAAGAGCAAAATGTTTGTACAATTCGGTAAGATTGACCTTTTTGCCATCAAATTTGCGTGTTCCCTGGTACACCCTGCCAAATCCTCCGGATCCAATCATCTTTATAACGCAATAGAGAGACTCAAAGGACTCTGAAAAACAAACAGAAAAATATTAGTTTGCTAGATAATAATATTATAATGGGGGAAATAATCTTAATGTTCTCTGAAAACAAGCCTTATTTTAGTGGAAAACAAGATAATACTGTTTAGAATAATGCTGGAGAATAATGAGGGCGATGTACCATTATTTGTCTTGACGCCGGAGTGATCAGGAGCAGGAGATGATGGATCAGGATCAGGCTCTGGCTCCAGATCTGCTGGAGGAACAAAAGGCTCCACAACATTCACAGCACTACAGTGGCAACAGCAGCAGAAAACACACTTCACAGCCTTCCAGAGCCTGTAGAGGAAACAACCCGTTCCTTTCTTCCTAGATTCTGGAGCTTTGTCTGAAATCAAGAAAAAACAATTGAAAACACAACTATTAGAAACATGATCTCTGACGTCAAATTAAGCAATAATGACATCATTTACTCTGTTAAATTCTTATCTGTAATGTAACAGATCCAAAGTAATGAAATATTCCCACGCTACCCGCCTGACTTCTGCTTAATGCCTGCATACATTTCCCAAAATCTTATTTCACGATATTAATAGTCATTTAATTTCACAATTATCACGATATAGTTATTTTTCTCATTTATCTGATCTTTTATTGAAAAGAAAAAATACATTTCCAGGCTTCATTTGCTCAACTCTGGCACATGTGGATCAGTTCTGGTAATGGCAAAGATCATATGGGTCATATCTTAAAATATATTTACATTAGATTATATATTGACTTTTATTAAATGCATAGCAGTGTCTTATTTATATAATAACCGACTCTGTAATACTCGGCACGACAGCCATTTTGACAATTCTGCGTGTATTTGACAATTCAAGAGCAATAGAAATATAATTCTATTCTGGATCGTTTGCTGAGAAGCGGCTTTCTGTGCGCGTGTTTCTGGTGTGTGTCAGACAGAGCGAGTACCATCGAGTTCATCGCTTATCGAGAACGTTTTGCTAACATTTCCATTAAATTGTGAAAATGTCATTTCAAAAAAATTTTTTTCAACTGGTTAAAAATATTTTTTTCTTGGTTAAAGGAACTCTATTTTATAATTTGCATTATGGGAAAATTACTTTTGAATGTTCTGAAAATGTTAGACGAATGTCCAATTAAAATATTAATAATTCTTTTTTTTTAATTCAGATCAATTTTGCTGAGCAACAGTAAATGTGACCGGACATTAACATGTTAAAAACTGAAATATTTGCATGAAAAAGCCAAATGTCTCTTTGTAGACTTGACTCTGCCCAGCCTTATTTCAGCCTCACCTGTTGAGCTCTTGTTCACAGGAGAAGCCTCCATGGCACCCTGAGCAGTTCGGCCATTTGAAGTCTCTGTTGGCTCGACAGGAACTGGCCCGGGCAGCGGAGGGCACAGCAACCCTTCCAGGCTGTGGGACCTGGACAAACAGCAGTCGCTGCAACTGTCCTGTTGGTTTGGGCTCTCCGATCCATCGCCACTCCTCCTCCATTCCACGCTGTACGAGCCTCTGCTGCTCAGACTCAACGACTCTCTACAGAACCAGCGCTCCACATTGACCTCAGAGAGGGACAAAGCTGATGATGACATGATGCCCGGAGAACAATCAGTGGAAGCAGTTCTCCAGGATCTGGAGCGGCCTGAGGCTGGAAAATTTCACACATCAAAAACGGTTTCTTTTTTATATATAGGCTATATAATATGAATAATCAATGTCAGTGGTCACACCAAATTGTTACTTTAGTTGGTTCAACTTATTTCAATGACAAATCAGCCATTGAAAATAGAACTAGAAGCTGAGCCATAACTTCTTTATTAAAGCCTATTCTGACCTCTGCGAGAGTGTTTAGATGAAGTGAACGGACGTCCATCATCCGGGCTCTTCTGGCTGCCGCTCTTCCTCGTCCTCCTCCTGTCAGCCTGACCTGTGGACACAGAAACAGACTCAGAAGACAGAGGTGTTAAATATCCAGGAAGATCCTGGCTCTGTGTCTGGGTCGGGTCTGGCAGCGGATCCTGATCACGGTCATCAGAACCGGGTCTCCAAACCTCCTGACCAGCCGTCTGAGAGAAAGCAGCTCTCCTGGATCTGGAGCGGCCTGAGGCTGGAATATTTCACACATCACATACTGTAGTTAGTAATGTTTAATAATAATAATCAATAATCAATGTCAGTGGTCAATTACAAATTGTTACTTCGGTTACTCAAATTTCACATGCAAGGAATCAAATACATGTGATTAGATTGAGGGATCAAATGGGTTCTTCACAGTAATGTAGTCAGTCATTGTACAAAATCATACCATAAATCATAAATGAAAAACTAAAGCACTCACCTCCTCTTTCACCCATCATGTGAGCCATCGACATCCTCCTCCAAACTGCAATAAACACAACACAAAATACAGCACAAAATACAATACAATAAAATACTAATCTCCTTAAATAAAAATAAACCAAAAAATGTAATACAACTCCTTCTACAATAAGAAAAGTATAAAATAAAAGTATTCTCAGAAATTATATAACTTTCAAAAATATAACTATATAAAGGATATATATTCTCCGATGTCCTTCTAGAATAAAAGTCTCCTCTCAGAAATCAGCTTCAAAGTCACAAGATTCGCTCCGAAAATATTCTGCAAAAGTCTGTGAATTCGCCTCGTCTCTCTCAACCAACAGACAGCGATCGGTTCAAGTGTAAATATGCATTCAGAATTCATAACACGCGTCGCTATAGCAACTAAAATTCGAATCACTCATATACGCATGCACGCGCACAGGAGCACACATCGAATCTGAACACATTTATTGAATAGTTACAAATTCAACTTGGGCGTTTTCTTTAATACATATGAGATTTATTATTTCTGAACAGTTTTATTATCAAAATCCTTGAAAAATGCGCGCAAAAAGGCACAAGGGAGAATAAACCGGACATCATCTTATTCTAAACTCTTAAATGATCAGCCTCTGGATTCTGCTGTTGGATGATGTCATGCTTGTTTAAGCTGTGATAGTGTAGTATTGTTTCATTTACTGTAAATTGTTACTTTGTGTGCATAGTCTTGATGTTTTTCAAAGGTCACTTAAACACCCATCTACTCACTTACGTACTACACACACATTCTTTATCTTGCACTGTTTAATGTGTTATTTTGATATCTTGCAACTGAGAGCACGTCCTGTATTATATTGCATTATAATTGCTATCTAATATTACCCCTACAGTTGAATGAAATTATTTTTTAATCATTATTTATTTATTGGTAAAAAGTTTTCAAGCTTCAATCAGTGTTCAAATAAATAAATGATTCAGTTTTTTAACATTAACACACTGTGAAAACGATTGGATCGCTGACATTGTTACGCCACCAGATGGCGACAAGTGACTGTTAAAATATTAGTCATTGAATCATTCATTCAGGAGATTTGTTCAAAAATGCTGATTTATCCAGTAATAAAACAAGTGAAGTATTTGAGTGAGTCATTGATTAATTAATTCAGACCAAGTTTTTTATTTTATTTAATTAAACCTTTTAAATAGACTGCAGCAATTGACATTTTGTCAGAACCTCTAATAAATTATTTTGTTTAGTTGTTTGTACAGAATCATGATCTCTTTTTTATTCTCAATTTATCCAGAATCGTGTAGTTAGCTCGTGTATGTATTATGTTCTATTTAAAGTCATATGTAGGAAGTAGGGCCCAAAAATGACTCCTGCCCTGACTCTGATGTCGAAGGCCTATAATTAGTGTTTAAAATGGGGAATCATTTTCATCAAGACATCAGTAGGAGTATCAGTAATGGCCTTTATTCATAAAAATATGCCATTAAACAAGAATTTAAAATATCCTGTCTTTATGTTGTTTCTACAACATTACAAAATAAAACATAAGTGTTTTTAATTGCGATTTATTCGTGATTAATCAGAAAACAATTGTGATTGATCTAGTTATTTTTTTTAATCAATTTTATATTTTTAAAAATCGAAGTTCCCTTTAGTCCGTTTTAATCATCTCCGGAAAGTGAAATCGATTGGAAATGAATCCTAGCTATCCCAGTTAGCTCGCTAGCATAAAGTAATTCAAACATTATATTAGCAAACCCGTTTATAGATGTACTAACGTTACTACGGTGATAAACTTAGTAAAGTTAGGCCTAGTCTGAAATCACTATCTAGCATTACGACTGTTTTACGGTATTCGTGATAGTCTGACAGAGACTTTATTTGAGGGGACAGCCAGGCATTTGTAGTGTTGTCCGAAACCATAGTGCACGTTATTGAGTGCACTTATTCAATCCTACATTGCACCGCAATAACGAGTGTACAGCCGATGTAAGTTACGCTCAACGGTTGTCCGAATTCCCTCACTCGTTTTCCTTCACTGACACTCCTTCAAGTGAACAGTATTAGTGAACTAACGTAGGGAATAGTGAATGAGGGTTTAAGGGGCGATTTCGGATTCAGCCCCTTTTCGTACAGGTGTTTCTACAGTTTGTTAACCCCTTCAGACCTGAATTATGTTACCAGTTTCCGAAAAATACTAAAAGTACATTTACGTGAGTCGTCTATAAATGAGACCAAATACAAATATTACAAATTTCAATACTCTTTAATTGCACATTTTTTGTCCATTTCAATGGACGTCAGGTCAAAACAGGAGTACTTGAAAAAAAGTTACCAACATGAAATAAAATTATAAACAACAATTATTGTTGATAACATATTACCTTTTTTAACTTCTATTTAACATTTCACTTTAATTTTGAGTTTTTGTTTGACAGATTTCACATTTATTGTAACAAACTAAATAAACCTAGGAATCAAGTCATGTTAGAGTAATTTCCTGTGTGCATCTTTGAAACAATTTCTCTGTGACACAAAGCAGTAGTGCACCTTGCACTTATCACAGAACATGTGTGTTTTCCCAGAACAACCTTCCAATTTGCATCATAATTTGGCAGGTGGTCAACCATATCTTTTTGGACTTCAAGAACTGGCCGCCATTCCCTTGCCCCTCTCTTTTGTCCAGCTTCATCATGTGGAGATTGAGAGGTACTGGCTTCGTTAGAATTGCTTGGCTTTTCTCATTATTTTTTTTTTTAACCCTGTGGCTTCCCAGAACGCACAAGCACTTTGGCCACATTCATTTTGAATTCAAGGAGATCCATGAATTTCTGTGGCTGAGTTCCTTTGTATTCAATGTCCCTGCGATACTCAAGCCAGATATTCACTAGAGCAACATCAAAACCATGAGTACTCATGCGCAGTGGCCATTTGCGGGACTTGATATCAATCCTGTAAAGGCTGATTAGCTGATCAAGCTTGTCCACCCCTCCCATGCCCCTGTTGTATTTCTTCACAACCTCTGGACGCTTGACCTTCTCAAACTTCCTCTCTTTCTTATCCCACCTCTCAACTTCATCTTCATCTCCAACACCAACAAAGTTGGAGGCCAGTACAACAGAGTGGTTATCAAACCACTTCACTAGAACAACTTTTCCATCCCTACTTCTAAATTCATCATGGTTTCCTCGTGTTTTCTTAGACATTTCCTTGTCTTTCTTCAGTGGCGGATTTGCAAAGCGGCAAAGCCTTGCTGTTCCAGCAGCATGGATTTTATTTACTGCAGGAACTTCAAGGACATTGTAGGTGGTGAAATAGTTGTCAAAAAAGAGCTTGTGGTTGGGAGCCTGGATTCTCTGGCACAGGTGGAAGACAACAGAAGCTCCAAGCATAGAAGGAAATCATAAGCAAGCCCACTTTTGCCACAGAGGAAATACATCTTCACTCCCCATGGTGTAGGTTTCCCTTTGATATACTGGAGCACAGAGAGTTTTCCTCTGAAAGGCACAATCTGCTCATCAATACAGAGATCTTCCTCCAGTTGTAGCTGCAGACAGCGTTTCCTTATGGACTCATAGATTGGTCTGACCTTGAAGAAAACATCAGTGTCTCCAGGAGGCCTGATGTGACGTCATGATTGAAAGCTTCTCTCAACGAAATAGTGTAGCGTCTGGACCAATCAGACACACACAAATTAATCATTATATTTAATGAAGAATCCAACAAAATCACTCTTCCAACAAAGTTCTATGAAACTCCCCCCACAAATGAAGCCTACACACTGGCAGAACTCGGTGTCCTGTTACAGTACACAGTAAGACTGAAGCTTTACGACCCAAAAGAATGTGCAGGGAATTGTGACACTCTCTTAATTCTTGCTGAAAAGAATAAATGAACCCTTTTAATTCTATATATTCTATATATATAACCATGTGATAAATGTATTAATATCTAATTTTCAATCTCATAATTTTCCTTTTATGTGGTTTGGCCTATGTATTCATTCTCTCTTCTAAACTATTTTGGTTTGAGATATGACTTGCATACTATGGTTAACCAAAATCATATGTGTAGCATGTTTAGTCTTTATAAACTCCAATCTTCGTCCCCCATTTGTTAATTTACATTACATTTTGCTAACTTTATGACGCGTTAGTATTATAAGAATCTTGTAGATTCTTTTATAAACACCCAATGAAATTAAACATTCAAATGCCCTGCTAGAAGACAATGAGTCGTAAAACTCCCTCCAAAGGGGCAGCTTCGCATTGGCTCACGCACCTCCAGAGGGTGTGACGTCTTCACGCTTTAAAATCACTGATCATCAAGATCAGCTCCCTCTTGCTCCTTTTGCTCTTGTCTCTTGTCCACTTAGCCTCTTGCGCTCTTAGCCTCTGGATCTCTTACTCTCTCGGTCCTTCTTGAGAAGTAACGTGAAGATGATGCTGAACTAGAAGTCCCTCAAGGACTCCCAAGCTTGCGCCAGGCTGCGGCCTTGTCTTTCCATTCACCAAAGATCCTCTGACTACCACTGGTTCTCTCTCATCAAGACCACATCAGCAAAGATCAACTGGAGCCTCAACAAATTGCATCAGGACAGTTTAATGCAATTGGACGAGACATGCAAGTATGAAACTTAGTCTCATTATTTGATACATTAAGTATCCTTACCCCTTACTATTCATAATCAATTATAACAAGTTATGATTGTTAATTAATATTTCATAGAGCTAGTTTGCTACAACAGTCACCGAGGCACCAACAGACTTTTTTGGGAGATTTTCGGGAGGAGATTGGAGCTTCAACTTTAATTTCATAACTGTTTATTATTTCACACAGTAAACTTTGTACTAACTGTTTCTCCGAGAGTGAGGGTTGACTCCACTTCCCGCTCACTACTGCGCAGAAGCAGGTCCCAAATGTCAGCGCCATATTAGGACTTTGGCGGCTTCACTTTTCACCAATGGAAGAAAGTGAAGGGGCGTCGTCCATCTTTTTTTACAGTCTATGGTTTTACCCATTTATCAGCAAGCTCCCTGCCATGCTTGCTTAGCCTGTCACTTTGGTTTTGACTTGCTCTGCCCCAAAAATTACTTCTTGCAGCTATATGTATTAATACTTTTTGTTTGTCAACATAAATGACGTTATCAGGATGGAGAATCCTCTCAATAGTCTCTTTTGAACTTGTGACACGTGTAGTGAGGAGGAACTCTCTGTTTCTCATATCGGTATTCTGACAAATTGCAATCCTGAATACCTTTCTTTGTACCGTGCTAAAGGCCCGTTCACACCTAGTATGATAACTATAATGATAAAGATTTCTTTTTAAAAAATTCTAAATCTAAAAAGAAGAGCAGAGTCCCCACCACAACTATAACGCACAGAGAAACAATATCTTGGAATAACTTTCAGATTTTTTTCCAGCTAATGAACAATAAAAACATTGACAGCCAATCAGAATCCATTCCACTTGACAGAGCTCCAGCATTTAAAGTGGCAGACGACAAAACTGCAGTAAATGCTTAGAGTGAACAGTGTTATCGGTCATTGGTGTGGACGCTAATAGAGTTACAATTATAGTTATTGTTCTTGGTGTGAATGGGCTTTAAAAGTACTGGGTCTGCATTTACTTTTTGGCATTTTACAGTGCCTTTCAACTCTCTCTGTTCATGAGCATCTAAAATGAATCCAACACAAATTAAAGTCAAGTCAAAATGTATTTCTATAGCACATTTAAAAGCAACAGAGCTGCACAGTGTGCTGTACAATAAAACATTGAGCATTTAAAAGCATAAAAAGAAACCATGCAGCGTACAAAATATAAACGCATTAAACAAAATACAATAAAAAACAAAAATTAAACAATACAAAAATGCGTTAAAATATTAATCTTTTTCTTCAGTTTGGAGGTCTGTAGCTATTGACTGTAGAAAGTTGTCGACTTCTGTGCGCCTCAGCATGCACTGACCACGCTCTGTGATTTTACGTGGCCTACCACTTCGTGGCTGAGTTGCTGTTGTTCCCAATTGCTTCCACTTTGTTATAATACCACTAACAGTTGACCGTGGAATATTTAATAGTGAGGAAATTTCATGAATAGTTGGCAACCTATCACGGTACCACACTTGAATTCACTGAGCTCCTGAGAGCGACACATTCTTTCACAAATGTTTGTAGAAGATGACTTGTCTTGACTTTTAAAACAAAGCAAATGTGTGTGTGATGACTTGATGACTTCGTTCCAGTCTTGCAGTCTCTCGTGTTCTTGCTCAGACGTGGACAGACTCTGAGTTCCTGTCAGGATGGAGTTGGACTTCAGGCTTCGGGTCGAGTCTCGAGCTCAGAGCTCTCAGCAAGTATGTCATTTCCTATCCAATACAAAGATTATATGAATAAGTCAACTCATGAATGATTTTTAGAGCTGATTTAGAACAGAATTTAATTCTGTTTGCATCACTGATTCTGTTATTCTCCAGTTTATTACCGTGAAGCCGCTTTGAAACAATCTGTATTGTATAAAGCGCTATATAAATGAAGGTGACTTGACTATAACAAGAACATTACAATGAACACAAATTTGAAAATCTCACTACAAATAATCCAGAATTGAAGACAAAAGGTAATAATCCTACTCTCTGTTACACTTCCTCACACCTGAAACTGATCGAGTGAATCTCCTGAACTTCTCCAATCTACTGTAGATCATTACTAATCCATTTATGTTGTAACATCTGCTCTAACGTCGGGCGTTTAGTTGGATCCCGGGCTAGACACTGGCTAATCAGATCCCTGCATTCTGTACAAATTTGAATAAGGAGAGAGCTGGTTAGTCATGACCATGTGACCTGGCATCTATGAAAACAGCATCTAAAACATGATTAATATACTGCAAAATGTGACTTATCTTTACTTTAAAAGTGAAGTATGGCGTTTCTGCGACACTAGTGGCAGCGAGAGGAATAAATGACAAAATAAAGCATATTTTCAAAAAACCTTGCAAAGGCCCCTTCCGTGCATCGCGTCTTCCCCGACTTAAACATCACAAACGCAGCTCTTACTGGTTCATGTTTCAGGTCCAGGGGCGCTGTAAAGGGGGGGTAAACGATGACGATTCTCGGGGCCCATGACTAAGAGGGGGCCCAGAGAAGCCCCCAATAAAATTGCGGTGCTAAAAAAATATATTTGATAGTAAAAATTATTAACTTTAAATTATTCTATTTGCTGTTTCCTGGTGTCAAAAAAATGTATTTTTTTAGAAAACACAAATGTCCGTGGGCCCCTCTCCCCCTCTCGATTATCATAAAATGGTTCAGTCCGCCCAAATTGTATCCAGGCAACGTATTTTTACGCTCTGATTGTGTGAGACGTACAAGCTCGGACAGATTCGGCTTGAAGTCGTTCATCCTCGGATGCGGTGCCGCGCGCGCTGTTACAAAAAAGATGTGCACACAGCTAAGCGAAATGAGGTCTTGCGCACCGAACTTGTCACTTTTGCCGCGCTCGTACGATGCGTCGAGAATACACAAGTGTCAGCGCGCGCTCTGATCGGTAAAGGTGCACTGGACCTCTCCCAATCATCTCTAGCACTCAGCCTCCGAAGCACCAACTAACTTCGCCTCCGTTTCCCTCATAAGCTGATATTAGTATTTAAACATTCTCTATGATAATTTTTTTTAAGTGACACACTGTCTCTTTCTCTCTCATACACACACACACACATTGTCTCTTTCTCTCTCACACATTTGTAGGCTAGTTATAAACTCTTCAGACTTTTAATGATTAGTGCTTTATTTTTAAAGTTTGTGGTTAAGAATCGTGTAAAAAAAAAACTTATTTTGGGGATGGATTCTGGGAAATCTCCCTTATTTTCCATGTTCAATGTTGACAGCTATGGCGTAGGCCTACGCACGCTTTGTACATGAGACCCCAGGTCTCTACGGTAGCATTTTTCGACAAGTTAGCACGTTTCAATAGCGCAGGCTGCAGCGGGTGCACGGCTTTGTATTACAGACAAATTACGGCTGTGGACATGGGATGGAGTTCAATTGTCTGATTGACTTAAATATATGAGAATGATAGTCAAAATACCATAAAAGCGCATGATTTTATGTAAATTAATATGAAAAAAAGTCTCAGCTGTGTTGGGGGCCCTGTCAAGATTCTTTTTATGGGGCCCAAAATCCTTAGCAGCGCCCCTGTTCAGGTCCAACATATTAGGAATACTTTTAGCTGTGTTGCATTTGTCTTTATGAAAATGTGTCTTTCTGAACGGGTGCATGATGATGCTGTATGGTATTGAAGCGTGCTTTGTAGCGCGTAGCATCACAATGCTCTGTTCACTTTGACGTGTTCATGACCTGTTTAATCTTTGAAGGTATAAATGCAGTGAATTTTGGCTTTCACTTCTGTAACTAAAGCTGCATTTCTTTTCCCATGGCTCCGCCTGCTACAGTAGCGACGCCCCAAACTCTACTATACGTTGAGCTATATATAAAAAATCTTACATACTTCACCTTTAACTGTTTCTGTACAAAGCCTTTGCTTTATGTGTGTGTTTATCAATGTATCAATATTATTCACTCACTTTTGGATAAGGTGGGGTTCAGAAATGTAACTTTAGCTTGTGTGATTTTTCTTCTATTGCGAAAAGGAGAACATCCGTTCATCATCTTGTACAACAACACTCCTAGAGACCAGACATTTGCTGGGACGGCGTGGAATCGAGGTTCTGTCAAGACTTCAGGTGGGCAGTAATCCGGTGCTCCTGTAAGCAACACATTTGCACATTGTTGAGCTTTTTTTTTAAACATCAAATAATTAGTAAGTCACTACATTCAGGTTTCCACACTCCCAGAATGCTCACCAATGTAAATGTTGCTCTCGTAGCCATCTCTACTAAACAGCTGACCGCAGCCAAAGTCTATCAGCTTGAGCTGTACCGGGTCTCTCTTCAACAGGAAATTCTGCGCATGGATGTCATTGTGGAAAACCCCATGATGGATGCAGTGTTGCACTGCCAGCACAGCCTGTCGCATGATGAACCGTGCTGTTGGTTCATGCATTTGATGATTGCGAGTGATGAAGTCCAGCAAGATATCGTAGGGTTCAGGATACTCCATAACCAGAGTGAATTCTTTAGGATGTTCAAACCACTCGTATAGTTGAATGACGAAGGGGCTTATGGGTTCTCGCCTCATCATCATCAGCAGCGCCACTTCTGTAACGAGAGGTTCGGGATGCCCAGGCTAGAGAAAAGTAGCAGACAGAAGGTTAGCAGGGTAAAAATCTGAAGAAAACGCATCATTTTTTAAATGTACTTTTCTTTGATCTTTTTAGATAAGTAATCTTGTCCAATAGTAATCTGCACTTAAACAACTCAATACATATTCAGCTTTTGGCCAACTTACAATATTTAGATAACGATTGTTGTCAATCTTGCGAATCCGCTTGATGGCAACCTGCAAAAAAAACAACCCAGTTTCAATAACAGTATTCAAGCACTAAGTATTAAACCATCTGTGAATTGTTTTAAATATGTTTTGATGCATGCAAGAGCAAAATGTTTGTACAATTCGGTAAGATTGACCTTTTTGCCATCAAATTTGCGTGTTCCCTGGTACACCCTGCCAAATCCTCCGGATCCAATCATCTTTATTACGCTATAGAGAGACTCAAAGGACTCTGAAAAACAAACAGAAAAATATTAGTTTGCTAGATAATAATATTATAATGGGGGAAATAATCTTAATGTTCTCTGAAAACAAGCCTTGTTTTAGTGGAAAACAAGATAATACTGTTTAGAATAATGCTGGAGAATAATGAGTGGCGATGTACCATTATTTGTCTTGACGCCGGAGTGATCAGGAGCAGGAGATGATGGATCAGGATCAGGCTCTGGCTCCAGATCTGCTGGAGGAACAAAAGGCTCCACAACATTCACAGCACTACAGTGGCAACAGCAGCAGAAAACACACTTCACAGCCTTCCAGAGCCTGTAGAGGAAACAACCCGTTCCTTTCTTCCTAGATTCTGGAGCTTTGTCTGAAATCAAGAAAAAATAATTGAAAACACAACTATTAGAAACATGATCTCTGACGTCAAATTAAGCAATAATGACATCATTTACATTTCACTGTTAAATTCTTATCTGTAATGTAACAGATCCAAAGTAATGAAATATTCCCACGCTACCCGCCTGACTTCTGCTTAATGCCTGCATACATTTCCCAAAATCTTATTTCACGATATTAATAGTCATTTAATTTCACAATTATCACGATATAGTTATTTTTCTTATTTTATCTGATCTTTTATTGAAAAGAAAACATACATTTCCAGGCTTCATTTGCTCAACTCTGGCACATGTGGATCAGTTCTGGTAATGGCAAAGATCATATGGGCCATATCTTAAAATATATTTACATTAGATTAAACATTGACTTTTATTAAATGCATAGCAGTGTCTTATTTATATAATAACCGATTCTGTAATACTCGGCGCGACAGCCATTTTGACAATTTTGCGTGTATTTGACAATTCAAGAGCAATAGAAATATAATTCTATTCTGGATCGTTTGCTGAGAAGCGGCTTTCTGTGCGCGTGTTTCTGGTGTGTGTCAGACAGAGCGAGTACCATCGAGTTCATCGCTTATTGAGAACGTTTTGCTAACATTTCCATTAAATTGTGAAAATGTTACTTCAAAATGTTCCCTGAAAGTTCAAAACGTCCAGTTTTGAACAGCTTCCAGCCAGAAGCCTCCATGGCACCCTGAGCAGTTCGGCCATTTGAAGTCTCTGTTGGCTCGACAGGAACTGGCCCGGGCAGCGGAGGGCACAGCAACCCTTCCAGGCTGTGGGACCTGGACAAACAGCAGTCACTGCAACTGTCCTGTTGGTTTGGGCTCTCCGATCCATCGCCACTCCTCCTCCATTCCACGCTGTACGAGCCTCTGCTGCTCAGACTCAACGACTCTCTACAGAACCAGCGCTCCACATTGACCTCAGAGAGGGACAAAGCTGATGATGACATGATGCCCGGAGAACAATCAGTGGAAGCAGTTCTCCAGGATCTGGAGCGGCCTGAGGCTGGAAAATTTCACACATCAAAAACTCTTTCTTTTTTATATATAGGCTATATAATATGAATAATCAATGTCAGTGGTCACACCAAATTGTTACTTTAGTTGGTTCAACTTATTTCAATGACAAATCAGCCATTGAAAATAGAACTAGAAACTGAGCCATAACTTCTTTATTAAAGCCTATTCTGACCTCTGCGAGAGTGTTTAGATGAAGTGAACGGACGTCCATCATCCGGGCTCTTCTGGCTGCCGCTCTTCCTCGTCCTCCTCCTGTCAGCCTGACCTGTGGACACAGAAACAGACTCAGAAGACAGAGGTGTTAAATATCCAGGAAGATCCTGGCTCTGTGTCTGGGTCGGGTCTGGCAGCGGATCCTGATCACGGTCATCAGAACCGGGTCTCCAAACCTCCTGACCAGCCGTCTGAGAGAAAGCAGCTCTCCTGGATCTGGAGCGGCCTGAGGCTGGAATATTTCACACATCACATACTGTAGTTAGTAATGTTTTAATAATAATCAATAATCAATGTCAGTGGTCAATTACAAATTGTTACTTCGGTTACTCAAATTCAAAAGTTTATTTCACATTAAATGTTAATTAAAATACATGTGATTAGACTGAGGGATCAAATGGGTTCTTCACATTAATGTAGTCAGTCATTGTACAAAATCATACCATAAACCATAAATGAAAAACTAAAGCACTCACCTCCTCTTTCACCCATCATGTGAGCCATCGACATCCTCCTCCAAACTGCAATAAACACAACACAAAATACAGCACAAAATACAATACAATATAACATACAAATCTCCTTAAATAATTTTTAAAAAAAAAATAAAACTCCTTCTAAAATAAGAAAAGAACTATAAAATAAAAGTATTCTCAGAAATGATATAACTTTCAAAAATATATAAAGGATATTCTCCGATGTCTTTCCGGAATAAAAGTCTCCTTTCAGAAATCAGCTTCAAAGTCACAAGATTCGCTCAGAAAATATTCTGCAAAAGTCTGTGAATTCGCCTCGTCTCTCTCAACCAACAGACAGCGATCGGTTCAAGTGTAAATATGCATTCAGAATTCATAACACGCGTCGCGTCGCTATAGCAACTAAAATTCGAATCACTCATATACGCATGCACGCGCACAGGAGCACACATCGAATCTGAACACATATTGGATAGTTACAAATTCAATTTGGACGTTTTCTTTAATACATATGAGATTTATTCTGTCTGAACAGTTTTATTATTAAAATCATTGGAAAATGCGCGCAAAAAGGCACAAGGGAGAATAAACCGGACATCATCTTATTATAAACTCTTAAATGATCAGCCTCTGGATTCTGCTGTTGGATGATGTCATGCTTGTTTAAGCTGTGATAGTGTAGTATTGTTTCATTTACTGTAAATTGTTAATTTGTGTGCATAGTCTTGATGTTTTTCAAAGGTCACTAAAACACCCATCTACTCACTTACGTACTACACACACATTCTTTATCTTGCACTGTTTAATGTGTTATTTTGATATCTTGCAACTGAGAGCACGTCCTGTATTATATTGCATTATAATTGCTATAATATTACCCCTACAGTTGAATTACATTTTTTTTAATCATTTATTTATTGGTAAAAAGTTTTCAAGCTTCAATCAGTGTTCAAATAAATAAATGATTCAGTTTTTTAACATTAACACACTGTAAAAACGATTGGATCGCTGACATTGTTACGCCACCAGATGGCGACAAGTGACTGTTAAAATATTAGTCATTGAATCATTCATTCAGGAGATTTGTTCAAAAATGCTGATTTATCCAGTAATAAAAAAAAGTGAAGTATTTGAGTGAGTCTTTGATTAATTCATCCAGACCAAGTTTTTTATTTTTTTTTATTTAATTAAACGTTTAAAATAGACGGCAGCAATTGACATTTTGTCAGAACCTCTAATAAATTGTTATTTTGTTTAGTTGTTTGTTCAGAATCGTGATCTCTTTTTTTATTCTCAGTTTATCCAGAATCATGTAGCTACATAGCTTGTGTATGTATCATGTTGTTCTATTTAAAGTCATATGTAGAAAGTAGGGCCGAAAATGACTGAAGCCCAGGGGCCTCCACCGCTCTAAGTCCTGCCCTGACTCTGATGACGAAGGCCTATAAAGACATCAGTAGGAGTATCAGTAATGGCCTTTATTCATAAAAAGATGCCATTAAACAAGAATTTAAAATATCCTGTCTTTATGTTGTTTCTACAACATTACAAAATATATATTAAAAAGTGTTTTAAATTGCGATTTATTCGTGATTAATCAGAAAAAAATGTGATTGATCTAGTTTTTTTTTAAAATCAATTGACACTATTTTTGTTATTATTATTATCATCATTATTTTACTCTAATAGTAAAACAATGTAAGCAATTACTACAATTAACAAAATGTAAATAACCCGGCTGTTGGGTTAAATGGTTTCCACATTCAGCAACGAACGGTCCAGTGACAGTCAACACAAAGAAGCTTCTGCAGCCGGATTCAGAAAAGTAAGTCATATCGTCTTATAACATTAAGTATTGTGTAATTACTGAGACGTTGAATATATTCTAAAACTGAATTTTATATTTTTAAAAATCGAAGTTCCCTTTAGTCCGTTTTAATCATCTCCGGAAAGTGAAATCGATTGGAAATTAATCCTAGCTATCCCAGTTAGCTCGCTAGCATAAAGTAATTCAAACATTATATTAGCAAACCCGTTTATAGATGTACTAACGTTACTACGGTGATAAACTTAGTAAAGTTAGGCCTAGTCTGAAATCACTATCTAGCATTACGACTGTTTTACGGTATTCGTGATAGTCTGACAGAGACTTTATTTGAGGGGACAGCCAGGCATTTGTAGTGGTGTCCGAAACCATAGTGCACGTTATTGAGTGCACTTATTCAATCCTACATTACACCGCAATAACGAGTGTACAGCCGACGTAAGTTACGCTCAACGGTTGTCCGAATTCCCTCACTCGTTTTCCTTCACTGACACTCCTTCAAGTGAACAGTATTAGTGGACTAACGTAGGGAATAGTGAATGAGGGTTTAAGGGGCGATTTCGGATTCAGCCCCTTTTCGTACAGGTGTTTCTACAGTTTGTTAAAGGTTGCACTACAGATGGACGATGAACCAATGAACGATTCATTTACGACAGTTAGAATGTTTTCCTATCCACAAATGACAAGATTTACTGTAGTAACACAAACTGCAACTATGGTATTTTGGCTGAAATGTGGTATATTTATAATGAATGTTGTTATATGAATATAGTAATGCTTGTAACGGTATTAAATGAATTACAGGAGTAGCTGAAACATCCATTTATAGCCTAGTATTATTTAATTTTTTTCAGATGAAGCTATGACAGCTTTTGCCTTTTTTTTTTAAATGGTGTTCTAAATTTGTTGTGCTTATGTTTTAGACAAATTGATTAATTTGTGAAGCAAAGACTAAAACAATCGAACCTCTGCCATTTAATTAAAACATTGCTTTTGAAGCTTAGCTATTGAAATAAGTGATACACAAAAGAGTTATTTTAAGGACTACAGTAGTTTACGTTTCTGTAAATACTATCTTTTTTCTGCTTCAGTGGAACACAGAGGAAGGAGTAGATGAAAGTTTTATGCTGCTGGATGACAGTGGTTCTCGACTCTGGTCCTGGGGGCTGTTCCATAAACCAAGATTAGGCTTATTTCGGTTAGTCAGGCTTATTTTTGGTAGATTCGGTTTCATAAATCAACCTTAAAAAAGTTCAAACTCAGTTATCCCGGCAACTTATGCTGGCAAATTAACCTGGTCCGGGGCAGGCTAACTGTCAGGCTAAGTCTGAGTTCAGGCTTAACGAGCATACCATTTATTTCGATGTCATTTTATTTTACTTAACCACTATTAATCTTTTTTTTTTTTTTTTTATAAATAAGGAAATGTACTTTACTAACTTTCTCCTTAGTTGAACAAACACACAGAAGTCTTTATTCAGAGTGAATCTGCCTGTTAGGGTGAAAACACACAAATAAATGTTGTGGAAAGTGATCAAAAACGTAAGATTGGCCTAAAAGAAATCACAGGCCTAAAGGGCGATTAACACAGAACGCATTTTTGCAAGGGCTGTGCAGTGGAATAAAAAATGAAAAAGCGCAAGCACAATGGTCAAACACGTCAGTCTAAGTTTAAGCACAAGTTTAAATAGAAAAACTGAAAATTAGTGCAGTGGAATAAAAAGTATTTCGTGTGAACGGCCCCTAACAAGGCCAAAAATACTGTTCTGCTAATAAATATATACTTTACTTGCTAGCAAGTGCCACAAACAAACTGAATCAAATCCAGTAATCATTTATTAACTCAGAATCTTGTAAACGTGATTTTTTTTTCCAGGTCAGCTGATAAAAAAACATTAGCCCTGAAGTCTGAGACAAGAGACTATTTTGATTCCATTTCAGGACAATTGTATTGGTTGTTTTCCTGTTTTAGGGGCAGGGGCACCTTTCGGGGGTTAAAAAATGATGTCTTGTTAAAACCTGCAGTGTGTGTTGCAATAAACCCATGTATGTTGCCTTTAAAGGAAATTCCACATGGACAAGAATGAACTTCCTGTATCTTCAGGATGCCAAGACAAGTGTCAAATGACTGCATCTTAGTCAAAGTTTAACGCAGCTCATGTTACATGTTTGTTTATATATGAATGTACAGCAGAAACTTGTTTTAGATGCTAACAATATTTTAAATTTTTGTACCTTAAATGCTGTAAAATGCCTTTTGCCAATGAAAAACAAAAATAAAAAATGAGCACAAAAAAAAGTTGGCAAACAACCTTTAATGTAACATCTCAAAGACAAATAGAAAAAGAATAACAATTTTAAGGTACAAACAACTAACATGGTTTAAAAAGGAATCAAAATTCAAGCAAAGTGCCTGCAAAACAGAGAATGTCAAGGTCAAGTACACGCATAGGTCCTACCCCTTTGAAAAACTGGTTTTCCACTAACGGGGGATGTGTGTGGCATCAATAAACAGAGTTTGTACTTGTATTTTTAGATTTACAGCATTTGAAAATAAACGTTCAGTGTTCTCTATAATCAACACTTGGCTTATATGAATCAAACGCCAGCAGGTCGTCCTCTTCACCGCCTGTAACGGTACCGCTTAAAGTGGAACCACAGCTGAAAGATCCCATTGGCGAACTGGCAGCGGAAGCCATGGCGATGGGAATACTCCCATTCACGGTTCACGATCTTGTTACGTATTGTACAGCACACTGTGCAGCTCTGTTGCTTTTGAATGTGCTATAGAAATACATTTTGACTTGACTTTAATTTGTGTCATTGATTCATTTTACAGACTGATCTCATGAAATGGCGTATTTATGACACGCCAATTCGTATTTCCATTTTTGGCGTGCTATTAACACGCATAATCGCTTTTCAGCGTGTTTATCAACGCCTTTGACTTAACGTTATATTACTGTATTATGTATATATAAATATATGACCTACCCCAACCCCGTCCCTAAACCTACCCGTCACTGGGGTTAATACCATTTATGAGTCTTCTCCTACCATCCTAGGAAAAGAAATATCGCTCCACAGATGTAGATATAGATTTTGCTTCGTTTCGCTCGGACATTTAACGGCGTACACATACACGCGGAATCACTCGGACATTTAATGGCGTAGACATACACGCAAAAGATTTCGGCGTGGACATACACGCGGATAGCTCAAAATGCGTATAGATAGCACGCCACTTGAATTGAAAGTGGCGTGTATGTTTACGCAAAGTCATGATGTCATGTTGCATTTTAGATGCCCACGAACAGAGAGAGTTGAAAGGCACTGTAAAAAGCCAAAAAAGTAAATGCAGACCCAGTATTTTTAAAGCCCATTCACACCAAAAACTATAACTATAATTGCAACTATATTAGCGTCCACACCAATGAACAATAACATTGTTCATTCTTCAGTAAGCATGTACTGAAAATAAAGAGGAGGATGTTGGAGTTGATGGAGGACTCCACTAGACGTAACTCCGACAACATACTGCAGATCAATACAAACATTGCTAACATAACCAGCACCACTCAGGAGGGTTTTTCTTTCATTAGGGGAATTGTGGATATCTGCAAAAGCCAATAGGGGCACATCCCACCGAACCGAGCGCAGAGCCCGCCAAGAGGCGTGGCGCATCTGCCTAAATTGCTCGTCTTGCCATAGGATTCAGGTTAAATCACGCTGTGCTATGTTTAAGCAGAACGAGCCTAGAGACCCTAGCCGAAGGCACTTGGACAAGGGCCTTGAGAGCAATAGGGCTAAGAGAAGGCAGAATTGGAGATGGTCCTCACTTCAGAACACAAAATCCAGGGAGAGGAGTTGGATCCAGATCCAACTCCTCCCACCTTACATATACCTAAACCTACCCATCTCCGCCCCCTGATCCCTAACCCCACCCCTAATCCTACCCATCTCCGCCCCCTGATCCCTAACTCCACCCCTAATCCTAACCATGTCCACCCCCTGATCCCTAACCCCACCCCTAATCCTACCCATCTCCACCCCCTGATCCCTAACCCCACCCCTAATCCTACCCATCTCCACCCCCTGATCCCTAACCCCACCCCTAAACCTACCCATCTCCGCCCCCTGATCCCGAACCCCACCCCTAATCCTACCCATCTCCACCCCCTGATCCCTAACCCCACCCCTAATCCTACCCATCTCCACCCCCTGATCCCTAACCCCACCCCTAATCCTACCCATCTCCACCCCCTGATCCCTAACCCCACCCCTAATCCTACCCATCTCCACCCCCTGATCCCTAACCCCACCCCTAATCCTACCCATCTCCACCCCTTGATCCCTAACCCCACCCCTAATCCTACCCATCTCCGCCCCCTGATCCCTAACCCCACCCCTAATCCTACCCATCTCCACCCCCTGGTCCCTAATGAGGTGCTACTGCAGAATTGCGCCCGATCAGAGAGGGGCTCGGACTGTGGTCGGAGCCTCCAGAGAGGTAATACTGGAAACTACGGCTATGTTTCTGGTTCTACACCAGGTCCAGATCTGGAAGTGGAATTCCCACAATCCTCTGCGCTGTTTTAACTGGGCCAAGTGACTCCTGTGCAGCTGGCATACCCCACAATCACACAGTGACAGAGAATACTCTCTATGGCACTCCTGTAGAAATGTATCAGCAGCGGAGAGGAGAGTCCGACCTGCTTCAACTTCCCGAGGAAGAAAAGTCTTCGTTGAGCTTTCTTCACCAGCTGGTTGGTGTTAAGAGCCCAAGTGAGGTCTGCTGTAATGTGGATGCCCAGGAACTTGATGTTATCCACACGCTCCACATCCACACCCTGTATGAGCAGTGGCTGTGTGGAGTGCTATGATGACCATGTCCTCTGTAGACCGGTTCCCCCTGTAAGCAAACTGGTGGCTGTCTAGTTCAGGAGGTATAATGTTCTTAGTGTGCTGCAGGATAAGCCTCTCGAAACATTTCATTATGACAGGGGTCAGAGCAACTGGGCGATTGTCGTCGAGGGTAGTGACAGCTGACTTTTTAGGCACAGGTACAATAATGGAGTATTCGAGGCAGACAGGGACTGCAGCGAGCTGCTGGGAGAGGTTAAAGATGTCCTTGAAAGCTCTCGCTGTAGTCCCTGTCTGCCTCAAATACTCCTTTATGAGGTTTGGCCGACAGTTTGAGGATCCAATGGAGTTACGAGGTTTAGTCACAAGCTCTTTTAAATAGGTTTAATTAGCAAACGATTGAAAACCACACTTGGAAGAGGCTCAAAAAGGAAGCGTACATAATGCGGATGTTTGTGTTTTTACATGTGTGCAATGATTCATTTTGTGCCAGTGTAAATGCAGCCATATGTTAATGTTGAAAACAGTTGTAAAATATTATGGAAAATGTGATTACTTTTTTTCAGGATTCTTTGTGGATAAAGAACACATTTTACTTAACCTACATGAAATATAATGTATAAAAGTAAAACTTAAAAAAAATAACAACAAGTATTAATATATATATATACTCACCTAAAGGATTATTAGGAACACCAGTTCAATTTCTCATTAATGCAATTATCTAATCAACCAAGCACATGGCAGTTGCTTCAATGCATTTAAGGGTGTGGTCCTGGTCAAGACAATCTGACAGTCAGGGGTGCGTTTCCCGAAAGCCAACTATGGTCGCAAGTTGGTCACAAATCTCATTGAACTCTATTGGTAATGACGGAACTTGCGACCATAGTTGGCTAACGATGCTTTCGGGAAACGCACCCCAGAATGGGAAAGAAAGGTGATTTAAGCAATTTTGAGCGTGGCATGGTTGTTGGTGCCAGACGGGCCGGTCTGAGTATTTCACAATCTGCTCAGTTACTGGGATTTTCATGCACAACCATTTCTAGGGTTAACAAAGAATGGTGTGAAAAGAGAAAAACATCCAGTATGCGGCAGTCCTGTGGGCGAAAATGCCTTGTTGATGCTAGAGGTCAGAGGAGAATGGGCCGACTGATTCAAGCTGATAGAAGAGCAACTTTGACTGAAATAACCACTCGTTACAACCGAGGTATGCAGCATTTGTGAAGCCACAACACGCACAACCTTGAGGCGGATGGGCTACAACAGCAGAAGACCCCACCGGGTACCACTCATCTCCACTTGCAAATTGTAGCCTATTTTTCCTATTTGTAGAGCTCACCAAAATTGGACAGTTGAAGACTGGAAAAATGTTGCCTGGTCTGATGAGTCTCGATTTCTGTTGAGACATTCAGATGGTAGAGTCAGAATTTGGCGTAAACAGAATGAGAACATGGATCCATCATGCCTTGTTACCACTGTGCAGGCTGGTGGTGGTGGTGGTGTAATGGTGTGAGGGATGTTTTCTTGGCACACTTTAGGCCCCTTAGTGCCAATTGGGCATCGTTTAAATGCCACGGCCTACCTGAGCATTGTTTCTGACCATTTCCATCCCTTTATGGCCACCATGTACCCATCGCCTGATGGCTACTTCCAGCAGGATAATGCACCATGTCACAAAGCTCGAATCATTTCAATTGGTTTCTTGAAAATGACAATGAGTTCACTGTCCTAAAATGGCCCCCACAGTCACCAGATCTCAACCCAATAGAGCATCTTTGGGATGTGGTGGAACGGGAGCTTCGTGCCCTGGATATGCATCCCACAAATCTCCATCAACTGCAAGATGCTATCCTATCAATATGGGCCAACATTTCTAAAGAATGTTTTCAGCACCTTGTTGAATCAATGCCACGTAGAATTAAGGCAGTTCTGAAGGCGAAAGGGGGTCAAACACAGTATTAGTATGGTGTTCCTAATAATCCTTTAGGTGAGTGTATATATATATAAAACTTGCTGACCCCAGTGTTCTCCACTCCAAAACATAAAAGGATTGCTGTGATTTTTCTTCCATATCAAAGTTGTAATGATACACAGAGTAATGGTTCATATGTTTTGAGCTTTATGGGGCTAGTAGAAATCTAAATGTAATTAAAAATAATGATGATGTCACTGCCACTGGTGTTCTCAGAAAGATCAAACCATTATTTTTAAAGGAAGAAATGTCACAGCATAAAAAGGGTGGAGCAAAGAAACACTCCGTCTGCATAAAGGATTTTAGAAAAAACAAAGAGCTTATTCTAAACTCAATGACAAACCAAATAGTACTTATTTCCCCCTATATAAACCATTCAAATGTAATGGTGAATAACGGACACTCCACTTGAAGACATGCTTGAGGTGGCATCTGTATTCAGAGACATTCAAGGAAACAAATGTAAATTTTATTCGTATCTATTTATTTTATTAAGTTTTCATTGAATACATATAATTTAACGGGGAGAAAAGGAAGAGAAAACTGTGCTTTCTTAAGGTTTTACAGTGAAAAGACAGTTCGTTCACAACTTATTGGCCTGAGTGTGTCTTTTCAAACACCCTATACTAGACTTCTGCGGCTGACACATGCAAACAATTTAAAATGCAGGACGGATGTGGAAATTACAAATGAAAAGAGACAGAAATAAACATTATAAAAGTACAATAATACCTTCCAATGTCATTTGCAGGGACCTCAAAATATGGCATGAATACTTCCAATGCCAGTATTCAGAATAAGTGTGAATTGATTGTTCAGATCCTCTTGGTCTTTTACTGAATAAAAAGCTAGATAACAAATATGAATCAATAATGTATGTTATACAAATTAACTAGCGCCTCAGCATTCACTGTGGACAATACTGTTTATAGATGCATGTCAGATAGTCAAACGAGAGAAACAAATATAACAGTTTCAGATGTCGCTAGACCAGGTAGATTAAAGTGTCCCCGATGTCCATTTTCAGGCCGTTATCGCTCAAATGAACTTTGTTCTCTTGCAGGTTGACGTGGAAGACTGAACTGTTTGAGATGGGCAGCTTACCCTCCTCTTCCTTCCCCAAAACTGGGATTCTCCGCGGTCCGAGCTGAGGGTCCTCAAAACGCATCAGCTTCACTTTGGATAAATCTGCAATTTTTAACAACAGCGGTATTACAAAAATAATGGCAACATGATCAGCAATCTAGCATGATTTTGCCAAGTAAGACTTGTTCCTCGATCAACATATTTTACATATTACAACATTCCTGTTTAAAGATTTAGTCCTAACCATATCCCTACCCCTAAACCTAATCCTACCCATAACTTATCCCTAAAATCAGAGGGAAATGATAGGTGAATAACACTGATTAAGAAGCCTAACTTGATTTAAACGTAGACTTGTCCCTCAAATCTGATTGGTTGATTGTAATGTTGTTCCAGGATCAACAGAGATGTCGATTCAGGAACATCGTAGGTTCACCGTAGCATAATGTGGCCTCACAGTATTTGGATACTTTAAAATGTTGCTTGTGGCGTGTTGCCTTGAATATCTTAATAGTTTCATGAAAACCTTTGCTAAGTAAGCTTTACCCTTGATGGCTCTGTTGACTCGGGACAGTCTGCGGATGATGCTGTCTTTGCGGTCTCCCTGTCGGATGTGGATCTTGGTGGAGAACAGGCCGTTGGCTGGCTGAGGGTTCAGCAGTGAGACTGACACTCCAGGCTACAGGAGAAACAAGGTCACAGCTGAAGATGATGCATTTATGGATCCTACATTATACAGATCACTTTATTCTGCCTCATACAGGATTCCCCAAACCTTTTGACCAATGTATTTTCAGTTGTCTATGATTATTAGATAGCATTATTATTAGAAAGAATCCTGAAATAATAAAATGCATCACAATTTCCAAAAAAAAAAAAACCATATATATATATATATATATATATATTAATGTTAATAATGTTTGTTTCTGAAAGAAGTCTCTTCTGCTCATCAAGCCTGCATTTATTTGATCAAAAATACAGAAAAAAAATAATATTGTAAAATATTATTACAATTTAAAATAATGGTTTTCTATTATAATATACTTTCAAATGTAATTTATTCCTGTGATCAAAGCTGAATTTTCAGCATCATAACTCCAGTCTTTAGTGTCACATGATCCTTCAGAAATCATTCTAATATGGCGATTTATCATACATACACTGCCGTTCAAAAGTTTGGAATTGGTAAGATTTCGAATGTTTTGTGTACAGTTATTTAATTATGCCATCCAGCATAGTGGACTCGCTCTCATTTCATACAAACGCAGCTGCTGCCATTTTGTGACTATTGTTTTGTACACTGTTGGATTATGAGATTCAAACAGGTACAATTTTAAAACAGTTTAATCTGAAATCAATATATCTTATCCCCATAATTATTTATGTGGCGAAATGCTGTGTAATAAGTGGTATGACTGTACCGTATCTCTTAAATTAACTTGTTGCTGAAACTGCTCTCTCCGCAGAAGCTTTGCGTTTAAAGACCTAATAAAATATTTCAACTCAGATCAATATTTCGTGTCTAATTATTTACTTATGTGGCAAGTAGCCCCGTAATAAGCGGGATAATGTACAATCAGCCGGTGGTTCCAACCAACATGGCTGTACACTACACCACACCACAGTGAGCTGAATGTAAGAAGCATTACCCATGCACACCGTGCTTCTAAAATTAGCCTGTCTCTAGCTGCATGAAGCACAGGCCAGATCAACCATTAAAAGAGAGAGAGAGAGAGAGAGAGAGAGACAATAGATGGAGGCTTCTGTGCTGCAGCTTTGACAGGGCCTCAGTGGCTCTCATCATCACCTCAGATCTGAAGACACAGAACGGTTTCCCAGGGCAACAGTCCTCCTTTACTTTGTCATCCGCTTCAGAGGCGAATACAACGTCTATCTGATCCAACTGATGGAGGAGACGGAGAGGGAGAGAGGGTTAGAGAGAAACAACTAACAATGAGATCAGACCTAAAGTCAACTAATAATAGTGCTCACTGCATTCAACACTGCGGTTTGGTTGGTTGTAAAAAAATAATAATAAAAAAACACCTTTGCTATGTATTTTTAGAGTAGAAGACAATATTCAAAGGGAAATTACATAAGGTGGGGCTTGTTTTTATTCAGCAGGAACTTTTCTGGACTGTGATGATTGGATAATATAATTTGCCCCGCCCACACGCCCTTGATTACATCAGCAGACATGAAAAGTTGTTTGAGAGGCAGAAAACATTTTGAATTATTATTTGTGCGCTGATGAGACATATACAACAAGTCCAGGGACTTCATTAAGCCATACATTAAGTTAATATCGATTTTGTGTTGTCTTTAAGTGTTCGAGAGTGAGGGTCTTTCTTGATTTCAATCCTGTGGTTTTGTAGAAACTGTACATTTAGTTGGCTTTGTAAGTAGTTGTGCGTTGTTACCTCGAGAGAATTAGTCAAATAAACGATGTTCTCCAGTAGGACGGTGCGCTCGTCAAACTCCAGCTCTAGATCAAGAACCCTGGGCCCCATTTTCTCTAGGCTGTCCTGGAAATACACAGGAAAACAGAAACAGGACACATTTTAATGCATTTTATGACACATTTGATTCTATAATATTCTGGAAATTTATTTTACTAAGTAATTCAACTAGCATGTGTTCAGCAGCAAAAAAAAGGTTTAATAGTTTGCATAATTAAGACTATAATATAAATAATATACATATATATATATATAGTAATTATTGGGTTCGTTAACATTAAGAAAATAAAACATTAGAATTGATATATATTCATTTATTGCTTATTTCACTTGTCTCACACACAAAAGCAAGGTTGAAACAAGATACCAGCATACCGTTTAATACATGTATTAAGTGTGTAAAGTGTATGGCTGAATTGAAAACAACACACTACTCTTACAAGTTCTGCAGGAAAAAAAAATTAAATGATATTGCATCAAATACTAATTAATTCTAATTGAATACATTGCATTGTGGGATACAGTATTCCAATAATAATCTAAAAGCCTGTTTTTACAAGATCGTATTCAAGTACCAAACTTCTCTTCTACCTTTATCATGGCTACAAAGGGCATCACTCTCTTCATGTACTTCTTCAGCTCCGGCATGGCACCCAGCTCCGTGGCGATGACCTTATTGTCAGGTAGAGCTCCACTGTTGCTCTGGAAATGACAATGGGAAAGAATAGCCATTAGATTCACGGCTCAGGTCAAGATTTAACCCTCTAAATTCAACACTGGCCTTAAAATAGTACTGGAGAAATGATCAAATAGCTGCATATCCCAATACAGCATAATAATTACACATGCAACACCTAATATTCACCATCGTGTCCCTTTGTAAAAAAACAAAAACAGATTGATGCATATTTATTCAACTTTTGAAAAAACTTTTGAAATTTTGAAATGAGTGTTTAAAGCTGCAGTCGGCAAGTCTGGCAGATTGAGCGGATTTAGGCAAAATATTGAATGTTTACAACTCTCATGGCCCTCCCCCACTACCAACGAACACCCTCCCACCGTGACCGAGTTCATGCTCGTCAGTGCGTGTGCACCAGATTTTCAGTGAATGCGCCCTTCTCATCAGCATCCATCAACACCATGGAGTATTTGGAGGTATGCTGTCCTGGCTAATCTACCAATAGATTGCAATAGCTAACGTCATTTATACACTAAATGAGCTTACTTGATTTTCCGCCATCACTCTTCGTTACTGCGCGAACTTCAGGCGTGTGCATGTGATTGTAACGTGCGCGAGGGCTGGCGTGTGCCCGATCTGTGATTGACAGTCAGATCTCACACCCCCCTGCGCTGATTGGACATGATGAGCCGGGAGCTGTGGATTTTTGCAAAACAAATAACAAGCTCCAGGTGGAGTTAGAAGCTCAGGTTTTTTTCTAAAACTACTTTATTTATGTTGTTCTGTCGGATTATAGTGTCGATTTCACTGAATATGATAAAAAAAAATGCTTTAACCATTTTAAATATTAGAGCTGTTGACAATATTAATTGATCAATTTGATGAACTTACTCATCGACTCTTAAATCCCAAGAAGAATCGATCATTTAGTTTATGCTGTTTTCTGTTGATACGTAAACAAACTTGACTAAAAATATTTGTAGCGCACCTTCCATACAATAATCCCAAAACACTTTGTGCTTGGTTGCTTTTGAAAAGAAACAAATCTGAACTTTAAAATTATGTCAATTTAATAAAAGTAAAACAATAAATGACGCTCTTTTATTTAATGAGGTATGACCATAGACTGTAAAAAAAGATGGACGACGCCCCTTCGCTCTCTTCCATTGGTGAGAACTGAAGCCACGAGTGTCCCGATATGCGCTGACATCCTGGAACTTGAGTCTGCGCAGTAGCGATCTCGGGACCAGACATGCGCAGTAGTGAGCAGGAAGTAAAGCGGCGAAATCAAGGTCCCGCCCCCACTCTCGCTGAATCAATCGCAAGCACAGCACACGCTCCTGCACTTTGTAAAATTGAATTATAGAAATTTAGATATTAAATTTAAAGCTCCAATCTCATCAGTCCTCCGAAGATCCCGAAAAAAAGTCTGTTGGTGCTTCAGTGACTACTTTGCTCAGAGAACCTGTCAATCACAGCTGTCAATCATGACGTCACACCACCGCATCAAATAACGAACTAAAAACAAACTTATTTTAAAAACAAACACTTGAAATTACATCAGCGTGATAAAAACTACAGTAAATGACAGAAACCATCTTTGGAAAAACGATATTTGAAGTGTAATTTAATTGTTTAGTTGGTCTCACGTGCCGTTGAATAACACAGGGAGGCGGGGTTTATGACCTATACTAGGACCAGTCACCAGGGGGCGATCGAGACGTTTTGGCTTCACTTTTCAGGGCTTGTGCAGCACGCTTGGGTATGACAGGCGTAAACCGATTATATCTTCCTCTTTACTATTAGTTACAGTATGAAATGAACATGAATGAACATCAGAAGGGATGTTGAAAGAACCAGAACAACTTACTGAAGTGTATCATGTCTCATGTAATCGCTCAATCAGTGTCTCAAACGCAGAAAGATGTGAATAAAACAGATTGTAAACAATATTACGTAATCTCACATTTACCTCAGAAAGGCCATTTAATGTCTATTAACTCATTCAGCTAGAACAAAAAACAACAACTATTTAGATAAATATATGCATTAATTATATTACATAATTTTTATATTCTTATTAAACCGGTTAGTGATGTCTCATCTATTGTGTGTTTAAATAAATCGGTCACTGTTTAAATGTTTATAAAGCATTGGAGTAGAAATAAAATTATATTACTGATATAAACATTTATTTATATAAAACATGTTGATTTATTCTATTTAACAATAAATAGCAATTGAATTTGGACTCTGTTGATACCTTTAATATTACAGTAATGCACCGACTGACAGGGTTCCCTGTAAAGTTTATAGAGATTAAAAGACTCATATATCCGAACTGATATTGAATCAGAATCTAAACTAATCAAGAGCTAGTCAATTGGAATCAAATCAATTTGAAATCTGTCAATACCCAGCCCTATTAAATATGTGAAGATTGTCTCTATTTGCACACTTTGAGTGATATACTGATATAGCAATATACTGAGCTGTGATTAGGGTGTTTGTACCTTGTAATGTTTGCCCAGCAGAGAGAGGGCGCTGTGCTGCCAGGGTGGGTAGGTCTTCGCCACATAGATGTTGCAGTGCGTGGGCTTGGCTGGTGGTTTGCTGTCCCCCTTCTGTTGACAAAGATGGTTTAAAGCCCATTACACAAGAAGTACATTAAAATTAAGTATTCTGAACACTAAACATGTTCTACAAACATTATGTAAATGGGTTGTGATATATTAATAACAACATCAATAATATATATGCTAACATTTTAGTTTAGGTACCAATTCTCACTTTTAACTAGTTGCTTATTAGCTTGCATATTACTAGGATATTGGCTGTTTATTAGTACTTACTGCATAAAGCACATATTAATGCTTTATTCTGAAAGACCATATTCTACATCCCGTAATCTTACCCAATATCTAAACCTAACAACTACCTTACTAACTATAAATAAGCAGTAAATAGGAGTTTGAGGCAAAAGTTAGTTGATAGTTAAATAGCTAAATAGTTAGATAATAGTGAGATTTGGACCCTAATCTAAAGTGTGACCATACACACACATAAAGAATATTGACTGGAATGGAGTAAATCCAGGGAAGCTTTTTTTTCCCCATTACATGTCACAGTCTAAAAAACATCAGTACAACAACTCCTTATCCAAAGCGACATCCATTACCACATGGTCTCAACAACAGGACTGAGAAAAGCCTCTTTCCTCAGAGCCTTGACTCATAACGCTTACGTAAGGACCGGCATAGGTAGAAACAGACTGTAGGGAAACCGTCCCATGATAAAAGCGAGGGATAATGCATCTACTCTTCTGGGACGGCGCTGAACTCACTCTACATGACAGCTGTCGACGACTCATTCTTGAGGTCAATTCTGTTTCGGTGGAGGATCTCTGTCTAACGGCTTAATGTTACAAGGATTTAATAAGGATGCTACTAATTCTAACCCAACAGGAAGCTACCATAAAAAAACCTAACTGAAAATCTTCATAACAAGGAAATTACTGAACATTTTATGGTGTGTAGCAGGGTTGAGGTTTTGAATATACCACTAGTTGCTATGCAACTACACATTCAGTCCATGAAACCAACAGCCACTCTCACCCTTCAAGAGTGCAAAGTTTGGCGAGTTTTCACCATAACGATAAAAAGTTAGAGCTGTTCAAATTGTCTATCATTATCATAATTACTATAAATATAGCTGCAAGCAGCAATTACAAAAGGAAGCACGGCAATGGTAGGTATGCCGTTTAAGCACTATTAAAAGATTCATAACAGCAGAAATATGATTTTAAAATAACCAGATCAATGAAAATAGGCTAATTTAGTCCATTTTATCCCCTAGGGGGTGCAATTCCTGAAGTTCAGAAGGACCCTAAACGCTGTAACACAAAGCGACGGTTGCCACTAGTTGGACACAGTCGCAGCTTTTTTCGGTTCCCTGATCATGTTGATTTGGGGTCAGAGCTGTTGGTTAGAGATCACTGATTGGCTGTTCGGCTTAGCGAAGCAATCAGCGAGAAGTTAATTGGTTAGTGCACCGCGGCAGCCCTTGTGTGAAGCCCTCATCGTGTGAAGACCGAAGAGTGTAAAGACCAGCGACTCAACCTGCGCAACTTCACCGAGCAAAAACACCAACAAGGCACTTGAGTATTGCTTTTTTCCCCCCTTTCTTTCCTTTCTGTACAGCTTGTTCTCATCTGTTTGTTTTAGTGAACTGTATTCACTATGTGCTTTCAAATCTCTACCATTACTACAAACACTAGGAAATCGTGCTCTGTACATTGGAGGCAGCGCAATCCTAACAATCTTTGGATTGCGTACCATTGAGACGTGCAATATGTATACCATTTGGGATGTGCAATATGGGAGCTGTGATCAATAATGGTTGCAGGGTTCCAGACTGCGACCAAATTGGTGGGATATGCGACCATTTTTTGAGAATGTGCGAGTTAAAATGTTATGTGATCGCATTTGTGCGAGTGGACGCTTGAGTAACAGAACGCCGTTGTATCAGCTGCTGCAGTCCGTAACTTATGTTCAAAATGAACGAGTAGGCTACATCATGAATCCATTTTCCAAACCGTGTTTTTGACGTATTCTGAATCACTACGGTACGCCTATAATAAGTGTTTATATTCGGACTATTTTATCCCGGGGTCGTCTCGGCTGCGGAGTAGCCCAGTGCCTGCGTGACTCGCCATAGACATTAACGGAGAGAAGTTCCGTCTATAATGTTCTTCCGCAAGACACGTGCAGTTTATTTATTGACGAACGTAGACGTCACGCGCATTGCACACTGATGGTGAAACGCGCCAATTACCAATTCACGAATTAAGGCATATAAAAATGATAAAAATGGTCTCACGAAACACAGAGCCCCTTCCTCCTACGTCTTTTCAGCGGTTATATTTTCCTCTGTCGAGCGATTACTCTCATGATCGCTCGACAGAGGAACAGGAAATTATTATAAAATGCAGAAGGTAAGGAGTGTGAGATTTCTGCTTTTTGTTACAACTATAAACTTTGATAACGAAAAATCTGTATCAGTTTATTATAATACTCTAATCTTTTAAAATGTAATGCATACATTTGAATGTTTAATGATTTTTAAAAGTATGAAAAATGATAATAGACAGATAGATAGATAGAATATGATTCAAATGTAAATAGATAGATTGTATATAATTCAAATGTAAAATGCTTAAAATAACAGATTAAAATTACTGTCCAAAATCCATGAAAATCCTGAAATTTGGCCATGATAATTAATATATTACAGGTATTTCTGCTGCAACCCAGAAAGCCTTTGCTAGCCTTGGTCCATTAAAACCACTATTCATCAGCATGCATTGATTAATCCCATGGCATGTAGCAAAAAAAAAAAAAAAAAAGGTGCGACCAAATCATATGCTGGTGCGACCAACTGAGAAAGTTGGTAGCACCAGTGCAACCAGTGGAAAAGTTAGTCTGGAGCCCTGGGTTGTAATTTTTTTTAAACCTTCCAATGAAAGGTGTTAATGTGCCTACTATATACGTACCTATCTAATGTATATGAGAACATGTTTGTGAGAGGACGTGTTGCGAGGCGTCTGTTTTTTGTATTTTGTACTTTGTGTTGTCTTTGTAAAAAACTTCCAAAACAAATTTCCCTTCGGGGACAATAAAGTATATCTTATCTTATTTTATAATCTGCGTACTACCCCTATGTTCTCTAGTACTTTACTCTCTATTCCAATTGGTCTCTGGAACTGCCAGTCTGCTGTAAACAAAGCAGACTTTATTTTATCTATTGCTACTCGTTCAAGTCTCAACCTCATGGCCCTAACTGAGACCTGGATCAAACCTGAGCACACTGCACTCCACTAATTTCACTTTTTCCCCACACCCCTCGCCCAACTGGGAGGGGTGGAGGTACTGGTCTGTAGGGCTGGGTACCGAGTTCGGTACTTTTTAGGTACCGACCGAATTGCCTCGATACTACAGAGTATCGAAACATGTCTTGTTTTTCGGTACCACATTTCGGTACCTAAGTGGTTAATCTCGTCAATGTCAGTGAAACAATAAGCATGCAGCATGATTGGCTGTGGCGGAAAAACACTAGTTTACGCGGCTGCCCAGAGACGCGGCTCGTCGCACGTGAGGCTGCAGTGTGTGTGTGTGTGTGTGTAAGCGTGCGTCCCAACCCAGATAGATAGAAAATATGTGGAAATGATCCAAAGTGTACCTATGTCATGTGCCAGACTCGATGCCAGATGCACGCGATGCAATATTTTCGACAAGATCATTGCTGCCAAGACCGGCAACACGGTAAATCTAGGCACTGAAGCGCACAAAATACACTTGAGAGTAATGGTGTTCACATCGAACGCGAATAGAGCGTCAAATAGGCGTCTATCGCGTCTAGTTCGACGCTTGAATCTTCAGCTCGAGTTCAAATTTTTCAAATTGCGCGGAAGACGTTCGCGGCAAACGCGTCGCCCAATTCGCGTCATTCGCGACGCCCGGCGCGAATGATGCGTCTATTCGCGTCTTTGCATTGACTATGTATGTAATCTACTCGCACAAATAATTAAATTCGCGTTCGGTGTGAACACACCATTAGTAAACACTTGTTCATTAATGAATAATTAAAATATCTCCTTGCTATTGTTTCCACATCCATAATCATTAGGCTACTTTTGCCAGTGCTTTGCTGCAAGCTTCACGTGCAGGTATATATCCCGCCCCCCAGTAGCCTATATTTAATTTAATTCACATTTATTTGTATAGCATTTTTCACAATACATATCGTTTCAAAGCAGCTTTACAGAAAATGCATGTCTAAATTACAATTTAGAGTGATCTGTTATCAGAGGTGACAGTGTAATGCATTTCAATTAATTTTCATTCAGTTTCATCGTTAATTAATGCATTAAGTTAAAGCAGAAACAATGAGCTCATTGAAGTAAAGAATACATGTTGTTAAATGATTAGGAAACATAGAAAACTTTAGCATTGGTGCTTTTTTACATACTCAAAATATGAGTGTAAAAAAGTCAACAAACTGAAAAAAAAATTAGGTAATGTTATATTGTTAAACCTGGTTACATAAAATTGGTATCAAAAAAAGTATCGTTCAGGAACCGGTATCGAAGTCAAGGTATCGGTATCGGTATCGGTACCGAACATTTTGTTACGATACCCAGCCCTACTGGTCTGCTTAACTCAGATAAATGAAAATTTGATCCTTTACCATCTCTAACTGGAAACACTTCATTTGAAATCACACACAATTATTATTACTCACCCTATTAAAATCCACTTTGTAGTTGTTTATCGTCCCCCAGGTCAACTGGGTAACTTGGAGGAGTTGGATGTGTTATTCTCAAACTTCCCTGAGGACGGTACTCCTCTGGTACTACTCGGATACTTCAACATCCACCTTGAAAAACCCCAGGCTGCTGACTTCAACCCTCTACTGGCCTCATTTGACCTCAAGCGAGTGTCTACTATGGCTACTCACAAATGGTAAGCAATTGACCTTGTCTACACACGCTACTGCTGCACGGACAACACTTTAGTTACTCCACTGCACACCTCAGACCATTTCCTCATCACTTTTAACCTCAAACTGACTCCTGACACAACACGCAGGTAACCTTTCCGCGTAACCTACGCTCACACTCTCCTATCCTCTATGGTTTCATCCTCACTTCCTCCACCCGTTCAGTTTTCAGCACTGGACACTAACAGTGCTACTGACACTCTTGGCTCCACTCTAACATCTTGTTTAGACAACTTTTGCCCCCTTTCATCCAAGCCAGCCCGCGCCACCCACTCTGGCTGTCTGATGTTCTCTGTGAACATCGCTTTAAACTCAGGGCTGTAGAGAGGAAGTGGCGCAAATCAAAAAACTCTGCTGTCATTAGTTTGTTTCAGTCTCTCCTCTCTTCCTTCTCTGCAAATGTCTCCACTGCTAAAACGACATTCTACCACAACAAAATTAGCAATTTTTCTGACTCTGGCACACTTTTCAAAATCATATCTTCTTGGTCCTCCACCCACAGAGAATTGGTCCGCCAATTCTCCACACCACGAACTGACAAACACATCATAACAAATACACAATCTCTCCTCCCTCTTTCCCCTCTCGGAAGCATACATTTCCAAACTTATCCTTTCCAATCATCCCACTAACTGTCTGCATGATCCTATACCCACTCACCTCCTTCAGGCCATTTCTTCTTCAGTTACACCTGCACTTAATTACATTATTAACACTTCTCTTCACACTGGTACCTTTCCCACAGCATTTAAGCAAGCTCGGGTAACACCAATGCTTAAGAAACCCACTCTAAATCCAGAACTTTTAGAAAACTACAGACCGATATCCTTTCTTCCATTCATTGCAAAGACACTTGAGCGAGATGTGTTTCACCAACTCTCTATGTTTCTTGTACAGAACAACCTCTTGGACAACAACCAATCTGGTTTCAAAAGCGGCCGCTCAACTAAGTCTGCCCTGCTTTCGGTTATTGAAGCTCTGATACTGGCAAGAGCAGCTTCCAAAACCTCAGTACTCATCCTGCTGGATCTGTCTGCTTCTTTTGACACAGTCAACAACCAGATCCTCCTGTCAACCCTCATGAAAATGGGAACATTCAGGAACTACACTCCAGTGGTTCAAACTTACCTCTCAGGTAGGCCCTTCAGGGTGTCTTGGAGGGGGGAGGTCTCTAAATCACAACTTCTTGCTACAGGGGTCCCTCAGGGCTCAGTGCTTGGACCACTTCTCTTCTTCATCTACATGTCATCACTAGGATCACTAGGAAAAACATGGCTTTTCCTATCACTGCTATGCTAATAACACTCAACTCTACTTCTCATTCCAAGCAGAGGATCCAACGGTACCTGTTCGCATTGCAGCCTGTCTGACAAAAATTTCTTGCTGGATGTTGGACAATCACCTTCAACTCAAACTTGCTAAGACAGAACTGCTTGTGGTCTCAGCCATTTACAACAGTCCATCACAACTTCTCTAAACAGCTAGGTTCGTCAACCATAACTCCTTCCAGGACAGCCAGGAATCTTGGAGTTGTGATTAATGATCAATTAAGCTTCACAGACCATATTACTACAATGGCCCAGTCCTGCAGATTTGCTTTATACAACATTAGGAAGATTAGACCATTCCTATCAGAGCAGGCCACACAACTCCTTGTCAAAGCTCTTGTTCTCTCCAGACTGGACTATTGTAATGCACTCTTAATGGGCCTTTCGACATGTACTGTCAAGCCTTTGCAACTGATCCAGAATGCATCAGCGAGGGTGGTCTTCAACGAGCTGGAAAAAGCCCACGTCACACCTCTCTTCATCAGTTTGCACTGGCTGCCAATGGCCGCTCGCATCAAATTCAAGGCACTGATGTTTGCCTACAAGACAACCACTGGCTCTGCACCAATATACCTAAACTCGCTAGTTCAGACTCCAGACGCTTGCGTTCAGCAAGTGAACGACGCTTCGTTGTGCCATCCCTAAGAGGCACGAAATCACTCTCACAGTCAAAAAATGTCTAAATACACATCTTTTTCATCAGCAACTGACCAATTAATAGCACTTATTTTTTCTATTCTATTTGGGGGGGTTTTCTGAGAGAAAAAAAACTTGCTATGTGTACTGTGCTAGACTAACTGAGCCTTGTTACAGCACTTGTGTACTGTTGCCCTCTTGTTGGTCTGATTACTTCTATTGTTCTCCTCGTTTGTAAGTCGCTTTGGATAAAAGCATCTGCTAAATGATTAAATGTAAATGTAAGTAAAATAAAAATGACAAAAGTCAAGATGGGGCACACAGATAGAGGCCACACGCTCTTCTAATTCTACATATCTGAGCATTCAAATATTTTAGTAACAACATGGGTGCCTGGAATGACGAAAGTGAAGACAAACTGAACAGTGTGATTCATCTGCAATATGGTAGAAAAACACTGCTTTGTTTTTAGTTTGTATATCCGCAGTACTAGTTTGCCTTTATGAATGACAAATACAGACTACTGCCACCTACTGGTTTGGAGAGTTATTTCCTCTCATGCACACGCAGAACGTACACACTACACACTAGTTAAGGGCCGTTGGCTGTAGTCTTCGAGGTGAGTTCAAACACAAGTTTTTGGCCTAGAAACGACAGTGCCGCGAGGCAACAAAAGTTGGATTTCATTGGTGATAGTTCTCTGATGTTGGCTTGGTGTGTTACATCCTTAAGGAAACCCAAGTTTCACTGTAATATGCAACGCTTTGCCAAAATACAAATTAATTTCAAGTCTGGTTCCCTCATTGTCAACAAGCTGATATGTTACATGTCAATTTGGCATGAATATTGTAGGGGTAAGTTTTATCTTTAGATCTTAATAAAACATAACACGACACTTAACTTCTTGTTAAATGCTGTTGACAAAATAAGACAAAACACAGTGTAAATAAATTATAATATATATGTATATATATATATATATATATATAAATGTATTGTATTGTGGTGATCAATGATGTGGTGAAGTCCATACCTTGCCCTTGGCTGGCTGTGTGTAAGCTTTCAGGCGAAGGCGGAGGTCATGAGCAGTGTCCATCAGATACTGTGAGGATCGAATCAGGATCTCGTCCACTGGACCAGCTGTAGGCCAGAGAGCCTTCATTACAGAACTGCTCTATAAGGAGAGAAAAAGTGCGAGTTAAAGATGCATTTTGTACCTGTTTCTACTGGAATTGCACAAACTTTCATTTAAACCAAATAAATGTAAAGTTAGCTTGTTATAATCAGTTGTTTGTAGAGATACAATCTCCTATAGCTGTTAAATATATGAGCGGTGTATGAATGAGTGTGTGAATGGGTGAATGTGAGGCAAATGTAAAGCGCTTTGGTGGCCATTGGGTCTGTGAAAGCGCTATATAAATGCAGTCCATTTACCATTTAAATACAATTTAAAATGCAAAATTAAATGGACAAATTGAAGTAAAAATTATAATAATAATAAATGCCAGAATGCATATACCAAAGCTGAAATTCTAGCCCAAATTAAGCTTTTACCAAATATATATAATAATAATAAAAATAAAAAAACAGTTTAAAAAACATTTATTTTGGAAAAGTCTTCAAAAAATTTAAATAAAACCTATTATCTATAAATGAATGGTAATTAAAACTAGTTAAATAATATTTTTCTTACTAAAATTAAAATGAATGTCGATTGACAATGACGACAAAAGTATGACATTGTTGTATGATTATAATTGCTGGATGTTTTAAATGTTTTTGAAAGAAGACTCACCAAGGCTATTTGATTAAAAAATACAGCAAAACATTACGGTTGTGAAATATTATTGCAATTTAAAAAAGACTATTTGAAAACATTTTTAAATGCAAATCGTTCCTGTGTTGGCAAAACTGAATTTCATGACCCTTCAGAAATTCTAATGTGTTTATTTGGTGCTGAAGAAACATTTCTTCTTATTATCAATGTTTAAAATAGTTTTTGCCACTTCATATTTTTGTGGAACTGTGGACTACCATGCAAAGGTTTGGGCTTAGTAAGAATAGAAAAAAATACTATTACTGTTCTTTTGAATTTCCAATTCATCAAAGAATCCTGAGTAATAAAATCCATCATCGTTTCTGCAAATATATTATTTGTTTTTAACATTGATAATAGCAAGAAATGTTTCTTGAGCACCGAATCAGCATATCAGAATGATTTCTGAAGCATCATGTGACACTGAAGACTGGAGTAATGATGCTGAAAATTCAGCTTTGTCATCACAAGAATAAGCATATTAGGATAGAAACTATTTCACATTATTATTGTTCTGAGTGTATTGTTGATGTGATCATGGTTTAAGAGTAAGCGAGCAATCCTTCAGAGGGGGTCTCACCTTCCCCAGCAGAGACCAGGTGTGTTCACACAGGTGGGGGCAGATGGGAGCCAGCAGGAGAGTTTGGTTCTCGATGAACTGGAACACAAGATCCCTGTGCATGCCCTCGATGGCCAGCTCCCTGTATTTATCCTTAGCAGCCTTCAAAGAACATGTTTAATATATATAGTCTCATGTTAGTTTACACTGAAGGTTCCCTGACAAATATAAAATATTATAAGTCTTAATGTTTTAATATTACTACTGCTGATGTATTTGCTCTATATGTCTCCTCCACCCCACATTCACAAAATGTATTTAGCCAACGGATGTTGATGTGATTTAGTATACGTTACCTGGAACTCAAAAAAGCCACTCTTTAACGCCTCCTTGTACATCATTCTCTCATAGTGCTGATCTGTCTTAATGATGCTGGAATTCATTTCACTGCAGACAGACACAGATCATGTAGGATTCAATTTGAACAAACACATTCCAGATATAAATTGAGCCTCTACGGCTGTCAAAAAGACTAAATGAATGAATAAATGTCAAAAGTACGAGGTCTGCAAAGAAGTTTCCTATACTCACCATGGCTGCATTTATTTAATCAATAATACAGTAAAAACTGTAATATTGTGAAATATTACAATTTAAAATAAGTGTTTTCTATCTGAATATCTTTCAAAATGTAATGTATTCCCTGTGATCAAATTCCTCCAGTCTTTAGTGTCACGATCCTTTAGAAATCATTCTAATATGATGATTTGCTGCTCAAGAAACATTTATGATTTTATAATCATGTACTATATTATATAATAGTTCACATTTTTGAGGAAACCCTGATAAAAAAATGTTCAGGATTCTTTGCTTAATAGAATTTTTTTTTATAGAAATCTATAAAATTATAGATATCTACGTCACTTTTGATTAAAGTGATCAATTCATCTTTCAGAAAACAAAAATCTTACTGACCCACACCTTTGAACAGTATAGTGTAACTATCACCATTTTATAATCTTTACTTATCTATTACTTCAACAGTACATTGTTATTATGCCAAATTGCACCCTGGTACATAAAATACACTCATTGTAGTAATATAGTGACTAGTTTTTTTGTTCTGTCAGTGTGAATAGACCTCCTGTCTGCTGTTTTTTAAAACATCAGTGTTACCTAATAAACACTCTGTCATTAAACGTGTCCGCTGGGCCGGTCCTCAGGTTGTTCTGATTGGCGATCATCTCTTTCACCCATTCCACCCACGTAAAGAGGCGCAAAATCCCTGCATCTGCCATGGCCTCAACGAAGTTCGCGTCCTCCACCGTGTCCCCAGCATCAGCCAGAGCCAAACGCATACCTAAGACACACAGAGACAGATTGGGATGGATTTAATTGAGGTATATGGCATTCTCCATTATAAGTCACTTAAAAGAGCAGTGAAGACAACTACACTCATCAACGACACATGCAGACCTACATAAACCCTTACATGCATAAGGATTGAATCTATTCCTGATTCTGGCACTAAAGAGTCTGACCACATGTAAAGTGTTTGGCCTTCCAGTGAGCCGGTATTTATGAAGGACTCACCATCTGCTGAAAATTTGGCAATGGCTTGCCTCAAATTGAGAAAGTTGCCAGTGGATTTGGACATCTGGTGGATATAAACACAGCTAATTAGATCGCTGAAGAGAACATGTGTGTTCATAAACACAGAGGAACTTCTCAAGCAGTGTTGTTATTATTCACTAAAACTATTCACAATCAATTTTCGCTAATTGAAAAAAAGCTGACAAAAGTTAAACACAAACATTAATAAGATGAAAAACTTAGGCATGTTGCTTTGGAAACTAACCGAAATATATATATATATATATATATATATATATATATATATATATATATATATATATATATATATATATATATATATTTATATATTAACCTTTTTATTTATTTATTTTAATTAAGACATTATCTGGGTGATTCATGGACTTAAGAAGATTAGACTATGTTTGTAAGGAAATTCCCAGATATGTGGCCCTCACAATTATACTGAAACAAATCCCATTCTATGATAGCTAAAGTTAGAGCAAGTCAGCGCATGTCGTGAAGCCACAAATGATTCCTGACAAGAAAACAAAAAATCAACTCACCTTTTCAGAGTTTAGCAAAAGATGACCGTTGGCACGCACAGCTTGTGGCCATTTTCCACTATTAAAAAAAAAAGTATAATAATAGTAAATTTGCAAGTGCAAAACTCAAGAGTGACAAAGTGAAATTAAAATCTATCTATCTATCTATCTATCTATCTATCTATCTATCTATCTATCTATCTATCTATCTATCTATCTATCTTATCTATCCATCCATCCAGTATACACACACACATATATATATTACTTCCTCACATGTCTGTTTAATGTGAAAAATGGAACAGTTTGCACTGCAGAGCATAGGGGAAGTTGAGATACACAAGAAAAATATACTTTGTACATTGTACCTGTCTTTGGGCCACATGGCTACATGATTGTAGAGGTAATAGGAGAGGTGGTTTGGCACCAGGTCCTTCCCTGATACTCTCACGTCTACAGGGTACCAGAACTCAAACTCCCTCCTGAGCTTCAGCAGGTGCTCCTTCGGGATGTCCGTCTTCGGGAAAGGTGTTGTTTTGAAGAAGATGTAATCCCACACCTCTCTCGTCATCTGCTCGGGTCTGGGGGAAGAAATATGTTCTTCTGGATCATTACTATTTTTACTCAAGTAACAATGAACGTGTGGCAGGACATTCAGACAACATTTATAAATGTCATTTTTGTTCTCAATTTCATTCACAGTTGTATGCTAAATACATTAAATAATACAAATTTAAGTAAAGTTTTCCTTTTAATTGTAAAATTAAAAATTGTACTCAATTTAATATCATGTTTAACATGGCATGACTGCTTAATTCATTATTTTACTTTAGAGAGCACTGCAGTGATGGTGTATTTTTGTAGTCCAGCCCTAGGAAAGTTGACATCACCCGGGTTCCCTCGACAAAAAACAAATAACTAATAACTTCATACCGATCTTCATTATCTTATGCGCAGGGAAAACCCCCTGAACTTCTGCAGAGTAGTAATGCATTAAGTCATGTGGTTCATGCTGCAATGTTTTAATTGGTCAGTGGTGCGCCGGTGAGATTAGGAACACATCCTAATGTTCATCTTTGGAACACAGTTTAAGATATTTTAGATTTAGTCCGAGAGCTTTCTGTCCCTCCATTGAAAATGGAAATAAAGACATCATCAAAGTAGTCCATGTGACATCAGTGGGTTAGTTAGAATGTTTTGAAGCATCGAAAATACATTTTCAGACACACATCAGCGGCGTCACTGAACGCGGATCCACAACAGAACCGGAAGACAATACAATGCTGAATAAAGTCGTAGTTTTTGTTATTTTTGGACCAAAATGTATTTTCGATGCTTCAAAACACTCTAACTAACCCACTGATGACACATGGACTACTTTGATGATGTTTTTATTTCCTTTCTGGACAAGGACAGTATACCGTACATACATTTACAATGGAGGGACAGAAAGCTCTCGGACTAAATCTAAAATATCTTAAACTGTGTTCCGGAGATGAACGGAGGTCTTACGGGCTTGGAGCGACATGAGGGAGAGTCATTAATGACATCATTTTCATTTTTGGGTGAACTAACCCTTTAAGTGATGTTCAGCCTAAAAAAACATGCATTATGTAAATCTGTTGCATGGAATGGTCTTTTTTGCATCTTCTTTTTTAAACTCTCAACCCATTTCTGGAAGAGCAAATACCTGATTCCCAGTGGGGAGGGTCCTTGTCCGTTGAGAACCCCTCCCTGGAGGAGATGTGCCACGGTGTAGTAGGCCATATAGATGGTGGAGTCCGACAGGGACTCAATGAGCCATTGTTCATCCCATGGCAACCGGGTTCCTATGGGAACCAAACACATAAAAGAAGTAGAAAATCAAAGGTTCTCTCTAAGGAACAGCAAGAAAATTGCTGATGGTATCGCTGAGTGGTTTGGGGGCAAGGGAGGAGCGAGAAATAAGAGTATTACAAAAGAAATATAGATGGGCCTTGTCCTTACAAAAAGACTTTGATTAAGATAAGCTTCACACAAAGGTGGCCATCTTAGGGGATTTCAAAAGGATGTGTGCAAAGAAAACGTTGTGCAGCTTGCCTAACTATTACAAGCAATCAGGGCTTGACATGAACACCCGTCATGGATTTCAGCAGTGGTGTGAAACACAGTCACTCCTACTAGCCACTTTGGCGGGTTGAGCAATTTTAAATATACATTTTCAATTGTAGTCTTTTAAAAAGGCATCTGAAATAATAAACTAAGTGCATTGTAGTGTTGTTAAAAATAAAGATGTAATAAATAATCAGACCTGCAAACTCCTCAGAGTAAAAAAGGTGACAGTGTTGCGGGGGGGGGGGGTGCTTTGGGTACCCGGCTAACGATAAACCTAGCTAACGTTACAGGGATATTCCACCATTTGGGGAATTAAGCTCATTTTCCACCTCCCCTCGAGTAAAACAATAGTTTTTTTTACCGTTTTGGAAACCATTCAGCCGACTTCCGGGTCTGGCGGTACCACTTTTAGCATAGCTTAACGTAATTTATAGGTATGACGACAATACTAGGGGTGGAACGGCACACAGAAGTCACGGTTCGGTTCATACCTTGGTTCAGACATCACGGTTCGGTACGATGGAGTGAAAAGCAAAACAAAAATATAGAAGGCATTTTTATAAATGTATTAAAGGGGTCATATAATGGTACATGCACTTTTTCAAGTTGATTGTACTGAAATGTGTGTTGGCAGTGCCTGTACACAACCATCATAAAATGATAAAAATCTATCCAGTGTTTTTGTTTTAATCTCCTTATATATTTTCCCCTGCCTCAAATCGAGCCGTTCGACCGTGTGACGTCACACGCTCGGAAGCCCCTCCCACGATTGTTGATTGACAGGCGCGTTTCAACACAGACCCGCCCTCGCTCGTGAGAGCTGTCAATCATAGTGTGCGCGGACCGGCGCGGTCATTGTTGATATGCTGGAGCACTGTCTATGAGCAGAATGGCGTCTAAGCGATTGTGGTGTTCTGTTCTTGGGTGTAATAACGAACACAGCAGTAATTTTAATGTTCCTAAATCCGAACCGCTGAAGACGCAGTGGCTGAGTTTGTTTTCGAAGGGAATATTCCCCATGAGCAACGTCAATGCTCTCATGTTTGCGTGAATCATTTCTCACCAGACTGCTTTATAAACGAGGGTCAGTATAAAGCTGGATTTGCTAAGCAGCTGCTCATGAAAAAAGGATCGGTACCAGATATTCATGTTCTGTCAACCTCTAGAACAACTGAAGTGAGTGTAACGTTTTATTAACCTTTATATTCATATTTATATCTTTGCAAATCGCTTCACGATGAATGCGTCTAAGGTTTACACTCAGGGTACATTACTGCATGTTTTCTATGTACGACGTTCTCAATATAATTCATAATCCCACGTTTATAATGAACAACGCGTTATGGTTATTGTGTTACAAACGGTGTACACACAGAACAGAGGGGCGGAGTCAGCAAAGCTCATGACCATTTAAAGGCATATGCACTGAAACGGCGTGCTGAAAACAGAGCTGTTTTTGACCAAGTAAAATAAGTGTTTTCTTATAATACTAATGAGAATTTTTAATTAAAGTATATTACAAACTTTTAATTTAGACCCTAAAGAATCATATTAGCTTGTACAAAAATGGCATTATATGACCGCTTTAAGCCTTGAATTTTTATTAATAAAGGCTTAAAACCAGTTTATTTGTAGTGCACTGACAATAGTTTTATACAATTAGTTTATTAATTAAATTAATACAAAGACAAAAAGACCTTGAGATATGTTTGGTAATTGTATCTGAATGAATTTAAAATTAATTTGCTATATTTCAGATCAATATATTTGTTTTCCTTAATTTTAATTAACCCTAACTTTATTCTCGTCTGAATTATAAATAATTGATTTCCGTATAAAATAATACTACCATCAAAAACATATTTTTTAATCAATGTAGAATGTGCAACTTAAAAATAAACAGATTAGAGCTCTGTTTGCGGGCCCAGGAAATAAAAACCAATGCGATAGGATGAATGTCCAAAAGATGGGACCCACAGACTGTTTTGAAATGGGGTTGGATAAATATGTTTTGCTTTTAAAACTGTGTGTGTGTTTTTGGTTGGGTGACAGTTGTAGGTTACAGTTTGACAAGAGTTTATAGTTTGACAAAAGCACAATGTTGTATTTTAATGCGAGTGTACACAAATAAAGTAAACACTTTGCAGTTTAAATTATGTTCTGTATTAACAAAATTACGGAGTATGTTTTTATGTTTCCACTGTTCAATCGCGCCCTCGCCTCTCACACACACACACACTCCAGCGTTGCAATCTTGACATCGCAGCCTGTTCATTATGCTGCGTTCACACCAAACGTGAATAGAGCGAAATTTAATCGCTATCTAGAGTTTTATTTATTTTTATACCGTGTATTCTCTGTGCAAATTCGTCCACCGAACCGTGACGCCCGTACCGTTTCGGTTCAATACGAATAACTTACATGTACCGTTCCACCCCTAGACAATACAATATTATTGTAAATTATATCACATAAAAAGCGGTAGCTAACGTCAATTGAATCAAGCAAATAAATAGCTTTTGTTTTTGCTCCAAAAAGCTTGACTTACCTCGAATTTCACAAAAGATTCCTACACGTTATGAGTTTCCATCAGACTCGCGTGTCTCATCCAATGGCGAGCTCAGTAGACGCTGACGCTGTGTGCTCAAGATTCTGACGCAAGTGCTAAGATTCCGATTGGCCAAGAGAAAAAGTGCTAAGATTCCGATTGGCCCAGAGAAATGTCAATTATAAGAATTATCCAATAATGTTTCTCAATTCTAGCCTGCATGCCTTTTTTCCTGCCTGAATTTTACTCATTCCCGCAGATTCTTTGCTCACACCCAAAGCGCAGTACATAAAGCCACCTCTCAGAACTAAATTGAGTTATAATATAGTATAATGGATCCGTGCATTCGGTCCTAAAGTGACAGCAGCCTAATATTCCTGCTAAGTTAATAACTAATGATCTTTGCAATGGAAGTGAAACAATCAACACTAACTTTAGCTGGACAATAACTTTATTCTAGAGCTGCTGTAAAGCCAAACAATCTCTGTTACTTTCATTTCCTATTATCTCTGTAACGCTGCTTTGAAACGATCTATATTGTTAAAAGCGCTATATAAATGAAGGTGACTTGACCAATTTATGAGATAATATTAAAAATATCGATATGGCAGTTTTTCCCCATGGTATTGATGTCAAAATTGTGGCCAGTGAAAATGCTGAGTGGCTCTTGGAAAACCAGTGGCTGGTGAGCAAAAGTTGATGTCAAGCCCTGCAAGCAATTTATTCCAAAAGAAAAACCGAACACGATACGGAAAAGCTTGCAACAACGCCACAATGGCGCAGACGTTAGCAGGTCTTACCTAACCCATACGTTCTGGAACAGGCATGCTCCTGAAGCCAAGCCAACGTTGCTTCAAAGTTCTTTCTGGTTTCATCACAGAACCTGAAGAGAAAAGCATAACGTCAATATTCACACATTAATGAAGCTTCTCCAGCAAGAATGGCACCCCAAAGCAACATGACAACTTTCCACTGCAATCTCCTCAATGCCACAAAGTGCAAGACTCACGTCTCCAGAGCCTCCAGGACACCCATGGCTTGCTTTTTCCATTCCTCATTGCCATAATCCAGATACCTGCCAGATAAAGACCCCAGTCACTGTCTGACAAGTCAAATCGATCAGGGACTCCCCATGACAATGCACCGCGGCAAAAAAAAAGGACTAAAATCGACACAAGATCACAAGGATAAGGCATTCTCTTATTGAACAGGAAGTGAATACAAGACAGAAGTGGACGTTATCATGGGTTCTGAGATGTGTACAACTAGGGAAGGGAATTGATAAGAATTTAACGATTCCGAATCCATTATGGATATTGCTTATCGATTCGATTCCTTATCGATTCTCATTGGGTGAGGGAATAAGTACAAATTTGTTTGTTTGTATTAACTCGCTTTAATATTTGATCAGAAGACACAGCACAGAGTATTAGGGGTGTGAACCTACACTGGTCTCACGGTTCGGTTCGGTTCCGATTATCATGTCATCGATTCAGTTCAATTCGATATCTCGATGCATTACGATGCACTGGATCCTCAATTTTCAGTTTTACTTCAAAAGTGATGTGTGTGTGCGTGCGCGCGTGTTCGCCTGTTCGGGAAGTCGCACTGACAGAAACAGTGACATTCCAGTTTAAGTTTCATGGGACTAAAGTCTGTTTATGCCATTAAGAAAATGAAATTCTGTCAAATCAATTTTGTTTTAAAGAAAAGTTCATTTAAAAGCAGTGCTCATTCATCAGTGTATAATGTTACCCTAGAGATGCGTGCATAAACCGTCGCCGAGTCCGCTGTTGAAGGTGACAATCATCCATTTATAATCACACGTAACAACTCAGAATAATTGTAACTTGACCATTGGGTGCGGATACTTAAATCAGAGAACATTATTAGGTCGGGTGGATGATGTGTTTTTGGCTGCGTATTCGGGTGACGTTTCTCATTGAGTATGTGCGCGAGTGTGTGTGTGTGTGTGTGTGTGCTCGCGTCTCATATGAGCATGTGCGTGGAGAGTTTGTGTGTGCTTATGAGTATGTGCCTGGAGAGTTCCACGCATCTCGTGTGTGTGAAGTTAGCGTGTATGTGCATGAGCGACTTTAGGTGTGTCGTCGTTGTGCATTTCATGTATTTGTTTGAGCATTCAGCAGTATACATGTATGTTTGACTACTTAGTATGTGTATGCAAGTGTTTCATATATGTGATGTGTGCGTGAATGAAGTTTGATTTAAGCCGTAGACGGCTCCTCATATATTGTTGTCTTTTCGCGTGAAATATAGCCAAAGAGCGTTTCGGCCTCAATGCCATGTTTGCTGCGTTCTGAACAACAACAACGCAGCGCGTGTGTGATGTCATGACACATTTGCAACGAGCGGAACCGATAAGCGGAATCGTTAAGCAGGCATGCTAACGGTTCTAAGGAATTGGTTCACTGGGCACCGGTTCTGAAGAAGAACCGGTTCTCGGTTCCCATCCCTATTATATAGTATCTGTATGAGTGTTTTCTGCACTAACCATTGATCGCACAACGCCACAACACACTCGTCTGCAGACCGAGACAACACCTGCTTCTCTGGCTCCATGTATATCAGTGCCTCACCCTAGAAATATAAACAAAATTGAGTTAGACTAAGTTTATTTCCATATTTTATTTTTTAAAAATTATTCCAAAACCAACATTTCATTAACCCTATTCCATTCAATCATTAACCCTATAAAGCCTACTGCATACACTTTGATATGCAAAGTTCTCTAAATTATCAACATGATCCAAACTGAAAAAAAAAAACTTGTATTATAAATTTTGGAAATATATCGAGATAAACACTTCAGTAGACTGAAGTAACTTAGGTTTACTTGATTTTTCTAAAACAAAATGTATGGATAATTATGTTAAAAAATGTGAGTGCAAAGAAAATATAACTGTACACTCTCTTAAGCACATTTATTACCAACGTTTCGGGACAACAAGTGGCCTTTGTCAAGGTATAATTTAAATTTCTCTACATTAAGTTTTTCCCTTTAATTTGCACCTCATAAGGTGTGCATTTGCTTTGCTGTTCTTTTTAAATAATATGAGTATCAAATATGATTCATCAGGCTTTTGATGAAGGTTTATTTGTATCTACAGAAAAGTTTTAGGTAGATCTAACGGTCGGTTTCAGGCACAGAAATTGACTAGAAAGATTAATCCTTTTTAAAGTTTCAAAAGTTATTTAGTAAAGAGTAGCGAGTGATTTTTTTCTTTGTCCTTCGTTGTTTGATTAACATTAAAAACAAAGACATCAGCAGGAATATTAGGACCTAATCCGCGCATTAAAGGTGCTCTATGTAACTTTTAGCGGCCTCTAGTGGTGATGTTTCAGATTGCAACCAAATTTTACAAGAGCGCTTGTGCTCGAACTCATAGACAATACCGTCTATTACGCAAATATCTTGGCGAATACTAGACGGATTCGGCGAGCACCGAGCTCGTTGGGACCATCTAGTCGAGCTGAAAAGAACCATATAAGTTCCATAGTTTTTGGTGGTGTTTTCGCGGAGATATTAGCAGAAAACCATCGGGCGCGCTGCAAAATTGCGGACGCCGGTGACGTCACGATCTCAGAAGAAAATCGCTCGTATCTCTGGAACGCAAAGACCCGGAGAGCTCAAATTCGGGGGAGGAGGTCCCAGGGGAACCCTTGCCCGAACGCTAGAGTGGCGGGCCTCGGGGATGCCCCCTACCGGATCGCCGTTCGCTTGGATCTCGGGGGTGGGCTCGTTCGAAAGGCCCCGTCCAGCACTACGAACGATTAGAGTCTTGGGAATATTGATCAAAGATTGACCGAGATATAAGCCGAAAACGTGCGCCTTTAACCGGACGTAACTCCCTGACCGTCTACAATAGACTGTATATAAGGAGAGAGGCTCGGGAGCGCGCATGCACGTCACATCCGTTGGATTTCGCGGTAAATCTGACCCGGAGACTTCACATAGAAATAGGAATACTGGCCTTCAGAGGTAATAGCAAAACTAGACAAGGGGGTCATTTTAATGTGTGATTACAACCCCTTCACACACAGGCAATAAAAAAAGGATTCATTTTAGTAGAAAAGTTACATAGAGCACCTTTAAGAACTAATGCACGGATCCAATACACAGTTACACGTTTTATTTCTGTTTATAACCGTTTACGTTCACTTAAGACATAACTGAATATGTTTACAAGGATACTCACCAATACGGGTATTTTGACATAATTTTCTGTGAAAATGTCCACTGAAGCACAAACGTGAAAGAGAAATCAATTCAGCATTTGCGCTCTTGTCTGAGAGGCGGCTTTCTGTGAGCACGCACACAAAACTTCCCACACAGCGCGCGAATATTGAATTGAGTTGTCTTTCTCGTCTTCTTGCGGTTGAACATTTGAATTGGCAAGGCTTAAAAACACGTGCAAATGATATACTTATATTGTGACATGCAGCACTGGCGTTTACGCTGGCCACTGGCAGTCCCTATTGTCGAGCCTTTTTAGATAGTGTCTAAAGGTTCAACAAACTGTGCCATTTCAAAAACTATTATTTCATATGTCCGGCTTTACAAGGATTTGCATATAGTCCACCAACCTTCTCCACCATCATCTTCTGAATGGGCTTCTTCACATCCTGGACCTTCTGTCCCTTGAAACCCTCCACTAACATGATCTAGCAAAACAAAGTTTAGTAAAGTAGTTCAGATGTGCACATCCATTATCTAGCAGATATCTAAAGAAAACATGCAATACGGAACCAGCAACCTTCAGATGCCGCCCATATGGTCATTAAAAACAAGCTTATATCATGGTCGGTCAGAATAAAGGTGAGGAATAAAACAGTTTAATACACAGGTACTTCCAAGACAGTATAATCACCATTCTATATTAAAGATAAGGGTTTGAATCTAATAAGAAATTGCTTACTGCACCTTTAATGCGCTGCTTTCATTGAAGCACGCACACACACACGCGTTATATACACTTAGAAACATTAAGAAGTACAGAACCTTGTTGTCAACGCTGCCCCGTGACTTTTATTAATAAATTAACTTTGCATCTACCGAACCGCTACATTATATTACTCAGCAAAGGCGTAACGTCACTGTTTTTGAAGTAATTCAACTCACAGCTTCATTGCTAGTAGAGAGACTTTGCACAGAATCAGGTAGTTCACACACGTAACTCTCTCTCGATAGGTTAATTCATTCAAATAAATGCAATGATTCAGTCAAATAAATGTAACCTTACAGCACTACTTTATCTCTGTGTGATTTAAAGCGGACAGAATGCTGGATCTAACGAGTCGTAACTGACGAAACCATTTTGACTTCCAGTCATATTTAGCGCTGTAAACATCAATGGCAGCTTTAACTTTTCGATGCTGGCAAATGACCATGGTATAAGCGTGATAATCCACGGCTAGCTGTGCATTAAAATGGTTTATTATTTCATAAGTTGTCCCCCTACATGCATTCGACTAGGAAAATGGGGAGTTTGAGTGATGCTGGTGTTCGTATGGTCTCACCCCCTCGTAAAAGCCCTTAAGGTAGACTTTCTCTTTGGCCTCGGCCAGTTTCTCTCTGTCATTCTGGCTTTGGATCTTCAGTTCATCACAAACCAAAGGAGCTGACAGGTTCCCATAGCCTGGAATCTCAATGATGGGTACCTGGTGGAAGATAAGCCACTTTAGACACACAGAATTTAGGAACGTTCTGAAAAATCCCTTAATCCATGATAAGCAATACGCTAGAAATGTGCTAAATCATGTTAGGAACATGTTAAATCATGCTAGCAATGTGCCAAATAATGTTAAAACATGTTAACAACTTGATAAAACATGCTATCAATGTGTTCAAATGTGCACGCAATTTGCTAAAACATTTTATTGACATCTTTAAGTATAATTTTCAAACTTAAAGCTATTTTTTTAACTTTCAGATTGGTTTTGTCAAGCCAACATGAAAGTTTGTTATTTAAACTTTACTCATCTAGTTATTATTATTTCTTATTGAAAATGATTAGAAAAAAAGCTATTAAAAAGATTTGTAATATTCTTATAATTTAAGAATGTTCCCTGAATCTGGGCCCAGGACTGGGTATTACTGTAAAAGTGTTGGGAACGCGTTTTGGGAACGCAGCTCTGAAACTCTCACACACTGCCACTGGACCAGCTGGATTTTCTTAATTTTTGTGCCTTGCATGGGGTCTTTAAAGACACCATGAAATCAATATTGACAATTCTTATTTTTTAGGGAATATTGCTGTATTATAAATGATATATCGCAACAATAGGAAACCACAACAATCCAATGATCCAATCAATTCCTGACAGACAAAATCAAGTCCTTCCCTACATTTTTCCTTGTTTGAGAAGCCGTTTCACTTCAAAATAGAGAAGGAAAGACTTTTGCCATTTCCGTTTCAGGCCGACAAAAAATAATAATACATGTTTTTATTTTTTTATTTTACTTACCGGCTCAAATGGTAGGACCATAAAATCTTGAATTCCATACTTCTCTCTCAAAGCCTAAAAAAAAAAAAAAATCATCATCCATCACATTCATCTTATCTGAAATAGTTATCTCTATGGGAATTTCCCACAGAAATGGAAATCAAACAACTGAATCATGAAAAGAAAATGAAATTCCATAAAACAAAAACAACACCTGCTTCTTTTTAATGTCCCTCAGAGCGGCGATGTCATCAGGCGCATCGGACGGCACACTGGTGACAACTCCAGTTCCTGTGACCATGAATTTGTGTGAATTTCAACAACCTCCTATAATGAGATAACTTACTAAACATTAAAACGATCGATATTAACATTTCTAACGTATCAGTTTGGAGCCCAGGGTATAAGAAAAAGGTTAACTGCCGAATCACATTAGGTGAGGAGCAGTTTGTGATCGGAGTAATGTGGTCCGCACAGCCTGAGGGAACATTCATTACGGCCATTTCCATATTCCATCTCTCCTAGCTTCGCTGTTCTCCTCAATGACTGACGTCGCTTTCACTTGGGCTTTTAAAAACATGCGGTATTGCCCTGCGGCCCGTTCAGAGAAGCATCTTGTCTGCAGAAGTAATGTGATGGGACGATATTATGGGGTGGTGTCGGGTACCTTTGTCTTCTTTAATGGTGAGCATTGGCAGGGCATAAATGGTCTTGTATGAGGTGAGGGGGGCGTTCAATGCACAGCCCAGGATGTCCTGAAAGATGAGAGAGAGAGAGAGAGAGAGAGAGAGAGAGAGAGAGAGAGAGAGAGAGAGAGAGAGAGAGAGAGAGAGAGAGATTGATCATGTTATCATTACTGTTATTTTATAATAGAATAATATAAATATAATAAAAATGTATGACGACAAATCCCACAGAGAACAATGTTCATTTTACATTTTAATTGAAAACAACCGTTCCTATCATTATATATGAATAATATTATTAAAGAGACCATATGATGCTATTTTAAAGGTCGTTATTTTGTTTATTGGCTGTACTAGAATAGATTAACTTGCTTTAATGTATAACAAACACATTAATTTCACACACTGTACATTACGTTTCTACCCTGATTCTGAAAAGGCCAGTGTGCTCTGATTGGCCAGCAGACACAATGCGTTGTGATTGGCCAACACAAGCGTGTTAGAAAATGTAACGCCTCTTACCATAATCGCGAGCTTCAGCTGCCTTTGCTTCTAAAGCAATTGTAAACACAAACAGTGAATAATGTTTCCGGTATTATTGTATCAGTTCAAGCAGTGCGAGTTAAGGCCCCGATATACTTCAAGCGAAATCAAAGAACAAACTGATGTGACATTATTTGGTAGTATGAAGGTGTTTAGCTAGCCTGGTTAAAACCAGACCATTATCAGTTATGGTCTGGCAAAGCGTCATAGACAAATCATTTCCAGAGGGGCGTCACCAACGGACGTCGCGGATAGACCTAAACCCAATCAGAGCGATGAAGGAGATGACGTATGCAGAGCGGCGGAGACACATCTCCGAGTGTTGTTCTTTGCTCGGTTTTTAACAAAAAGGAAACGTTCAAAATGCTTAAAACAGACGCGATAGCCGATTCGAACGAGTGATGTTCGACGGCGGCATCCATCTTTGTAATGTAGGCTACAAAATCTGCTTCAAAATCCCAGCGCTGTCGTCATCGTGTAAAGCCCGCCCCAACGTTTCTGATTGGTGCCTCGATTTCGACGGATTGGAAATGGGCTTGAATGAACTCTTTGCCAGACTAACTTTCAGAGCAAATCTAAATTTGCCGGAAGTTGTCTGGGTTTTCCCAGGCTAGTGTTTAGCGACATTTTAAACAAAATCAGGCCAAAATGAACTTCGTTTGGAGTTCGAAACAGCTTGCCAGAGAGCTTTTCATATTAATATATACATATTATAAACAATATATATATAATACACACTACTATTGGTCCGTGGCGATTATGTAATAGGTAGGTGTGCGCTGAGGCTCCGCCTTATTTCACATGGAAATCTTTTCTGGTTCATTTCCACTGTTGGAGGCCGTAGAGGTCAGACGTCCGCGAGTTAAAACATGAGCACAACACGGTTTATAGTAGAATAACTCACTTTTCTGGGAGACTATGACTTTTGTGACTGCAGATCTTGTACATGCATAAACAGACACATTACACACCTAAGGAAAGGAAAACATTTAAAAGCATCATATGCGCCCTTTAATGTTAGTAATAAAAATAGTACAACAAATACTACCATGCTTTTTCATTTAAATAACATGTTACTCTTAAATTTTGTATTTCATATTCCATTTCCTTTTTTAGGGACACACACCTGGCCCATGATGTTCATGAGCACCGGAACCTCTCCGTTCTCTTTGGTAAAGCCCTGGTAGGACATGTTCCTGGCTGACCGCTGTGTGCTGATGAACAGGTCACCGTTGGCCGTCTCGAATATGATGTACTTCATATCCGGCCGAATCCAGCAATTCGTTTGACCAAACATGGTTTCAGGCCTCAGAGTCGCAGCAACCAGAAAAATGTTCTTGTCCTTAAGAACACTGAAAACATCGAAAAAATGGTATTTACAAGTACCATGTTTTTGGTACCATGACATTCTGTGGAGTAACATGATACAGAAATATGTCAATCATTCAAAACCGTAATATTAGGGATTTTACCTCAATTTTGCTGGGTACGGTTCCACAATCTTCATCTTAATAAGAGTGTACTCTTGAGGACCAACTCCCTGTAATACAGATCATTACTATAAGACACACATATCCATCCTATTTTATACCAAAAATTAAAAATACCGCCCACCTCTCCTGTCTGTCTGTCATGGTCCATGCAGGGCTGCCCATCTTTCGGAGAGTAAATGGTATATCTATAAGACCCCAAAAAAAAGGTTTCAAAAACTTGTAAATAGACTTTGACGCTCTTCACCGAGCGCTTACACAGATACACACGGGATCAGGCGTCTCTCAGCAAATACATCTAGTGATCCACTGATAGACGCCTGCTTTCAAACGCTCCCGTGTGTATCTGTGCGAGCGCTCAGTGAAGAACATGCTTTTGAAGCGTTGATAAGAGCCAATCACAGATAGTGCGTGAACACAATGGCCAATCAGAGGTGTTTAAGAATCCGCTCAACAGTGTCAAAATGCTAGAGGGAAAAGCTTGTATAGTCACATTTTTTAAAATTCAGTACCAACTTGGTACCGAAGTCGGTACTTTTGACAACACAACCTTACACTATTTACATCAAGAGGTGCATCACTTTTTGGTCAAGATCTTGTATTCACAATGCAAGAGTCCAGCACTCTGTAAAGTCTCCTCCAGCACATCCCAAAGTAGACTTTCAATGAATTTAAGGTCTGGAATTCATGTGTGAAAATGATTCTTCATGCTCAATGTGTACAACATTGGAATATTTAGACCACTCATATTATTGATTGCTGTCAGGATGTGAAGAGAGTTTCAACCAGTCTAATACAGTGTTTATGAAACAAATTGTCTCCCTACCTTTAATGATGCATGTTAGATTTGTGCAAATATTAAACTTTGGTGTCACAACAACTATCAACTATCAGTATTGAATAACAAATAAAACTTGTATATTGGTTTCCCTCCACCAGTAACAAACACATTGAATACTTAAAGGGTTAGTTCACTCAAAAATGAAAACGATATCATAGTTCAATTAAGTCATAGTTCAATATTTGACCATACCTTTTCCCAAACTTGATCTTTTTTCTCTCTTTCAGAGTGATGAACTGCCACCTCACAAAAGAGTCGTAGAAGGGGTTTACATCGGTCGTGATGAAGGAGCGACGCCAATCAACCTACAGCATTAAAATGGTGCATTTTGCATTTAAATAGCAAAGTACAAAGTAACGGGCAGAACGACAATGGTTCAGGTGAGCTTTCCCTACCTTGAGCCCCATTTTCTTCAGGTCTTCTACAGCAAGAGGAGGAAAATAATCCAGCCAATGTTCAGCTTCAGCAAACTTTACAATTTCATCGTCCCGCAGGCCCAGAGACTTCATGATGTCCCACTGGAACTTGGCGCTTCCAGACTTTGCAACAGCTTTGCTCTGCCAATGGCGTGACATTCGAAAAAAGAAACTGTATTAATTTTCATTAATTATACTACAATATTGATCATTCATGGATCAAACCTACAACATTTAAGTTATATATATATATATATATATATATATATATATATACAGAACATTTACCTTCTTGCCCTTTGACTTGTCCTTGATGATGACCTCATCAGTGGTCGTCTTCTGCTCTTCCTCCTCTTCATCTTCCTCAGGGAATTGGGGCGGGTATCCATACAGCTCCATTTCCCTCTTCAACTTGTCTGCACACGCCTGGCAGACATAGATATGTTATATTATATTATGTTGATTACAAAAATGTACAGATCTGAGGAGCAGAAGAGTTTAAACTACTCACTTTGATGGGCATCCCAGTGCAGTGAAGTCCAAATGGGAAAAGACACAGCTTTCCTTTCAGCCGCTGGTAACCCATTGCAAACTAAACGAGAAATTAGAATTGAGTCATACATTATATGACATGATGATGATGATGTCTATGATATATTCTTTGATTGGCTTTCAAACTCACCTCACACTTTGACAGGCAGAACGTATGTCCGAGATGAAGCCTCCCATTCATGTAAGGGTAGGGAAATGTGACCATGTACTTGTTCTTACTGGGTAGACAGATAATAATACATTATTTAGACATGATGAATATAATCTGTAAAACCTTAGGAAATATTGCAATATATATAAAACAGACTCACTCTGTACTTCCTCCAATGGTGGTTGGAGCGTTGGTCTCAAAAAGCTTTTCCTTCTCCCATTTCTGCTGAACCTCCTCCTCAATCTTCCTCAAAAAGTCCAGTTTTGCTGTTCCTTTGCGTTCCTGGAATGACATATTTAACTTAAAAATTAAACTTCTACATGTGAAATATATGGAAAAAATTATCCCTACACACAATATATATATATATATTAGGGGTGTAACGGTTCACAACGGTTAACATTTGAGGGCAGCAGTTTCTTGTCTTTCAGTTACATGATGTTACTTGAAAGCATTGTAGCCTACGATTCCTGCCAAACTTCCATGGCTACAGTTAGTAGTGTTACTACAGTAAACCCATGGTGAATGTTGCTGATCTGTGGACACTGGATAGTTCATTCATGGCACAATGTTTCTTCCTGGTTTCAGCGCTGTTTGATCCGTTAATAACGGAGAAATGTGAATGCTTCTCACTAGATCTCGCAGCGATGTTATTACTTCAGTGGCGAATTCAAATGTTTTCTTTACTGGATTTCGCTGTGTGCTGATGATTAAGATCGGCTCGCGCTGCATTGGTCCAAACTGATAAACGGTCCGTCAACCACACAATAACTAATGTGGTTTCGTTCCGCTTACATTACATTTGCCATTTGATGTTGGGCAATGTTGTGGTCACGCGAGCGTCTCTTCATTATGAGCGCGCTTGCCACGCGTGACGCGCCTACATTTGAAATAACGAAATTTTGGTCGGCAGGAAAAATGGTCCAAAAAACCGTTCGGTTAAAAAAATGCGTAGCTACCGAAAACCTCGTACCGAACGGTTCAATACGAATACGTGCATACCCCTAATATATATATTATATATACACAGTACACAAACAACTGGTAAAAAAAAAAAAAAAAAACACACAGACACACTAATAATATATGTTATTAACAATATTAGTAATGTTTCCAAAAAATGTACCGGTTGTGTGTGTGTATATGTATGTATATACACATACAGTAGTCAACATTTGAAGTGGATGAACTTTTTTGATCCAATTCAAATGTTGACTACTGTATACATATACACACAACCAGTACAATTTTTGGAAACAATACTAATTTCAATGTTTTTGAAAGAAGTCTCTTCATGGCTCAACGCTAAAAAAAAATTCTACTGGCCTAGGCCACTGCCAGTGGTTATAATTTTTACTTGCCCAGCCAAAATTTTGACTGGCCCCACAACAAAAAATGTATAAAGTAAAAGAAAAGAACATGGGCCTACAAAATAAGCCTAGTATTGTTTTCGTTATTTTTTTATACATGTAACCATAATAAATAAGGTCATGACACCAAGAGCTACTAGATTAACTAATTTAACAGTAAGTAATAAAATAGGTACAAATAATCAAATTAGGAGCAATAGCACAAATAAATACAACAGAACAAACTTATTTAGTAAACGGTGCTTTTCAGGTTTTTCATGTAGGTTTAAACACGAGATTTTCAGGTAGGTTACATAAATTGTAATCTAATGTATAACTAGATCAACCTTTATTAAAGTTAATCAGTGAAGAGCAGTTAAAGATGCATAAATAATGTTTTGAAATGTTGAAAATATAAAACGTTAAATATTGTAATTTGAAATTATTTAAAAACAAATGAAAAGATACTTTAAATGTGAAATTAAACCCACCAGTAGGTGGCAGTAGGTCACTGTTAATGAGTGAGTCATTGAGATTCAACCGATTCATCCAAACGGCTGATTCATTCAAGAAGGAATAATGAGTGAGTCATTGAATCATTGATTCAGTTGATTCGTTCAAAAAGCTGATTCATTCAGTAAAGATACCGTCGTCTGTTGCTCAGAGACGCAAAACAGTGATTTGTTTGGACTTTGTTTTGGAACTATTTTCGTTGGCGGAGTAGAGCGAAACAGGCGATTTGATGTCTAAAATGTAAGTCACCTAATATTAACTTGTTTATTAAACTGTACGTTGTATAAACTCAATATCACATTTGTAATCATGCTGATATTTGGAGAAAACGGCGCTTTTCGTGTAATATTGGTTAACTATATTAAATGATATAAATATGTAAGACATACAGGGGAATTTTTGCCCCTTATCTTGAATCCGGTGGCATTTTAAATGCATTTTAATAGACTGTCTAAAGAAGGCGCAGTAAAAGCGTAACGTTACACTCTAAATGTGCACGCGCGCTAGTCTAATCTACTACTAGACTAACGTTACATCACGTACTAGTGTATGCGTGCACTCGTTTTTGTTTGGTTTTTGTAAAGTGAGGAACATACTCGATGATGTCAGATCGTTAAATCAATATCATAGACGATATAAATCGCACACTTCTACAGCACTGGCCCGATCGGGCAAGAGACAACTGTCCCGAGCTTCGTTCACACTGGCCCCGGGCCCGGGCCATGTCTTACTGACCACAAACTTTGGAACAATAGTGTATATTTTTACAAAATATTTCTATTTTAAATGAAATGCTTTTTTTTTTTTTTTTTTATAAGTTTCGCAGGTTATATAAAAAAAAATAAGCAGCACAACTGTTTCCAACATTGTTAATAAATCATCATATTAGATGATTTATTAGCTTAAATCACAAGAATAAATTATATTTTAAACTATATTAAAATTCAAAACCATTATTTTAAATTGTAATAATATGTCACAATAATTTTCCGTAGTTTCATTCAAATAAATGCAGGTTTGATCAGCATAAGAGACTTCTTTCAAAAACATTAAAATAGTAACGTTAATGTTTCCAAACTTTTTAACGATACTGTGTGTGTGTAATCAGTTATAGTTACGTTAAAGTTTATTTAAATTGTTGGACATGTTTGGTATATTCAAATATGAATGAAAGTTTCGTCATCTTGTGATCTGTTAAATATAATAGCTTATGTTCATTAATTAAACTTCCAGATACCAAAATGGTAAATTTGTTAAGCTATAAACTGGTACTTGGGCATCACTAGTGTTCTGATCTACACACATCAGCACCTCTGATTGACAGCTGTCAACTCTATTCATATTACTCTGCCAACAACTTATTCCGACTTACAAAAGTCTTAATGTTGTTATAGAGATCGCTTTCTGTGTGGATCTAATATTTGCAACTACTTTTTGTTCAGGATTCAAAGAAAATACATGAACAACGTTAATATACACATATGCACGAAGCTAACGTTAGTTGCTAAAGATAACCATGCTGCTCAATGGACCGGTTTAATATATTTTTTTGGAGTTTGAGGTCATGAATCAGGCAGTGCTCCAAACCGCATGAAGTAAACAGTGCGAAACATTAAACCGGCTTAATATAAATCACATTTACCGTCATTTTGAATAACTTCAGCAGGATTTGTTGAAGAATAAAACCCACGCTGCACTCGGCTGATGACACCGTTCAGATACGTCACCGCCGGAAGGCGATTTGCATTATGGGTAATGTAGTTTTAAACGATTAGACTATTTCACGCACAGAAAGAAAACGATAATAATACAGTTTTTAAAATAGCTTACACACAACTTCTGAAACCATGGCTCCATTTCTCAAAACACGCTCACAAGATGCAAAATGTCAGTCATCTCTTGCAAAACCAAACATTTCATTCAAAACTATTTTAACTCTTCTAAAATTTGTGTTTTTGCATAGCTACACACAAACTGTCAATTGATTAGACACATACACGCCAAGCTACACACAAATGTCAAAATGAAACATGTAAAACACTACTCTCTTGTGTCTTTGGCTTGTTCAGTGTGCAGAGGAGTGTAGAAGTTTGTCACACATAGGCTACATGTGCACAAATACACTGTGCAGTATGTAGGCTATGCACAATTAATAAACTTTACAGTTATTAAACTGACCTGAATCAACACTGAACTGAAATTTTAGCTCTATAATGACAATGTTGGCTTGTTAGAGCTGCTTTACAGCAGAATTCGAGTTTGTTACTATATTGTGACGCTGCTTTGAAACAATCTGTATTGTGTAAAGAGATAAAGAAATATAGGTGACTTGACTTGTATGCAAACATATTTAGTAAATATATAATTGAAATGCAAGGGTGTTTCTCATTTCTCCGTGATCAAATTAGGTAGGCCTATTTACACTATTAACAGAAATGCAAGAGGGTAAAAATTATTTTTTTCTTTCTGAAAATATTGAGTTCTAAGTAATAATTTTAAATGCTGATAAAGTTTCTGTTATCAGATCTGTTGAAGATGTTTCTGTTCATGTGTGCCATGCAAGACATTTTAGAAATCCCGACCGAATTACGGCAATGTCCAGGATAAAGAATATGGTCACCCAATATTCATACAATTAGGGTATTACTGTAAATTACTTAAATTTTGTCCATTTGCCCATCTCTAAGTCATTCATTCCCTGTGTGACTTGCAAAGGCTTGCATATTGTTTGACACTTTGTGGCCTCAAAGCTTCAGCACTGCTACTCTGAGCTCGATTGCTGATGTCTGAGGTAAATCACACCCCCTCATTACCATATGGACTATGGAAATAAATAATAAATAAATGTGAAAAATACAATTATACATAAACAAGGAAATAAAATATAGTAGAAAGCATAACAAGTATACTAATTTATTTATTTTTAACATTTCTTTGTATATTTCTTTATGCATATATTTATGTGTATTTTTTTTTTTACATTTCTTACTATATTTATTTATTTATTTATTAGTATGTCAGCTTTGGAATTTCATAAATTCAATGTATTGACGTAATCTCCACTTTTTGTCATTGTTTTGGATCACACTATTATAATAGATAATAGTAAAGCTAACTAACATATTCATACAAAAAGCCAAACAACTTTAATTTTGATTTCATGGGGACTTTAAAGGATTAATGATCAAATAGGTAAAAAAAAAAAAAAAAAACTGAAATATTACGAACATTCAATATTAAATATTATACTTATGACGGAAAACTCTCACAAATAAGATTACTTAAAGTAATTATTATTAAATAAGTTACTAAAACAGAGACTTTTTTATATTTTGTCGTCAGACTCAGTCGAATGAAAAGTGGGTGTCTGGTAATGTGGGATGCAACATAGCATGTAAAAGCGTCTCTGTGATTGGCTGCCGAGGTTGCGTTGTGTGACGTTTCCCCGTGACGTTGCCGAGATCCTCCAGCAGCTTGTCCGACGTGCCAGTGACTACAGAAGGCCCAGTGTGTGTTATTAGACGATGCTAGTAGGAGTTGCGCATAAACACCCAGCCTTCTATCAGTATTAATCATATGCGCGTCAGGATGATTATAGAAAATGTTGACGCTCTGAAATCCTGGCTTGCTAAACTTCTTGAACCCATGTAAGTGATGAACAGTGATATTTGAAGCAGTGAAGCTAACTTGCGCTGCTAACATGCTAACCCATTAGCTGGAATTCATATTACTTATCCGCGCTGCAAACAGATATCGTTTCCTTTGATTTTATGTGTATGTGACACTTCAATTGTGTTCTATTCATTTATAAGCTCATAGTGTTCAGAAATGTAACACAACTTGTTGTTAGAAGCATGTAGCTGGAAGCTAAGCTAATAGGGTCTGCTGGCTGAGAGGGGTGGTCATCAAAACAGCCTGATAGTTTTCATAGACTGGCCAAAACAGGATCAGGCACAAGTTATTTTAGTTTTAGAGCCTTGGCATGTATGATCAGTCAGTATGAGTTTGCTTGGTGGTTCTTGTTTTAGCTGCCAATTTATCTTGAATGTATTGGATATCAGTAAACCCTAGCAGACCTCTTGGATAAATGTTGTTTCACCTGCATGGATATATTTGACTGTTGGATTAAATGGAAGACTTCTCGTCTTTTGCTAGTTTGCATTTACACAAATGAACCTGAGATCTTTTACAGATGTGATGCTGACCCATCTGCACTGGCGAACTATGTTGTGGCGTTAGTAAAGAAGGATAAACCGGAGAAAGAACTCCGAGCATTGTGTGCGGATCAGTTGGACGTGTTTCTTCAGAAAGGTATTGACAAAAAGTCTTCACATCCCTGATATTCTGTGTACATAAGTATGCAATTATTAGTGAATTCAGGCCCTTTCTTGTATTTACTGTGTCAATTCATGTTTCTTCTTGTTTTACAGAGACTACAGGGTTTGTTGATAAACTCTTTGATTGTCTAACCACCAAAAATTATTTGGGAAATCCAGCTGCTAAAGAAGAAAGTAAAATCCCAGTGCAGAAGCTTGAGGAGAAGGAAGAGGTAAAATCTGTTACGTCACATTTTTTATGTCACTGATATATCCATCAAAAGTGCAGATGAGTCCGGGCCATTTCTTTCTTTCTTACTATAACTCTAGAATGTGTTTTAAACTTCTTTTGGTTAATTCGTTCTCTGTTTCCAAACATAATGTTTTTCACATTTTTGTTTTCCTATCAAAACATATATTTTTTGCATTTAGTTCACGTGTATATTGGGCATTATACACCTTAATAATCACGACAGCTTCCAGTTCCTAGTGTAAATGCATAAATAAATAGTGTTAATATTTATACAATAACATTTGTTTTCAGCCTGCTCATGTTGAAGACGATAGGGATAACAGAAGAAGAAGAAGCCCATTGAGGAATCGCTCAGACTTCAATGAATCAAGGTTGGTTTCCAAGAGCCGCATCTTTACTCTATCGTTTGTGTTGACATATTTTCTTCATATAATCTAAAGGTTACAGGTTCTGTTTTGTGTGGGTGTTAAATATTCTCAGTTGTCTGTCTGGTTTGTCTTATTTCGCTTTTAGTGCACATATTTTACGTATATATATATATACACTCACAGATGAGCCAAAACATAATGACCACCTGCCTAATATGCTTATATGGTCCTGCACGTGCTGCTAAAACCGCACAGAACCCCAGAGGCATGAAGTCTACAAGAGCCCTGAAGGTGTCCTGTGGTTTCTGGCACCAAGACGTTAGCAGCAGATCCTTCAAGTCCTGTAGGTTGCGAAGTCTGGAGAGTTTGGAGGCCAGGGCAACATCTTGAACTCACATTCCTGAACAATGTGTGCAGTGTGCTTTATCCTGCTGATAGAGACACTTCCACAGGGAACACCGTTGTCATGAAGGGGTATACTTGGTCTGCAACAATGTTTAGTAAGGTGGTACGTGTCCAATTTGTGTCCACATGGATGGCCAGACTCAGGGTTTCCCAGCAGAACATTGTCCAGAGCATCATCACACTCCCTCCAGTGGCTGGTGCTCGTCCCACAGTGGATCCTTGTGAATCACTTCCTCAGATAAACGACACACGCGTGATGTAAAAGAGAACAGGACTCATCAGACCAGACACCCTTCTTCCGCTGCTCTATGTACAGCACCGTAACTCGCTGCTTCACTACCATAGCACGATGCATCGTTGAAGAAATCAACTAGCTAGTCACGACTGTTCCCCACAGCCATATTTTCGCAATTGGTCGTTCGACCATGTTGGTAAATGATGTCACGAACTCAGTGGAGTCATAACTTCTTTTAAAGCTGCAGTCTGTAGCTTTTTTGGGTTAAAAATGATCCAAAATACATATTTGAGAAAATACATAACCAGCCAGTGTTCAAAACTCTCTGCTTGCCGTAGCTCGATTCAAAACGGTAAGCTTGTTATAATGTTTTTAACTCCAGTGGTACTGGTGGATTTCTGCGGGAGATTCGAGCATGTCTTTGCGTCATTACGTCACGTCTGCACACACACATCTGCACACACACATCTGTACACATAAAGAAGAGTCTCGGCTAGTATAAGCTATATTGCGTGTGAGGATGTTGGAGGTGGAGATTTATAGCTTTTTCTCACAGCACTTGATATAATTAAACTTATCATTTTGATGGCGGATCCAGAAAGGTTCAAACGACAATCATCAGTGACAACAGATTCACCCGCTGTAAAATACAAAAGACTTCGTTCGGACTTCGGAGTGGCTACAGAAAAAAAGAGACTGCAACCGGACCCATGCGAAAAAACAAGGATAAAATCGGAAGGACATTACATGTAGTCACGCAATGCTGATGTTGTTAACATTTGAGAACAAAGTATAATTTGCACGGTTTTGCGTGATATGATAACTTATAAGCGATTGTTAGATTTAATCAGCGCGATTTACTGCAATGTCAGAACCAGAACAAAACTGGATGTTTCTTACTTGTTCAGAGGACATTTTCCGGTGAAAATTATTATGTTGGTCATACTTCCAAAAAGAATAATCTGTGATTCTGAATGCCAGTATCCACACCGGCGCGGCGACTGACAGCCTCACAGTCTCCTCAAACATTGTGTTCATCCGCGCTGTGCCGTGTCGAAGTACAACTCGCGTAAAGTTGATAATTCCGCGAATGACTGCAATTGCAGATTTGGAACAGAGATGGCGACAAAGAGGAAAAACGCCGGACTGCAGCTTTAATGAAACCGTTTGAGATCGAATTAATACTAGATGTTTTGCTATAAATTACAGACATGGCATCTGAGGACTATCTCATTTTTCTCAGTTATTTTGCTTTATTTCCAGATTCAATCATAGGCTCGTTCTTACACACTAGAGCACTTTCTGTGAACAGTGCTTTAAATCTCTTGACAAACTAAAATACGTAAATGACATTTGTATGTTGGCTATTCTAAATGGAAGATACAGATTGTACTGAATGTCAGCTTGCTTATTTTGCTCAAGACAAGGATAGGATTTATGTCATGCAAACTAGAAACTATGCTTCTAACCTCAGGTCGAGAGCTGTCGTTCGTTGGAACGATGGTTTCGAGAAACACGAACTCGGAACCTGCGACCATAGTTGGTTAACGATGCTTTTGGGAAGCGCACCCCTGATCGGTCTACAGCTACGCAGAGTGTGATGCACTGAGAGTCGTGACACATTCCTCCCATAACTATCATTGAACTTTCGTGTGACTTGTGCCACAGTAGATCTTCTGTTGGCTCAGACCTGACGGGATAGTGTTCGTTCCCTCGTGCAGCGATGAGCCTCGAGCGCCCGACACCCTCTCGCCGGTTTGTTGGTAAATCCTCAGCACTGCTGACCCGGAGAAACCCACAAGCCTCGCGTTTTCAGAGATACTCTGACCCAGTCGCCTTGCCATAACAATCTGGCCCTCGATAAGTCGTTTAGATCTTTATTCCTGCCCATTTCTCCTGCATCCAACACGTTGATACAAGAACTGATTGTTTGCTTACCATCGAATCTACCCAGACCCTAATATGTGGCCTTGATAGGAAATGATCAACGATAATCGCTTCACCTGTGACGGCTCATAATGTTTTGGCTCATCAGTGCGAGTATATATGAAGAGTTCAGATGCAAAAGCCTCTAAGTGCCATTTGAAATTTTCTTCTAGAATGATCATTTTTATCAAGCTTGTATATTTAAGTTCAGTAATTTCACTTAAATGGCAATGAAGATTACCTATTAATTGTAATTTAAGTAAAATTACGGAACTTAAATATACAAGCTTGATAAAAATGATCATTCTAGAAGAAAGTTTCAAATGGCTTTTGCATCTGAACTTTTCATATATATATATATATATATATATATATATATATATATATATATATATATATATATAATTATCGTCAGTATATAAATTGAAAAGTTTTTTCTATCTGAATATATTATTTATTCCTGTGTTGTCAAAGCTGAATTTTGCATTATTCAGTGTCACATGATCCTTCAGAAATCATTCTAATATGCTGATTTGCTGCACAAGAAACATTTCTTATTGTTATCAGTGTTGAAAACAGTTGTGCACTTATTAATTTTGTTTGAAACCATAGTACATTTTACTCAGGATTTATTTTTTAATTCTTCTACAAAGTCAAAATAAATAGCATTTGAAAGTGAAAAGTGACAGTAAAGACCAACGCTGTCACAAATAATTTCTGTGTAATAAATTGAATGCATCATTCCTTGGTGAATAAAAATATTATAAAGATTACTGAACCCAAACTCTTGAACATTAGTGTACTAAGTATACCATAGTACTACCATGCTAGGTGTCTAAAACCCTCTTACACCAGACCAATATATGGAAGTCAGAGCCTGTGCATCTCACCTCAGGGCTAGAGACGACCGCAGGAGAGACGACCGTAAGCGACGGGAACTGGACCGTCACGGGAAGAGCGGAGAGTCGTACCGGGAGCGACATGATCGGCGAGGAGGAAGCTCACGGGGGAGAAGCTACAGTCGCAGCAGGAGCCGTAGCCGAAGCAGCAGCCATGGAAAGAGCCGAGAACGAGAGCACAATCAGAGGAGAGGTAATGACCGTCCCAAACCACTTCCTTCACATTACTTTCACCTATACTTATGTGCATTCGTGTGAAACAAGCAGTTCTTAGAAATGGATTTAATGTTTAATCCGTCAGTAACCTAATGCTGACCGAAAACACAAAAAAAAAATTTTGTCCAGAAAATTATTTTATTCAGAAATGCATAAGAAATTCTATTTATTCTTGGAAGTACTTAAATACACCTGTCATCTATATAATGAGCATTTATTTAGCTTTTTTTTTTCTATAACAAAAAAAAAAGTAAGGGCGATGTAACGATCCTGTCGAGCTGCAAGATTAATCGTGAAAGATTGCGATTTTGATTCAATCAACCCATGCGATTTCATTCCAATGATTCCCCAGTGTCTAATAAAATCTTTGACAAAATCGCACCGAAACGTTCAGATCTGCTTTGGTGCTGCCGCTGAGCCAGAGAGAGCAGTTGTCATGAAACTGCTTCACAAACAGGTTTTTTTAAAGCATACAGTATCAATATTTCTGCTACAGTAATTCAGATGATCACAGAAGTACTGGGATAAAAGTTTATAGTTTGGATATATATACACTGATGTCTATGGTAGCGATCAAAGTAGAGTATATCAGCTTGACCTTAACTTGACCTTCAAAAAAAACATTTTTGGATGAACCAGTAGGTGGCAACAAGTGACTGTTTGAAAGTGAAAATGTATTTGTCATTGAATCCTTCGTTCAAAAACGCTGATTCATCCAAGAATAAAACAAGTGAACTGAATGCATCATTCATTCAAACCGAGTAAAAAAAAAAAAAATTCATTCAGATTAAGCATTTTTAAATAGACTGCAGAAATTAATATTTTGTCGAAACCTCTAGTAAACTACATGTTATTTTGTTTAGTTGTCTGTTCAGAATCGTGGGAGAATCTTGCAGCTCTATTTAAAAATATATATATTATTTGTGAGTCTCAATTTATCTAGAATCGTGCAGCTCTACTTGTCCTGATATCATAAAGTGTCATTAATTTAAATTTTTTAAAGGAAAATTTAAGTACTTTGGCATACTCCTTTGTTGTTATTTCATTGGAAACACAACAACTCACTAATATTTGAAGGAAAAAAAGTACACCATATCAAAATCATGTGGTGCAAACAACATGTTGGGGGAAAAAATCTAAACAGGAAATGATATCATATTAAAAAAAAGCTTTATTTGAAAAATATATTAAAAAACTTAAAACAATATATTAAGACTCATATATGTGCAATGTGTGAATATGAAAATGTTTGTAACCTAGAAAAAAATAGATTCCCAAATCAATATTTTGTGGAGTCAGTAAATACATTTTTAATGGAAGAATTGTCACCTCTATTTTAAAGTAGAATTTTAAAAGATTTTTCTTTTCTTTTTTTATTACTGTGGACATTCTTATTTGTCTTTGACTGTGCTATTAATCAAACAACAATATTGACAAGAATTCTTCCTTTGCAACCAAGTCTTCAACAAATGAATCCTTTCGAATGTGTTTTATCTCAGCCGAGCACAGATCCAAATTTGATCAGGAGCGGAAGGACGCAGAGCCTTACAACCCATCCTCTGCCCACATGGGTAACCCACACCACCAGCAGAGCCACCCACCCCCCCTGCTCCCCCTTCCCCTTCCCCAGCACCAGTTCCCCCCCTCAGGGACCCCCGCCGTCCCCAACGCCGTAACCGTGGCAGCGCCGGCTCACCTGCCCGACAGCACCACAGAGAGCTGGTCCACTTACTTCACCAACCACAAAGACGGAAAGACCTTCAACAAGATCAGCACGCTCAAACACCGCTGCAGAGACTACGACGGTAAGTCCCAATTCACTTTTGTCAAGTTTGGTGTGATTATACTCGCATGAAAACATGAAGACAAAAAGCTATTGCTACTTTTTTTTTTTTTAATGCATGTTAAACCTAACATTTTGTGAAATGTTTCACTTAAAGAGTGATTGTAAATGCCACTTTCGCCAGGTTCACTCATACTTTGTTTGCAGAGCGACATAATAGATGGCACTCGTCTCTTCATGGAGGTGTAAAAACAAGTTCTGTATGACATGCAGGATTTCTTGTATAAAGATTTAAATGCAAAAGAAGTCCATTTTAAGTTTTCATATAAAATGTTTGTGAAATTACCATAAGAAAAGTAGCTACTTGTTTAAATGTTTTGCCACTTGCTTGAGCAACTTGATGTATAGATCAATATAGAAGTAATGCATTGAATAATACGTTGTTTAAATTTAGCGTTTAAACGTGAATGTCTTTGAAAGATTGTTTAACTGTACTGTGTACAAAGAGAATCGCAATGCTGACAAAACATTTTCAGCAACAACTTTTGGATTTGAAATAAAAAAAAATGAATAAATGTTGTTTGTGGTGTACAGCCGCGGATCAGGTGTGCACTGCAAACACATCATATGTGAAAGTATGTGTGAACCTGCACTTAGTTTGATATTTTAATACTTGAGGTCCAAATACGTTTTGCAGCCACTCTAAAATCAAAGTCAAATGATGTTCCGAAACACTGAAGCGTCTTGATATTCTCCAAGGACACAGTTTACTCTTCAGGGTGTCTGTTACTAAAGCGTCACTAATGACTGTGGTGTAGCAAACTCACCGCGTGGCCTTATGGGAACGGCTTTATAGCTGTAGAGTTTATATTTACCTCCCTGTACCTGGGGTATTTTTCACACTGGTGGGACTCGGAGAAGAACGTCCACAGGGATGACTTTGGGGTGGATGGTTCGCTCGATTTGTGTAATGATCTTAAAGAAACTGATTTGGCTCGTTGACGACGAGATGCGTGACTATCCATACAGCACTGTTTACATGGAGCAAACTCCACTGAAGAATGACCTCGGTAACACAACCAGAAGTTCAATCACCTTGACAAGTAGTGCCACCTCAAGGACACCTATATCATACAAGCCTCACATTTTAAACTGTCCAGAAAGACTGTTGTGATGGTGATTTTAAATTTTTTGTCCTTTTTGTTTGCAGAGAAAGGATTTTGTATACGAGGTGATCTCTGTCCGTTTGACCACGGTAATGACCCTCTGATTGTGGATGACGTCACACTTCCTACCATGATCCCGTTTCCACCACCGCCAGTCCTGCCACGGATGCCCATGCCCCCCATGACTGAACCCCCCCCTGGCATGCCCATGCCCCTCCCCCCCCACGGGCAGCCGCCGCCTCCGGGCATCTACCCCATGCCAGGTAAGTGTCCTTCGATTTCAGCATGCTAGACTAGGCTTTTCAGTTGAGTTATTAACCGACAAAACCTAGTCGATATATACATGTCAAAATCTGCTACGGGGCAATTAAATGTAACAAATCATGTAACAATGTATCAGAAAATTAAACATTTGATCAAACTTTTGATGATTGCCTTGATCTTTTAAACAACTGAGAAAATGGTGATCAAACTACATCACCTCACCTGTCAAGTTTACTGTATATATTAAATTCGACGACTACATGGACTCATCTCAAGATCACTCATTAAACAGTTTCACACAATTCTGAAAAAAAAAAATATCATTCAATTCAATCATAAAAAAGTATTGAAAATATTCAAATCAGGAATGTCAGAATCAGAATGTGTAGTTCGATCAGAAAAATGTCAGTCAAAACCAACGCATGTTGAGCGATGTTCACTAACTCGGTGAAGTTTGTCAATTGGATTGGCGTTTTTTCTCTTTAGCTGAGATGTGAACTATGTTTGATTTTTGGGTAATTCTAAACCGCGCTGTTGACTTTCTAAATGCTTTTTGCGTAGGCTAGTTCATTGCACGCACTTCCATTCGGAAATAGTACGTCTCACTTATTTCCGGTTATGTTTACTTTCAACTAGGGATGCACCGAATCCAGGATTCGGTTTCGGATTCGGCCGAATATTGGGCTTTTTAACAGGGTTCGGTTTCGGCCGAACCTTAGAATTTTTTTCCACCGAACCCTAGGCTTGCACTACGCGCGCTACGTCGATGACACGCTGCAGTTGGGGAAGGTGTTTACCTTAGGCTTGTTCAACTTGAACCGGCGCTGCACAGACCGATTGGTGAATGACATCAGAGTATATCATCAGTATGACATCAGAGCGAATAGAGAGCAGACGGCTCCTTATGCTTTTGAAATGCTCTCGCGGTACTTTGATGTCATAAACCGATCGGTCTGTACAGCGCCGGTTCAAGTCAAACAAGCCAGGGTTCCAGACTGCGACCAAATTGGTCGCATATGCGACCATTTTTTGAGAATGTGCGAGTTAAAATGTTATGTGGTCGCATTTGTGCGAGTGGACGCTTGAGCAACAGAACGCCGTTGTATCAGCTGCTGCAGTCCGTAACTTATGTTCAAAATGAACGAGTAGGCTACATCATGAATCCATTTTCCAAACCGTGTTTTTGACTTATTCTGAATCACTACGGTACGCCTATAATAAGTGTTTATATTCGGACTATTTTATCCCGGGTCGGCTCGGCTGCGGAGTAGCCCAGTGCCTGCGTGACTCGCCATAGACATTAACGGAGAGAAGTTCCGTCTACAATGTTCTTCCACAAGACACGTGCAGTTTATTTATTGACGAGCGTAGACGTCACGCGCATTGCACACTGAAGGTGAAACGCACCAATTACGAATTCACGAATTAAGGCATATAAAAATGGTCTCACGAAACACCGAGCCCCTTCCTCCTACGTCTTTTCAGCGGTTATATTTTCCTCTGTCGAGCGATTACTCTCATGATCGCTCGACAGAGGAAAAGGAAATTATTATAAAATGCAGAAGGTAAGGAGTGTGAGATTTCTGCTTTTTTGTTACAACTATAAACTTTGATAACGAAAAATCTGTATCAGTTTATTATAATACTCTAATCTTTTAAAATGTAATGCATACATTTGAATGTTTAATGATTTTTAAAAGATAGAAAGATGATAATAGACAGATAGATAGATAGATAGATAGATAGATAGATAGATAGATAGATAGATAGATAGAATATGATTCAAATGTAAATAGATAGATTGTATTTAATTCAAATGTAAAATGCTTAAAATTACAGATTAAAATTACTGTCCAAAATCCATGAAAATCCTGAAATTTGGCAATGATAATTAATATATTACAGGTATTTCTGCTGCAACCCAGAAAGCCTTTGCTAGCCTTGGTCCATTAAAACCACTATTCATCAGCATGCATTGATTAATCCCATGGCATGTAGCAAAAAAAAAAAAGAAAAAAAAAAGGTGCGACCAAATCATATGCTGGTGCGACCAACTGAGAAAGTTGGTAGCACCAGTGCAACCAGTGGAAAAGTTACTCTGGAGCCCTGCAAGCCTGTAGTGTTACGCGTTGTGTCAGGAAGAAAACAGACTCACGGAGGCGACTGGCATATCACAACTCGCACTTTATTCCCCAATCGAACTCGTGTAACTGTCTGTCACACGTTCTACCGTCCACAGTGTTACTTAACAAAATAAGATAAAAATGAGCGTCAAACAGAAATAACTCGCACTCATGGGGTGTTCGAGGCGCACGGCACATACAATACAGACTGCAGACAGTCCAATAGGGAGCGCGCAGCTCTTAAAGGGGACGCATCTTATTTCCACTCGTTACAGTAGGTGGACCGTTCGAATGCAGTAGGCTGTGAGAAAGTGAAAATGTAACTTTTGAGCAGAAAAAGTGTTGTTTGGCAGTAGAGCCCGACCGATATGGATTTTTGGGGGCCGATACCGATATTAGGGAGTAAAAAAAGCCCGATACCGATATATCGGCTGATATTATTTATGTGTATATTATAATTCAGTAGCAATATTATTAATGTGTATTAGTACAGTATACCAGTCAAAAGTTTGGACACTTTCCTATTGGTGTGTACAAACTTTTGATGGGTACTTTACACAGTAGCTATAAACAGAATAAATATATTTTATAAACACGTTTTGCAATGATCACTCAAATGTGGTAATCAAACACTTGTGTGACACAGATATGTAATGGAGGCAGGGGGAATGATAGAATGAGAATTATACAGCTGAGCTGTAACCAAACTAGTTTGCATTGCATGTTATATTATATTATATTCTAAATACTGTTGCATGATCTTCACTAACGACTTTGTACTAAACGTGAAACTAGGCTACTCTTAATGCAAAATGGCCCTATATAAAGTGTTATAATTATATACATTTTTGGAATATTGCTTGATGTTGTAACGTAGCGTTATCAGGCAGAATGAGCTTTAACACGGTGTCTACACCGGACGCGGCCGTTACTGCTCGCGTCGCATCAGCTGTTTACCCTAGACAAAGCAGAATCAGTTTACTTTTGGAGATCGCTCGTGCCACGCATTTTAATCAATGTTTCATCAACCAATTGCCTTAATAAATAAGAAGTAGGCCTAAATATAGCAGACAATATAATCGGGACTTCTCAGCTGCGCGCTTGCAATAGTCACAAGCTCACACAATACGTGACAGAGACTTGTAGCAGAGAAATCAATTCTGTGAATTACTAGGGCTGGGGTAAACGATTATTAATTAAACGATTAGTCTGTCGATTATTTTATCGTTTAGTCGACTAATCTAACGACTAATTGAACGATTCTTTTTTGTAACATGGAAATTGCAGGAGTGCACATTCAATGCACAACAATTTTGATCTGGTTCTTACAGAGTATCTACACTGTAAAATGTTTGGTAGGCTACTCAAATGAGCCCTATCACACTTGGATGTGGTGCTCATTTTAATGTTTTCAGTGCTCATAAAAAACATCCGGACTGATTTTTCGGTTTTGTTGACGGGGGTGGGGTTTACATGCGCTTCATAAGGCACACACGCACATTTGCACACACACGCGCAAGGTCTCTCGCTCTCTCCCTCGCTGCACGCGCTACACGGTTTGGAGCTCGCGAGCTCTAGATTCCGGGAGATTTTAACTAATTTGCGGTCATCAGGGAGCCGCTATCACTATGCGGGAGACTTGGGATGTCAACTCCATTTGACAAAGAGCGCAATTAACGACACCTTTACGTTTGGGACTAAATTTGAAGTATTCCCATACCTTCGATGATTTAGTGCGAGCTGGGTTTTTTAGGACTTTTTCTTTTGTTGGGACTTTTGCATGGCTTTGTTGTGAATTATGTGAAGAGGTTGCTGTTTCGTCCTCGATTCTGCAATGTTTCGGTCTCCCACGTGTGTGTGGCGAGCTGTACCGCCGGGAACGGTGCAAAAAAAAAAAAATCACAAGTAGGCTACTGCCCACCGGATGAAGAAGGGTTGGCTCTCAGTCTCCACAGGCTACATAAAATATTCATTTTATTTTATTTTTCGTTTTCGCATTCATGAGGAAAAAACAATGTTACAGACGCGACAGTTCAGCACTACGGACGTGAGCGCTCTGAAAGCGGCACTAAAATATGCTTTGAAACTCTCACATAGACATCAAACAGAAAGCACAAAACCTTTCGTTTCAAAGTGAATTTCGTTTTGTATTAATTGTATCTTAATTTTAATCAATGTTTCATCAACCATTTGCCTGGATTTAATTTATAAGAAGTAAATATAGCAGACAATAGATAATCTCGACACGGAGGCGCCTGCGGGTGAACTGGAGCTCGTCTCATGAACCGAAACTCAGCGTATAGACCTGAGAATTGAAATATATCTATATTGAAATGTCTACTTTTAAACAGAACAATTCAAAACGAAAGACAGACTCATGTAATCGTATGAAAAGTGCATTTCTCTCTGGCACGCGTTCACTGAAGATCGCGAGTCAGCATCGTCAACTTCATCTTTGGCTGACACTGACTGAAAACACTTGCCCTCCCTCCACTTTATTAATAAACAATTAAAATGTCTCCTTGCTATATTTGTTGTATTCATAATCATTACTTTTGCCAGTTCTTGTGACAGCTTTTAGGTGCTTTATTGGCAGCGCCACCCTTACATGAATCACTGCACCCGCATTTTTTTAAATATTCATTTATCGGCCATTATAAATGTCGATACCGATAGTTAGGAAAATGCCTAAAATCGGCCGATATATCGGTCGGGCTCTAATATATATATATTATATTGTAGAGCTGCACGATTAATCATTAAAAGGTCGCAATCTCGATTCACACACCTACTCAATCTTATTCCTCCTAAATGACAACGATTGGCCTTAATCTATTAAACGTTTGAGTATTTTATTATTTATTATAGTCTGATCACAGCGTGACATGCGAAGTGTGTTTGCGCTGCCGCTGAGCAAGAGAGAGCAGGTACCATGTTTTATAGGTATGAGTGAGTCATTGAATCATTCATTCAAACCCATTCTTTTAAATAATTCATTCAAATGAATTAAAAGTTTTAAATAGACTGCAGCAATTAACATTTTGTCAGAATCTTGCAGCTCTATTTTAAGCACAAAAAAAAAATATTCTCAATTTATCCAGAATCGTGTAGCTCTTATTATTAGAGTGATTTTAAAATCTTTAGAAGGTGAATGTAATTTATTTATTAATTTAATTATTCATTCTTTAATCAATTAATTTGTTAATTATGAATGTTAAATTATTTTCTCCTGTTTACTTTGTTTTATTAAAAATATGAATTTCAATTAAATGTCTTAATGTTTGACTTAAATCTTTTTTTTTCTTTTTTAACATTTTTCCGCATTTGAACCTTTGAGATCGTCGTTCGTAGATCGACTGGTAAAGGCTGTATTTCAAAGATGGCTCCTGTCTGTATACGCGAAGTTGACTGTATGTTTAAAATATCTTCTTATTAAACTGTCTGTACACTTACAAAGTTCTCAATGCTTCGGTTTGAAGGTAGGGACCCTCATTATGCTACCGTGTTAGTGTGGGTCTATTTTCAGCCTTGTTAGTGGTATTAACAAGCGATTTTTATTTGTCATTACACTATGCCCAATATACTAGCGTTATACTAGCTTTATAGGCTAAACTGTTTTCAGAGATAAAACTATTTACATTCGATAATCATGAAAACAAATCTCAGATAACGGTTGACTAGGTAACAATGTGTAATTAGACCAAAGGTTCATTTTGCGCCGGAGTTCTCCTTTAAAGAAGCTACTGGATACGGGGTTACAGAGGTGTCCCTTTGAAATGTCGAAAACTGGATTAATGACCCCACGCAGTGGCCAAATATGGACTATTCAGACATCTCGTGGAATCTCCAAGTATGTAGCCTATTTTTTTTTTTGTCATATACACACTCACAGTATGACAAACTAGACGATGAGGCCATGTCACTTGGATCATATTTCACTTGATTTAAGCTATTGACATAGTTTTGTTGTAGACTAGTTATACTATACTGTTGAAATAGTGGCAGGCTAGGACTAAAGTGGACTTGGCTGGTTTCTGCTTGTGTCTAGAAAGTGCTAGGACTTTGAAAGTTGTAAAAAGGTTTACAGTGTACGGCAAAATATGTATAGGACCAATGTATGTATGGGGCTGTCAAATTGGATGTTGTGACATTACGCTATCCTATCTAGCCTAGAAGGCTTGATCTAATGCCGTTCGTGTTGTTTCATGTAGCCCAGAGCTAGCCTGGCATGCCAGACCTACATCAGGATGTTAGGTCTGGGAACTCACCATTGACAGGACTCAATACGAGGGGCGGGATAAACGGTTGTCTTTCAAATTCCCTTTGCACTCAATAGGATAGCGCTACAACCAACCAGAGCGTTTTCCCACCAGCGGAGCTAGTTGATAGAGTAAACTTGATAGAGAAAAGCTTAACTCCAAGTCCTCCAGAGTCGCGGCCAAAGCCGATTCGAAAAACCGCTGTTCGCCAGCAGCAACAGCCATTCTTTGTTTTCAAGTAGCAGTGAACCGTCGCATCTCTGTCGTCATTATGTTAAGCCCGCCCGCCGACTCTATACACGATGTGATTGGCCTGACTAGAGTTTGGTTTTTCCAGCTCGAAAGTCAACGGAGAGTTGCTAGACTACACTGGCTGCAAAATAATTTTTGCAGCTGCTAGGGGGAGTCTAGATTCCTAGGCTAGCCCAGAGCAGTGGTCGTCGAAAAGTCATATAGGCCTAAAGCACTATCTAGACACAAGCAAAAAAACAGCCAAGTCCGCTTTAGTCCTAGCCTGCCACTATTTCAACAGTAAAATCAGTTAACAGCCAAGGTAGCGTGCCTAGTGAGAGCTAATCACATAACGTTAGCTGCTAGCAGCTTCGTCTTTCTAACTAGTATAGCTAGTCGACAACAAAACTGTCAATAGCTTAAATCAAGTTAAATATGATCCAAGTGACATGGCCTCATCGTCTAGTTTATCATACTGTGAGTGTGTTAACGACAAAAAAAAAAAAAATAGGCTACTTACTTGGTGATTCCACGAGATAGTGGTAGATGTCTGATTAGTCCATATTTGGCCACTGAGTGGGGTCATTAATCAAGTTTTTGACCATTTCAAAGGGACACCTCTGTAACCCCGTATCCAGTAAGTTAGCTTCTTTAAGTTGGTGCCATTTTTTCTCAGGGGAATCCGTTTGTCCGTTTGCCCCAAAAGGGTGGCGTTACCCATCGATGACGCAAAAGTAGCGTTGGTCTATACAAGTCGCTTGGAATACAAGAAGCAGAATGTTTTAGGTAATACAAAAATTGACTTGTGTTCCAGAAAATATGGTAAATGCATTTGTTACCTGTTAATTTTTAGGAATATTATTCGTTAATTTTTTAACTCTTGGACGATAAAACTTGAGAATGACTTTATATTAACAACAACTCGGAACGATTGTCCTAAAGTGCAATAATGGAAGTTAGCTGTAAATGTTAGTGTGCTTGAGTTTGCTCTTGTCTTGTTTTAGGACCTCCTCTAATCCCAGCTACTGGGATAGACACTCCACCCCACTCCAGAACCAGAACCTCTTCCCCTTTGGCCCTGCCTGGAGTGGGACCACCTCCTCCTCCACCTCCACCACCACCACCACCACCACCTCCTTCCTCTTCTTCCTCCTCTTCTGCCTCTCTCCATCCTCAATACACTCTCTCTGAATGTAAGCCACTGCGCTTCTCTCTCCTCAGCTTGAGCAGTGGTGCTCAGAGCTTACTGTCTATGTGTGTGTTGTAAAGGGATCATGTCAGATTTCTGATATTCCAGCTACTTAATGTGTTTTTCCTGTCCATCAGAAATGCATTTAAATAATTATAAGCGGCCTTTAGAGAAGAAAGTCTGACCCCTTTAAAGAAAGCAATTGATATACTAAGCCTCTTTCCTGTCTGTTGGTGGTGGTTCTGGTCTTGTTGTGTGTACATCAGTTAGTAGGGGTGTAATGATGCATGTATTCGTACCGAACATTTTCAGTACGGGTCTTTCGGTTTGCTACGCATGCGTACAATATTGTTCACATTGATTTACTTTGTTGCGAGCAGAACTGGAAAAAAAAAAAACGGGACACAGAGTGAGCTGCTTGTCTTAAACATAAGGCTTTTGTTTTATATTAAAGTCCCCCTGTAGTCAATAATTGTATCCCATTCCAATGTATTTATCTTTGATCTCCAAAATTACATTTTTTTTTAAAAAAATCCTTGAAAAAAATGTATTCATGCCTTAAAAATAGCTTGAATGTAACTCTACACACTTGCCTTATTTAGTATATGCGGTTTTATGAATATGCAAATGAGCCCCGCCTCCACTCACTCACTCAGCTCAGAGATCCACTGGTTGACGATCACACGTTGATCTGATTGGTTACAAGGACGTTTGTGACGTCAGAAACGCCAGCGATTTCAAACCGTGTTTTTGAGACTGTCTTTGATTCACTGCAGTTTTAAGATGAAAATACTGTCGACTTATGAATTTACACATGGTTTGTCTTAAAGCATATTAAAAACACCACATAGACATATAAACAACATTTAAAAACTTGATTTTCACCACAGACAAACCTACCCTGCTGGCAGATGCGTGTGTAATCCGCTTGAGACGTGTTTAACTCAGCGCACAACTTGCGTATATACTTATCTGTAAATGTTACTAATGTACACATTTCCATCTCGCATGAACGATTATCTTAACAGGAAGCGAGTTTGTTTGACTTCACAAACTCTTCCTCCAATTACAACAGCACCATAAACTGCAGTGTATGTTTCATTTTATAAGCATACCTAGTTTGTTCAGTAAACCACTAAAAACAGTTTTTTTTTTCCTGCTGTACCGAAAACATACAAAACCGTGACTCGGGTTATTCATTCTGAGTAATTATTTTTCAAGGTTTTAAATGCAACAAAGATTGAGTACGTTTTAAAAGAAAATACTGTTTCAGTTTTTTTTTCTACTTCAAAGTTTCATGTTTAATTCAATGTGTCACTTGCTGTTTCTTTGTAATTATTTGTGAAATTTACTAGCAATTTCTGAGTGAAAATGGTTTCAAAGGCAGTTTTTTCAGTGGGGGTATGTGTGTGTGTGTGTGTCTGAAGGCTGCAGTGACAGACTCTGACCATGTAGTTGTGCTGCTGCTGCATCTTACACACACTGCATTTTCTGAATAACACAGAGAATTTGGAGAAAGTTCTCTCAAACACATGTGGTAAATGTTTAATTTATCGAAGGGAAAGAACCTCCTGTAGTGTCCCCCCCCCCCCCCCCCCCCCTGCACACAGTACATATGGTTTAACACGTCTTTGTTATGTCACATACAGACAGCTACGACCCCGAGGCCTATAACCCAGAGTCCCCAGCACTGACCAGCCCAGGCAGAGCTCAGTACCGGCATTTCATCCCTCGCATCCAGACGCAGAGACCCAACCTCATCGGCCTTACCTCTGGTGATGGACAAAACTCACGAGGTATCAGATGTAAAATATCAGTTCCAAACCAATGACTATTTTGCATGAGAATTTTAAACGTATTCATCATGACAACATCAATTTAAATTTGTTTAATGTGTGTTTTTAGCAGCTAACATAGTGATTCAGACGGAGCCATCTGTCCCGAGTGTGTCGAGCAGTGAGGCGAGGTACAACTCTGAGCAGGAGAACAGGAAGAGGTGTCTGCCGTCGGCTGATGGCCCACTGGTCAAAAAACCCTGGATGGACAAGTGAGTGATGAGCCACTACTCACTGTTTCAGTTGATCTTATTTTGCAGTCTTTCAAGAAAGTATATCGACCTTTATAAATTCACCACAAATGTGGTGTGTGTGATAAACTTTTGAATTTTTATTATTCTACTTTAATGATAATTGTGTTCAATGACTGTGATGATGCGTTTCCACAGTGCTGCATCATCAACATCACAAATCTAGTATGAATGGTAGTGTGGGTCTAGTCTGTACATCTAGTTTTCAATCATTAGGTGTTCAAGCACGAAGTGCTGAAAACCTATTGTATTTGTACTGATTTTTATTATTATTATTATTCTCCTGTAAAACGCATCGTGCAGCCCAAACCGTAAGTGCTGGAGAGTTGAAACTTTGTCAGATGGTAGTACAAAAATCGAGGAGAGGTTATCAAATTATGAGCCCAATTGGCCCATAGGTGGCGCTATAGCGATCAATTGCGCAAAACTGCTCATAACTCCTAAACCGTAAGTCGTAGACTCAAGTGTCTTATATCATTGGAAAGCTGGAGGCCTGAAGTAAAAAACGTATATCTCCGATTTCATTTCCGGTATGCAAATTTTCCCGCCATTTTGAATTTTGTCAAAAACCTAATTTTGCGAACTAGTCCCTGGTTTTTCGCCCGATCAAAACCAAACAAATGCATACATGTTCTCTGGAGTCTGATTATCAATCGTTATCGAAAAAAAGTTGAATTTTCGATTTCCGGTCGCTAGGGGGAGTAAAATGATTGTTGTGGGAGGAGCCTATTTTACTAAAATGGCTATAACTCGAAAAGTAAATGAGATATCTTCACCAAACTCAAGAGACATGTGTATGAGGACAGTTTGAGGTCACAGTAAAAAGATCGCGACGATCGAACACTAGGTGGCGCTATAACATAAAAAAAAACATAAAAAGGGCTATGACCACCTGACCGTTAGTCCGATTGACTTGAAAATTGGTATGCAGTGTCTTGGTCCAAGGCCCCATGTATGTGTATGAGGAAATTGGCGTAACTCAAAAAACATGGCCGCCATTGGCAAATGAATTTGAGCACCTATTAGACGAGGTTAACGAAGGCCGATCGGAACGAAACTCGATGGGCATGTTCAACTCATGGCCCAAGAGGTCTGTAAGAGTTTTGAAAGAAATCGGCCACTAGTTGGCGCTAACGAGTTTTACGGCTCTGTAATCACGTGGTGTTGCACACATCCCCACAATATGCATATCATTTGATAGATCTCCTCATGCTAAACAACTTTGCCTCTAGAACCATTGCTGTCAATTAAATCGTTCATTAAATATTCACGAATATGTTAAAAACCTACTTTTGCGAACTAGTCCCTGGTTTTTCGCCCGATCGGAACCAGACCAGTCTAGGTCAATTCTCTGGTCTCTCTAGATCAATAATTATCGAAAAAAAGTTGAACTTTTGCATTTTTCGTATGGCTATAATAGGGTCATTTAGAAAAGGGGCGTGTCCAAATACACTCAAAAGCCTATAAATCATAAATAAAAACTCAGAACTTGACAAAAATTGATGAGCATATGTGTCATACCATGGTGAAGAAGCATGCAAAGTTTCATGGAGATCGGACAATAGGTGGCGCTATAACTGTTGAAAAGCTTTAAAACCATGCATTTCCTATGGTAAATTGCCTGTATTGGCTGTAAATGGCCTTTTCCATCTATGATTGTAAAATTTTCACATCTTAATGTTTAAAAGTAGTGCAGTACAATTATCTGGACTCTCTAGATCAATAATTATCAGAAAAGGTATAATTTTTTCATTTGAATGGCTATAATAGTGTAAATTGGATGGCTATAAGATTTTGGATGGCTATAACAGCCAATAAGTGGTATTTTACTGCCCCCTGCTGTCATTTCATCATACTACTCCCTAATATTGTTATATATAATTGAAATGTAGACTTTATTAAATCATTATTTTCACATTTACAATCACATTTTGTCCAAATTCATCTATTGGAGTATTATGGACTGCATTTATTTATTTTATTTATTACTATTTACAATTGTGTCACAGGAAGGCTGAAAACGAAAGTATAACGTTGGGCCACGCCCCCCAAGTACAAATTCACTCATAACTCGAAAACAGAAAGTCTCTGCACGCTCAAATTTTGATGGTAAGGTTCTCTCGGGGTTCTTGATCCAAATCTATCGTCGCGGGGCTCGGGAACGCCCCCCGCGACGAATTCTTAGTTAATGTTAACTAATGTAGTTAACATTAACTAAGAATGAACAATACTCCTTCAGCATTTGTTAATCTTTGTTAATGTTAATTTCAACATTTACAAATACTTTATTAAAATCTTGTTAACATTAGTTAATGCACTGTAAACTAACATGAACTAACAATGAACAGCTGGATTTGTATAAACTAATGTTAACAAAGATGAACAAAAACAGTAACAAATGTATTGCTCATGGTTCATGTTAATTAATACATTAACTACTGTTTAATAAATGAACCTTATTGTAAAGTGTTACCGACATTTTTTATCTTTTTTATCTGCTTTCAGCATTGGCTAACAAACAAACGCTTAAAGCTTTTTTTTATTAGTTTTAATATAGTTTTATATTATTAAATCACAAAGAAATATGTTAAATGCATGCTTATACACCATTAAAAGAGATTTTCACAATAACATATCCCGTGTGTGTGTGTGTGTACGCATATGTCTACATATGAATGCAAAAGCTTGTGTGACCAGCAGAGGGCAGTAGAAGACCACTTATTGGCTCACTTTCATTTTGACACACTTGATTAGGGATGGGAATTGATAAGAATTTAACGATTCCGATTCCATTATCGATATTGCTTATCGATTCGATTCCTTATCGATTCTCTTATCGATTCTCATTGGGTGAGGGAATAAGTACAAATTTGTTTTTTTGTATTAACTTATTGAACTTATAACTTATTTTGTTTGTTAATTATTATTAACTCGCTGACACAGCACAGAGTATTAGGGGTGTGAACCTACAATGGTCTCACCGTTCGGTTCGATTCCGATTATCATGTCATCGATTCAGTTCAATTTGATATCTCGATGCATTACATGCACTGCATCCTCAATTTTACTTCAAAAGTGATGTGTGTGTGTGTGTGTGTGTGCCTGCGCGTGTTCACCCGTTCGTGAAGTCGCAGTGACAGAAACAGTGAGATTCCAGTTTAAGTTTCATGGGACTAATGGCCAAGTTTCATGGGTCTGTTCATGATGTGTGGCCAAATGTTTCTGCGTATTGGAGGTTAACTGGGCACCGGTTCTGAAGAAGAAAATTAACATAAAATAGTACTGCAAAAAAACAGTTTACTGTAGTGTAAAGCTATTCTATTGCTGTTATATATTTATTGTCCAACATTTACATTTTAGTACAATTACATTTATTTGCTGAATTCGTTTATTTCATTGAACTTATTTTTGTATGTAAGGTTATGTGTACCTCCTGGGAAACGGTCTAACGTTATAACTTTATGAACTTACATCACTTTATTCTTCTTACCTGTCACACTTAATGTAGAGATTAATATAATTAATTAAATCCTTGAACTTCCCTGTCTCAAGTTATGTGGGGGAAAAGCCTAGTAGCAACTTCTTTTTAACGGATATAACGTTAACTGTTGTGAATTAAAATAATCACCTAATTATTTCAACCTAAAAATGACCTCTGTACTGGACTAAATATATGTACAATATATGACTGCCGAGTCGCTTTCACCCCAAAATGGCGGACGCGTAGGGCTGCTGCTGGGCGCTGGTGTTGCAATGGAACGTTCTATTGGCTTTCACTTCTTGTCAATATACGTTCTTTGCCTGAACTAACAATGAACAGCTGGATTTGTATTAACTAACGTTAACACTAGAAGTGCCAGAATTCCATAACTACTAGAACTGCCACAAGCGGTCATTTTGACCGTTAGATTGCAAACTCTATAGCTATCTTTAATGATAAATACCCAATTGAGAGATTAATGCATTTGTTGTATTAGGATATCTTTTAAAAACAAAACAACACCAAACTGTACATTTTAAAAAGTTTAATTATACATTTATAAATAATAATATCAGTAGCCCGTAATTATCGCATAGGGCCTATTCACAACAGAGATATATTTCCATATCCCTTCAACATAACTCAGAACAAGATAATAACAACTAAAAGTATCTTATTTAGATATTCTTTTGACAGTGAGAGAGTCAATGTCACGGTTTATGAATTCGCTGTCTCCTTTCTCGTCTTGTTGTGTGTGTGTGTGCGTGCGTGGTCGCTGATCAATGCAGCTGATCAGCACGTGCGCTCTGATCAACGCGCCAGCTGCAACTGATCAGCGATTCGACCCTTTTCAGTGTTACTGTTCTCGCCTAGTCGTTGGGTGTTTCTCAAAACCAAGAATGCAAAGAACGGACTTGTGTTCTTGGGGAGAACGCTCTTGCTAGTTGTTCTTGGAAGAATGAACTCACAAGGTGACGAGCACACAGAACGCTGCTGACAGTTTGAGACGATGTGTTCTTGCTGGTATATTGAGCAATAATACCCCCGCACAGACACCGTCTGCAGTACCCAAACATAACGAGAATTGTTGACGATAACAGCCAGGCTGCAATGGTCTCTTGACTGTGGGGAAAAACGAGTCTGTGAGCAAACTGGCCGGTTGGCTCGATAGCTAACGTTACACCCGCAGGCGCTTATGGAGATTCTCACTTCCGAAAACGTTTGAGCACATTTTCGATTAGCCATACATTTTCGTAAAATGCCAATATTTGAAATCTACAGTTGATTTCTCGCATCAAATGTTCTCAGAAGTGAATTTAGTGATGAAATAGTGTACGTAATTGTAGAAAAACGAAATACTGTATTGACCTGCCTCTCCTTCCTCGAATGCCGAATTGAATGCTGGGATATTTCTGCCGTCAAGTTCACACAAGTTACCAGCCGATGCATCCTCGGTAAAATGGGCGTGTCAAGAACACATCCGGGATTTTTAACTGTTCTTGCCAAAATGCAAACTTGTGTATTGGGACAGTACTTGGGCCACAAAAGATGACGTTTCACAAGAACACAAGGACACAAGTACAGACAAGAACACAGATTGAGAAAGGCCCTTTGTCAGATCGTTGTGGATTTTTCCTGCGTGTTTGTTCCCTGCCTGTATCCATTTTCCGTGTGTCATCCCGTGTTCAGCACTCCTGGTTCAGCACTCACTCCAGCGTCCCTGTGCTGCCAAGGGCTTCATACCGGACATTTGCACACCTTGACTCTCCCAGCATCTGACCAGCTCTCAATAAACATATCTGTCATTTTGCAATTGACTCTTCTGATTATTTCCTAATAGACAAAGGTCAACCGCGAGAAATGTAACAAAAGAATACCGCAAAATTCATTACGGTCAATATGACCGTCTATGGCCGAAATAGGTAAATATGTTCATTTGTTTGTTTGCCTTTTGTGTAATTTATATTAAAAACATTTTAAATGAAAATACAGACACTTTTAGGAAAAGTCAGGTACCAGCAGGATTTTTTTTTTTTTCAACAAAGTTATTGCAGATATAAAATTCAAAACGGTCAAAATGACCGTCGTGGCCGTTCTAGTGTTAACAAAGATGAACAAAAACAGTAACAAATGTATTCCTCATGGTTAGTTCATGTTAATTAATACATTAACTAATGTTTAATAAATGAACCTTATTGTAAAGTGTTACCGACATTTTTAATCTTTTTTTATCAGCTTTCAGCATTGGCTAACAAACAAACGCATAAAGCTATTTTTTTATTAGTTTTAATATAGTTTTATATTATTACATCACAAAGAAATATGTGAAATGCATGCTTATACACCATTAAAAGAGATTTTCACAATAACATATCCCATGTGTGTGTGTGTGTGTGTGTAAGCATATGTCTGCATATGAATGCAAAAGCACTTGTGAAAACACTTTATTAATAAGTAGAGTGACCAGCAGAGGGCAGTAGAAGACCACTTATTGGCTCACTTTCATTTTGACACACTTGATTTTCACCAGTATTCTGCACTAAAGCAAACCAGTTTTTCCATGTGAACTATTATAACACAATCATATTTTGTCAAAGTTTATCACTTCATTTTTATTGACACTTCACATTAATGCTAGCAATATGGTGCATCATGGTAAATCAAGATAGAAACATGGTAAATCATTGTAAACAATACTATTACATGGTGTATCATGACAAATCATGCTACAATCCTGCGGTAAATCATTCTAGAATGTGGTATATCATGGTAAATCATCCTATAACATGGTAAATCATGCTAGAATCATATTAAATCATACTAGAATACGTTCAATTGTGGTAAATCATGCTAGAACAGGATAAATCATGGTGATTCATACTAGAACTTGGTATATCATGGTAAACTATGGTAAATCATGCTAGATTCATGGTAAATCATACTGGAACATTGTAAATAATGAAAAATCACACTGAAATGGGGTATATCATGGTAAATCATGCTAAAACATGGTCTATTCTATCTATGATCTCAGTGGTTAAATGCTTGCTACATACAACTTAATGTCTTCTGATGCTTTTGTGCTTAACGGCCTTAAAGGCCTTAACTGCTTGAACACCGCTAAATGCTGCTTGCAGCTTTAATTTTTTATATATATATATATATATTAAAAATAAAATTATTTTATCTTTCTCTTTTCTGACTGCTGAATTCTCTCTACATTTGTTTTGGAAAGTCGTGGAAACTCTATCAGGGATTTTGTTCTTTTGCTATTGGTGCAAATGGGAATTCATTTTATTTTTTTATATAACAAAAATTATATTTGCTGTTGTCTCCCATTCACTGTTATTGAAGTTTGCACAACTATGAGAACTTCAGAGGACCCTGAAAATGTGAAAAGGATCCAATATTGATTATTATGCTTATTATTACTTCATTAATGTACATTTGTCGTCTGTTTGCTCATAAAAAAAACAGTAGTATTTTGAAATATTATTACAATGTAACATAATGGTATTCTATTTTAATATACCTTAAAATATCATTTATATAATTTATTTCATTACTCCAATCATTAGTGTCACATGAACCTGAATATATTCTAATATTTATTATCAAAGTTGAAAACAGTTGTGCTGCTATTTTATAACTTGTGTGTGTGTGTGTGTGTGTGTGTGTATATATATATATATATATATATATATATATATAATTTGTATAACCTGTGATACTTTTTTCAGGATTCTTTGATGAATAAAAAAAGAACAATAATATACACTACCGTTTTTCAAAGAAATTGATCATTTTATTCAGTGTTAAATTGATAAAAAGTGATGATAAAGATTTATATTGTTAGAAAATATTTCTATTTTGAATAAATGCTGTTCTTTTTTACTTTTTATCCTGAAAAAAGTATCATAGGTTACTAAAAAATATGAACTGTTTTTGCATTGATAATATTTGAGTATTAAATCAGCATATTAGAATAATTTCTGAAGGATCATATGACTCTGGTGACTGGGGTTATGGCTGATGATAATTCAGCTTTGATTTTCAGAAATAAATAATATTTTAAAGTATATTAAAATAGAAAACCATTATTTCATTGTTACATACTTAAAACACAATATTAATAGTTAACACAATAGTTTTTTCTGTATTTTTGATCAAATAAATGCAGGCTTGATGAGCAGAAGAGACTACTTTCAAAAGTATTTTTAAAAAGTAATTTACAAACTTATGACGAGTACTGTATATCAGAATGATATAAACTTATTTACTTTATTATAATTTATATTATATAATAAATTATATTATATTTACTTAATTTACTTTATTATACATGCAATCAATTATGGATCATTATGCTAATTACCTTTTAAATGTATGTATTGTTAAATGTTTATTAATAATTATTAATTTTATTTACATTATTTTTAGTGTCTATTAAAGCTGCAGCAGGGAGTTTTGAGAAAACGTTGACTTAGCCTGAAAATTTGAACAAGCACAACTTACAGGTCCCACCCCCTTGCTCTCTGCTGCGCTACAGCCCTCCCTCCACAGCTCGTCCTCCACAGCGGAGCCTGTCGTGAACGCGCAGGCTAGTAAACAGGGCCACCCATAACGGGGGATAAAAAGTTATGTGGCACATTCACTAATAGGGACTAAACGTCAATAATATGCTCTACATTGACTATGGCCTGCCCATACTTTGACAACAAACTTGGTCCTCAAATCATTATGTATTTTGCAATAGCCTACATGTAACTTTATAACGTTGCGCTCTTTCTATAAGTTATAAATAGCTAGTTAATATAACGGTAACTAACGTTGCAGTATGTAAGTAATTATTCTAGCGATATATAATGCTAGATAAGGTGTGCTAGTACATTATTTCAGCAACATGACAAGCCAGTGAATTAGCAGGTTTCAATTGTTGCTTAGCAGAGTGCGTGACATTTTATCTACATGTTATGCGGCTAGAGTTTTGACACCGAGTCAATGGGCTCTGTGTAATTCTTTCTTTTTCGCTTGTTTATCGTCATCAGTCTTTTTCCTTTTACCTCTTTGTTTTATGAGCAGGTGTCACTCGAGAATTGGCCGTTTAGGTTGTTTCTCCGTCAAAAGCACAGCTGCGGCACGCCGGCAATCTTGAGTTTGAACGACGGCTCGCGCTGTGCAAGAGAGGGGTGTGATCAGCGCGTACACGAGCGTGATTGACACTGCTAAGACATTCCTCCTGGCTCTGATTGGTTGTTTCTGACCGGGAGCGTGTATTTCTTGCAAATGGCAATAGGACCACTGGGAGGAGCCAGAGGAGCTTGATTTTTACACAGATTATCTGTCTCATATTCTACTGTCAGGACATAATGACAGTTTTAGCAAATACATGTTTTCAAAAGTTACCTACAGGAGCTTTAATTCATATTGATATCTTGGAACACAAAGGAACCTACAATGATGCAGGTGGATGTCCTGATTGAGATGTGTAATGTGGTCTTTCCTGTTTTACAGACAAAACTTCAATAACCAGCATAAACCCATCTTCCCGAAAAAGATTTATTACGTCAACACCAAACTAGAGGTCCGCAAAATCCCCCGGGACCTCAACAACATCACCAAACTCAATGAGCACTTCAGCAAATTTGGAACCATAGTCAACATTCAGGTAAACTTTCTGTGTAGATTAGATTATGAACTACATATTTGCTATTGTTCTGTAGCACTTTTGTTACACAGGTCAACGAATGTAGTTGTAGTGATTGTGATGTAAAGCTGTGTCCTGTGTTGTCGTTTCCACAGGTGGTGTTCGGGGGCGACCCAGAGGCAGCACTGATCCAGTACACAGCCAACGACGAGGCTCGGAGGGCCATCTCCAGCACTGAGGCCGTTCTCAATAACCGCTTCATCAGAGTCTACTGGCATAGAGAGCCCACATCCAGCACACAGGAGCAGGGACCCGGTCAGAACACGAACCCTGGCCAACAGCAGCCCACGACACACAAGGTCCGGTACCCACTGATGGGTTATCAGATTCAGAGGAAATTAAAACTGGAATGCACAATACATTATATTTCTATCTATGCGATTTCATTGTGGAGAAAGTTTGGAGAATGAGCTCTTGCTGCCCAGCCCTACTATTGATCGGTCTCGTTTCCCCCATAGAGAAGTTTGTGTCCGTTTTAATAGATTGTTAACTCAAAAATGCTTGGTGATATCCTTACCGTGACTGTTCATCCATGGTTCCAAACTTTGTCATTCGTTTACATACTTTGACTGAATTTTGTTGTGTGTGCAGGTCATTAAGCAGCACCCTGCAGGAGCTTACGTGCTGAATAATACCTTCCCCAAACACCAGACTGCCACGGGAATCATGGGCGGCACTGAACCCACCAGCCCGAACCAAGAGCCATCAGTGGTAAAGAAAACACTTGAATGTTTTCACACATCTGTTCAGAGAGAATATGAATGAGCAATATCACACGAGTAGGAGTGCGATATGGCTCTATGTCAGCAGGGCTGTGATTAAGCCATAGGCACAAGAGAGAGCCACATGGCACGGCTACGAGTGTGATACTGCATTTATACGAAAGTTTGTCGGCACGAGTGTGTAAATAAATCAGAAACGGCAACAGAGTGTCTTCAAAAACCCTGTTTTGTGCAGAACTACTTTCTTCCGCCACAGATTCAAATCTCATTGACAGTTTAATAGTTGAGCCCGAGCTTCCGTTACTAAACGTCACTTTAGAACTAGTAACGAAGGAACGTTAAGTCGCTTCATTGGAGAGTATAATGAGAGAGAGAGTAAACGAGTTCATTCTTCAGGTCAATCTTATATTCATAATAAAAAATGTCCTCTGAGGAAAACGATATCTTAGTATCTTTTTAACAGATACGGGGATTTCCCATGATAGCGCTAGTCAATGCATTTGCCGGTTGAATACAATGCATTTGTCTTTAGAAATAACCTTGTTTCCAACCCTGTTCGGGCCGATTTCAATATAAAAGTCTTTGCTTTGCTTTGCTTGACTCGCTCATAAAGACTCTTGTCGCCATCTAATGAAGTAATAATGTAACGTTCACTGAAGTAGAAATCACAATCACTAACAGACCGTTTCCCAATACCAAATACAGCATATTGTTTATATAAAATCAAATGTTATTTATTTAACAGTAATAATTAAATGAACAATAATAGCCATTATAAAAGTATGAGGTTTGTACAATAGGAAATAAACACAAGCGAAAAAAATCAGACAAAAGCACTCTATTTCTATTTAAATAAAATGTTGTACTATTACTATAGTTATAAAACTTAACTTTAACTTTACCCTTAGCCAAATCGATTTGCTCTGGAACAAGTAACCAAAGATTACCCGTTTGATATACCCAAAATGAATTGATATACCCACCCGTTTGAACACCTCATATTTATCCATTGTCTACTGTATGTAAGAGTCCCTGAGGAGTGGCCGAGATGAAGCTGTTCTCATATGGGGTAAGAATTCGTTCACAATTCTGCGCGCGCAAGATCACATTTTGAGCGCGCAAAATGACATTTCGCACGCGCGTGAACTGAGTTTTGAGGAGAAATGTTCGTCTCGCAGATAAGAAAATATTTCGAGCGAACGAAAATCAATTTTGCATTTAAAATAAGTATTTGGATGTGCGCAGACGTTCTCTTTCGCATGTGCAAAGTTTCACTTTCTTGCTCCTCTCATACCAGCCATAAGCGCTCTCGAAGCGCAGACGGCTCGCGTGCTCAACACAACCCAGCGTTACAATATGCCATAATTCCAGCCAATCAGAGATGAGGCTGCTAAATTCGGATTGGCTGGCTTGAAAACCAATCACAAGACTCCCTTGCAGCTGTGGACTAGGAAAAATACACGGTGGAAGATATTTATGTTTAATTTGTTTAATGGATTGAACACTTCAATTTAAGTTCAAGTAAACAAAAACATTAACAGCAGAGATGTTCTGGAAAAAGAACTATCTTACTAAAAAAATATACTGTATTTTTTTTATACTATTTTAGGATGGATAGTGTGCACATTGGGATGCAGGCTTGTTCCCCTCACTAAAAAAAAAAAAAAGAAAAAAAAAAAAGAAAGACGTGGGTAAAAATGCAAACATATATGCAAATATAACTGTAAGTGAAAATCTTGGATGTGACCCACAAGACTTCTATATAATTACTCGCATAATTAGATTTTTTTTTTTTTTTTTGCAGTGAGGGGAACAAGCCTGCATCCCAATGTGCACACTATCCATCTTAAAATTATAAGAAAATACAGTATTTTTTTTTTAGAATGATAGTTGTTTTTACATGACATCTGCTGTGAATGTTTTTGTTTAAATAATTCCAAGGATATGAAGTAGATTGATTATTATTTTAGCGTTATTACATTGCATTTCTACGTTTATTTGATGGCTTTTTTTTATTCTGATGTGAGTGATGTACCGTTTTTACACACTTATTTCATTAAAAGGGGAAAAGTCTGTCCATCTTGATTTCTGAAAATGTGTAACATTTGAGACCCCAGCTCGGTCACATTCATATTTCACTAATGTTAATTACTTACATTAGAAGTTAGAACTACCTCTTGAGGTGTAGCAAACACTGGGACATGCCATTATGTACAGTAATAGTACGATTTGATTTTGATTAAAAATAAGCTAAAGAAAATTTGCTTAAAATAAGCTAAAAAAATAAACTGTGATCGTCGAGTGGTAGACAATTGAACTTAAATAGAAGTGTTCAAGCCATTAAACAAATTAAACATAAACATCTTCCACCATGTATTTTTCCTCGCCCACAGTCGGTGATGCAGGGAGTCTTGTGATTGGTTTTCAATCCAGCCAATCCGAATTTAGCAGCCTCATCTCTGATTGGCTGGAATTATGGCATATTGTAACGCTGGGTTGTGTTGAGCACGCGAGCCGTCAGCGCTTCGAGAGCGCTTATGGCTGGTATGAGAGGAGCAAGAAAGTGAAACTTTGCACATGCGAAAGAGAACGTCTGCGCACATCCAAATACTTATTTTAAATGCAAAATTGATTTTCGTTCGCTCGAAATATTTTCTTATCTGCGAGACGAACATTTCTCTGCAAAACTCAGTTCACGCGCGTGCGAAATGCCCTTTTGCGCGCTCAAAATGTGATTTTGCGCGCGCAGAATTGTGACTGAAATCTAATCCCATATTCTCAGCGGATACATAAGCGCTGAACAGCCACTGACGGCCATGAGCTCACATCTCGAAAATGTCTCAACAAATTTTCAAATAGGCAAATTATATATAAATTGCATATTTGAGGTCTAAACAACCACATTCTCGCCTCAAAAAACTCAACTCAAAAAGCATTCTGTGACACAATAACAGTAGTATTTTTAAATGTATAGTAGGTTTGCTGTGAGAAATGCTGCCAGTATAGATCCAGCAGAAACTACCAGTCAAAAGTTTGGAATAATTATAGTTCTTTTAAAAATGTTAGTAAAAAAAAAATTGCAGTCTTTTTCTCAACAAGACTGCATTTTTTGGTTGATTCAGGCTTATTTGGTCAAATTAAAATTCTATAAATAAAAGTTTAAAAGAACAGCATTTATTTGAAATCGAAATCTTTATAACATTACAAGTGACTTTACTGTTACTTTTGAGCAATTTAAGGCATTCTTGAGAGTTTTTCACTCTTTTGCACCTCGCTTTTAAATTGCTAATTCAAAGTAAAATGCGCACGCGCATACATAACGGTGCGGAGCAGAGTGAGCGTTTTTAATTAATTTCAATGGAAGTTCGGCTTCCATAGGACTGAACTGAAACGCTCGCTCTGCTCCGATAGATGACACACACCATTATGAATGCCCGTGCGCATTAGCAGCAATTTGGTGGCGGCAATTGCTTGAATGGTGAATGGTCATTATTATTCTTAATGGAAAAACACAACTAAATCTTTGCAGGTTCCCTGTTAACATTGGGTTTAAATCCAAAATATGCTTTTACATTTCGCTTTGAAAGCAAATCTCCCGCCATCGTCTTGTCGGTCAGCTCGCCTCACTCTCGTGATAAATGAAATCTGACTCCTGCTGCTGATCTGTGCTGCGGCTCTTTGACGTGTTCAGTTTTTAGTAGTAGTGTCTGTTCTCTGACTGAACTACATGTTTTGTATTGCTATAAAAAAAAAATCTAAACGACAAGTGAAGTAACCGAACACCACCGGTAACACCGACTATCACAGCAAAGAGTGATTTCTTAAGGATCATGTGACACTGAAGACTGGAGTAATGATGCTGAAAATTCAGCTTTGATCACTGGAATAAAATACATTTTAAAATAAAACCGAAAACGGCAACAATAAATGCAGCCTTAGTGAGCATAATAGACTTCCTTTCAAAAACATTTAAAAATCTTCCAAACTTTTAACCGATTGTGTGAATTTCTCTGTTAAACAAGGGTTTGACGCCATCTTCGAGTTTACCGAAGGGTCCGTTCTCACGCACGGTGTTGAAAACCGCATCAAAGTCATTAGGAAAAACGGGCAAAGCGCTGGAAGCTCAGGAGGTTCTGAAGAAGAAGCATGTGAGTATTTCCTTTCTCCTCCTCACCTCTGTAAGCTGATACAGGCAGATCCACCTACTAGGATTGCACCGTCTGTAATGTACTTATGAGTGCGCTAACATGACCTCTGACCTTCAGGAGGCGTTGAAACTGCAGCAAGACATGAGGAAGAAGAAACAAGAAATGGTTGAAAAACAGATCGAATGTCAGAAGGTATGAAAGATTACTGAAGTGAAACAAAAGAAATGTGTATATATACAACTAGGTCAAAGTTTGGACATGTTTTTTATTATATTTTGATATTAGTGTAATTACTCATTTTTATGTTGACACCTATGTCATACGTCACATTCATCTCATATTTGCTGTGTACAATTAGCATTACTTGCTCTTTATTTGAAAAACATATGATTCCCAGTGTGCACAAACTTGCCAGATTACCAAGTACACTGTTGGTTATATTGTTTAGTTCCTTTTTATTTGTTTCAAACTATTTGTGAAAAATACTTTGATAGGATTGAATACAAAATCAAGAAGTATAAATATATTTTACGGATTAATTTCTATCATGCTCTAAATGTTTTTCCAAATCGTTTCCTTTTCAAATAATTGCTCCCTAATAATTGTAGTAAATATTATATGAAATGATATTATGATATTATATGAAACCATATATAAGGTGGTCACTAATGATTTTTTTTTTTTTTGATAATAGGTAGATTATTTTGAGGATTAATCGAATAATCCGATTTTTTTTGTGTGTGTGTATGGTAATAAAAAATAGACCCAAGTGAACAATAGCCTTTAAAATAACTTAAAATGTAACATTTTCATAAGGCCCCATGTGTAAAACATGTTTTGCTAATGATGATGGATATTAGGAAAACCTGGCTTTCAGATATTCCAAGAGATGACAGGAAATTAACAAAATTAATAAGTAAAGTTAGTTTGACTTCCCATTGCACTTTGTTAAACAAGTCAACTATAAATTCTGTTAACTGTAAGCTACTTTATTACAGTTATGCTATCAACCAACTTTGCATGTGGACCATTTAGCAAAAATAAAAAATAAAATAACATATATTTATTTAATTGCATCGCAGCCTGTGATATTCCACAATAGCAATATGCCATATTATGATTTTTAAATGGTTTTAATATATCGTGCAGCCTTAGAAAAGGACTAATAATACAGGTCAAGGATTCTCATCCGTGGAATGCACCACTTCCGGTATTTTGCCGGTTAATTCACACGAGTAAATTGCTATCAAGGATTTTTTTTTAAACCGAGCACTTGAATTTATTCGAGGTATTGTGACAGCCCTAGAGTTATTGTCATTGTCCTGATTCAGGAGTGTATATTAGAACTGCTAGTGGTTTCGTACATGCAGTTTAATGTAACTCTAAACCTGAACTGCCTTCTGCAGGTGCTGATAAACCGCCTGGAAAAGAACAGAGGGATGAAGCCAGAGGAGAGAGCAAACATCATGAAGACTCTTAAAGAACTGACAGAAAAGATCTCTCAGCTGAAGAATGAGATCAGCCCGACCGCACCAGCTACTGCCAACACTACACAATCAAAGTCAAAAACAGACGTAAGTGTGTTCTAGATCTATTCTTGTATAAAGCTGCAGTCCGTAACTTCTGGCGCTCTAGCGGTTAATAAACAGAACTGCATGCATCTTGCAGAAGAACATTGTAGCCAGAGCTACTTCTCTCTGTTTATGTCTTTGACAAATGACGCAGGTACTGGGCCACTGTCTAAATATACACACTTATTATAGGAGTACCGTAGTGATTCAGGATAAGACAAAAACACGGTTTGGAAAATGGATTCATGATGTACTTGCTTATTAATATTTCATTTTTGAACACAAAAAAATGTAACTGCAGGTTTAAAATTTAGAACCTAAATGTACATTGCCAATTTTGTTTTAAAAGATGTTACTAAATTTAAGTATAACTGTCTGTTTTTTCCGTCTCTAGGCACAGAAAGAGTTGCTGGATGCGGAGTTGGACTTCCATAAGAAGTTGACGTCAGGAGAAGACACAACAGACCTGAAGAGGAGGTTGGGTCAGTTGCAGGTGGAGGTAAGCGGACACTTTCTGTCACTGTGACCTGTTCATCTCATGCCAATATCCAGTACGTGGCTTAATTATATATATATATTTATATATTTGTATTGTGCTGTCAAACGATACAAATATTTAATCGCGATTAATCGCATCAATGCCATAGTTAACTCGCGATTAATCGCACATTTTTATCTATTCAAAATGACTCTTGATTTCTTTTTGTCCCATTATTTTTTTCTCATTTTAATGCTCTTATCAACATGGAAAAGTGGATCGGCTTGCTTTGTGCAAATGTTTTTTATTGAAAACATCATTGGCATTTACTGTTCAATTTCACACTAACATTCTCACTTGGAGCAAATAATCTCTCACACAATGTAACACTGTCCATCAATAAAAGGGTGAAAGAAATATTGACGAGGGGGCGGAGAATTCGCATCAGCTGTGTGTGTGTGTGTGTGTGTGTGCTTGGCCATCATCAAGTGGTGTTTCAGACTGGACGTCCTGCGATGATGATAGCTCAGTTCACAGCGACAAAACACACAGATCACTTTGGTCTTGTCAATGGAACCATTTGGCAACTTTTTAAAGTAAACTTTCCATTCAGAATCTTATTGGCATCCATTTCGGCGTCTCGCGCTCGTTATCCACTCAAAGCGTAACGTTAATCTACTATTGGGCCGGGTCGCAAGCCCAAACAAGTGTGTGCGGCGTGCTGTTGTTTTGTTTCCGGTTTAGCTAGATCCGTTTGCGCTTTGGTCGACGAAGCAACAAAACGTCCTCGCGCGGCGCAAGAATAAATGGGTTTCATAAAGCAGCGCCGCGTCCTGTTGCAAAAGCATGTGGAAAAAAAATGACAAAGTTTGCTAGGCCAAACAGACCGTTAATCGTGCGATAAAAAAATGTACACCGTTAAAATGGGTTTGCGTTAACGCCGTTAATAACGCGTTTAACTGACAGCCCAAATATATATACATTATATATATATATGTATATGTATGTATAATTGTGTTTAGTTACTGAATTGTATTTTGTGATTTATTATTATTTCCCTTGTGATTTATTATTATTTCCCTTGTAGTTTTTTTTTAAGTTGCTTTTTATTTTACAAAAAATATTAGATGTATGCAGCAATCCAAATCTAATGTGAATCATGATTGACAGTAATTTGAACTACATTTTAAAACATCCAAACACATTACAGTAATTAATGGAATCGAGGTGATAATGAAAATATCAAATACAATAATTGTGCATTTAAATGAATTTACTCTTTTGAATTTAGAGTTAATATTATTATAGTTGTTTTGTTTGTTTATTTTGTAGTACCAAAAATGTCCCTATGACCTGACAGATACCTCTAAAGTAGCGATAGATGTGTGGCACACGTGTTAGGTTTAAAATGGGTCTCATTTTCCGGTTGGCTATTTTACAAGATTACATTTTTTTTATAGTTCTGCCTAAAACGCCATACGTGTTAGTTGCTAAGACCCCATACTTATTTTCAGATTTTTTTTTTTACTGAAGCAAAAGACACTGATGTCCCCAACCAGAACCTTCATAATCCATTTCATGCAAACACAATGTCACACTCAGCCCTAACGTTCACGTTCCTAAAACAAGAGAGACAACCGAAACACCACGGCTGGCACTGGGCTTATCTTAGCTGGTGTGAAATATGCATGTCATTACACTTCATCTCTTGCACATTTAACTCTGAGCACTTCCCAAACCCCAAGGACCAGTCCCCAAACAACACACGCTGGTGCTTTTCATCCCATTAAAGTTTGAGCAGCTCCCCATGTAAGAAATGAGAGAAAGATCGAGGGAAGATAATTAACAGAAGAGAGTGAAAGTAAGAAACTACAGGCTGAAAGACTGTTCAGGGCATGAAAGAGAAATGATCAGCATTTTTCAGTCTGCAGTCAGGGTAAAGGTCAGGCACGTTACAAAGTCTGTGCTAGTTTGGAAGTTTAGAGGAGCTCACTATTCCCATACATCCATATATATATATATATATATATATATATATATATATATATATATATCCTATTTCAGTGGTGTAGTCTACGTGATACGCAGGTATACGCCGTATACCCACTAGAAAATGTCAAGGATTTCCGTATGCCCACTAGGAAATGTCAAAGATCTCCGTATACCCTCTTTAAAAAGCGTGAGGATTCGTAACAACATCGTTTAAAATGAATCAGCTATTAATAAACGGCAAACTCCTGGTGGTTTAGAGAAGAATTACTCCGAGTCGCCCCCTGTCGTTTCACAGAATAGCACAACGGCGAGCGCGTCAAGTATAAACGCCTCGTCCGTTTGGAGAGACTCGCGCTCGTGCGGATCATAGACAGTATTTCAACTGCCAGTGTGAAGGCGGCGTTAGTGCGGACGCGTCGAGTATAAACAAGGCTTGACGCGTTGTGTTTTCAGCGTCTATGAGGAGGACATGCACACATTTGAACTTCATCGCAGAGCTTTTATGAGAGTCACATCACAAGAATTTTACCATTTCATTTGATAAAACTATCGTCATTCATTCGTATCATATAGCCTACACACACTCACAAACTAGTCTTCATGACAACCTGTCAAAATCAAAGTGGGCTGGTATATCACAGTATACTCACTACAAAAAACTAGACTACACCACTGTCCTATTTCATTATATTTGTATCAATTTTAGTGCCGGGCAACGATTAATCGTGATAAGTGCATCCAAAATAAAAGTTTGTGTTTACATAACATATGTAAGTGTACTGTGTATAATTATTTTGTGTGTATATATATATATATATAAATACACACACGGATGTATATATGTATATATTATACTTTTTATTATATTTATATATAATAGAAATTATGTGTGTGTGTGTGTGTGTGTGTGTATATATATATATATATATATATATATATATAATATATATATACACACATACACACACACAGTATATACATGCTGTCTGTTACTTTAATTTCCTATTATCACTGTAAAGCTGCTTTGAAACGATCTATGTTGTTAAAAGCGCTATATATAAATCTTGACTTGACATGCAAATATACATATACAATATAAATATACAAAATAATTATACACAGTACACACACATATTATGTAAACATAAACTTTGATTTTGGATGCGATTAATCGTTGCCCAGCACTAAATACATCAAATATATATTTATTATGTGATTATACTTTATATTGTAAGTTTTGTTCACGCATCCCCCCTCTGGATTTGATTCGCGTAGGCCACCCGGCTGGGCCTGATATCGGCGGGACGGGGCAAACCCCCAGCGGCACCGGCCCGGGGCAGAGGGAGGGGCAGGGGGCGGAGCCTCAGGGGGCGTGGTGGAGGCAATCACATGGTGGTGGACCACCGGCCTCGAGCCATCTCTATTATCGGCTTCACACAGGAAGAGAAGGAGGAGCTCATGCCGCACTTCGTGGTAAGATTTGAGTTTAAATAGTGCAGGATTATATCTCCGTCTGTCTGTCTACCTGTCTGTCTGTCTGTCTGTCTGTCTGCCTATTCTGAATCTCAATGGGACCTCCTGGTTAAATAAAGGTATAATAATCTGTCTGTCTGCCAATCATCTATCTATCTATCTGTCTGTCTGTCAATCATCTGTCTGTCTGTCTGTCAATCATCTGTCTGTCTGTCTATCATCTGTCTGTCTGTCTGTTTGTCAATCATCTGTCTGTGTGTCAGTCTGTCTGTCAATCATCTGTCTGTCTGTCAATCATCTGTCTGTCTGTCAATCATCTGTCTGTCTGTCTGTCTGTCAATCATCTGTCTGGCTTTCTGTCTGTCAATCATCTATCTGTCTATCTATCTGTCTGTCTGTCTGTCTGTCAATCATCTGTCTGTCTGTCAATCATCTATCTGTCTGTCTGTACGTGTCTAATTTATGCTCAATCCATATGACCTCTTGTGTAGAAATTTGGCGAGATCGAGGAGCTTCACGACCACGACGCCACCAGTGTCGTAATGACCTTCAAAACCCGCAGTGAAGCAGAAAATGTACTGTCTTTTTACTTATGTTTTTTGTTCTAAATTTGAGATTTATTTTAAGAGCTTAGTAGACTTTAACCACACTAAATAATCTTTTTTTTTTTCAGGCTGCAAACCAAGGAGCAAAGTTCAAAGGTCGAATTCTACAGATCTCATGGTACAAACCTAAAACCCCATCTGTGTCCACCGAACCAGAAGAGGAAGAGTCCAAGGACGAGGTCAACGCTGCAGGAATCCATGTAATGACGGTAACTGCATGTTCAACTACTTTTACTGGCTGAACCAAACCAACATGAATATTACATTTCTAATAACACTGACAGGTTTTTGTTTTTAAGTTAAATGGTTGATCTTTTCTCATACTCTCTAGGATCCAGTCAGCCCCTTTCTGCTTCCAGAGGAAGAGGAAGAAGATGATGACGAAGAAGAGGAAGACGAGAGCCGCTCATGGAGGCGATGAGGAAGGGGAGACGGCACCACTTTTTGTTCAAGGACTCTCATTTTTAGTTTTTGTTTGTGAAAGTTAATTTAAACATATTTGATTGAATAAGACAAAGTGTCTTTCTTTTTTTGTTTTTTAAAGACGGTTTTCAGTATTTTGAGACATGTAGAAATGAAAAGGCAAAGCGCGTTCTCCGTACAGGAGAATATATGAGAATGTGAGACGTCTGTGGAGACTTGCAGTGTTTCTGTCACTCTGAAATTTCTGCTTTATGTATCAAACTCTCACTTTTGCTGAGATTGAGTGTAAAATGTTTCAGCTGGGAAACATTTTGTTTCACTGTGCATGAGCAGATGTCAGTAACTCACAACATTTGTGACTACTGTGAATTATTCTTTTTTTTGTCTAAATTGTTTCACCCATTTTTTTTCCCAGTTTAATATGATTTAACATGAAACTTCATCTGCACTTTGTGCCACTTTGGTAGAAATATTCCAGATGGATGCACTCTTTTGGCATCTCTTTCCTTTGTGAAGAAACGAAATGCCCTCATGATGTCAAATGTTTTCACAAACAAACAAACAACAACAAAACGCTTTTGTATCTGCTCTCTAACGTTTAGGCAATATATATATATATCACCAGGTGGATTTTTCCTTCTTAATATTAATGTCACTTCCTGTAAATATGGACTCTATAGAAGATATATGTGGCACACTTGATTTTGGTCAGTGTTCATATTTATTTCTCACATCTCTAGATGATGTTCCAAAACCAAAAAGAGCTTTGGATGAGAATATGATTCTTGTTAATCGAGGTAAAATATGAACAGTGGTGTTGTGAATGCATTCAAAATTGATTTACACTTCATTTACGCCTTAAATTGACTTTTTACGAGATATGTGACTTTATTTCCCCCTTTTTTTTTGTGTGTATATTTTGTAAATGGTTGCAGTAACAATGACTGCTCACTTCATTATTTTAGCCGGTCGAATGAATGAATCGCTAAACGGATCGCATTCGAAACTCTTAGGCTTATTTAAGTGAGTGTATGACTAAAAAAACACACTCTTATAAGATTACACCATGCTTTAAAGAAGATTCTGTTGTATAGTTGTTGTTTTTTTTTTTTCTCTTCTCATTTTTGACACTCCACTCATTTCAAAAGCCTGGTCCTGCAGAAATGGGTCCAAAACACACCCGTTTCTGTAACCTTCAATATTACCCAATAGCATGCTGGCGTATGTATGCGTGTGTTCATTTGAAAAAAGAAAATATGTGTATGTATGCATATATATTTTTTTAATATTCATATTTACATACTTTGCTAAATGAAATCTAAGTTTATAGTTCCTTTTACTGAAGGACCAGTGTAAAACGTATGTATGCTGTTGATGTGACAGTAATAGCACGTTTCTTCGCCATTCGAATTTAGTGATGCACCCGTTTGCCCCGCTCTTCCCAATCGATGGTACATATTGTTTTTAGAATCTCTACAATGATTTCTCAATAACGCAGTTGTTCATTTAAGGTCTGGCGGGTCTTGATATTGGTTTTGTACACGAGTCTAGTAGAAGGACTCGAGACTGTGTGAATTTAAAGAATGGATTTTGCTCATTTGTATAACCCTTTTACTACACCACATTAGTACAAAGTCATACATTTAGCGTAAATAGATTTTGACTTTATTACTGTTTATAAATTTAAATATCTATGGATGTATTTTTCAGTTTTTTGTTTGTAAAATGGATTTCTAACAGTTGCATGTTTGCTTATCAATAAAGAGAATGGAATGGGGGTGAGCAAGAAGAATATCAAGGGAAACAAAATATTTTCAATTGGCCAAAAGTAAAATGATTTACAACAAACAAAAAAGGAAAAAGATGTCTCAGTGAAAAGAGAGAGAGAGAGATAAAAAAAGGAAGAAAAAAAAATCATGATCCATTCCAAGAATTATTCCCCTCTGAAACAGTTGTCGTGTGTTTTATTTTCTTTGTGAATGATTGTGCTGCATAATCCAAAAAAACAACAACTTATATTTACTGTTTCTATGAAACGGTAAGATGCTACATTTGGACCTGTAATATAATTTTTATTTTGTAAGTAATTGTTAATCACGTGACAATTGAGATTTAGCAAGGCAGCTTTGAAAGAGTATAAGATGTTGTTTCTACATTCATTGTTTGCATGTAGACACGGGCTGGTTGTCATGTTCCTAGTAATAATTTAAAGTCTTCATTATGACATTAAATATACAGTAATTTTGTATATACTGTATATTATATACTTCAAATGTTGACTACTGTATATACACATACATGCATAGTGTTGGGAGAAACACATTACAAGTAGCGAGTTATGTAATCAGATTACTTTTTCAAGTAACTAGTAAAGTAACGCATTACTTTAAAATGTAGCAAAAAAAATAATCTAAGTTGCTTTTTCAAATAAGTAACGCAAGTACTCCTGTCCCCATGTTGAGAAAACCCGGGAGTAAGTGCAGAGTAAACAATAGTTATTGTAGTCCTAGACTAAACGTGAGCTATTTAATCATCTCACTTGTACAAAAAGGATTCAGTATTCCTCATAATCAATAAAATAAGTCAAATGGAAAATCAAAAAAACGGCAAACCTTCAAAAATGTAATATGTTAAATAAAACTATTATTTTTATGCATTTAATCTCACTTTAGTGATCAATGTACTTCGATGATTCAGTTAAACCATAAGCAACAATGACTAGATTTTTTGTGTTTATTGAAGTAAGTGTTAGACTTTTTTTCTCCTGCATCTTATTCTTCTGTGATCCAGAATGGCAGCAGAGCTGAAAGGTTTGTTTGAGCAGCAAAAATAAATAAGCCCAGCCCCGGTGAGAAAAAGTGACGCAAATGTAACACAACATTACTTTTGTTAAAAAGGAACCAAGTATCACAATTAGTTACTTTTTAAGGGAGTAGCTAATGTAATATTATTATTGTAATGAATTACTTTTCAAATAAATTTTCCTCAACACTATATATATATATATACTCACCTAAAGGATTATTAGGAACACCTGTTCAATTTCTCATTAATGCAATTATCTAATCAACCAATCACATGGCAGTTGCTTCAATGCATTTAGGGGTGTGGTCCTGGTCAAGACAATCTCCTGAACTCCAAACTGAATGTCAGAATGGGAAAGAAAGGTGATTTAAGCAATTTTGAGCGTGGCATGGTTGTTGGTGCCAGACGGGCCGGTCTGAGTATTTCACAATCTGCTCAGTTACTGGGATTTTCACGCACAACCTTTTCTAGGGTTTAGAAAGAATGGTGTGAAAAGGGAAAAACATCCAGTATGCGGCAGTCCTGTGGGCGAAAATGCCTTGTTGATGCTAGAGGTCAGAGGAGAATGGGCCGACTGATTCAAGCTGATAGAAGAGCAACTTTGACTGAAATAACCACTCGTTACAACCGAGGTATGCAGCAAAGCATTTGTGAAGCCACAACACGCACAACCTTGAGGCGGATGGGCTACAACAGCAGAAGACCCCACCGGGTACCACTCATCTCCACTACAAATAGGAAAAAGAGGCTACAATTTGCAAGAGCTCACCAAAATTGGACAGTTGAAGACAGGAAAAATGTTGCCTGGTCTGATGAGTCTCGATTTCTGTTGAGACATTCAGATGGTAGAGTCAGAATTTGGCGTAAACAGAATGAGAACATGGATCCATCATTACCACTGTGCAGGCTGGTGGTGGTGTAATGGTGTGGGGGATGTTTTCTTGGCACACTTTAGGCCCCTTAGTGCCAATTGGGCATCGTTTAAATGCCACGGCCTACCTGAGCATTGTTTCTGACCACGTCCATCCCTTTATGGCCACCATGTACCCATCCTCTGATGGCTACTTCCAGCAGGATAATGCACCATGTCACAAAGCTCGAATCATTTCAAATTGGTTTCTTGAACATGACAATGAGTTCACTGTACTAAAATGGCCCCCACAGTCACCAGATCTCAACCCAATAGAGCATCTTTGGGATGTGGTGGAACGGGAGATTCGTGCCCTGGATGTGCATCCCACAAATCTCCATCAACTGCAAGATGCTATCCTATCAATATGGGCCAACATTTCTAAAGAATGTTTTCAGCACCTTGTTGAATCAATGCCACGTAGAATTAAGGCAGTTCTGAAGGCGAAAGGGGGTCAAACACAGTATTAGTATGGTGTTCCTAATAATCCTTTAGGTGAGTGGATATACTGTAACTGTGGAGTGTGTTCACTGGTTAAAGAAGACGACCAACATATGAAATACTATCAGAAATATAAAAGGACAAAATTTCACAACAGATCTGATTTTTAATTTAGTTAATTCAATGGATTTTCACAAACCCATATAAACCATCAAATGAAATGCCTGAGTTACACGTCACTTTTGTCTGAAGGAGACGTGCAGGAGAGCTTAAAACATAGCAGTGAAACACAGCTTCTCATCCCCCTTCTCTGGGAACCATGTTGCTTGCCCAACCTGAGGCGTTTCCTTTCCATGTGGAGCTTTAAAGCTGTCTTGGTGTTGACGCTATGGGAAATTACCCACTATGCCTTGTTGAAAGAATGCCTACCTATGAATATGTAGAAAGAAAGTGGGCATAGCATTGAGTGACTCTACGGGACTAGGCCAGAGTCAAGAGAGCGTCAATACCAAAGGCGCATACTTGGTGATTTATGCAAAAAGCAACAAGTGTCTTTCTGATCCGACATGAGAGCAATAGAGCTAGCAGGAGAAGCCCAAAAGGGACAAACTCCTGTCAGACTACTCCCCATGCTCTGAAATGATTACACACATGCTTTAGACACCGGTCATGCTGATGCCGTTGCCCACAGCATCAACACCATGACTCACATTGATGTATTACTTTGAAAGGGAACCACATTAAACAGGCATTCACGAGTTCACACTTACAAATAAGTCAGATAAAATAAATGCGTATTTGGCATGCTGTCCGAGGAGAGGGCTCCGGGCTCAGTATTCGGCCCGAACCCAGAGTACTCCCCCCCGTATTGCTGGTTAAGAAGTAACTAGGCGAGTGTGAGGAGACGGGGTGGTGAAGGGATGCTGAAAAACTGTCGAGGAACATTGGTGAGTCAAATGAGTATATACTGTATATAGGTCTCCAACTCAAGCTGATTGGATAGACATGTTGATTACTGATTGTCGACAGCTGGTTGGTATGATGTGATAATTGGATCAATTATTTGAACGTGCTCCTCCCGAACTTTGTTTATAAAACATCATTTTGTGTGGCTATTTGAGTAAGAACTATAAAACCACTGACCTTTAGTCCTTTTCACAACTTGTCCTGTAGGTCCCCTTTATGTCTTTTATAGTTTTTATAGTTTAGATTGTTTTATTATTGTTTTTCTTGTATTGTTTTAATAACTGTTCTGCTATATTGTATAGGGTTAAAAAGTCTAAAGCGTATGCGCCAGAGAAACAAGCATGCAGCTCGCATCTTGCATCTTTAGAACATCCATTTGCGTTCGCTCTGGATATTACATTATCTTCATGATGTTGAAATACAATGAGTGTAGTGCAGAAAAGGGGCGGAGCTACATAAGGTCTACTGTATCATTTCTGAGTCTGAACTATCTTTACACTATATTACACTAAGAAGCTAACATTTCTGGTTTCTGAAACAGTTGACACTAATGCATTTTATTAATAATTTGACAATTTATCAATATTGGTAGACCGAAGGTTGCGGGTTCAATTCTCAATACTGACAGGAAATGACTGAGGTGCCCTTGAGCTCTCCGGGCACCACAGCAAAATTGGCTGCCCACTGCTCCGGGTGTGTGTCCACAGTTTGCAGTGTGTGTGTGTGTGTGTGTGTGTCTGTGTTCACTACTCACTCCTAATGTGTGTGCACTAACTTGGATGGGTTATCATATAGTGTGCACTAATCCGAGTGTGGGTTATCATACTTAACATGTCAGAAAATCTTTCAACCCCTCCCTCCATCTGAGAACACAGCACGCACCTTCACTGCCTGTCATTAACATATTCTTGGTCTTCTCCCCTGACAGCCATCAATCCTTACTACCAGCAGGGTTTTTTGGCTGTGTATGCCATGTACACCAAGTGAAAATTTCCCCTCTTAGTCATTCAAAATATTCACAAAAATATAACCTTTAATTGTAGTGAATTTACAAATGCGAAATAAATGAAATGATATGGTTTTCTCTGAAATATGTGTGCCAAAATTATTGGAACAGTTGACAACTGAAAATCTAACTCAAGTATATTCCCGTTCATGTGATATGTTTTTAAGGTCACCTTAGTGATCAGGAACACTTAAATAGATAGTTCACTCCAAAATGTAAATTTTGTCATTATTTACTCACCCACCCTCATGTTGTTCCAAACCCCGTAAGACTTTCGTTCATCTCTCGGAACACGAATGAAGATCTTTTTGATGAAATCTGAGAGCTTTTTGTCCCTCCATCGACAGCTAAACAACTACCACTTTGACGCCTCAAAAAGTTAATAAAGAGATCGTAAAAACTAATCCATATAAAATGGAAATCCCAATTTCCTGAATGGTAAATGGACTGCATTTACATAACACTTTCACAGACCCACCAAAGCGCTTTACATATTGCCTCACACCAACGGACATCCCGAGGCGCCATCCAGCTCGTCAGGAGCAGCTGGGGTTAGGTGTCTTGCTCATGGACACCTCGACACTTGGCCAGGTGGAACCGGGGATTGAACCACCAACCTTCCAGTTTGTAGACAACCTACATGAATCACTGAGCTACTGCCACCACATAAATTATTTAATTTAGGCTTTTTTCACATATAAGCATTAATCAACTCACACATCAGATATGGTAAACAGAAGCTCAAGCATGTTGGCTTGACGTGCGAGAACCAATGAGGTGCATTCTCGTGTTACGCAGCACGTTTGAGCTTCAGCAAGAACCAATGAGGTTCATTCTCGTGTTACACAGCACGTTTGAGCTTTCAGCAAGAACCAATGAGGTTCATTCTCGTGTTACGCAGCACGTTTGAGCTTTCAGCAAGAACCAATGGGGTTCATTCTTGTGTTACGCAGCACGTTTGAGCTTCAGCAAGAACCAATGGGGTTCATTCTCGTGTTACAAAGCACGTTTAAACTTTCAGCAAGAACTAATGAGGTTCATTCTCGTGTTACACAGCACATTTGAGCTTCAGCAAGAGCCAATGAGGTTCATTCTCGTGTTACACAGCATGTTTGAGCTTCAGCAAGAACCAATGAGGTTCATTCTCGTGTTACACAGCACGTTTGAGCTTTCAGCAAGAACCAATGAGGTTCATTCTTGTGTTACGCAGCACGTTTGAGCTTTCAGCAAGAACCAATGGGGTTCATTCTAGTGTTACGCAGCATGTTTGAGCTTTCAGCAAGAACCAATGGGGTTCATTCTAGTGTTACGCAGCATGTTTGAGCTTTCAGCAAGAACCAATGGGGTTCATTCTAGTGTTACGCAGCACGTTTGAGCTTTCAGCAAGAACCAATGAGGTTCATTCTCGTGTTACGCAGCACGTTTGAGCTTCTGCAAGAACCAATGAGGTTCATTCTAGTGTTACACAGCACATTTGAGCTTTCAGCAAGAACCAATGAGATTCATTCTTGTGTTACGCAGCACGTTTGAGCTTCTGTAAGAACCAATGAGGTTCATTCTCGTGTTACACAGCACGTTTGAGCTTCTGTAAGAACCAATTAGGTTCATTCTAGTGTTACACAGCACGTTTGAGCTTCTGTATAAGTACTAATGAGGTTCATTCTCGTGTTACGCAGCACGTTTGAGCTTCTGTAAGAACCAATGAGGTTCATTCTCGTGTTACACAGCACGTTTGAGCTTCTGTATAAGTACTAATGAGGTTCATTCTCGTGTTACACAGCACGTTTGAGCTTCTGTAAGAACTAAGGGGGTTCATTCTAGTGTTACACAGCACGTTTGAGCTTCTGTAAGAACCAATGAGGTTCATTCTCGTGTTACGCAGCACGTTTGAGCTTCAGCAAGAACCAATGAGGTTCATTCTCGTGTTACGCAGCACGTTTAAGCTTTCAGCAAGAACCAATGAAGTTCATTCTCGTGTTACGCAGCACGTTTGAGCTTCTGTAAGAACCAATGAGGTTCATTCTCGTGTTACACAGCACGTTTGAGCTTCAGCAAGAGCCAATGAGGTTCATTCTCGTGTTACACAGCACGTTTGAGCTTTCAGCAAGAACCAATGGGGTTCATTCTAATGTTACGCAGCACGTTTGAGCTTTCAGCAAGAACCATTGAGGTTCATTGTCGTGTTACGCAGCACGTTTGAGCTTTCAGCAAGAACCAATGAAGTTCATTCTCGTGTTACGCAGCACGTTTGAGCTTCTGTAAGAACCAATGAGGTTCATTCTCGTGTTACACAGCACGTTTGAGCTTCAGCAAGAGCCAATGAGGTTCATTCTCGTGTTACACAGCACGTTTGAGCTTCAGCAAGAACCAATGAGGTTCATTCTCGTGTTACACAGCACGTTTGAGCTTTCAGCATGAACCAATGGGGTTCATTCTAGTGTTACGCAGCATGTTTGAGCTTTCAGCAAGAACCAATGGGGTTCATTCTAGTGTTACGCAGCACGTTTGAGCTTTCAGCAAGAACTAATGAGGTTCATTCTCGTGTTACGCAGCACGTTTGAGCTTCTGCAAGAACCAATGAGGTTCATTCTAGTGTTACGCAGCACGTTTGAGCTTCAGCAAGAACCAATGGGGTTCATTCTCGTGTTACGCAGCACGTTTGAGCTTCTGCAAGAACCAATGGGGTTCATTGTCGTGTTACGCAGCACGTTTGAGCTTTCAGCAAGAACCAATGAGGTTCATTCTTGTTACGCAGCACGTTTGAGCTTCTGTAAGAACCAATGAGGTTCATTCTCGTGTTACACAGCACGTTTGAGCTTCAGCAAGAACCAATGAGGTTCATTCTCGTGTTACACAGCACGTTTGAGCTTCTGTAAGAACCAATTAGGTTCATTCTATTGTTACACAGCACGTTTGAGCTTCTGTAAGAACTAATGAGGTTCATTCTCGTGTTACGCAGCACGTTTGAGCTTCTGTAAGAACCAATGAGGTTCATTCTCGTGTTACACAGCACGTTTGAGCTTCAGCAAGAACCAATGAGGTTCATTCTCGTGTTACACAGCACGTTTGAGCTTCTGTAGGAACCAATTAGGTTCATTCTAGTGTTACAGAGCACGTTTGAGCTTCTGTAAGAACTAATGAGGTTCACTCTCGTGTTACGCAGCACGTTTGAGCTTCTGTAAGAACCAATGAGGTTCATTCTCGTGTTACACAGCACGTTTGAGCTTCAGCAAGAACCAATGAGGTTCATTCTCGTGTTACACAGCACGTTTGAGCTTTCAGCAAGAACCAATGGGGTTCATTCTAGTGTTACGCAGCACGTTTGAGCTTCAGCAAGAACCAATGAGGTTCATTCTCGTGTTACGCAGCAAGTTTGAGCTTTCAGCAAGAACCAATGGGGTTCATTCTAGTGTTACGCAGCACGTTTGAGCTTTCAGCAAGAACCAATGAGGTTCATTCTAGTGTTACTCGGCACGTTTGAGCTTTCAGCAAGAACCAATGAGGTTCATTCTCGTGTTACACAGCACGTTTGAGCTTCAGCAAGAACCAATGAGGTTCATTCTAGTGTTACTCGGCACGTTTGAGCTTTCAGCAAGAACCAATGAGGTTCATTCTCGTGTTACACAGCACGTTTGAGCTTCAGCAAGAACCAATGAGGTTCATTCTCGTGTTACACAGCACGTTTGAGCTTTCAGCAAGAACCAATGAGGTTCATTCTCGTGTTACACAGCACGTTTGAGCTTCAGCAAGAACCAATGAGGTTCATTCTAGTGTTACGCAGCACGTTTGAGCTTCAGCACGAACCCATGAGGTTCATTCTAGTGTTACGCAGCACGTTTGAGCTTTCAGCAAGAACCAATGAGGTTCATTCTCGTGTTACACAGCACGTTTGAGCTTCAGCAAGAACCAATGGGGTTCATTCTAGTGTTACGCAGCACGTTTGAGCTTTCAGAAAGAACCAATGGGGTTCATTCTAGTGTTACGCAGCACGTTTGAGTTTCAGCAAGAACCAATGAGGTTCATTCTCGTGTTACGCAGCACGTTTGAGCTTCAGCAAGAACCAATGGGGTTCATTCTAGTGTTACGCAGCACGTTTGAGCTTCAGCAAGAACCAATGAGGTTCATTCTTGTGTTACGCAGCACGTTTGAGCTTCTGCAAGAACCAATGGGATTCATTCTCGTGTTATGCAGCACATTTGAGCTTCTGCAAGAACCAATGGGGTTCACTCTAGTGTTACGCAGCACGTTTGAGCTTCAGCAAGAACCAATGGGGTTCATTCTTGTGTTACGCAGCACGTTTGAGCTTCTGCAAGAACCAATGGGGTTCATTCTCGTGTTACGCAGCACGTTTGAGGTTCTGCAAGAACCAATGAGGTTCATTCTCGTGTTACGCAGCACGTTTGAGCTTAAGCAAGAACCAATGGGGTTCATTCTCGTGTTACGCAGCACGTTTGAGCTTCAGCAAGAACCAATGGGGTTCATTCTCGTCTTACGCAGCACGTTTGAGCTTCAGCAAGAGCCAATGAGGTTCATTCTTGTGTTATGCAGCACGTTTGAGCTTTCAGCAAGAACCAATGAGGTTCATTCTCGTGTTACGCAGCACATTTGAGCTTCTGCAAGAACCAATGGGGTTCATTCTTGTGTTACGCAGCACGTTTGAGCTTTCAGCAAGAACCAATGGGGTTCATTCTAGTGTTACGCAGCACGTTTGAGCTTTCAGAAAGAACCAATGGGGTTCATTCTAGTGTTACGCAGCACGTTTGAGCTTCAGCAAGAACCAATGAGGTTCATTCTCGTGTTACGCAGCACGTTTGAGCTTCAGCAAGAACCAATGGGGTTCATTCTAGTGTTACGCAGCACGTTTGAGCTTCAGCAAGAACCAATGAGGTTCATTCTTGTGTTACGCAGCACGTTTGAGCTTCTGCAAGAACCAATGGGATTCATTCTCGTGTTATGCAGCACATTTGAGCTTCTGCAAGAACCAATGGGGTTCACTCTAGTGTTACGCAGCACATTTGAGCTTCAGCAAGAACCAATGGGGTTCATTCTCGTGTTACGCAGCACGTTTGAGCTTCTGCAAGAACCAATGGGGTTCATTCTTGTGTTACGCAGCACGTTTGAGCTTCTGCAAGAACCAATGGGGTTCATTCTCGTGTTACGCAGCACGTTTGAGGTTCTGCAAGAACCAATGAGGTTCATTCTCGTGTTACGCAGTCAGTTTGAGCTTAAGCAAGAACCAATGGGGTTCATTCTCGTGTTACGCAGCACGTTTGAGCTTCAGCAAGAACCAATGGGGTTCATTCTCGTCTTACGCAGCACGTTTGAGCTTCAGCAAGAGCCAATGAGGTTCATTCTTGTGTTATGCAGCACGTTTGAGCTTTCAGCAAGAACCAATGAGGTTCATTCTCGTGTTACGCAGCACTTTTGAGCTTCTGCAAGAACCAATGGGGTTCATTCTTGTGTTACGCAGCATGTTTGAGCTTCAGCAAGAGCCAATGAGGTTCATTCTTGTGTTACGCAGCACGTTTGAGCTTCAGCAAGAACCAATGAGGTTCATTCTTGTGTTACGCAGCACGTTTGAGCTTTCAGCAAGAACCAATGAGGTTCATTCTCATGTTACGCAGCACGTTTGAGCTTCAGCAAGAGCCAATGAGGTTCATTCTCGTGTTACGCAGCACGTTTGAGCTTCAGCAAGAGCCAATGAGGTTCATTCTCGTGTTACGCAGCACGTTTGAGCTTCAGCAAGAGCCAATGAGGTTCATTCTTGTGTTACACAGCACGTTTGAGCTTTCAGCAAGAACCAATGAGGTTCATTCTCGTGTTACGCAGCACGTTTGAGCTTCAGCAAGAACCAATGAGGTTCATTCTCGTGTTACGCAGCACGTTTGAGCTTCAGCAAGAGCCAATGAGGTTCATTCTCGTATTACGCAGCACGTTTGAGCTTCAGCAAGAGCCAATGAGGTTCATTCTTGTGTTACGCAGCACGTTTGAGCTTTCAGCAAGAGCCAATGAGGTTCATTCTTGTGTTACGCAGCACGTTTGAGCTTTCAGCAAGAACCAATGGGGTTCATTCTAGTGTTACGCAGCACGTTTGAGCTTCAGCAAGAACCAATGAGGTTCATTCTCGTGTTACGCAGCACGTTTGAGCTTCAGCAAGAACCAATGAGGTTCATTCTCGTGTTACACAGCACGTTTGAGCTTCAGCAAGAACCAATGAGGTTCATTCTTGTGTTACGCAGCACGTTTGAGCTTCAGCTAGAACCAATGGGATTCATTCTCGTGTTATGCAGCACATTTGAGCTTCTGCAAGAACCAATGGGGTTCATTCTAGTGTTACGCAGCACGTTTGAGCTTCAGCAAGAACCAATGGGGTTCATTCTCGTGTTACGCAGCACTTTGAGCTTCAGCAAGAACCAATGGGGTTCATTCTCGTGTTACGCAGCACGTTTGAGCTTCTGCAAGAACCAATGGGGTTCATTCTCGTGTTACGCAGCACGTTTGAGCTTCTGCAAGAACCAATGGGGTTCATTCTCGTGTTAAGCAGCACGTTTTAGGTTCTGCAAGAACCAATGAGGTTCATTCTCGTGTTACGCAGCACGTTTGAGCTTCAGCAAGAGCCAATGAGGTTCATTCTCGTGTTACGCAGCACGTTTGAGCTTCTGCAAGAACCAATGGGGTTCATTCTTGTGTTACGCAGCACGTTTGAGCTTCAGCAAGAGCCAATGAGGTTCATTCTCGTGTTACGCAGCACGTTTGAGCTTCAGCAAGAACCAATGGGGTTCATTCTAGTGTTACGCAGCACGTTTGAGCTTCAGCAAGAACCAATGAGGTTCATTCTCGTGTTACGCAGCACGTTTGAGCTTCTGCAAGAACCAATGGGGTTCATTCTAGTGTTACACAGCACGTTTGAGCTTCAGCAAAACCAATGAGGTTCATTCTTGTGTTACGCAGCACGTTTGAGCTTCTCCAAGAACCAATGAGGTTCATTCTCGTGTTACGCAGCACGTTTGAGCTTCAGCAAGAACCAATGAGGTTCATTCTCGTGTTACACAGCACGTTTGAGCTTCAGCAAGAACCAATGAGGTTCATTCTAGTGTTACGCAGCACGTTTGAGCTTCAGCAAGAACCATTGAGGTTCATTCTAGTGTTACGCAGCACGTTTGAGCTTTCAGCAAGAACCAATGAGGTTCATTCTCGTGTTACACAGCACGTTTGAGCTTCAGCAAGAATCATTGAGGTTCATTCTAGTGTTACGCAGCACGTTTGAGCTTTCAGCAAGAACCAATGAGGTTCATTCTCGTGTTACACAGCACGTTTGAGCTTCAGCAAGAACCAATGGGGTTCATTCTCGTGTTACGCAGCACGTTTGAGCTTTCAGCAAGAACCAATGGGGTTCATTCTAGTGTTACGCAGCACGTTTGAGCTTTCAGAAAGAACCAATGGGGTTCATTCTAGTGTTACGCAGCACGTTTAAGCTTCAGCAAGAACCAATGAGGTTCATTCTCGTGTTACGCAGCACGTTTGAGCTTCAGCAAGAACCATTGGGGTTCATTCTCGTTATACGCAGCACGTTTGAGCTTCAGCAAGAACCAATGAGGTTCATTCTTGTGTTACGCAGCACGTTTGAGCTTCAGCTAGAACCAATGGGATTCATTCTCGTGTTATGCAGCACATTTGAGCTTCTGCAAGAACCAATGGGGTTCATTCTAGTGTTACGCAGCACGTTTGAGCTTCAGCAAGAACCAATGGGGTTCATTCTCGTGTTACGCAGCACTTTGAGCTTCAGCAAGAACCAATGGGGTTCATTCTCGTGTTACGCAGCACGTTTGAGCTTCTGCAAGAACCAATGAGGTTCATTCTCGTGTTACGCAGCACGTTTGAGCTTCTGCAAGAACCAATGGGGTTCATTCTCGTGTTACGCAGCACGTTTTAGGTTCTGCAAGAACCAATGAGGTTCATTCTCGTGTTACGCAGCACGTTTGAGCTTCAGCAAGAGCCAATGAGGTTCATTCTCGTGTTACGCAGCACGTTTGAGCTTCTGCAAGAACCAATGGGGTTCATTCTTGTGTTACGCAGCACGTTTGAGCTTCAGCAAGAACCAATGAGGTTCATTCTTGTGTTACGCAGCACGTTTGAGCTTTCAGCAAGAACCAATGAGGTTCATTCTTGTGTTACGCAGCACGTTTGAGCTTCAGCAAGAACCAATGAGGTTCATTCTAGTGTTACGCAGCACGTTTGAGCTTCAGCAAGAACAAATGAGGTTCATTCTCGTTATACGCAGCACGTTTGAGCTTCAGCAAGAACCAATGAGGTTCATTCTAGTGTTACGCAGCACGTTTGAGCTTCAGCAAGAACCAATGAGGTTCATTCTCGTGTTACGCAGCACGTTTGAGCTTTCAGCAAGAACCAATGGGGTTCATTCTTGTGCTACGCAGCACGTTTGAGCTTTCAGCAAGAACCAATGGGGTTCATTCCTGTGTTACGCAGCACGTTTGAGCTTTCAGCAAGAACCAATGAGGTTCATTCTCGTGTTACGCAGCACGTTTGAGCTTCAGCAAGAACCAATGAGGTTCATTCTTGTGTTACGCAGCACGTTTGAGTTTCAGCAAGAACCAATGAGGTTCATTCTTGTGTTACGCAGCACGTTTGAGCTTCAGCAAGAACCAATGAGGTTCATTCTCGTGTTACACAGCACGTTTGAGCTCCTGTAAGAACCAATTAGGTTCATTCTAGTGTTACACAGCACGTTTGAGCTTCTGTAAGAACCAATTAGGTTCATTCTAGTGTTACACAGCACGTTTGAGCTTCTGTAAGAACCAATTAGGTTAATTCTAGTGTTACACAGCATGTTTGAGCTTTCAGCAAGAACCAATGAGGTTCATTCTCGTGTTACGCAGCACGTTTGAGCTTTCAGCAAGAACCAATGGGGTTCATTCTAGTGTTACGCAGCACGTTTGAGCTTTCAGCAAGAACCAATGAGGTTCATTCTAGTGTTACGCAGCACGTTTGAGCTTCAGCAAGAACCAATGGGGTTCATTCTCGTGTTACGCAGCACGTTTGAGCTTCAGCAAGAACCAATGAGGTTCATTCTCGTGTTACGCAGCACGTTTGAGCTTCAGCAAGAACCAATGAGGTTCATTCTCGTGTTACGCAGCACGTTTGAGCTTTCAGCAAGAACCAATGAGGTTCATTCTAGTGTTACGCAGCACGTTTGAGCTTCAGCAAGAACCAATGGGGTTCATTCTCGTGTTACGCAGCACGTTTGAGCTTCAGCAAGAACCAATGAGGTTCATTCTCGTGTTACGCAGCACGTTTGAGCTTCAGCAAGAACCAATGAGGTTCATTCTCGTGTTACGCAGCACTTTTGAGCTTTCAGCAAGAACCAATGAGGTTCATTCTAGTGTTACGCAGCACGTTTGAGCTTCAGCAAGAACCAATGAGGTTCATTCTCGTGTTACGCAGCACGTTTGAGCTTCAGCAAGAACCAATGAGGTTCATTCTCGTGTTACGCAGCACGTTTGAGCTTCAGCAAGAACCAATGAGGTTAATTCTCGTGTTACGCAGCACGTTTGAGCTTTCAGCAAGAACCAATGAGGTTCATTCTCGTGTTACGCAGCACGTTTGAGCTTCAGCAAGAACCAATGAGGTTCATTGTCGTGTTACACAGCACGTTTGAGCTTTCAGCAAGAACCAATGGGGTTCATTCTAGTGTTACGCAGCACGTTTGAGCTTTCAGCAAGAACCAATGAGGTTCATTCTCGTGTTACGCAGCACGTTTGAGCTTCAGCAAGAACCAATGAGGTTCATTCTAGTGTTACGCAGCACATTTTAGCTTTCAGCAAGAACCAATGAGGTTCATTCTCGTGTTACGCAGCACGTTTGAGCTTTCAGCAAGAACCAATTGAGGTTCATTTTAGTGTTACGCAGCACGTTTGAGCTTCAGCAAGAACCAATGAGGTTCATTCTCGTGTTACGCAGCACGTTTGAGCTTCAGCAAGAACCAATGAGGTTCATTCTCGTGTTACGCAGCACGTTTGAGCTTCAGCAAGAACCAATGAGGTTCATTCTCGTGTTACGCAGCACGTTTGAGCTTTCAGCAAGAACCAATGGGGTTCATTCTAGTGTTACACAGCACGTTTGAGCTTTCAGCAAGAACAAATGAGGTTCATTGTCGTGTTACACAGCACGTTTGAGCTTTCAGCAAGAACCAATGGGGTTCATTCTAGTGTTACGCAGCACGTTTGAGCTTTCAGTAAGAACCAATGAGGTTCATTCTCGTGTTATGCAGCACGTTTGAGCTTCAGCAAGAACCAATGAGGTTCATTCTAGTGTTACGCAGCACGTTTGAGCTTTCAGCAAGAACCAATGAGGTTCATTCTCGTGTTACACAGCACGTTTAAGCTTCAGCAAGAACCAATGAGGTTCATTCTCGTGTTGCACAGCACGTTTGAGCTTCAGCAAGAACCAATGAGGTTCATTCTAGTGTTACGCAGCACGTTTGAGCTTTCAGCAAGAACCAATGAGGTTCATTCTCGTGTTACACAGCACGTTTGAGCTTCAGCAAGAACCAATGGGGTTCATTCTCGTGTTACGCACAGGGATTAAAGTTCTCCGTCGCTACGACGGATTTCCGTCAATTGCAGCGAGTCTATGACGGATTTCCGTCAATTGCAGGGTTCCCGTCTGTCCTTATGTCTTAAATTAACTTTTCATAATTTTAAGGCCGTAAATAGGCTTTCATTTCTCAAATAGTGTGATAAATGTCTTAATTTTAGTTTGAACAGTTTGAATAGGTCTTAAATTAAGGAGAGACGAGGTGTATTCACCTTGCTAAGGGGGATGTGATCAAAGCCTGGAGTGGAGCAAAAGCACGTTCCTCTCTCCACTCTAAGCATTCTGTTATCACTTCGCTTACGGTCCACTCCGGGTTTTCAATTCCCGCTCACGGAAAAAACTGCTCCGTGTTCACTCAATTAATCTTTGGAGAAGTGCATGTCAGGCTACAGCTCGTTTGCTGCGGTCCGAGCCCGAGCGCGCAAACGTGCTGAACATGCATTTATATCATGCATCAACGTGCATGATAGAAAACAGAACGCGGGTCAATATTGGCCGTTTCTCAATAGCCTACCAAGTAGCCTACGCAAACTTCGGACTTGCGTCCTGGTAGTTCGGACTTGCCAAGTTCGACTCAGTTGAACGAACTCCCGAGGACGAGATGACGCGAGTCCGGTTATTCTGCAAATGGAACAGTGCGTTCTTGATCGCGTCACTCAGCTCGCTCTGGCTACTCCGGTTATCTCTTTATGTATATTTTAGGCAACCATAAAACGAAATATGGTATAAAATACAACTCTGCCTCTTCATTTATAAATGAACATATTATCATAAACATATTAATGGCCACACAAATGTGGTTCAGGCAACGCACATTGATTATCTTCACTTCATACATTTATAACAACACGAAATATAAAACACAACCCTGCTTCTTTTTGTTTTCATTTTAAAAATATGAAACATTATTGATCATTAAAACTGACATTTAACAAACAGACAGGGTTGTATCGTTTATTGTATTATGCATGTACACATACAGTGAAAGTAATGCATGGTAAATATATATATATATATATATATATATATATAAAGAATATTTTAGAATATATAAAATTACACAACCCTGTCTCTTTTTGTTAAATGTCAGTTTTAATGATCAATAATATCCCGTTCAAAAGTATAAGTAGCCTAATAGGTAGGCTATAATAAGCTATACAATGAGAAATAAAAGCAAACAATTCAGTCAAACATAAGTCAGCTCTCTAATAGGCTACAAAGTTAAATAGCCTAAATATATAAAGTTATGAAACTTCACTTTGCCCTCAGCCAAAACGATTTGGCATGGAACAAACTATATATTAACATAGTTTAGCATTGTTTGGTCTTATAAGATAAATAAAAACATGCACTGAAAAGTTATGTAGATGGTTGATTATTTGTCAAGATAAGTAATTGTTTTTCATAGATTAAAATAGCTTTTAAAATACGCACACTGGCAATATTAAAGCGGTTTAAAACATCTCCCCTTAAAACGCTATTGGTCTCGACTATTTAAATAAAGTTACAGGAATATGACTTGGCCTGAAAAAAAATTCAGTCAGAAGAATTTTTTTCACTTTAATCCCTGTACGCAGCACGTTTGAGCTTTCAGCAAGAACCAATGGGGTTCATTCTAGTGTTACGCAGCACGTTTGAGCTTTCAGCAAGAACCAATGGGATTCATTCTAGTGTTACGCAGCACGTTTGAGCTTCAGCAAGAACCAATGAGGTTCATTCTCGTGTTACGCAGCACGTTTGAGCTTTCAGCAAGAACCAATGGGGTTCATTCTAGTGTTACGCAGCACGTTTGAGCTTTCAGCAAGAACCAATGGGGTTCATTCTAGTGTTACGCAGCACGTTTGAGCTTTCAGCAAGAACCAATGGGGTTCATTCTAGTGTTACGCAGCACGTTTGAGCTTTCAGCAAGAACCAATGAGGTTCATTCTCGTGTTACGCAGCACGTTTGAGCTTTCAGCAAGAACCAATGGGGTTCATTCTAGTGTTACGCAGCACGTTTGAGCTTCAGCAAGAACCAATGAGGTTCATTCTCGTGTTACGCAGCACGTTTGAGCTTTCAGCAAGAACCAATGGGGTTCATTCTAGTGTTACGCAGCACGTTTGAGCTTTCAGCAAGAACCAATGAGGTTCATTCTTGTGTTACGCAGCACGTTTGAGCTTCAGGAAGAACCAATGAGGTTCATTCTAGTGTTACGCAGCACGTTTGAGCTTTCAGCAAGAACCAATGAGGTTCATTCTCGTGTTACACAGCACGTTTGAGCTTCAGCAAGAACCAATGAGGTTCATTCTAGTGTTACGCAGCACTTTGAGCTTCAGCAAGAACCGATGGGGTTCATTCTCGTGTTACGCAGCACGTTTGAGCTTCTGCAAGAACCAATGGGGTTCATTCTCGTGTTACGCAGCACGTTTGAGCTTCTGCAAGAACCAATGGGGTTCATTCTCGTGTTACGCAGCACGTTTGAGGTTCTGCAAGAACCAATGAGGTTCATTCTCGTGTTACGCAGCACGTTTGAGCTTAAGCAAGAACCAATGGGGTTCATTCTCGTGTTACGCAGCACGTTTGAGCTTCAGCAAGAGCCAATGAGGTTCATTCTCGTGTTACGCAGCACGTTTGAGCTTCAGCAAGAACCAATGAGGTTAATTCTCGTGTTACGCAGCACGTTTGAGCTTCAGCAAGAACCAATGAGGTTCATTCTTTTGTTACGCAGCACGTTTGAGCTTTCAGCAAGAACCAATGAGGTTCATTCTCATGTTACGCAGCACGTTTGAGCTTCAGCAAGAGCCAATGAGGTTCATTCTCGTGTTACGCAGCACGTTTGAGCTTCAGCAAGAGCCAATGAGGTTCATTCTCGTGTTACACAGCACGTTTGAGCTTCAGCAAGAGCCAATGAGGTTCATTCTTCTGTTACGCAGCACGTTTGAGCTTTCAGCAAGAACCAATGAGGTTCATTCTCGTGTTACGCAGCACGTTTGAGCTTCAGCAAGAGCCAATGAGGTTCATTCTTGTGTTACGCAGCACGTTTGAGCTTTCAGCAAGAACCAATGAGGTTCATTCTCGTGTTACGCAGCACGTTTGAGCTTCAGCAAGAACCAATGAGGTTCATTCTCGTGTTACGCAGCACGTTTGAGCTTCAGCAAGAACCAATGAGGTTCATTCTTGTGTTACGCAGCACGTTTGAGCTTCAGCAAGAACCAATGAGGTTCATTCTAGTGTTACGCAGCACGTTTGAGCTTCAGCAAGAACCAATGAGGTTCATTCTCGTTATACGCAGCACGTTTGAGCTTTCAGCAAGAACCAATGAGGTTCATTCTCGTGTTACGCAGCACGTTTGAGCTTCAGCAAGAACCAATGAGGTTAATTCTCGTGTTACGCAGCACGTTTGAGCTTTCAGCAAGAACCAAAATTTCTCACAAATTTTCAGTTAGTTTTGTGCATATTTACCAAGGGTGCCAGTATTTGTGGAGGCCACTGCTTACACATTTCAATACCCTATTCTGTACATTTTCCACATATTGGACACATTTTAATAAATGATGCTGAACAATCTAATGTATTGAGTTCTCTTGGAATCATAATGCATGTAACCTTTGTTCATTATAGCCAAATAGGACATGTTACAGGAACGTTTGCTTAATGTAAAAAAAAAACATTACCATAACCATTAACTACCAATAAAAATAAAATGATAGGGCTGTTAAAAATGTTGGAGCCCCAACTCAATAAGAATGATGTAAATAAAGGAACATTCTGCACATTCAACAATTCAGCATTCTAAATATTTGAAAGATGTTTATATTCAGCTGCCGCCTGGCTTATCCCGCCCATCTTAGCCAAACTTTCGACACAGTGTAAAAGTTAATTTGGCCTCAGTGGCTTTGACATATTCAAATGCTCATGAATAATACACAGCCATCCCTTACTTTGGGAAGCCAAGTGAAAAACACTCAGAGTCTATTTGATTTAATGCAAGCAGTGTTGATTGCCCCTTGGGACGGCACATCAACCACCAGCTTTACCCGCTCGTCATTTTCTCATCCCTTGCTGCTGGAGCGACAAGCACTCAGAGCTCGCTTGGAGCCTGGATACAAATGGAAATGGATGGGGGAAACACACCGACGACAACGGCGAGGTCATTCCGCAGATTAGAGCTATAATGCCTGCAGAAGAGCAAACTCCTGTCACATCTCACCAAAACCATATCAATAAAACATGCCACCTGAAATCACTGCTATGTTGTTGCCGGCTGATGACAACCCCGCAAATACCATCGCAACCGTTAAATAATAAATCTGGGTTTTTTTGTTTCGTTTTTTTTAGATGACAATAGGAGGCTTTAAGATGATGTAGGTAGGCAGATGCACAGCTATCAGAGTAAGAGACTTGTGAAGTCACGGTGAGGTTGATCTTTCCATGCATGCAATGTGAGCCCTGATGATACAGAAGCATCAGTCAGGTGGTTTGGCTGTCAAAGCCCAGTGACACATTGTCACCATTTGGTTCTCGTCTGTTTGGTTCGTTTAACGTGTTTGTTTGGTTCATCTGCGGTACCTACACATTGTCATGACTTGGATATTTCTTTTAATTTAGAAGCTTTTGTTTCTGCTTTTAAAAACAATTACTTATTAGTTTGCACTATACGTTACATTCACAAATAATAACTCAACTAAAAACATTCGGATCATTGAGGATCAAAAAAAGCATGCCTATTGTAGTTTCATTAATTTATAAAACCATAAAATAAAATAAAACATTAAAACAAAAAAGACATTTTAATGTTATCATTATCTTGTTTCCTTTAAATTTTTCACTTTACAAACAATAACAAAATGCAAATATCATAGGGTCAATGTCAAATATGGATGTCTGACATGATAAAAAGGGGAAACAAATATTTTTATTTTGGCTACATAAGTTTAGGTTTATTTAATTACTTTAAATGTGAAATGGTGTAATCATCAATTAAATATAATTGAAGTATTTTACAATAAAGTTCCATTTGTTAACATTAGTTAACTACAATATAATACAACATAAACTAAGAATGCTAAAAAGTAGCTAAAAACTAAGAAGTAAAAATACTTCTAAAGCATTTAACTAATTGTCACGATTCCCTGTGTCTCTGTGTTTAAGGACTTTTATTTTTATGTTCTTTGTATTGATGTTTCGTTTCAGTTCCTGTGATTTTAGTTCCTGTTTCCATTGTCATCTTGTTTGTTTCCATAGTTATCTTTGTTAGTTACCATGTCAACTAATCACCTACAGCTGTCCTTCATTTAGCCCCTTGTCATTTTGTTTATTTAAACCCTCAGTCTTGTCTTGTGGTAATGTTTCGTGCTGGTATGAATCTCTGTTTGGTTCCTTGTGTTTAATACATGTTATTTTATTGTTCATCTGCAACAAGCCTCTTTCATTTGGATTATCAAGTTAAGCCAGTACATGACACACGTTATTGTTCATTTTAAAATGTTTTAATGCACTAGTTGTATCTTTTAATATTATTTCTTGGATTAGAGCAAACCTGAACTAACTATGAATAGTAGCGTAGTATTTAACAAATTTTAACAAAAATGAATAAGTAAGTAGGCCTAAAAAATAAAACCAAAAATGTATATATTAATATGTAAAAAAAGTTTTTGAGGTAAATTCATGCTACACTTCCGCTAAAAAATAGTTCCCATTCAGTCAGTCACGTTGGTCGTTATGTCGATACTGACGTATTGGAGTCTCGCCTGGGAGCAGGGAGGGGTAACTATATGAGCCAATGGATATTGGCCAGTGAGATTTGCATGCCGAGCCACTCCTACCCAGACATACGGGTATATAAGGCCGGATCGCACTCATTCATTCACACTTTGCTTCGGAGCAGAGTGATTGTAAACCGTGATCGCTCATTCAAGTCATCCTTCGTCTGAAGTGGAATGCTGTTGAGGAGAAACATCCATTTTAATTGCTAAAAAGAGCTTATTCCTGAGGAGATCTCTCCTGTCAGTGTGAGGGTGCATCCAGCGATGATTCGCTTCCTGAGAGAGCAGTGCACTGAGAAGTGCAGCTTTTCACCCCTCAGCGTTTTGGCCTGTAAGAGCAGATTTCCTGAAAGAGCAAGCATGGGCGGCCAGCTGTCTTTTTAAAGATGTCTTTCTGTTCACGTGTTTCTGAATGCGGCCGTTTACAGGCTTCATCTGACAGCCACAATTGCTGTCTCAAATGTCTGAGCCGAGAGCATACTGAGAAAGCATTCGTGGATGGTTCATGCTCTCACTGCGAGCATTGAGCCAGGGTTGATGCAGGAACTGTGCACAGAGACTGACCTCGCCCTCTGGGCAACAAAAGTGATAGCGCAAGCCCTCGGCCAGACGATGTCCACCTTGCTGGTCCAGGAGCACCATCTCTGGTTGGACCTGGCTGAGATGAAGGGTGTTGACAAAGTTCGCTTTCTTTGGCCAGCCTCGGAAACACTGTCGAGGACTTTGCCCAGCAGTTCTCGGGAGTTCAGAAGTAGACTGAGGCCATAAAACATATTCTGGCCCGGCATGACACCACCGCCACCAGGCCGCCACGGGCTGGCCCTCAGTCTACTTGGCGCCAAGGGCATTCCCCTGGCTCTGGCATGGATGGAGTAATCATCCTCTGCTACACCCTTGAAGCATCCATCTAAGCGGCCCTGAGACCCGGAGGATGGCCGGTTGGGGAATCTTCCATTTAATTTTTATCTCTGTTCCCTTTCTCAAACAATTTCCTTAGCCTCTGAACCATACTGGGCATGCTCTGGTGATGCCCCTCTTCCTCACTCCGAGCCACCCCTTGTAAGAAGACCCATGTAAGAATCTACTTCGGGACACTATGCTTCCCAGTTTAGGCCCCAGTACTCCTCGCTGCCCCCCGCTGGTCTGTCTGTTGTCCTTCTGGTGCCACTCTCACGGAGCATGGGAGCCTGGCTAGTGCTTCCCAGCCTGTCCCGCAGCTCATTTGGACCATCAGACTAGGCTACACGATTCGCTAGGCCCCAGGTTCAGCAGTGTCCTATTTACCCCGGAGATTGCAGTGGTGGTGAAGGATCATGCAATAGATCCTGTCCCTCCAGCCAAGATGATGTCAGGGTTTTACAGCACGTATTTCATCGTACCCAAGAAAGGCGGTGGGTTACGGCCAATCTTGGATCTCATCCTCACGTGCATTCGGCCCCAGGATTGGTTTGCAGTGATCGACCTGAAAGACGCGTACTTTCATGTCTCGATTTGACCTCGACACAGACTACGCTTTGCTGTCAAGGGTCGAGCATATTAGTATAAGGTCCTCTCCTTTGGGCTGTCCCTGTCTCCCTGCTTCTTTACCAAAGTTGCTGAGGCTGCCCGAACCCCGCTTAGGGAGGTGGGCATTCGCAACTATCTCGACGACTGGCTCATTCTAGGTCACTCTGGGGATCAGTTATGCGAACACAGGGACGTGTTGCTCAGGCACCTTAGCCATCTGTGGCTTCGGGTCAACTGGGAAATGTGCAAGCTCTCCCCAGTGCAGAGCATCTCTTTTCTCTGTATGGATTTGGACTCGGTCAATATGATGTCACTTCTCACAAACAAACTGCCTGAATACGTTCAGGCGGAAGACAGCTGTTCCACTGAAACAATTTCAGAGCTTCCTGTGGCATATGGCATTCGCAGCCACGGTAACGCCTCCTCATCCCCTCCTGGGACCTTTCTGTGGTTCTTTCTGGTCTACAGTGAGCTGCCTTTGAGCCGCTGGAGTCAGTTGAGCTTAAGATCATGTCTCTAAAGACAGTGCTCCTGATTGCACTTGCTTCCTTCAAGAGGGTGGGGGGCCTGCAGTTATTTTTGGTCAGCGAATCGTGGCTAGAGTTTGGGCCGGCCCTGTCTCACGTGATCCTGTGGTTCCGGCACGGACATGTGTTCAAAGTTCCCACCACTCCCTTTAGGGACCAGGCGGTGAACTTGCAAGCGCTGCCCATGTAGGAGGCAGACCCAGCCCTTGCGTTGCTATTCTCACACTGCATGTTTATGTGGACCACACGCAGAGCTTTAGAAGCTCTGAACAGCTCTTTGTCTGCTTTGGAGGTCAGCAGAAGGGAAAGGCTGTCTCCAAGCAGAGGTTGACCCACTGGATAGTGGAGGCCATCACTTTGATGTACCAGTCCCAAGGCTAGCCGTGCCCCCTCAGAGTGAGGTCTCATTCCTCTCACGCTTCCTCCTGGGCGTTGGCGTGGTGCCTCTCTGGCAGACATCTGCAGAACTGCCGGCTGGGGGACACCGAACACCTTTGAGAGATTCTACAATCTGCATGTTGAGCTGGTTTCTTCCTGTGTGTTGGGTAAAACCCACAATGTGTAGGAAAACTGGCTCTGTGTCTCGCTTGCAGTGCCATTCCCTTCTAGTGGGGGGATACGGGAGCCTACTTTGCTCTTCAAGTGAGTTCCCCACTTGGCAAACCCTGAGTTGAGTTCCTTTAGCATACTGCAGAGGCGTCTGACGTCAGGCCCAGTGCTTGTGTGCATGCCTGGCCTGTCAGTCCTTGAACTGGGCTAGATGCCCATATGCTGTGATTTCCCCTTAGTAATCCAATGTCTGCACTTTCACAGTACCGTTTCCCTGTTGGTAAACCCGTGTCTTTCCCTGGGCATTTTCTGCTCTGCTCTGCCCTGTCTCTGCATCTGTAGTAGCTCCATCCCTGGCTAGGCAGGACCTACAGCAGAGATCTTCCATATGTAGCATTGCCTCACAGGTCAGTCCATATGTGTTTCCACCACACGTTACCTCCCTTCAGCAGGGTGTGGCCTCCGTAGTGTCCCTCTCCATTGGACTAGAACGCTTCCCCAGCGTTAACAACACTGGCCATGGCTAGGGAGGTTACAACTGTGTGAGGGTTCAGAAGCCATGCCGCTTTCCATGGGGACCCCAATACGTCAATATCGACGTAGCGTTGAACGTGACTGAATAGGAACGTCTTGGTTTACATTTACATTTACATTTAGTCATTTAGCAGACGCTTTTATCCAAAGCGACTTACAACTGAGGACTAAACCAAGCGAGTCATCGTGAAGAGGCAAAAGCAACGCAAGAAGTGCTCAAAATACAAAGTTCAGACACAGCTCGGAGTAGCATAAGCCAGGCAAGCGAGGATTTAGAGGAAAGGATTTTTTTTTTTTTTTTTGGTTACTAATGTAACCCTATTATGTTATTAGGTGTTAGATGTTATTATGTTATAATGTAATGTTCCCTGAAGGTGGGAAATATTTTTTTTTACATCATTACATTGGCGTATAAGAAACAAATGGATAGGGGAAAAATCCGGGGAAAAAAACATTGATATTTTATGACATGTCCTATGAAGAGGACACCAGGACTCAGTTAAGAAGAAAATGAAATCAAGACTCTATAACAAATAACAATATTTTCAGGACTTCGACAGCTCCTGGAAACGTCCACCTGAACCAAACTACAGTATGCACAAAGACTTTTACAAAGATTCTCAACTGTGGTATGAAAGATATTAGAGAATGATTTGATATACTATTTTACTTTATGTTACTATATGTTATATGTGTAAACATGGCCAAAAATGTTTTTTTTTCCCCATTATATAAAATGTATCTATTCATTGTCTCTAATTTGCATTTTAATGTGTTCTTTGGGCAACATGTAATGAAAAAATAAGTAGCTATAAAAATAAGGGTAATAACTTGCCAACATTTTAATAATAGCGCATATTTCATAGAAATATTGATTATATATCATATAATTTCTTCCCTATTCACAATTCGTCTCCTAAAATGCCTGATAAACATGCAGAAAGTCCTGGTGTCTCATAACAGAAAGTCATATTCTGATTTGAACTAAAGTTGTCTTGAGATGTTAATGTACGACAACAATGTAAAAATAAGTTAGATTTAAAATGACAAAATATTCTCATATTGCCATAAGAGTGCTAAATTTCGTTATTCAGTCAATGTCAGTCATATTTAAAGACCAAGGAGAGGGAATTGCCATGGTGAAACCTCCAAACATTTAATATCTCTGAATAGACATCCCTACTTAAAACTGTACATTATATTTTAGCAAATTTTGAGACCATATAAGACACTGAGGAAAAAACTCCATTGCTGGGTCTCAGGAGGATATGAGAAGACTCTTTGACAGCGGGAAGGGCGTTGCCTCAAAATGAAGGTAAATGATGCAACATAACGCCAGCAAGGGCCGCTCATAATTCGTTACGTAAATAATAACCAGTTAATTTGGCTGAAATGCATAATACATGGAACTATTTTGATTGTTTATGTTGGTGTAGGATGGTTGCTAAGGGTGTTGCAGGGATACACGAAGTGGTCATAGCCATGCTTTATCATAAATAAAACACAGCTATCGACCAATCAGAATCAAAGACTGGAACTAACCGTTTTATAATGTTAGCTAATGCATTAATTTACAATAAATAATGAAACCTTATTGTAGTTAACAAAATAATATTATTAAGCAATTAAATATAACCATAATTACTTTTAAATGTAACAAGTATTTTTTACAATGTGTATTCAAATGGAACAAACAGTGCGGATTACATGTAATCTGGATTATGTAATCAGATTATTATACGTGTTAAAATACTTCTTACTTTTTTAACTTTTCTTATTGATTACATGATATTCTCACCATGGCAGTAAATTATTCATAATTCATTGATTGTTTTTTTATCTTTAAAATGTTCCTTTCTGTTAAAGTCTACTGCTTATATATGTTCAGAAGGTCTTCCAGATTTGTGGAATTGCACACACAGACCAGACACTAGTCTTGAGCCGATCATTGATAACTGAGACACACACATTATTTCACATTTAAGAGGAGTTTTCTCAACATTTCAACCTCAGGGAAATCATTGGTTGTTTAATATATATATATTTGCTGTGATATGTCCCATATAGTGTAGCTTTAAATATTAATCATATTTTAAACATTACTGTTTTTTTTTTTAAATAATAAAGATTATACCCTTAGTTCCCCCCCAAGTAAATGTTAACATTTGCTGCATTTTAATGTAGCCTATTTGATTACATCAAGTAAGGTCAACCCCATTGATCCATTAGGCCTTCATTTATGTCTTGTAATATACAAAACTATTAATACTACACCATATTTTACAAACGTAGACTACTATTTGTCTTGACAAATAATAAAACACTTAATTGTGGAGATTACTTCCACTCAACCAACAGAAAGGCAAATCTCAAGATCCCTAAAAAAAGCAACAGGGTTAAACCTGTATGTATAAAATTTTTGATATTTAGAGAATCAAAGAAGCTTTTGACCACAAATATTAAAAGTACCACTTGACAGATTAAACAATACATTTAATTTATTTGGACGCTCAATTCAAGATTACACAAACACTATGGAAAAAGTAAGTGTTCATGTAAATCAAGATGAACCGATGGGCTATGAATGGGGCATTTTTAGGTTATGCTTGTAAAATATTCATGACTTGAAACTTTATCTTGGAAGGATAGGGACATGACTTTATCATAAAAGGTATCATAAGCAAGATTAGGGAATATCATGACACAGTTGGCACAACAAGACTGTTTACAATTTTGCCAAGACTTTTTTAAAAAAAAGTGTGCATTGTTAATCTGCGTAATGAATGAGAAAATGCCAGAGAGGTAATGGATGCCCGCCACATAGCAGATGAATAATTGAGCGTCTGGGGGAACAGGAGAGGTGGATGAGATCGGATGGTGCATCTGTGTCACTGCACTGCCAGGCTTCTCTTCGCCACGTCACCCAGACACAGAAGAAGAACAGGTGTTTCAATGCCATGCATTTATTCACCAAACCAATTGGAGCTGGGGAATTCAGTGGTGCTCGTATAAAATGATTTCATAAGATTTTTTGTTTTTTTGCTTGGACTCATTTGTATTCAATTTTCTTCTAATATTGAGTTTGCAAATCATCGGTTTGACTTTGGTATCAACCGAACAACAGCTAGCTTAATGAATCTCTATATTGAATAGAGCAGTTAAAGAGTTTGTGTGTCCTACTCTCATTGTTCGGGCTGTTGACAGGGCAGGAGAGCGGCTCTCAGACGCCACAGCCGATGAAGATTAGGGGTCAGCCAAGGTGAAAGCTCCTGCCATCGACTGCGACCATCAACTTTCCTCATTTCCTTTTTTATAGGGCAATATATATATGCTCATTTTAACAAAATGCAGATTTTTTGTTTAGTACTGTCCTGAATAAGATATTTTATATAAAAGATATAGTCCACAAGACAAAAAAAAATATAGCTGCATTTATGAAAATGACCCCATTCAAAAGTTTACATAACCCTGATTATTAATACTGTGTCGTTACCTGGATGATCTACGGCTGGTTTTTGTTTTGTGATGGTTGTTCTTGAGTCCCTTGTCCAGCAGTGACTGCTTTTGAGATCCATCTTTTCACACTAAGGACAACTGAGGGACTCAAACACAACTAATAAAACAGTTCAAACATTTACTGATGCTCCAGGAGGAACACAATGCATTAAGAGCCAGAGGTTGACAACTTTTGAACAGGATGAAGATGTCCGCAGTAAATAGAATATATACCTTGATCTTCAAATTCAAACAGTTTAATTCAAAACCCCCGGCTCATATATACATTTAGTATTTTACTAATATTCTACACAGCATAGGCCTATTTCTATACAATAAATGGAAATAATGTAAGCTGAAAATTATTGGTCTTCCTGCGCATTAAAATAGACAAAAATGCTCCATTACATTTGATGTACTGTGAAATTACAAGTTCAGGAGATACAATATTGGCAATACAAAACCACAAATTACCTAATTATTATTATTGTGAAATTTATAAAACTAAGTTTAAGAACTGTTTTTCCATTTTTAAAATCACAAATAATAATTATAATATTATAACATATATAATGCATTTAACATTGTTATTATATATAGTTATAGTTATCGCAAATGAGTAATAAAAATTAATAACAATAACATTTAATTATCAATTCCGTTTACATTTTAAACAAAGTACATTAACATGAAATGAAAATAAATTACAATAAACATATTGACATAAATTTCATGTCAATTAAATAGGAAAAATAAAATAATTGAAAATAAATTAAAGAAGATAAAAAATATTATCAATAATAGTAGTCGTATCATTTTTTTTTTTTTATCACTTCGCTGATGAGTTAAACTATTGAAATACTGGCTAACATTTTTCATGTGGTAAGTATCCAGAAGCTTACGCTTTCTTGTAAATTGAATAGAGGAACAGGTGGAGGCGGGAGGGCGGTGTGAGGAGTGTGTGTGCGTGTGTGTAGAGCCCGGGAGGCGCTGCCAATGGAAACCGCACACACGAGGAGCGTCGAGCCAGAGCGCCGCGTCGCCTCCATGTCAGGTCCACTCACCTGCAAGGTGCGCACCGAAGATGATGGCCATGAACGGCAAGCAGCACTTCTCCATGCACCCTGCGCTGCACCCGAGCTCCGAGGGCATGCGGCGGGTGTGTCTACCTGCCCCGCAGGTACGTCTCGCGCTAAACTCCTCGTATTGTCTCCATTCTGTCACTTTGAGGTGTTTTGAGTTGCTCCAGCTTCCATCCCTCCCTCCCCAGCCTCTCCTTTCTTTCCCCCTGACTGCCTCTCTCCCTCACCCACATGCCTATCCAAGCAAAGCTGCTGCTTTCATATTAATTTTTATGACCTGTGCTTTTGAGGAGGGTGCTTGGGAATGTTCTTTAATCCAGAGTTGACACAATTCCCCACTGACTTCCATATGCGCGCTCTTCCCTGCAGCTCCAGGGCAATATATTCAGCGGCTTTGATGAGAGTCTGCTGGCCCGCGCTGAAGCTCTGGCAGCGGCTGACCTGGTGTCTCACAGTCACGGCAAGAGTCACCCTTTCAAGACGGACGTCACCTACCATACCATGAGCAGCGTGCCCTGCACCTCTTCTTCGTCCACAGTGCCCATATCCCACCCGTCATCCAACCTGCCCTCGCACCACCACCACCACCACCACCTCAGCCACCAGACCCTGGAGGGGGATCTGCTCGACCACATTTCCTCGAGTTTATCGGTCAGCGGCATGGGTGCGCCGCCGGAGATGAGCACTCAAGCCCACCAGCACCACCTGCAAATGGGTCACTTACACCAAGCCATGGCCATGGGCCACCCGCACGCCCTGTCGGTCCACAACGGGATGGCGTGCGTCAACGACGTGGAGTCCGATCCCAGAGAGCTGGAGGCGTTCGCGGAGAGGTTCAAGCAGCGGAGGATAAAGCTCGGAGTGACCCAGGCTGATGTGGGCTCTGCCCTCGCCAACCTCAAGATACCGGGGGTCGGCTCGCTGAGCCAGAGCACCATCTGCAGGTTCGAGTCCCTAACGCTTTCCCACAACAACATGATCGCCCTCAAACCCGTTCTCCAAGCCTGGCTGGAGGAGGCTGAAGCGGCTTACCGGGAGAAAAACGGGAAACCGGACCTTTTTAACGGGAACGAGAGGAAACGAAAGCGAACGTCCATCGCGGCTCCGGAGAAGCGATCGCTCGAGGCGTATTTCGCCATCCAACCGCGACCGTCGTCGGAGAAAATCGCGGCAATCGCGGAGAAGTTGGATCTAAAGAAGAACGTGGTTCGGGTTTGGTTCTGCAATCAACGGCAAAAACAGAAACGGATGAAATATTCAGCAGTGCACTAATGCTGTTAGAGCAAAGGAGACATTTTAGGAACACCACAGGGATCTAAATTTCTTCTTTTAAGCATTATACGCCTATAAAGACATTTCATATTGCCTCCAATTGATGTAACCAGTGTGCGAATTAATCCATGGGGTCTGTACCTATAAGCTCGACTCCCCCTCACAGTTCAAAACACACGGTTTCTGTGTAAAGGATCTGCATTTTTACTTTTCAGTTTAACCTCAAAAGTTACAGCAATTTGGTTTGTGCGAGGTCGAGAAACCTCAACCCGAATGTTAGTGAAATGCTTCAATCCACCGAAGGCCAGTGAATAATTCGCACACTTTGACCTTTTAAACAAACTTGAAATTATATTAATTAATCTGTGATCACATTTTACATTACAGAGTTCATGTTACTTTGTATTTAGCTATACGAGCAACTTAGTACAACTAATGAAAAACAGCACTTAATGTGTAATTATTTTATGAAGCTGATTGTGATTACACGTCGTTATGGTTATAAAGCAACATGCACTGTGTAACATGGGCATCGTAATGTATTTTTTATTTTAGTAAATCAAAATAAATATTAATTTACCACTTTATAAAGCAATACTGTTTAATCCTTAAAAGCTTTGATTTGAAATAACCAAACTCTGAATACATTTATAGGAGACTAACTGAACGGCTACTAAAAAACTTTGTTTCAGTATTATCACACGTGAAATTATATTTTGAAGTGTGTACGTGTGTTTTTGGTATTTAAAGACTTATTTATATTAATATACGAATTGCGCACAAGTTACGATAGTAGCCTAGGCTATCACATGAAATGTCCATTGAAATTTGTGTATAGCGTTTGTAATATTCGTTTGAATGTCTTGTCAGATGTGACTGCATACATGGTGGAAATCACGTTCTCACAAAATGTCACTAAATATATATTTTATATTTATATTTTTCGATCATCAGTCGAAGGGATCCTAATATGCAAAAACTGATGGTGTAAAGAATGCTGCTATTTGATTTGCATGAATGTAGCCACTGCAATCACTCTCACTTTAAACTCCACTTTACAAAATGTGTGACTTTGAATGTTATTTAATAAATTGTTGATTTTTTTCAAAACCTCTGTGGACTTTTTTATTATTATTTTTAATTACACATAAAATAAATACATTAATAAAAAACAGGACAACGTGTCTTCTGGTTTCGTATCACGTCATAGGAGAAAAGAAATAAAAAACAATACTGTATTTTTTATAAATATATGCACCATTTTCATCTTACATAAACAATATACAACGAAAGCAACTCGCGTCAAAATCCTTGTAATATCATTAATTTTTAAGACATGCGTTGTTTTATTAATAAGCTTCAGTTCAATTGTGATTAAACATCAATGAAATAATATAGACCAATCACCACCTAATTTAAAGAATATTATAGAGAGAACAAAAAGAAAAATTCAAGCCAACGTTAACTAGGCTATTTTACCCTTTTCTATCTCTGGTTTTCCAACTTTAAGAATGAGACACCGCTGAATAATAAATGTCTGTCACGGCTTTTGTGCAGAGTGGGATTTGAAATTATTAAGTAATGGCGATGCAATATTAATTGTATATTGGTATAAAACAGGCAGAGAGCTGAAGGGAGAGTTGTTAGTCAGGAAACGCTTCTTACAGGCTCAAGGGAAGGAGAAGAGACGCTGTTCAAGGTAAGACGATGCTCGTTGGTTCACTGTCATGCTTCAAGAAGTAATTGTGAAGTTATGTTAAAGACGATGTCGTTGTAGATTTACATTGCATTACTGTATAGATGATAATAATAATAACAACAACAAATAGATAGATAGCCTATCACCTTAAGAAAGTTAGTTATTATTTAAGTGTTGGTATGTTTAAATTAAATTAAAGTAAAAAGGTTGATACATTTGATATACAGGCCTAGTTTCCGTTAATGATTTTGTTTGACTAAATTAAGAGTTAGTTCATTTTGACATTTTTAGAGCCGAACAGTTCACAAGTAGGCTACTTCAGTTTAATTTTTCTTTTTCTTTTTACATTACACAAAATGTTAAATAGTCTTGTACGGTGTTTTATTTTATATAAACGTTTTAGTTATTTTCCTCTTATTTGAAAAACAAAACAAAACAAAACTGTAGGCTAAAGGTTTGAAAACGGCTATACAGTAAAACAATAACTAATGTATAGCCTCGTGTCAGTGCGGGTTATTCTTTTTCCTTTATTTGTAATTGGGTAATTGCATGACAATGTTATGTTGCACAAATGCGTTTTAGCATTTATTAAATAGGCTACTTTTTAAGCATAACATTAAATTCTTAAGCCTATTCAGAATTCGCATTTATTTTAAGTTGTTCTCCAAAGAAGTGTTAAAGGGTTTAAAATACGTAACTATAATAGCACTGCAATTCCCCCCACAGCCTAAATTATAATCTTTCCTACTTGCCAAGAACGATCATCAGTCCAAATTTAAGTAGTTAAACTAATGGGATTATGAAGGAGGGTTAAATTCATTGGGGAAGGCGGATCATGAATAATTAAGATCGGTAATCCTTTTTTATATCATAACCCTCAAACAACGATGTAAACCAATCTAAGTTGAGCACAGAGCAGGGCATGTGGCCAGTGGTGGGGACTAAATTATTGATGATCTACTGAAAGAGGCCTATAGGCCAGGAACTCATGTGTCATATAAGGAACAACCTATGGTGTGTTTCAGAGTAATGTTCGAAGAACTGTTGCTTCAGTTCAGGCTATTTGAGTTTTCATCACCGGTTTCCCATTAAAAAATTCTAAAGGGATGCAATTTGAAACCCATGAAACACCCATAGCCTATAATCAACTGAACACAGCTCTTTTTATTTGTTTCGTATAGGCAATCCTTAATAGAAATCCTCAAGAACTCTAAATGGATTGGAATAACGTTTTAGTAACTCAACAATTCAAGGAAATCGCAGGGGAACTAGCCTATAATAGTGAATTCATTTAATTCGATTTCTTATTTCATACAGGGGCATTTGTTTAAAAAAATAAATAAATAATAATAATACAAAGAAATCTAATTATATATGGAAATTATGACTGACAATAGGACTACGTAAAGTATTAAAAAATATAGCAAAAACGCTTTTCAGGATGTTTTATAAATTCCAACAAAAAAACCTTCTACATTTCTAGATCTACAGAAGCGCGTGCGGAACCTTTTAATGTTCAAAGCAACAAACTCTAAAATGGCTATTTAAAGAACTATAGGCTACTTTTATTTTTATGATAGCTAACCTACTTGAGAACTTGGGTTTAGACATGCGTGTCTGAGAAAGACAGAGAGAGAAAGTGAATTCATGTTTTTATTTCAGAGAGCAAAGAAGATCTGACAGAATGAGGGTGGAGGTCTCCTGGAAGATGTAGCGAACCCCCTCTCCCTCTGCGGGACAAGCGGTTGTTCTCGGGCCGACACTCCGAGTCTCCGTACGAGAACGGCAGAGTTAAGGCACCGGCGGGTTAATTATTCATACAGCGCCAGCAGCAACATATGAGATGTAGCCAATGCGGAGGCAGACCGCGAACCCGGTGTGCTTTATTAGTCCGTTCCTATCATCATCACACGCCAAGACACCTTAGGCATTTGCCCGCGGTGTCTCCAAGCGATAACTCACGGGGTTATCCAAGGGGATACTGTTACCGGGAAACTTGAGGCCGTCCTTCAGAGGTGAATTTTGGGCGCGTCTTCAACGTTGTGTTAGAATCCCTTTGTAGCTCATACTTCAATGTCAAGCTCATCAAGGCGATTCGTAACTATTTTACGGTTTGGCGAATTGGTGGCTAATTAATTATTAAATTGCTTATGGTGTCTCTTCATAGTTAGATAACCAAACCCTCCCCCCAATCTTTTTTTTTCACGTTTCCTTAACAACCACATCGTATGCGTTAGGTCAGCCGAAATCGCCAAATCCTAAAATAGTTAGCCTACTTATGAGATCGGGTTAGAATGTCACATTGTATGCTATATGGTGTTTGCACTTTTTTATTTATTTATTTATTTTAAATAAAGAGCCCCATTGAATGTATCTGTTCTCGCGAAACTCGTAAGTTTTCTGTCAGCGGTGTAGGCCTATAATCAAACACATTTTCTTGAACACTATGCAGAACAGACAAACAAAAACAAACTAAAGTTTATATGTATAAATCAAGTATTTATGTAGCAATATGGGTTAACACCGTATGTAAAAAGTGTAAAATAATTACAACTATTTCTAACATTTAAAGTCATGAAAAGTTTCCATATTCTTTTCTTCCTTGTGACATGGTGCGTTATTCAATGCTTCCCTCTCACGTGCTATCGGAAATACGAGTTAGTTAAAAATTGGACATGGACGCCCTCTCAAGTCATATTTACCACTGTGGGATAATTTTGATACCCAAGTTCGTTCCCGAGATGGGCAGGCCATGAACTTTATGGGGCGAGGAGAGTAGGCCTACGATTGCTGCTGTGACTGGTATTCTTTGAATGTTAAGAGCTCGTAATCGGAATCAGGAAATTCCCCATAGCACGTGAAGACAGCACAAGTCCTACTGGGAATGTCGTATTTAATACATAGACGCCCTATTGGCCGCTTTGGAACGTTGCTGCGATACGTCAACGGGTCCGCCATTTTGCGGAGGGCAAGACTGCACGGGTGAGCTGCGTTTTTTCTGGATAAAACAAACTGTTTTTACATTTATCAACCGATTTCAGTGATTTGTATGTGGTGTACAAAAAGTTCCATCTCTAGTTATTTAAAATCTCGATAGTTAGACTTGTAAAATATATTTTTTTAATAAAGAATGGTCAAAGCTCAGGCTTGTCATGTATTTGGCTTTTTATTCTTGGATAAGAATGGTGAAGACCCCCATACTGAGATATAAGTTTTCTTATTGTGGAAAAAGTGTGATTTTCTGTGATTGACCAGATTTTAGCAATAGCAAAGATAACTGATGGATCCTTTATGATAATACGTTATGGTGGCTACAGTGCAATGCAAATAAATATAACATAAAGTGAGAAGTAATAGTAAATAGTCAATAAAATAAACAAATAGTATACAGCAAATAAAATAGTAATGAATAGTAGGCTATAATTATATAATATCAAAAGTACAATAATACAATCATAAAAATATTGATAATAGCATATATAGTTTATTAATAATACTATAGCAATAGAATAAGAAATATCAATTACAGAATCTACACAATAAAAAAATAAGTTAAATAGTGACTTTAATATTTAACTCTTTTTTGTTAAATTTCAGTTTTATTGATCAGTAATAGCCATTATAACAGAAGTAGCTTCAGTCAAACATACAGCTGCAGGATACAACGTTAAAATAGCCTAAATATAAAGTTATGAAACTTCACTTTGCCCTCAGCCAAAACGATTTACCAGGGAACCATTTATAGATTAATGAGACCAAAGATCTCATGTTTAACCACTAGACTACAGACATCCGTGTCAGCGGCAACACTTCAGAAGCACTGGCCGAGGTACGGCTGTTCCAGGCGGGGTAGACGAGCGCTGAGCGCATCTTACAACTCCGAAAGCGTCAGATCAAATTTTTAAATAGGCGCTATCTTTATAAACAAACCACATATTTGAGCTTTAAACAACTACATTGTCGACTGAAAAACTATTAAAACTACATTTCGTGACACAATAACAGTAGTATTTTAAATGTATCCTCTGAACGTTACTATTAGCCTACTAATTAAATCATGACCAAATACATACAACCAAAAACAAACGCTCAGTCTTGCTTGTGAAAGGCAATTCCTCGAAAGCTGTTTTCAATTCTGTGGCGATGTGTACAGCCCCAAACAGCGCACAAAACATGCATTTTTCTCAATTCCCGGTATGAGAGGTATGGGAAAGTTGCCATCCCCAATATGGCGGTGCCGTTGACGTACGCTCCAGCGGCCAATAGGGCGTCTATGTGTTTATTATGTCTATGGTATTAACGAGTTGGGAAGTCGACGTAAGGTGCGTTCAAAGTCACTTTCGTCCGTGCAAAATGGTGGTGGTGTCCCAAAAATACAGCAAGGTTCTTATAAACTCTACTTAAAATAAAGAACCATGAATGTGCACCAGGCTACGTTTGGCTTTTTTATGTTTTTAATTAATTTATGGAGTCACTGTAAACTCTATATATGGTTACTTGTTATATTACAATGCTATTGTATTTGGTGCAGGCAATTAGCTTATTTTGTTGTAAATAAACAAGTCTGACAAGTGTCACTGCTAAATACATATAACTTAAATTGTGGTATTCCGCCTTGTTTCTCACTGACACGCTCCCAAGGTCATGGCTCAAAGAAAATCCAAAGTTTCCCACTGATATTTACAACTTTGTGGTGGCGTTTATGTGCTTTCAACTCGAAAATACAATTTTCCTGATATAACAGGAACGCAATATATCCGAATAAGAAAAAAATGCATGGGTGGGTCTTTGATATTGGTGGATCTCATGTGAGTGACAGGTTGCCCCGCCCTCACGCCAATACACGCATCATCAGAGAAGAGATGTTGTTGCAAGAGGGAGGAGAGTTATTTTGATTAAAGATTACAAGGGCACATTTAAAAAAAAAAGATATGCATGGATAAATAATTTATGATAAATACTGCAATATTCCATTAAACATATATAAGAATTGTCCATTTTGTTTTCATGTTGGGAATGAGACCGACACAAATCAAAATTAAATTAAAATTAAATTAAACACAGAAGCCATTTGTTTTCAAGTGTTATTACGCAGGGTACTAATAAGATTATTTTTTAACTATTTAACTCACCAGAGCCTATAGGCCTTCAGCATGAAGGCTATGATTTTGTAATTTTTTTGAAGATTATTTTTTTTTTTTTAAGAAAAAGTTGTGTTGACAAAATGTTTGTGGAACCATATAAAAGTTTTTGGTACTTTATTTTAAGGTGCCATTACAGTGTACAGTTACAGTAATTATATATTTAAATACTGAGTAATATTAATTAACTACATGTACTTATGGCTTAGGGTAGGATTAGGATTTGGTTGAGGGTTAGTTGCATGTAATTATGCATAACTTACTGTTATTACTACGGTAAGTACATGTAACATTTAATGGACACTGTAAAATAAAAAATAAAGTTTTTATTTAAAATATGTATTTTAAGGTTAGGACAGTGAGTGATAAAGTATTGTGAGTGATAATGTCATAATTTTGATAAAATAGAGAAAATCAAATCAAATAGTATTTGTGTGATTACATGCTAGTGATTATCTGATATTAATTTCAAAGTAGAAATGATAATTATTATAAAACTATTAGGCAAAGCTATGGGAAATGCTTTGTCAGATCAAAATTCAGTATACAAAATGCATGTAAGAACATTTTAATTTGATAAATATAATCAGTGTTGAGGGGTAACGCATTACAAGTAATGCGAGTTACATAACCCGATAATTTCTTTTCAAGTTACCACTAAAGTAACGTAATACTTTTTAAAATTGACAACAAAATATCTGAGTTAAAAAAACCCTGCAAACCTGTAATTATTACATGTTAAATAACACATATACTTTATGTATTTAATCTCACTTTATTAATCAATGTCTCTGCTGCTGACCTTTGATGATCGAATTCAACCATATAAGCAAAAATGACTTTAGATTAACATCACATTTGTGTTTAATTTTTTAATTTAATTCACAGACATGAATTTGTATTTCCTTCAGCCTGAGACTTATTCATTTCCCTTTTGGTTTGGCGTGTTATTAAAAAACAAACAAGAAAGCCAAGCCCAGTGAGAAAAAGTTACGCAAAAGTAAAGAAATGCATTACTTTCCATCAAAAGTAACTAAGTTATGTAATTAGTTACTTTTTTTTTAGGGAGTAATGGATTATTGTAACACATAACTTTTAAAAGTAACTTTCACTAACTCTGAATATAATAGGATCATCCCTATCATATTTTAACGCTAAATGTATCAATGCAAGTCAAAGGGAGATTTTTAACTTCAATACTAAAATTGTATTATAATAAACCAAAACTGCAAATTCTGAAGCAATCTAGAAAATGTTTGCAAAGAGTCCTTGCGTAAGCTGAGAAGGACATGAGAAGGACAAAAAGAAAATCCTTTTTGCTTACAATTGTAACATTTATTGCTACGTGCAATCCTGAATCACTTAATTCTGTGCCCTGGTGAGGAGTCAGGGGAATTGCATTAGCATACCTGCTATGTGCAAAGACACTCGTGAGCGAGTCCAGGCTACGTGACACCAGGACTGTAATAGAGTTGACCCTGCGGCTGATAGGCACAGGTATCTGATCATTCGCGCCCCTTTAAGCGTGCTGGATTGTGGGACGTGTGCACACTTGGCTCTTGAATTGCCTTTGAATAATACATGCACCCATGCAGTGTGGTTATATATCACTCCACATGTTCTCTTGAGCTCCCACTATGGGACACTGGTCTACATTTCACTGCTATGAGCACATGTGAAAGCAAGGGGGCGTATGTGCTTTTGAACAGCAACACAATGACAATTTTGCACTTGAATAGAGCAAGTTGGTGCCACAATGTTAAGGTGTTGTGTTGGTTGCTGGCTAATTTTTTCCCACTAAAAGTAGCTCAACTGGTTAAGTATAGCACTAGCAACTCCCAGGTCATGGGTTCGATCCCCAGGGAACACACATACTGATACAATGTTTACACTATATGAACTGTGAATTTAGCTGCATAAAGCAACACTAAAGCCATATCAGGTGTGAATGTTTTCTATACAATATCAGTATGTAAACTGTAGATAAAAAAAGAAAAAAATTAATAGCACCGTTGAACTACTAATTCTAGAATTTGATCAGTGTATCAAAGCTTCTGTGATCCATTTCACATGATATAATATGTCCTCTGGAACACAGACAACACCCTCAAGAAAAAATACACTAATCCCTTATTAACAGTGAACATATCATGAAATATTTAACAAGCATAAATTATGTATTGAATGAATAAATGAATGATTAATAGCTTCGTGCATGATTATTAATCAGTGTTAACTACCCAAAAAGGCATTTTTGTCTTAATAAATACAAAGATTGCAGATTATATATGTAACACAATGATTTCTTTGAATAATTTTGCTGTTTTGTACACTCTTAGAAGAAAAGGTTCTGCATAACACCTTAAAAGGGTTATTTTAGGCACTTCATATACAGATCCTTTTTTGATTTGAATTAAATTTAGCTGAAAGCTCGTAAAATACTTAATCATTACAAAAGATTGAAATAACAGTTAAACATGAAAGAATTATGTAATGGTTTAAGTCATTCCTCCTTAAGGCCAGTTCACAGTGCTCCGAACATAAAACCCTAGAGTCCTATATAGAAGCTTTTTTAAGAAGCATTATAAAAGTTCATTATTTTCACGAGTTAATTCAATAAAATAAAGACGCATGATACATAAATCAAATAGTTTGTTGTGTATTTTAGTATTTATTATATTGTACGGACACCTTATCTATTACAGTCAAAAAAAAAAAAAAAAAAAAAACTCAGTAATGCTCTATAAATTGTTGTTTCAGTGCAAGTAAAAAAGATAGAAATGTTTAAACCACTGAAAGAAATACTGCACAAAATCTGTACTTTACAAAATACATCAGAACATATTTAAGAATGATAAATACATTTTTGCAAATTTTCTTCAGGTACACAATTATATAGACTACAGCTACAGTCAATGTAAACAAACTAATAGGTTAAAGAAGACAAAAAAAAATAAATACGATCTTTTATAAATTATTTTTTGCTGTATGCACTCTGGGCACATTTCCTGAGGCTTTTCAAGAAGTCATGCAGGATGACTTGAACTAAGTCTTTCTCAGCAGGTTTGTCATCGCAGGTGGTCTGAAAGACAGCAAACGTCACGGTTATTCAACTCCGGTAGGGTGGACATATTGAACGGAAAAGACATCATGTTTCAGAGTTCAACTTACCCCATTGTTATACATATGTAAATCCCTCATTAGTGTCTTGTCAGTACGGAAATCATCATATTTATTGAGCCCAGAAACCTTCTTCAGTTCTCGCTCAGCCTTGCAGAACACATCCTGCAAAGATATTGACATCACAGATAAGACCAGGGCTCAAATCCTTTCAATTCAAATGTAAGCAGCACAAATACTTTAAATGACTCACAAACGTTCCCACATAAGAGACGAGCAAAAGTCCACAAAAACAATTTTCACAAACCTAAAAAAGCTTCTCAGGCTCTGACCATGAAATAAATATGCTGGATAGTTGCTAATGTTACTGTTGTGAGTCAATGAATAGTCAATATCTCACCTCAGAGCACGTGACATCCATTTTCAGGTCTTCCAGGAAGATTTCTTTCCCCTAGAAATAACAGGTAAAATGAATATTGCAATCATGCTCTAGCTCATTGTCTAAAGGTATAGACAGTTCTGGCTTACTGTAGTTACTATACTAAAGTTAAATCTTACCTTGTGCTCCACTGGGAGGTTTTTGATTGCGGCGCCCAGATTACGCAAAAGCTCTCCCAATAAAGCCTTTTCTTCTTTCACAGAAGTCTTTTCTTCTTTCACAGGAGCACCGGAGACGACTACAGCGACAGCGAGCAGTAGAATAGTCTTCATCATTTTGTCTGTCTGCTTGGATTTCTCTAGACTTTGCTTGTTTGAAGGCCTGAGGTACTTGATTCCCTCTCTGCTGTACGCTGTGTATTTATACACTCTCAAAAAGCCAAGACTTGGCTATGTAGGTTTTTTTTTTTTTGCATCGTAAGCGAAGCGACGTTTATTGGCTGATTATAGCGCGCTCACTGAATATCTTGAGATGTGGTTGATAATGTTTGTCATATTGTCCTGATTTCCTGGAACTGACACTGACAAAATGCCAAGAAAGATCATAATGATTTTGAGTAACAGGCCTCTAGATGGGCTTCTGAAGGCCACATCTTCACTAAGTTTGCTTGTACAAATAAGTTTCATTATTGCAAAAACAATTGATCAATACTGATAGCGTTTGCTGCAAATCTGCATGTGTTGTACTTGCAATTAGTCATACAGATAACAGCATCAAAGGTCCGAAGAATAAAAACTTCTAAAATCGAATTGTTGGCTGAACTCAAATGTTAAAGACAATTTTAAAACATTATATAACATGAAAAACAGTTGGATTACAAGTTAATTACCTTAAACTAATAACTTTTTAGTGAATGTATAAAGTAATTTCCCCTCATGTCGTAACTAGATTCATTAATTCTTCACAGTATATGTATTGTTTTATCATTTAAAACCTAATACACTAGATTTTGATAAAGGATTTTTTTCAAGCATTCAAATTAGGGCTGGGAATTTTTTTTGATTGTTGAGCATCAAAAATAAAAAGTGGCTGTAAAAAAAATGGCGAAAGCACTGATCATTCCCATTTCCACCATCAGGGCAATAATTAAGAAGTTCCAATCAACTAAAGATGTTATGAATCTGTCAGGAAGAGGACGTGTGTCTGTATGGTCTTAATGCAGGGAGAGGAGGAGAGTTTGAGTGGCCAAAGACTCTCCAAGGATCACAGATGGAGAATTGCAGAGATTAGTTGAGTCTTGGGGGTCAGAAACATGTTGTTTGGGAGGGTTTCAAGAAAAAGACATACTCCTCGCTCATCCAAAAACAAACTGCATATCTCCTCCCCATATTCAGTGTTCAGGAACGACTGGAGCTTCAAAAGGGACCGGATTCTGTGGTCAGATGAAACAAAAAAAAAGCTTTTCGGCAGTAAACCCATTAGATGTGTTTGGTAAAACAGGGATAAAAGTATCCCATGTTCACGGTTAAATATACCGCTGGATCTTTAATGGTGTGGGCCTACTTTTTTTTCTGGAGGTCCTGGACATCTTTTTCAGATACATGGTATTATGGATTCAATCAAATACCAACAGATAAAAAATCGAAACGTGACGGCCACTGCTAGAAAAGTTATAATGGGATGTGGCTGGAACCAAAACAAACATCAAAATCAACACAAAAATAGGTTCACATTTACCAAGGGTGCCAATAATTCTGATCATGACTGTAATTGCTGTTTAACGCATTAAAAAATAACTAATACAATTACCACAGCATCTGTTTTTTTATTAATATTAAAGTAGCTATGCTAATGTGTTTCCCCCACATCCTTTGGCTAGTGTTACTAGATGTCATATGATCGATTCTCGCATAAACATTGGCTAATTCTTCACAATTTTATTAGTTCACTTTGGTTAATGCATTAACTAACATTGAGCAATCCACTTAAGATATGTATTAACCTTTGTTAACTTTAGTTATAAAAATCTTGTTAAAATAACTGTTCATTGTTAGTTTGTGTTAGCTCAGGTCGATTAGTTAAAATTGATGGTTACAACTTTTATTTGTAAAGAATTTTTTTTTTGTTAGTTTGTGTTAACTAATGTAGTTGTGAACAAATGGAACCTTGTTGTAAAGAGTTACCATAATATTGATACCAAATGTTTTAACTAGTAATTTTAAATCCTTATTTATCATGAAAATAAATGACCACCAATTCACATAGAGCTGATAAAGAGAGAAACAGAACCAATAATACTATATATAAGGCACAACTAAATACACATTTATAATAGTTTATGTGAATATTGTTTTTAAGTTCACATAAATGTAAAAGTTGTTGTAATATTTTAATGTTCTGTAATTGTTATTAAATGATAAATAAAAACATTCAGTTAATTTGCAATTTAGTTCTGTTTTAAATGATAGCCTACTGCAATGATGAATTGATATAATTATTTTATGCACAGAACTTAAAGAAAAAATCCAATTAGTAGAGGCATCATAATTGTCAGCAGCCATATCACCGGTAGCCCAAGATTTCCCACTGAAGCTGAGCAGGGTTGAGTCTGTCAGTACCTGGATGGGAGACTCCTGGGAAAACCAGGTTGAGGCCAGCAGGGGGCGCTGCTCACCCTGTGGTCTGTGTGGGTCCTAACGCCCCAGTATAGTGATGGGGACACTAGACTGTCCTTCGGATGAGACGTTAAACCGAGGTCCCGACTCTCTGTGGTCATTAAAAATCCCATGGCACTTCTCGTAAAGAGTAGGGGTGTTACTCTGGTGTCTTGGCCAAAATCCCTCCATTGGCCTTTATCAATCATGGCCTCCTAATAATCCCCATCCACTGAATTGGCTCGATTACTCGCTCTCCTCCCCACCTATAGCTGGTGTCATCCGAGTGGATGCTGCACACTGCTGGTGGTTGAGGAGACACTCCTGATATGATTGTAAAGCGCTTTGGGTGTACAGCAGTATATAGTAAAGTGCAATATAAATGCCAGTATTTGTATCAGGGATACTGATCTTAATTACTAAAAAGATTCCATTAAACAAACATCGAAACATATTTTACATACAGTCTACAGTTATGTTGTTTCCACATTTATTTATCACATTGATTTAATGTGAAAATATATTGATGATGGCGCAATTACTCGGGATTAATTACAGAAGACTTAACAACTTTTTTTTTCATCAATCGACAGCCCTAATCCAAATATTGTCGATGCCACTATTACAGATCATGACGTGAGGTCACAAATATTTAGATCATGATTCAGAAATTAGAACAAGAAAATATCTTTTTAATATTTCAGAAGGCGGCAACTAAATGTACAAACTAATATTAGTAAAGTTGAATCACATTGTCCCTTGCATGAAACAGAACAAATTTGTGTGTACGCAAAACCATTCTTATGTAAATTTAACTCGACAATTAAAGCATGTATGGTTATGTGGATAATTCACCGCTAGGTGCTTAGATTTGGCCCAGATTTGGTACATGGAGACTGATATGCCTTATGTTTAGATCATGCTAATCAACTGTCTAATAAATTGAACTTTGATTCTATGTCACCTCTGAATATAGACTAACAGTCTTTCTTCGCTCATCTGATCTGAGGCATCAGTGCAGGTAGGAGTTGAGTGTGTTGATGCTGCACTTTGTGATTTCCGAGCACTGGTCCTGGTTCTTCCTGATCCTGTAGAAATGCTCCACAAAGTTGGATCGTCCCAGGAGCTCGACAAAATCCTCGTCGTGAGTGATAACAAGCAGCTGGAAGTTGCGTTGGCGAGAACGACTCTTGATTATCCTGCAAAGAAACCAATGGCACATCTTTTAGCTGGTGAAAGTGTCAAATGGCAAATAAAAGTTTTGCTCTTGCTGTAAATAAATTGTGTTTTCTGTTTAAAGACAGGCTGTATTTATGGTTTTGCTTTAATAAAGACTCACTCCACCAGTGCGTGTGCCAAGGACTCTATATTCTCTCTGTCTAAATTGGTGGTGGGCTCATCCAGCGCCAGAATCCCACAGTTCAGACAGAACGTCTCAGCCAGAGCCAACCGTATTATGAGGGAGGCGAGAACCTACAGACAAACATGCAGTAAACATTTAAATGGGAACCTTGGGAGATTCTAAGAGAGATTGAATTTTTTTCACTTGAGTTATAGAGAAACACAAGATAAACAGCTGCTTTTTGACCTTTTGTCCAGCACTGCAACGTCCACGCATGTCCAAAGCTGTGTCTCCTTTGACCATTACCACTCTATAGTTGTAAGTCCTTCTTTTCAGGCCGGCAGAGGCGTTCTCATCCACATCAGAGCGAATCTCTACGTACTCGATGTCTGTGGGAGATCAGGAGACACACTTATGGTAACAGGTCACTACACAGTCAAAACAAAAATTATTCAGACACCAGATATAATTTTTTTACTAGTGGGTGCAGGACACTTTAGTTCATTTATGTAGTTCATTTATGTAAGTGAGGAGAGCAAAATAAAGTAAACTGTGACATATTATACCCCAAAACTCTTCATACAGTGGACTACCAATACAATTTATAAAAATTTGGGACCAAAAATTATTCAGACACTTTGATATGACCATATTTTGCTTAAGTGTTTTTTTTTTAATTGCTAATGAGGCCTTTTTACACCACAGACTGAACAAAATGAAGCATTGCTTAATTAGTTGACCTAAATTGGTATTATTTACTTAAAATTCAACCTAATTCATTTGTGAGAGTCTAACAGAAGGATGGCCAGCACCAGTAAAAAATCAACTTGAGTTGTAGTCATATTTTATTACCATTTTATTATATAAATGTGTGATAATGTGAGAAATGTTGAAGGTGTCTGAATACATTTTCGTTTGACTGTATATAATACGTCTCAAAACAATCAAACAAATATTTGACAGCTTATCAAGATTCATGAAAACAAAGCTATAAGTGCAGACAAACATTTGTGTGTAAAGGCAGACCTTGTCCCCTGTATGTGCTCCGCCATAAATCTCTGATGATTTTATTAATCTCCTCCATCTTCATGCTGTGAAACTTCATTATTGTTCTGAAATAAAATAAATAGCTTTATGAATATTCATATATACTAGGGATGCATGATTTATCTGTTTTGAATCAATTACCAATATTATTAAATAATATTAGAGATTTAAAAAAACAAATTGGTATCTGACGATATTGGTTATTGTGCATGCTAGGCTTGCTGCAGTATTCTGTGTTACAGGTGTTACTCAGTGTTACACAGTGTTCGGCCCATAGACTGTAAGGTTCGGCCGTACACCGATTACATTACTTGGCCACCAAGGCACCTCCCCCACTGTCGTTTTGCTTTTTTATTTAAATAAAAAACATTTATTTCAGTTGGACAACAGATGCTACAATTATAAACTGAAAGCGTCTTCTCTGCTCCATACAGCACAAGCTGCAGATTTCACCGATCACATGACGAGAGTAAGGAGAGATGATTGACAGGACGATGGCGGAGTGTCATTGACAAATATCTTGTAAAATGTGCTGCCGCTCCCTATACAAAGAACATGAATTCGAAATGAAAAGCTACACACTCCATCGATTAGGGTTAGAAGAACTGTTCCCAAACATATAACTAGATATATGTTAGAAACATAATGATCACTGTAATAATGATTAATGATCAAGTCAAAGGCTCTTTATTTTCCTATTTAAATCCAAACACCAACTTTTTTCTGGCCGGGCAGTAATGTAATGTAATGTACACACACACAACTATAACAACTGTTAATTTTTGTGGGGAGCAAAGCCCTTCTACAATATTCTCCTTTATTTCAAAGCATTAAGTGGCATTTAACAGTGAAGTAGCTCACCAATACCAGCAGCTAAAAAGGCTCGCCACAAAACAAAACTTCTTCAATCATTGCATCACTGTGGGAATGAATGAATAAATGAATCTAGAGATGCATTTATTATTATATTCCTCACATTTTTGAATAAACCGCTCTGGATTTCACAAAATGTGAGAAAATACTGTCATTTTGACCATTAGGTTTTTTCTTACCCATTTATTAGAATTGATATTAGGTGAAATCTTGCATCTCAACATGCTGTCTCATATCAGATTGCCACACTTCCTCTAACTCTTCTGCACAGTCAGCAATGATGGTATCATGGTGAGAAGAGAAGAATGGGTCAGCTGGTTTGATGTGTGGCTCAATATTTCATTAGAAGAAAACTGCTTTACCAGCCTACACCCAATCCACGGCCAAGAAAGCAGAATACTATGGACAGCTGTCTGTGTAAAGTCTCCATTTGATCAGCTATAGAGAATATAAGTGACGTCACATGCATAAACCCAATTCTCAGCCTTGGCAAGTTTCCAATCAATCTACTGAAGAGACAGTACTTGGTAGTTATAGAGACTTATAGCAGTTAGGTTTGGTTTTTCGTACCAGTGGTCAACCAACATGAGTTTTCCAAAGACCATTGGTACGAAAGAATCTGGTTGAAAACGAATCGGTTACCTAATGTAACCTCGGTTCTCTCTAGATGAGGGAACGTGTATTGCGTAAGCTAGCTTACGCTATGGGGAAAGATTCATCTTTTCTGAAATATTGAAGCCAAAAAATTATCCTTAATTTTGTATCCATTGTCAACGCAGTGCAGCAGCTGCAGACCTTGAGCGGGCTAGCTAGCGAAACCCCACATGTCCGTGGGTCGAGATCTCTGTCGGTGCACCATTTTAAAAACAGACCATTTGGAGTAGAGTCTTCTCGTGGAAGGAGCTCTAGCGTGTGTGGAGCACTAACTCCCATAGTGTTCATAACTCCCTCTGGCAAAGCGACGGGTAGTCGTTGATCACCCACGCGTGCAGCGCCCAGCGCTCTGGGTGGGGATGCCAGATTGTGCCACGAGCTTGAGAGAGGAGATCTGTTCTCACTGGAATGGGCCACGGGGCTGTCAGTGACATCTGCGTAAGCTCCGGAAACCATGTCTGATTCTCCCAGCGCGGGGCTATGAGGAGCACCGAGCAGCGCGTTTCCCTGATCCTCTGCATTACCTGTGGCAATAGCGAGACGGGAGGGAAGGCGTAAAGCGGGCGGTTGGGCCAGTCCTGGGCCAGCGCGTCCTCGCTTTTCGAGAAAAATACTGGGCAGTGAGAGTTCTCCTCTGACGCAATGAGGTCTATCTCTGCTCTGCCGAATAGGCGCCATAACATCTGGACTGTTAGAGCGTGCAAAGACCATTCCCCTGGGGGAATATTGTCTCTGGAAAGATACAGCTCCCATCATCACTCCCCGCTGATACCATTCGGCCACTGTCCAGGGCTGCAGAGCTGAAATACAGGTCTGAGTCACTCTGATCGGCTGGCGGCCTGTGGCCCAAGCCCGGCGAAACGCGCAGGTGTTTAGCCAATGTTGAAGCGGTTGCATGCGCAGTAAACCCAGCTGGAGTACTGCTGAGGCCATGTAACCTAGCATTTTCTGAAATTGTTTCAGAGGCGTGAGGTTGTTCATCTGAAAAGATGCGGCTAGTCGCTGAACACTGCGCGCGCTGTGTTGATAAGCGAGCCGTCATAGCCACGGAGTCTAGCTCTATTCCAAGGAAGGAAATCGCTCGACTTGGCTGAAGTGAGCTCTTGGTCCAATTGATTGTGAGACCCAAGCTGTTCAGATGACTGAGGAGAACTGTCCTGTGAGACAGCAGCTCCGTGTCTGATTGTGCCAAAATCAGCCAATCGTCCAAATAGTTCAATATTTGCAAGCCCTGGCTCCGCAGGGGTGCGAGCGCCACGTCCATGCACTTCGTGAAAATACGGGGTGCTAGGGACAGGCCGAACGGAAGGACGGTGTATTGATAAACCTGACCGCCGAAGGCGAATCTCAAGAATGGCCTGTGACGGGGATTTATCTGAATCTGAAAATAGGCATCTTTCAGATCGAGAGATATAAACCAGTCCCCCTGGCGCACGTGCGCGAGGAGTTTCCTGACTGTAAGCATTTTGAACGGTCTTTTCACAAGCACCCTGTTCAAAAATCTGAGAACCAAAATCGGTCTGAGGCCGCCGTCTTTCTTGGGAACAAGAAAATAACGGCTGTAAAACCCTGACTCACTCAGAGAAGGCGGCACTCTCTCTATGGCCCTTTTGCACAGAAGGTTTGCTATTTCTGAACGAAGCATGCAGGCTGCTGCCGGGATCACAGTCGTTTCGAGCCGCGCTCAGAAGCGGGGAGGGCGGCGATCGAACTGTTGCAAATAACCTCGTTTTATCGTGCTTAACACCCATTTGGGTATCCCTGGGATTGCTTCCCACGCTTTGAAGCGTAGCGCTAGAGGGTGAATGGCCAAATCGCCCTGATTGCCGCACACAGCGAGCTGAACAGAATGTGTGAGCACGCTTATTGTGCTTATGCCTGGCGGCTCGCAAACAGCAGGGGCTGGCCGTGTGACAGAGTGGGCAGAGAGGGGGCGCGCGCACGGGCTCGTGCACGCGTTTATTGACTCTAACACTCGAGCGGGCTATGCCCGCTTTATGTGAGTGGACTCTGACAGGGACACGGGCAGTGTGATGCTTGTGTGTAGGGGTGAACACTGGGTTGTGGGCACATTTTCTACACATAAGGCATGTTTGCTCTTTAAGAGATTTCTCTGGGTCGCCGTTAAAACGGCGTTTGGATGCAGGCAAGCGGGTAGTACCACCGGCTTGTTGGCTGCTGTATACACCACTGCAGTAGCCTGAGAGAAGGGGACTGACAGGGGGCGAAGCTTCGACGGTGGTCCGGCCGCGGCGGTACTGAGCCGTCGTTTTCTCAATGTAGCTAGGAGGACTTCGGTTTCTCGGGGGGGGGGGTGCTGAGCTAGACGCTGTGCAGGGTCTCGTGCAGGAGGCTGGTCACGTGGTCACGTGAAAGAGGGAGAGGCTCCGGCGAGACAGTCGCTTCCAGCACCGGTTCCGGCGGCCTTTGGGAGCAGTGCTTTTTCTTGTGCGGCGCGACGATCGCCGGCGCGACGGCTTCGGCTTTGAACACTTTGAGTCGAGCCCGCAGGGTCGACATCGGAAGCTCCTCGCAGAGGTCGCATCCGCCGTCAGGGAGAGCGAGCTCTGCGTGTTCCAGTCCCAGGCAGAGAGCGCAGATGAGGTGGCGGTCTCCGGCGCTGAGAGGGGCGCGGCATGAGCCGCAGGTGGTGCGAGGCATCTTTACAAAGACGCTCGTGCTCTTTTGTGAAGTTCACTGAGGAACTAGCTAGCTCTAAAAAGGATACGTCACCGGATGGCGTAGCTTGCCGGATGGCTGAAGGTGGCGAAGACGGCCGGAGATGAAAATCAGGGATGCAGCCTGCGAACCTCGCTAATATACTCTCTAGCCACGCCCAGTTTGGCGGGCTATGACGGGATGAAGGCGCGAGCGCCTCTCATTGGACGCGAGTTCATTCAGTTCGTCTATAGGCTGCAGCAGTTGCCGCAGAGTGACCAATGAGCTCGCTAGCTAGCCCGCTCAAGGTCTGCAGCTGCTGCACTGTGTTGACAATGGATACAAAATTAAGGATAATTTTTTGGCTTCAATATTTCAGAAAAGATGAATCTTTCCCCATAGCGTAAGCTAGCTTACGCAATACGAGAGAACCTCTCGTAAGAGAACAATGTTGTGTACCAGTATATTGGATCCGTGCATACGCTCTTAAAGTTTCAGCAGCCTAACAAACCTAAAAAAAGGTTTATAGGGCTGCTGTCATGTTAATCAAAGAACAGAAGACAAAGAGAAAACCACTCACTGCTCTTAACTGAATAACTTTTATAACTTTGATTGTATGTAACAATCTGTTTTTAATTTTTACAATGGAAACTATCCAGTGTTATTTTACACATGATTACTGTGGCGAGGGGGCGTGGTTTTGCGAAGTCTGTAGCGAGAGAAAGGAGGAAGCCGCGCGGTGAGTACCGGTAAGTAGGTCAAGTGCAGATGATGAACACCTGTGTCTGATTGCAGTAACTGGCGTGGAGAGACCGCATGTAAGCCGGCGGGAACGAGAGAGCGGGAGAGACTCGTGACTACACAACGCGTGAACTGAGAGCTGGTACAGCGGAAAGTGTTCATCTAAGTGAATTGTGAGCTGATTCTCTCTCTCCCGCCAGCTTATATGCGGTCTCTCCACGCCAATTACTGCAATCAGACACAGGTGTTCATCATCTGCACTTGACCTACTTACCGGTACTCACCGCGCGGCTCCCTCCTTTCTCTCCCGCTACAGACTTCGCAAAACCACGCCCCCCTTGCCACAATTACTTTTAGATACTTTTTAGTATTTCATTCCGGAATACTACTGTTAGATCCACCTGAAAAACTTAAATCCATGTTTATTTCATTTGTCTATTTATTCTATTGTATTTATTTGTCCTATCATTTGCAATTTGTTTATTTATTCTTATTTTATTACTGACTGTTTACTTGTCTTTTTTAAAATAAATGCAGTTCAACGATTCAAATAAAGCGTGAGTAAGCTATTACACAAAATACCCCAATTATCCAAAAATGATGAGAACAAATGATCTGTGTGGTGGTATATGGCAGTTTTCCCTGTGGTATCAAAAATGGTATTGAATATGTTTTAAGGTATTGTACCAAATTCCAGTATCATGACACATTACTACTACATGGTATATTTTGTTATTGATTAATCAGCAATTATCAGTTGTATCAATGTATTACAAGCTTTGGTAATACAATAAAAGTTTTCTTACTTGCAGATCAATACATATTAAGTGTCTGCTTAATCTTCCATACAGACTAGTGCTGACTAGTGTTAATGTTAATTTCAACATTTACCAACATTATTAAAATAAAAAATTGTATTTGTTAACATTAGTTAATGCACTGTGAGGTAACACAAACAATGCACAGCTGTATTTTATATTTACAAATATAGTAGGCCTAACGAATGTATTGTTCATGTTAGGTAATAGATTAACTAATGTTAACAAATTAAACCTCATTGTAAAGTGTTACACATTTATCTTGTTTGGTTGTGCATATATAATATTAAAAGTAGTCGACAAACAAAATGGGGGTAAACAAATGTCTTATTTTATGCAATATTTACTGAAGATTTTTTTATTTTTATTTAATGATAAGCCATATCCGGTCGGTGTTTGCTAGAAGGAATATGACAAACCCTGAAACTTTGAAAGAATCTGTCGTGGTTTTAAGAGAGTTGCACAATGCACTACTTGCACAACTACTTCCGCGTTCTACTTATTACATTTCGGGAGTTTCCGGTTAGAGTGTTCATCGCACATCCATACATGAGAATGCAGATTATCACTACGTTTTATGGATGCCAATTGATTAAAACAATGAATAATGATCTCTGTATTAATTATCTTGAGCCTGCTGAAATGTTCCTATAAATATATTTTCTTTCCAACTGTTACATTCTGAACAATAAATATTCACTAACCTGCAGCAGTCCTATGTCTTCTCATTAACAGTATTTTTCTCTTAGCCTACTTATATTCTATACCGGTTGAGTTCACATTTTTTAATGAATTTGACTAATAAAAAGTATTTCTTGTGTGCATTGGTGCTTTATTCCTGTCTTTTTAAAATAGTTGAATGAATGAATACTCGCGAGGTGCCTACGATCAGAAAAATCAGAACCGCACGCAGTGTAGAGGAGAATGACAGTCAACTTCTTTGAATATTAATTAAGCAATTTGGGCATGAACATGTAAATAGTAAAACGATTGACATTGAAAAATGACACTTAATGATTACAATATTTAATCCAAATAAATAAATGTTCGTGGTTCGTACTGATGTTATTCATCTGTTCTCACACATTTCAGCGTCGCGGTCACTAGTTTAGATGAACACTGACACCCTGTGGTGAAATAATGGCGTATTTTTAACAGCCACAGCTTTCTCAGATTGGCTTGGATTGGATTAAACTTAATGTTCCGATGAGTTTTGAAAATTCTGCACACAGTAAACATCAGATCATCCCTTCTTCTGTCAATAAAAAAGTCCAAAATATAAAATATTATTATAGACACTTTTTTTAGTTGGCGTTTGTTCAACTCATTGACCACAGTACATTGAAAGTAAACATAACCGGAAATAAGTGATATGTATTGTTTCCAAACGGAAGTGCGTCACGAAGTTCAGTGCAAGTGGTCCATTAGGCCTAAAAACGGCTATTTCTGGTGGAAACTGAATACAGTCTAAAACAGAGATTATGCAATAAATGCTGTTGATTTATTGATTTATCACAATTGAGCAGTAATGAGTACCACTATAGCTACTGTGTCTCAAGTACTGATTATTCCATTTTTGGAGTGAAATGACTTTACTGTCAACTGTGATCTATTATAAAGTAAAGTAAAGTCATTGACAATTTAAACTTAATATCTTAAAGAATAAGAATAATAAATTGAAGATTAACGGTTACAAAGTCTGGATAACGCCTCTGCACTGTAGATAGGCAGATGACGGCAGAACAATTCAGACAACCACAGGCCTGCTGATGTAACTTCTTTGAAGACACAGGACGATACGATCTAAACCAAAGATAATGATTTGTGACTTCCTCTGTATATTCCTCAACAGACACCAGCAACATCATTTTGGCCACCATTTTTAATAATAATAATAATGCTTAATTATTGCTGAAATTGTAAAATTGTGCAGAACAGAGACCAATGAAAATGAGCTCAAATTTGGACAAGGCCAATGAATGTAAATTGTACAAATATCTAGTAAGAGTTGTCAGTGTTTTTGTCTCGAACCACTTATCCAGTGTGTTCATGCAGGAGAGAATCAACATTCAAATATTATCTGAACCAGTATAGTTCCACAAGGAGTTTAGTGGTAGTACTAGTCCCACAATTGTGTGGAAAAATATCATATGCAAGTGTATTTGCCTATGTGACATCACAGACCCCTGTAATATCCTAACAAACTGCTTTTGTAGCTCGGTTAAATGCTTTTGTTTTAATTAGGAGGATGTTTTAACAACTTCTAGGGTAAAAAGACCTCTTATGTGTCAAAAGTTTGATTTCTCATGTTATGAGCCCTTTAAAGTACAATAACAATCTAAGGCATTTCCTGCAAATAAAATGATGCTTTCTTTTTTATTATTTCTCTGCATTTTTACCCATGTTGTAGCTTACTCTAACTTTACTGGGTATTGCAGTGATTATTGTTTGCTCTTGTATGAAAAATTGCTTTCTTGGTAGTTTCTGAATAAATATACAAAAATGTGTATATTGTATATACATATATTTTGTATATATTACTAAATAACTTTACTTATACTATCAACACCTAAACATGGCAAGATAACCATTGCTATGGTTATAACATAGTAAGCGTTTAATCTTTTTGGGGAGTCCCTGTGATATTAAGCCCACCATTTAGTGATGATTCAACTGCGCCATTAGTGCTAAAAGTTGAGTCAGACTTCCTTCAGTCTAGGTAATCTCACACGTGGCCTGTTGCTGATTGTTGCTTATTGCTGTCTGCCGAACCACATCAAAACCACACCTACACACTGACAAACCGCTACCTGAAATTACCCTTCAGAAAACCCCTGATAACAAAACCTACTTACTGGTCTAGGGCTTTATAGTAGATGTCCAGGTCCTTATTGGCCAACTCTGTTGTTCTCATGACAATCATTCTGTCTCTGTAGAGATCCTCAGCCCGGCTATAATGATCTTCATTGAGCTCTTTACGAAAACGAAGGATCTCGTCCTCGTAGCCTTTCTGTCGACCGACAGCCACACTGCGGTTCTTTTTCAGGTCATCCAACTTTCGCTCCACTTCTCGCCGCTCACTTGACAACAGAAGATACACTCTTTAAGATACACACTCATTTGAACTCTCACCCTTTGTAAACATTAAAACAAACTAGTTGACATTAAAGTGATTAGGAGCAAAATCTAAGAGTTAGTGAGAGAGATTCATTTAGAGTTATGGTAACCAAAGAACATACTCAGCATATAGAAAGTGTCAAACATTGTCAGGACTTCCTAACTGGCACTTGGTAGCTGTATATAAGAGGTATAAGTGATCTCATACTTGCGCAACTGCACGACTTGCATGTTTCCCATCTCCTTAAGCAAAGCCTCACATTTTCTAGACACATCTTTCAGCTCCTCCACACGCTTCCGTAAGGTCAAGTTATCTTGTAGCCAGCGTTCTTGAACCTGTTAAAAATCACACAATCATATATCCTCATTAAAAATGGAAAAAAGGAAAACATGCTTTCTTTTTTAGGAAAAACAGATAAGTAAGCACATTGCGACAACACATGCTTTCAGACAAGTGTGCGCAGGTGGTTCTCTTACGAGAGTACTCTCGTACTGCGTAATATCTTACGCTACGGGGAAAACCTCTTTTCCACGAGATATTGAAGCCAAAAAATGATCCTTAATTTTGTATTATTGTAAAACGCAGTGCAGCAGCATGCATACATAGGGAAGGTGGCTTGCGCACCTATTGGCTGCCCTGCGGCAACAGCAGCAGCCTATCGAGAGAGGCGCTGCGTGACACCACATCCAATGGGGGCAATTCGCGCCCATTTCGTCACGTCCCGCCAGAAAGGGCGTGGTCTCGCCCTATAAATATAGCTCGATTAGGCTGGTACAACTGATTTTCATCTCTTCAGCGAAGCTACACGCATCGCTGGATCCAGAGTGAGAAGCCGCGCCGTCGACACAAGCCTTCTGCGGGACGAGCCTTGAACCTGGAGTCGCTGGCCTTCACCTTGCCGCCTTCAGTCGCCGTACCATGCTGCGCTTTCTGGCGTATATATCCTTTTACCCCTGCTGAGAGTGTTCATTCGCCGCTGCAACTTACACTTCTCTATTCCTCTAAAAGAGCTAGCGTCTTTTTAAAGATGCCTTCTTCCTGTGGCTCGTGCCGGGCCCAACTCAGCGACGGGGACCGCCACGTGTTATGCGTTTCCTGCCTGGGTGAGGATCACGCGGCTCTCGCGCTCGCTGACGGCGGGTGCCCTCACTGCGAGCTTCTGCCTATGGTGACTCTGAGGACTCGCCTGGCATCTTTCTCAGAGCCTGCACTTCTGCCCGCTGTGGTACCGTGCCGCAAGAAGCGCTGTGCACAGCGCGCCCCCGAGCTCTCTCCTGCCCGCCAAAGCTCGCCGGTTCGCTCGCCAGCTTCGCCGGCATCGCTCGAATCACTCACAGATGGACAGTGGCCGCCGTCTGCCACCGCTTCTGCCATTGAGTGTGATGAACCAGCCGAGGCCTGTTCCATCCTGGCATCAGACAGCGCGGACTGGGCGAGCTCTGTAGACCTCCCTCCCCCGCTACCCGCCAGCCGCCTGGGAAACGAGCCGGCATTGAAGCTGAGCTGATGCGTCTGCTCTCTCAAGCCGTCGACAACCTTGGCCTCGACTGGGAGGCGCCCGCGCAGCCTGCGCACAACCGGCTGGATGGTTGCTTCCTCCAGAAGGACTCCGCCCCATCTCAGTCAAGACCCGCGCCTTTTCTTCCTGAGCTTCACGAAGAAGTCGCGAAGTCGTGGAACGCCCCCTTCTCGGCCAGAATGCATACCTCTGTCTCTGCAGCATTCTCCTCTGTGGACGGTGTGAAAGATAAAGGATACCTCTCTCTTCCTCCAGTGGAAGCAGCGGTAGCGTCCCATCTTTGTCCGCCCTCCGTTGGACGGCGCTACCCTCTAAAGCCTGCCGAGTGACGTCAGCCATGCACGGCCGCGCTTACACCGCCGCTGGGCAAGCTGTGTCAGCGCTACATTCTATGGCGATACTGCAGATATTCCAAGCCGACCTTCTCCGTAAAATGGACGAGGAAGGACCGGGAGCTATCTGCGTGGCGGACCTAAGAAGCGCTACGGACCTCGCTCTACGCGCTGCAAAAGCCGCCGCACAAGCCGTTGGGCGCAACATGGCCTCTCTCACCGTGGCTGAGAGACATTTGTGGCTAACGTTGTCTGAGATGATGGATGCTGAGCGCTCTGTGTTCCTCGACGCACCCATTTCCATAGAGGGCCTTTTCGGATCTGCCGTCAAAGACTTCACGGACAGATTCGCCGAGGTGCGAAAACTTCACAGGCTATGAAGCACTTCCTGCCGAAGCGCTCTAGTTCCGCAGCAGGCCGCTCTAAATAGCCGTCTGCCCGGGGCTCTCAGCCGCAGCCTGCACCACCAGCCGCCGCCGCTTCTCAGCGCCGCCAGGCCCGAGACCAAAGACCGCGCTCTCGCTCTGCTGGACGCCGCCCCCCTCAGCGCGGGCCCCGGCCGAGAATCGAAATCAAGCCCGAGGTCTCAAAGCCTTCCTAGCCACTCTAGGAAAGCGTCGGTGTTCAAATCCCGTCACAGCCGGATTTTCACCGAAACTTCTCGCTCGCTCAGTTCCAGACAATGCGACTGTTCCAGCGTACTTCACAGTAAACAAGCATGTTCCACAACCTGCTTGCCTGCACACAAAAGCCGTTTTTACGGCTACCCAGATAAATCCAATAAAGAGTGTATTTTCTGGTGTCCCGACCATATCCGATGGTGTTATGAGTGTTGTAAGAATGCCCACGTCTCAGTGCCCATTCCCACACACAGACACAGCCCGCCACAATGCAGGGCTAGCACAAATAAAATCGACTCATGTCGATTGTGCATTAAATGTAGTGTACGTGCCCACAACACAGTGCCCACAAACACTACGCAAAGCATGTCCCACGGTTTCTGTAAAAACGAAACCAACACATTCTCAGTCGGCGCGAGCCGACAGTGTTATCAGTGCAGTAAGTGTGCCCGCTACCCCGCGCCCAGATTCCCTCACAGGCATGCCGAACCCTACGGGGCTCGTCCCGCTCGCATTCTCTCCACAACATGTCAGAGAGAGAAGCTGAGCGCGGCCGGGCTGCCTGCTGTGATCAGCGCACCCCCCGCCTCGCACACTGTAAACACAGTGTTTGTTTCCCAGCACACCGGAGCTCTCCGGCCGCCGTTATGTCGCGGCCAGAGCCCAGATTTCATTCTACCTCTAGCTATTCATGCAGATGCGTGGGCAAAGCTTCCCGGGGTATCAGAATGGGTACTGAAGACTATAATAAGAGGCTATTCGCTACAGTTCGCTCGTCGCCCCCGCTGTTGCGCGGCGCAAGTCGAAACGATGGTAAAAGACGAAGTATCTCATCTACTTCGAGCCGAGATAGCAAAACAACTGAGCAAAGGGGCTATAGAACCTTCATCTCAGGCTCAGAGCAAAGGGGGTCTTTACAGCAGGTATTTTCTGGTACCGAAAAAAGACGGGGGTCTCAGACCCATTCTAGATCTGCGACAGCTGAACAGAGCGCTCGCGAAGCGCCAGTTCAGAATGATTACAACCAGGAAAATCCTTGCGCAAGTTCGCCAGGACGAATGGTTTATGTCAATAGTTCTGAAAGACGCATATTTTCAAATACAAATAGCGTCGCGTCACAGGCGATTCTTGAGATTCGCCTTCGAGGGCCAGGCATACCAATTCAAAGTCCTGCCGTTCGGCCTGTCCTTGGCACCCCGTACATTTACGAAGTGCATGGACGCAGCTCTCACACCCCTGAGACTCCAGGGCATGCGAATTTTGAACTACTTGGACGATTGGCTGATTCTAGCTCGATCACGATCAGAGCTCATAGAACACAGGACCACATTACTCGGGCATCTCGAGAATCTGGGTCTCACAGTCAATTGGGCGAAAAGTTTGCTGTCTCCCAGCCAGAAAATCTCTTTTCTGGGAACAGTGCTGGACTCGCTATCCATGACAGCGCGCCTGTCACCAGAGCGCGAGTTGGACATTCAGCGCGCCGTGAAATCCTTCCGCAGCGGCTCTAACGCTTCAGAAAATGCTGGGCCTCATGGCCTCAGCAGCTTCAGTGCTCCAGCTGGGTCTGCTTCGCATGCACCCACTGCAGCTGTGGCTAAAAGCGCGAGTTCCTCCCCGGGCATGGACCGCTGGCCGGTTTCGCCTCCGGGTCGATCTGGAATGCGTTTCAGCTCTGGAACCATGGAAAGTAACCGACTGGTATCAGTCAGGTGTGAGTCTGGGGACTCCCTCGAGTGTGAAGGTGGTGTCCACGGACGCCTCCACCTCGGGATGGGGAGCGCTGCTCGAGGGCAGACCGTTCTTTGGCCAGTGGTCAGAACGGGAAAAACTCCTACATATAAACTGTCTGGAAATGATGGCAGTCGACAATGCGCTACGGCGCTTCTGTCCCCAGATAAAGGGTCACCACGTCTTGGTCCGTTCGGAAGGGTCACCACGTCTTGGTCCGTTCGGACAACATGTCAGTGGTGGCATACATAAATCACCAAGGCAGCATCAAGTCCCAAAACCTTTACAGGCTAACGAAACGCCTCCTGGTCTGGGCTCAGCACAACCTGCTTTCACTGAGAGCGGCGCATGTGCCTGGTCACCTGAATCTGGGACCAGACAGACTGTCCAGAAACAATGTCCCAGCAGGGGAATGGTCGCTGCACCCGCAGACGATCCAACTGCTTTGGGAGACATTCGGCAAAGCGCAGGTGGACCTGTTCGCGTCCCACGAGAACGCTCACTGCCCAAAATATTTCTCCAAGAGCGAGGACGCGCTGGCCCACGTCTGGCCCCGCTGTCCCCTCTATGCTTTTCCTCCCGTCTCGCTCCTGCCTCAAGTGCTGGAACGAATCAGGGAAAGCAGATGCCCAGTGCTGCTTGTGGCTCCGCTCTGGCCGAACCAGGCTTGGTTCCCAGTCCTGATGCGGCTGACCAGCACTGCCCCGTGGCCAATACCGTTGAGGAAAGACCTCCTCTCTCAGGCCAAGGGCAGACGGCTTTACTCCGCGAAATGGTCTGTGTTCTCTACCTGGTGTCAAGCTCAGGGCTTTTCACCCGTAGACTGCGGGGTCACGGAAGTACTTTTCGTCCTTCAAGAGCTGCTGGTTAAGGGCAGGACCCCATCCACGCTCAAAGTGTACGTGGTGGCCATAACAGCGTTTGCAAAACCTGTGTCTGGCCAGTCACTGGGGAAAAACGACCTGGTCGTGCGATTCCTCAAGGGAGCTCGGAGGCTGAACCCTCCTAGACCTCCTTCAGTCCCGGAGTGGGACCTTTCTACGGTTCTGGAAGCCATGAAAGGTGCCCAGTTCGAGCCAATCCATTTGTCAGACATGAAGCATCTGTCTTTCAAAACGGTGTTTCTTTTGGCTCTCGCTTCAGTGAAGCGCAAAGGGGACTTACAAGCGCTTTCAGTAACCGCGTCATGTATGGAGTTTGGGCCTAATGACTCAAAAGTCATACTCAAACCAAGGCACGGGTACGTGCCCAAATCCCTCAACACACCGTTCAGGGCCCAGGTCATTTCCCTGTGCGCCCTCCCGGTTCATGCTGAGGAGGTGGATGCGAGTCTCCTTTGCCCTGTCAGGGCACTGAGAGCTTATGTGTCCCGCTCATCTGTCTTCAGACAGATCGAGCAGCTCTTCGTTTTGTTTGGCGGACGCTCCAAGGGTCTGGCTGCATCAAAACAGCTTATCCAGATGGATAGTCGACGGCATAGCACTGGCTTACACTTCTAAGGGCCTGCAGTGTCCTTTAGGTGTCAGAGCGCACTCCACAAGAGGCGTGGCCTCACCGTGGGCATGGTATAGTGGGATTACCTTGCAAGATATCTGTATGGCCGCGGGCTGGGCCTCGCCGTCTACATTTATAAGGTTTTATAACCTGGAGGTTCCCGCTTTACAAGCCAAGCTCCTGTCGATATAGAATTCAGTCCAATCTGCCCCGCTGTGTCGGCCCAGATACTGAGTTTTGCCTGTGCATCGCTCACCGAGCGATAGAACAGCCCAGTGGTGTTCAATAACCCTTTCTATTGCCCAGTTCAGGCTGAATACGTTCACCCTGTCTGCACCTAACACTGTAACATAACTAGCTCCTGTGGGATGCTATTTCATGGGGAATGATGCTTGCAGCCTCTCTTCTCCGACTCTCTGTGAGTCTATGGTGATTATGCACTATATGAGCTACTGCCCTTGGGACTTTGGTGTTGGATCCCAGTACGCACGGCGTTTTGCATAGTGTTCCCCATAGCGTAAGATATTACGCAGTACGAAAGTACCTCGTAAGAGAACGTACTCGGTTACTAACGTAACCTCGGTTCTCTCTAAAGAGGGAACGAGTACTGCGTATCTTGCCGTGCATACACAGCTCTGGTTCGCTTCGGCGATGAAAACCAGTGTACCAGCCTAATCAAGCTATATTTATAGGGCGAGACCACGCCCTTTCTGGCGGGACGTGACGAAATGGGCGCGAATTGCCCCCATCGGATGTGGTGTCACGCAGCGCCTCTCTTGATAGGCTGCTGCTGTTGCCGCAGGGCAGCCAATAGGTGCGCAAGCCGCCTTGCCTATGTCTGCATGCTGCTGCACAGCGTTTTACATTAATACAAAATTAAGGATAATTTTTTGGCTTCAATATCTCGTGGAAAAGAGGTTTTCCCCCGTAGCGTAAGATATTACGCAGTACTCGTTCCCTCTCTAGAGAGAACCGAGGTTACGTTAGTAACCGAGTACGTTAATCAGCGATAATTTTGCAATTTTAAAATCACCACTCAACAAAATGCATTGAAAAACATCCAAATGAAGGTAAAGAGTTGAGATGTGATACGTAACATACATATGTGACCTACATATGATAAGAGTGAGAAAATGTGCATCAGATCCGCTCCATGTGTGGCAAGTCTTAAAGTGAGAGCAGCCTAATAAACCTGCTGCAGTCTGTCATTAAGGATAATCAAAGAACAAAATAAAAAGAGAAAATCACTCACTGCTCTTGACTGAACAACATGTGTAGCTTTAATAAGGATTAATCTATATTTAATTGATACTTTATGCAGTGAAAACCGAAGTGTTTGATAACTTTAATACATTTCTGTTAGACCTACTTGAAAATCTTAAAGCACTGTTTACAAGGTTATATGGGTCAAAAGCAACGGAAACAAAAACTTTTTTGTGCATTTTTGACTGGGCAAGTAAAAATCTGAACCGGTCTGACTGGGCCAATAGAAAAAAATCGAGCCCTTATCCTGTATATTGAAGGACACATGTAAATGTGACATTTATTTTAATGGGTTTATGTAAAGATTGTTTTAAGGTCAGTTAAATAAAAAGATGTTATATTCTTTAAAGCTTTATAAATGTTACAATTAATAGCTATACTGTATGGTAATGTCAGGTACTGTAGGTACGATTAATCCCAATTAATTTCAGAAAAATGTGCGATTTATTTGGGGGTTTTTATCGATTGAACGCACTAATATATACAGTACTGTGCAAAAGTCTTAGGCACTTTAGTATTTTCACCCCCCAAAAATTAATTTAAGCCAGTTATTTATATCTTTTGCTGTAGTGTGTCAGTAGGAAATATCCATTTACATTTCTAAACGTTCCTTTTGCCATTAATTGTAATAATCCAGTGAGATTTTTATATGCACAAGGAGTCTGACAACAGCCGGTGCTCCACACGGAGATCTGATCTCACCATCATCAAGTCCATCTGTGATTACATGAAAGCAACTTTTAATGACTTCTGCAGTCTCAAATTTATTCAACCCCCTGAATAGAATCCCTCACAACAACACAAATCTGCAAAAAAGGTGTTGTCCCAAGCACACCTGATGCAATTAATCAAGGGCTTCATTAGTTGCACCAGGTGTGCTTGAGCTAGAACACATGAAATATCTGAACTGGCTAGGTTTGTTGAGTGTCACGTTTGATTGCATGTTAGAAATATGTGCTAAGTCAAAAGAATGGTACAAAAAGTTAGAGAAAATATCATCGCCTTCACAAACAAGGAACAGGATACAAAAAAATAGCAAAGGCACTAAATGTTCCTAGAGACACCGTTGTAAGCATAGTTTGCAAGTTCAAAGTTAAAGTAACAGTGATTACACTACCTAGACAGGGCAAGGCAAGTTTAAGAAAAACCCTTGAGTGAAAAAAGTGCTGCAAAAGATCTGTAGCAAGACTTGGTGGCAACTGGCACTGAGGTTTCAGCTTGCACAGTAGGGCCCGTACTAAACTCATGTGGTACACCACTACTAACCCAAAAGCACAAGAAGCACCAAAAGCACAACTGTGGAGCGATGAAACAAAACTGGAACTTTTCGGCACTATGGATCAGAGGTATGTCTGGAGGAAGAAGAATGAAGCATATGCTGAAAGGAACGTGTGGGAGGAAAGATGGATTCATTAAAGTATCAGGAAATCCTAGTGAGGAAGCTGAAGCTTGGGCGTCATTGGACCTTCCAACAGGAAAATGATCCCAAGCATACCTCAAATTCCACCAAGGCTTGGTTGCAGAAGAAGTCCTGGAAGATTCAACAGTGGCTTCACAGTCACCTGACTTGAACCCATAGACAATATCTGGTGTGATTTGAAGAAGACGGTTGGCAGTACACAAACCCAAGAATATTACTAAAAAATATTCTAATATTCAGAACTACTGAATATTACTGGGTAATATTCCTCATGAGGAATGGGCTAAGATTCCTCAGAAACGCTGCCAGAAGCTGGTGTCTGGTTAAACAACTCGTTTGCAGCAGGTCATAACAGCATAAGGATGTTCTACTAAGTAATAAAGATGCTTGCCATTAAGGTGTTGAATAATTTTGAGACTGCAGAAGTCATTCAAAGTTTGATTTGTTCATTGCAAACAGCTGAAAGTCTGTACATTTTGCCAATAAACCTGATTTGCAATGGCGGTTGAATAATTTAAATTACAACTGTAATATAGGCCTATGCAACGACAAAGTCAAGTCAAGTCAAGTCACCTTCATTTATATAGCACTTTTAACAATATGGACTGTTTCAAAGCAGCTTTACAGTGATAATAGGAAATTAAAGTAACAGAGATTGTTTTGGCTTTACAGCAGCTCTAGAATAAAGTTATTTTTGATCGATTCACTTCCATTGCAAAGATCATTAGTTATTAACTTAGGGGCCGCTAACACGACACCGTTCTAACAAAAGCAAAAACACATGAAGCTTTGCTTGACCTTCTGAGTGTCAATATCTTGCCGGATGTTGCCCATGTCTTTATTGGTCTTCTCTCGCTGTTTTTCAGCCTCGTGTAGTTGTTTGTCCACCTCTTGTAGCTCAGTTTCTTTTTGCTAAATAAGAAAAAGTAAAAAAAGAAAATAAATGGGAAAAAATACTTGCATTTATTAGGAAACGAGAGCTAAGAGATTGGACATGATTTTTGTCGTACCTCTTTGTAGCTGTCTTTGCCCTCTTCAATGTACTTGGTGATCTCTCTTTCAAGGAGGGTCAAATTTTTAACTTTTTCCTTGATTGAATTTATCTAAAAGAAAGTATAAAGCTTTAGTCAACTCTGATGATAAGCAATGACTTTGTCTTGCATTAAAGTAAAAATCCACAACATGTCATGTAATACATTGTGGTGAATAATTTCACAGTAAACATAAATTATAAGTCACATAAAACCTAAAACACAAATGCAAAAACAAATTAACCGACACCTTTTCTTGCCCTTCTTCCTGTTTCTGCATCCTGCGCTTTGCAATGTCCTGTTTCTCCAGCTGGAGCTTCTCCAGAGTTGCAGCTAGAGGAGACATCTGGTCCTTTGCATCCTAATAAACACAAATTATGACACAACAGTAAAAATATGATTACATCATCATTCAAAAGTCTGGGGTCTGTAAGATTTTATGTTTTTGAAAGAATTATCTCATGCTCACCACAGCTGCATTTATTTGATCAAAAATACAGTAAAAGAAAAAAACTGTTGTGAAATACTGCAGTGAAGTTACTCCTGTGATGGCAAAGCTGAATTTTCAGCAGCCATTATACTATTATACTAATATGTATATTACTGTAATTTTTTTTAAAGTTTGATGCATTCTTACTGAATAAATACATATGATGTTCCCTTTCATGGGTTAATTTAACGCTGAGACAGGAGCTGAAGCAATGGGAACAGTAAACCACAGCACTACACTACGAGGTAACTGCTGGTTTATCAGTCCGTGACCGTGACTGCACAAACATAAAACACTGACAAACATGAATGATTGACACCCCGCACAAGCAAAAAAACAAACAAACAAACAAACTGGGAACAGGTCAATATCAAGATTATAAAAGCTGATAAAAGTGTCCAGAGGTTAAGATAACCCACACGCCCATAAGCTCATAAGCTTTACAAATAGCATTTCTCACCCAATGCAACATCAGCTGCTCAGACTTACCCCATTGGTTTGTATGGTCAACGTAAACCTTTAACTCTCTGGGGTCGACAAACGCACCGTTGCATTCTGTAACTGTTGGATTTTTTCCACATAGCAGCAAAATTGACTTAAAATACTCCAAACTGGGCAAAGCCTATGCAACCTTTTACATTCTCCCAAGACTCAAAGGGTGGAAAAGAAAAGGGCAACATAACAACCTGGGAACGAAATTAAGTTGATGCAACCTTGGGTATATTTTCTAACCTAGGTCATTACAAGACTGTACCAGACCAGACCATCCATACAAGGGTTCATGGCCAGGCCTGTAATTCTCTCATTCTCTTCTCAGAGCCAATAACAACACTGTCTTAAGTGTCAGACTCTTCTCTAAAGCTGATTCCATTGGCTCAAATGTACGGTGCAAATTGAAAAAAACACATGCAAATAGAAAAAAACGCGTGCAAATAGAAAACACAACACACGTGTGCTCCAAATACAGAAACGCGCTGCAAATAACAGACCACAACGGAAATGTTTCCAGGGGAACCAAATAAGTGACGAACCCAACTGGGACGTGCTTATTGCTTGTGAGCTTCCCTATGCCCCTACTCCCCTCGAAGGGCAGACGGCAGAGCCCTTAAAGTGGGACTTTGGAGGGAAACACTAGTGTGCTGTTATGTAGCCGCGTGGAACGCACTTGATGAAGGAGCAACAAAAGACAACGTAATATCCTCATTATTTTCACCTGGGATGTTCCCATGACAACGCAACATGGCGTCCATCAGCTGAAGAGCTGTTCTTACCACAGAAAAATAACGCTGTTAACATAACGGTTGCAAATACATTTTTATTTTTACTTTACAAAAAAAAAAGCTTTTAAAATATGCGTGTATATATCTGTGTCTCAACTTTAAAACTTTGGACCCTACATTACCTAACATTTCTTATGAAACTTTTCTTTATGAAAATTTAAACATAACATGAAACAATTTGTACAGTGTAACTGATGAAAGATAAATATCTTTCTTCTTCTCTATGTTATTTATTTATTTTAGTTTTCAGCTCATTGTTCTTTTCTCATTTTTATTCTGATGACATTGAACATATTGTTAATACATTTCTTAATACATTTTGTATTTTGTATACAAGTTGTATGTCATAAAAATGTAATCTCTGTATGTTTTGCAAAATAAAGAAATAAACACATAAAGTATAATTCTAAGCTGTAAGCACCAGCACGTCCCAGCCGGGTTCGTCACTTATTTGGTTCCCCTGGGAACATTTCCGTTGTGGTCTGTGTTATTTGCAGCGCGTTTCTGTATTTGGTTGTGTTGTGAGTATTTGGAGCTCACGTGTGTTGTGAAACTGATGAAGACGTTTTCTTAATTTGCGGGTGTTTTTTCTATTTGCATGGGTTTTTTTATTTGCATGCGTTTTCTTTTATTTGCATGCGTTTTCTTCAGTTGCAGCGCGTTGAGCTTTCTCGGCCACCGTACAAATGGAGAACGCGTTAAACCTTCCAAAAGATAAATCCAATGAGGGTACAGTGCGGAAATGTCTTAGCTGCCTCAGGCCTTGATAAAGCAGAAAACCAGAGAGTCAACCCACAGGCAGTGAACAGTCAATCTCTGTTCCTCGATTCAATATGAACACTTGAAGGCACACACCTTTCTGAAGGTTTAGACTCAACTCAAGCCCCTGTAAATCAGAACCAAATCAAAATGATCAAAGTAGTTTAAAACCTACATGCCCTGGAGTCTCAACGAAGCCTTCCATACATTTTATGAATGACAGGAGAGTCGGGGCCAATTCAGAAAAAACAAAACTGGTAAAATCCAACCTGAGGAAATGCCCGTGCCTCTTGACAATTTGAATACTATACTCATCCTTCAGATAGATTGTAACAAACCAATCTCTGGTTAGAATCTGAGCAACACGTGTACCTTCAACCACCTACATCTCAGAGACAGTGTTAGAGATAGTGGTGAACTCAGAAGCATCTGAGTTTGTGATTAATATACCCTGATGGAGATCCTAGAGGAAAGGCAAAGGCCTGCGAGGCCGATATGTTCTGGGTGGCCAAGAATCGCGCATGTATCTTGAGCCTGAGGCGGAGTTGGCTCCCACAAGCTCATCCACAGTGCGAGAGACAACATCCAACAACTCACTGCAGGATAAAGAAAAACGCACTTCTTGGACTGCCAACAAACTCAGAATCCGAAGCGGCTGTGATCATTAGCGCATCATAATGATTCTCCAAACCGAAATAGATCACACCACGAGCCTCTAGATCAGGACACAAATCATCATGTGCAAACTCAACCGGAAAAGTTTTCAGCATGCAATTTAGAGAGAGAGAGAAAGAGAGAGTGAGAGAGAGAGAGAAAGAGAAAGAGAAAGTATGACAGAAATTCACAGCCTCCACTCTCCCCTTACTCAACAATCGGATCCTTAAGCTTTAGTTCATGCAGCGTTTCAGCAATGGCACAACTAGTTAGCGGGGAATTTCCAATCATTCTTTCCTCAGAAAACAAACACTTTGATTATAAAATTCTTGCAGTGCTGACAAGTCCTTAAATGCGTCCCGAGCACTTATCATGCGAGTCCTCGCTCGTAATAAAAAAAGGACACAGAGCCACATATACTTACGAAATGCCATTGTGTTCACCCAGAGGATAATAATCTACTTGTTGAAGGCCACCAAACACGATGAATCCATTCAAATCAGAAGAAACACACTGCGGCCCGGTTTCATAGACAGGGCTTAGATTAAGTCAGGATTAGGCCTTAGTTAATTTAGGACACTCAGGTAGCTTTTATAAACATGCCTTAGAAAAAACATTACTGGTGTGCATCTTGAGACAAAACAATGGCACTGACATATTTAAAGATATATCAGAGCAAGTTGCTTTGAGTTAAAACAGCTCAAACATGCATTTTAGTTTGGAACAAGACTTTAGCCTTGTCTGTGAAACAGGGGGTATATGGCTCAGATTTCTGAAGAAGAGAAATCTAAGGAGTGATGCCATGATCACATCCTTTTAAAGCACTGGTGACACATGCCTTAGTGAACGGTGCAAGCACAATCAGCCAATGAATTGGTGTGATTCAATACAGGTTTCAGACAATCGTCACACCTGTTTCGATAATGTCAGCTAATGACGGAGTGTCAAGTGAACCTATGAAAGGGAACTTTTCTCAGTATGAATGAAAGGCACATTAAAGTGGAGAGGCGCTGCTCACTCGAATGTCTCGTTGGAGCGTCTGGATTTCAGTGGAGAACTCCACACACTGCTCCTCCAACTGTTGACGCTTCTGCATGTTGCTGGAGATCAGGAGCTTTTCTCCACGAATCTCGTTTACGCTGCTTTTCAAGGCCTGGATCTGCTCCTGCTGGTCCTGGATCAGTTTCCTTTTCAGCTCGATCTTACTGCAGGCTAAACACGAGGACCATCACATGGAGACAGTGATAAACAGGGTCATATACAGGTCCTTCTCAAAAAATTAGCATATTGAGATAAAGTTCATTATTTTCCATAATGTAATGATATAAATTAAACTTTCATATATTTTAGATTCATTGCGCATCAACTGAAATATTTCAGGTCTTTTATTGTTTTAATACTGATGATTTTGGCATACAGCTCATGAAAACCCAAAATTCCTGTCTCAAAAAATTAGCATATTTCATCCGACCAATAAAAGAAGTGTTTTTAATACAAAAAAAAAGAGTCAACCTTCAAATAATTATGTTCAGTTATGCACTCAATAGTCAATACTTGGTCGGGAATCCTTTTGTAGAAATGACTGCTTCAATGCGGCGTGGCATGGAGGCAATCAGCCTGTGGCACTGCTGAGGTGTTATGGAGGCCCAGGATGCTTCGATAGCGGCCTTAAGCTCATCCAGAGTGTTGGGTCTTGTGTCTCTCAACTTTCTCTTCACAATATCCCACAGATTCTCTATGGGGTTCAGGTCAGGAGAGTTGGCAGGCCAATTGAGCACAGTAATACCATGGTCAGTAAACCATTTACCAGTGGTTTTGGCACTGTGAGCAGGTGCCAGGTCGTGCTGAAAAATGAAATCTTCATCTCCATAAAGCTTTTCAGCAGATGGAAGCATGAAGTGCTCCAAAATCTCCTGATAGCTAGCTGCATTGACCCTGCCCTTGATAAAACACAGTGCACCAACACCAGCAGCTGACATGGCACCCCAGACCATCACTGACTGTGGGTACTTGACACTGGACTTCAGGCTTTTTGGCATTTCCTTCTCCCCAGTCTTCCTCCAGACTCTGGCACCTTGATTTCCGAATGACATGCAAAACTGAGCATCAGTCCAGTGCTGCTTCTCTGTAGCCCAGGTCAGGCGCTTCTGCCGCTGTTTCTGGTTCAAAAGTGGCTTGACCTGGGGAATGCGGCACCTGTAGCCTATTTCCTGCACACGCCTGTGCACAGTGGCTCTGGATGTTTCTACTCCAGACTCAGTCCACTGCTTCCGCAGGTCCCCCAAGGTCTGGAATCGGTCCTTCTCCACAATCTTCCTCAGGGTCCGGTCACCTCTTCTCGTTGTGCAGCGTTTTTTGCCACACTTTTTCCTTCCCACAGACTTCCCACTGAGGTGCCTTGATACAGCACTCTGGGAACAGCCTATTTGTTCAGAAATTTCTTTCTGTCTCACCCTCTTGCTTGAGGGTGTCAATGATGACCTTCTGGACAGCAGTCAGGTCGGCAGTCTTACCCATGATTGCGGTTTTGAGTTATGAAACAGGCTGGGAGTTTTTAAAAGCCTCAGGAATCTTTTGCAGGTCTTTAGGGTTAATTAGTTGATTCAGATGATTAGGTTAATAGCTCGTTTAGGGACCTTTTTCATGATATGCTAATTTTTTGAGACAGGAATTTTGGGTTTTCATGAGCTGTATGCCAAAATCATCAGTATTAAAACAACAAAAGACCTGAAATATTTCAGTTGGTGTGCAATGAATCTAAAATATATGAAAGTTTAATTTTTATCATTACATTATGGAAAATAATGAAATTTATCACAATATGCTATTTTTTTGAGAAGGACCTGTACAGTAGATGTTAGAACTTATTTGACCAGTATGTGGGTATTTGACATAAAATACTTTATGTTAGGGCTGGGCGATAAAACGATAACGATAATTATCGCGATATAATTTTTCTCGATAAAACGATATCAAGAGGTCGATAAATGTTCGATAATGTTTATGCGCCAAAAGCGGAACGAAATATTTATATAGTCCTATTTTATAGCGATTACTGTTAAAAAATGTTCTATGCAAAATGTAAAATGTTCTACTAAAGAAAAGAGAGAAAATAAATATTTGTGTGTGCTCTAAAGTGGTTAGAAAAAATGAAATCGGAATCGGCTAAAATCGGTATCGGCAGGTCAAACTCTGAAAAATCGGAAATCGGAATCGGCCTAGAAAATTGTAATCGGTGCATCTCTAGTGACTAGACTTAAACCGGGCATTTTGGTGGGAAAAAACAAATTGCATGATTCGTGGAGTGACTACCTTTGCCCGTGACAGTGCAGTGACAGCGATCACTAGGGCTCACCTCATCAGAGCTGCCGTTATATTATATGAACATATATTCTTTCTCATACATTCTCTATTCATTGTCCGAGGTGCACCAAGATCAGTGAGGGATCCAGTTAATTGGACCCCAGAGTCGGAAGCAGCTGACGGGCAACAATGACCCTCACACTCTATCCGCTCCATATTTTCATTTTTATTTGTAATAAACATCTCACAAAGACCTGACGCCACACCTACTGATCCTTTTTTTGTTTAGTCAGCCACATATTTTAATTTTAGGTGCATTTTTTAAGTTTAAAGTTGATGCCTAATTGAGATTTAAATCAGAGTTTAAAGTAATGGAGCAACAAGATTGTTTAATCTAAGTTAATCTATCTTAAATGTAAAATAAAACCAGGATCAAAATGAGTTTAAATGAAAGTCTGGAATTTTTTTTTAAAGTTTGATGCAATAGAATTATTAGATACACCTTGATTTAATCTAGATTTAAGCTTAATCCTTATTGGTAGTGTAGTGTAGTCTAAGTAGTGTAGGTGTCTATCTATCTATCTATCTATCTATCTATCTATCTATCTATCTATCTATCTATCTATCTATCTATCTATCTATCTATCTATCTATCTATCTATCTATCTATAGTAGCCTACCTAAGATATACAATTTCAAAAGATTAAAATTTATATAAATGTAATATAAGAATATCAAAGAACAAATGACACATTTTTAAATTTATGTACATGACCATTCAAAAGTTTGGGGTCAGTAAGATTTTTTTTAAAGAAATGAATGCTTTTATTCAGCAAACGACTAATTAAAAACTGATTAAAATTGACAGTAAACACATTTATTATATTACAAAATATTATGATTGTTTGAAATGCTGTTCTTTTGAACTTTCTATCCATAAAGACTCCTGAAAAAAGTGCAAAACTGTTTTAAGCAGTGTCAAATCAGCATATCAGAATGATTTCTGAAGGATCATGTGACACTGAAGACCGGACTAATGATGCTGAAAATTCAGCTTTGCATCACTGGAGTAAATTACACTATTATACATGTATATATTAAAACAGAAAACATTTTAAATTGTAATATTTTTCCTCATATTTTTGATCAAATAAATGCAGCCTTGGTGAGCAGAAGAGACTTCTTTCAAAAACTCTTACAGACCCCAAGCTTTTGAACAGGAATGTACATTCACATGAGATTCACAAAAAGTGTTTTGTATTCTACATAAAGAGCTGAACGTACTGGTGTCCAGGCGGTGTTGGGTCTCTTGTTTCTCCTGGCTGACCTGCGTCATGGTTCGGCTGAGGTCAACTCCCTGAAGCTTGGCTGCGTGCTGAGCGATCTTTCTCTCCACATCCTTCAGGTCAAGCTACATATGACAGGAAACATTCTGATTACCCACAGTTCAATAAAAATATTGCTTGTTAAGTTGTGACACATTGATTACTGTCTCCAAATTTATACTCTATTTCAAGTGAGAATAATATAGATATATAAAGCCATTTGTGAGAACTATTTATAGCACACCTTTAAACTAAGCTTTAAAAAAATAAAATAAAAATCAAGGGTCTCCCCTACGTTCTCTGGACTCTGTCCCGGACACCAATATTTTAATGATTCAAAAAAAAATTAATCAATGTCTGGCCAACTAAGATTTCTATGGAGATAAAGGTTAGGATCATGATTTCTTTAGGTAGTAGTTCAGCACACCAGGAGTGTATATTAGCACAGTTTGTTTGCTTTTGGGATCTAAAGGAGCATTTGAACCTGGAAACTATAAAGTATGACATCAGACTTAAAGGTGCACTTATGCAGGATTTTCGAAAAAGTAAATAAAATAAAAATAATGCCTCTCAATCACTATTTATGGTCCACTAGAAGTGTGCAGTGGTGTTTGTGTCTACAGATACACTACTGCCTATATTTATATTTATAATCAACAATGATGATGCGTGGCACAGGTGAGGGCGGGACTTTATCATGTGAGTCTGAAGCTCGGCTAAGCTGTCCGGTCTGTTTCTATTGCCTTGTTAACATCTATCTGTAACCCGTCAGAATACTAGGCATTATACTTATGCTTTTATGATGACACGGAATTATTGCTTATTAGTGAGCTAGACTAATGATGACTAAACTAGCTCGCAAATTACAAGCAGTCATCTAACTATTAACGTAACTGTTCTTTTGTATACACAATGCTATTTATGCATGATAAACACAATATTTGAAAATGTAATGAACAAAACAGCTCATCGCTCATGTTCCCGCTGGTATTCTCTTGAGTCGTTCGGCTGCGTGTGCAACTGATATATCTCATGACAGGGGAGAGGGCAAGGAGGGGCCAAGATTAAGTAACTGAAGATCCTGCATTGTGCACCTTTACAGCCGGATAACCACTTTTGCTCTGTTCTTCATAAAGCTACTATATGACTTCAGAAAACTTGAGATTAAGTAAATAATAAACTTGCAGGATTGTGTTTATTTAATAAGAATCACAAAACTGCAGTGTTCTGACCCTTCTATGTGATAAATAAATAAGTCTTTAAGTATATGTTGTGTTGTTCTGACGTGCTGCATGTTACTGGATTTTATTTTCTGTGTTTGGGCTTGCTGGAGATGAGCTAAGACCTGAAAGCGATCCATAAGGGAAACGTCCTGCAGACAGGCCTTGGCTGTGTCTTCCTCAGACATCAGTGTGCCCAGCAGCGTCTCCTGCTCCTCAGTATCTCCTTTCAGCTTCTCAATGTCTCGGTTCACACGCTGGAGTTTATTTCTGAGCTCTGGCAGCTCTTTCTCCTGCAGCTCCACTATGGAATGCCTGTCAATACAAAAATTGTTCATCAATATCAATATAAGGGGTGGATAGATGGATGGAGGGGTAAACTGGTGGATGGATGGAAGGATGGGGGAATGAAGGAGTAAACAGGTGTCCACCTGTTTACGATGGATGGATGGGGGAATGAAGAGGTAAACATGTGGGTGAATGGATGGATGGGGAAATGAAGGGGTAAACATGTGGACGGATGGATGGATGGGGGAATGAAGGAGTAAACATGTGGGTGGATGGATAGATGGGGGAATGAAGGAGTAAACAGGTGGACGGATGGATGGATGGATGGATGGCAGGATGGGGAATTAAGGGGTAAACAGGTGGACAGATGGAAGGATGGATTGATGGAAGGATAGGGGAATGAAGGAGTAAACAGGTGGGTGGATGGATGGATGAAAGGATGGGGGAATTAAGGGGTAAAAAGGTGGACAGATGGAAGGATGGATTGATGGAAGGATAGGGGAATGAAGGGGTAAACAGGTGGACAGATGGATGGATGGAAAATGAAGGGGTAAACAGGTGGACAGATGGAAGGATGGGGGAATGAAGGGGTAAATAGGTGAACAGATGGATGGATGGCAGGATGGGGGAATGAAATGAGTAAACAGGTGGACAGATGGAAGGATGGATTGATGGAAGGATAGGGGAATGAAGGAGTAAACAGGTGAACAGATGGATGGATGGCAGGATGGGGGAATGAAGGGGTAAATAGGTGGACAGATGGACGGATGGATGAATGGAAGAATGAAGGAGTAAACAGGTGGATGGATGGGGAATGAAGGGGTAAACAGGAGGATGGATGATGGATAGACGGATGGAGAAGTGAAGTAAAAGATGGATGTATAAACATGAAGTAAAGGATGGATAGTTCAAGTGATAAACAGATTGAGTAATGGACAGAAAGATAAATAGAGTGACAGAAAACTGTTATTGCCTGATGGGCTTCAGTGCCATCATTTCATCACGCCTGCGCTCTTTTCTCTTCAGGTCCTGCTCGGTGTTCTTCAGTTTGTCTGGGACGAGCCTCAGCTTGGACTGCATGTCATTAATGACGTCCTGGAGCTCGGCCTCTGAGGGGAACACGCGCTGACACACGGGACAGCAGGGCTCGCCCTCCTCCGTCAGCTGACTGATGAACTGACTGTACACGGCGGTGGCGCCCGCCAGCATGGCTGCCAAGAGAAGACACAAAGACACTGAGAATCAGCGTCGGGGGGGGGGAACTCATTAAAAGCAACTTGAGTTACGTAATCAGATTACTTTTTCAAGTAACTAGTAAAGTAAGGCATTACTTTTAAAATTACTTTTAAAATACTTTTTCAAATAAGTAACTCAAGTTACTTTGTTTTCCCATTTATTGACTGACATCTCTCCTGTCCCCATGTTGAGAGAATCATGAGTAAGTGCAGAGGCGTTGTGTGTGAACATGATGCTCATTGTAGTTCAAGACTAAATGTGTGCATTTACTCATCTCACTTGCACAAAAAAATATGAAATATTCATCAAAATGAATAAAATCGGTGAAATGCAGAATCAGAATACTATGCAAATCTTTAATAACTAAATATGTTTAATAAAACAAATTTTCATGCATTTAATCTCACTTTATTGACCAATGTACTTCTGACCTTTGATGAATCAGTTAAACCATAAGCAAAAATGACGATAGATTTTTTTGTTTTTATTGGTTAAAGTAAGTGTTAAACTTTTTTCTCCTGCATCTTATTCTTCTGTTATCCAGAAATGGCAGCAGAGCTTTGATTTGTTTGAGCTGCGCCCTCTACTGTACACGCGTGAATTTACATTTCCTTCAGCCTGAGGCTTATTATTTCACTTTTGGTGTTAAAGGGTCTTTAGATTTGCCCAAAAATATAACTTTTTTGTTATAAAAAAAAAAAACAAGCCCAGCCCAGGAGCAAAAAAAGTAACGCAAAAGTAATGTAACAATCAGCCTCCGTTTTGTTTGACAATACTTTGAACGTCAGCAAGAAGTGACGTCACCCAACATCACAGAGCACCTTTAAGGGAGTAACGCAATATTGTAATGCATTACTTTTCAAAGTAACTTTTCCCAACAGTTCCGATAATCACATTTCAAAACACGGAAGACTGAGAAAACCAGGGATGTTCTGCACTGGCACACATACTGAGTTGTGTAACTGCTGTGGACTACATAAACTCAGCTGTGTGGGTCCCAGTTTGATACTTCATATCAACAGTCATTGCCATACTTGGCATAAAAGAAGTCTATATCCGGTTTACCAATAAACAGTAATTTACCGTCAAGCAGGCCCACACAGAATCTGCATCTGAAAAGCTTCAAAGACTTCAGCAGAATTCAAAGGCCATTATACACAAAATGTGTCCCTCGACCCTAACGGGTTCATGCACGATTTATCCATTATATTAGCATTTTCTACCAAATGTATATGATTTTGTGCATTATTCTGAAGATTTACCTACAAAATGAGCACAGAATGTATACAGGTGAAACTAAAAAAATGAGAATATCGTGCAAAAGTTCATAAACTTCAGTAATTAAACTTAAAAGGTGAAACTGACATAAAGTGAAATATAGACTCAATACATGCAAAGTGAGATATTTCAAGCCTTTATTTGTAATAATTTTGATGATTATGGCTTACAGCTTATGAAAACCCCAAATTCAAAATTAGAATATTGTGAAAAGATTTTCATAAGCTGTAAGCCATAATCATCAAAAAATATCTTGAAAAATATCTCACTTCGCATGTAATGAGTCTATATAATATATCAGTTTCACCTTTTAAGTAGAATCACTGAAATAAATGAACTTTTGCACGATATTCTAATTTTTCGAGTTTCACCTGTATTTTAGTGTGGATCTGAAATGTTTGGTGAGAGCATCAGCGTGACCAGACCTCTCTGTTTAGAAGACTTCTCCAGCTCATCCTCCAGTTTGCTCAGGTCCGACTGGAAGTCCTGACTGCCGCACACGTTGAAGAGTCGCTCTTCATAGTTGACCAGCTGCTCTTCCTTACGTTTGATTTCTGCCATGAAGTGAGTCTTCTTCTGTTCTCCAGATGCAAGCTCCTTACTACGAAAAATAAAAAAAGGCTTGTCTAGTAATGCTAGTTCATTTATCTGAAGGCTGCAAAGTATGTATTAACATTTATTGGGAATTATTTCAGCACTGTTAAAGTTAGAGTAAGTTGGAGAATAATTACATTTTATTGTGCAAATACAGCATTTGGAAAATTGTACATTCTCCGATATTATTTTACACATAAACATGTTTTTTATTGATGTGTGTGAACTTACGAACAGTTTATGTACACTACTACAAGTGTAAGTCATTTCTGCCATATTTGCTAGACAGCCCTATATCAGACATGTCTGTGTAAGCTAAACGTCACCCTTTGAACACTACTGACCTGAAGGTGACCTGTTCCTCAGGAACTCAGAATCGAAACCAAATATGTATAAGATTTAAGTATGTGGGTGGTTGTACAAAGGCCAGTATTTTCTGTGACATCAGTTTCAATGCATGTGTGTATGTCGCTTATCACGTAGGCCTCGTTTACACTGCAGGTCTTGATGCCCAATTCTGATTTGTTGTCTATATCCGATTTTTTTTACCGTCCGTTTACACGTTCTTTAAATTGTGACCCATATCCGAGTCATGTGTTTACACTTGACTGAAACATCGCGCATGTTTAAAGGGGTCTTGCTTAGATGGACGAACGCGCAGCGAGATCTCAGGACAGGTGGGAACATGATCTCATAAAAGTGAGTATCTATAGCACAAATTTTATTTCTCATGCCATTTATACGCCAAAAATAGTTTTTGCTTGCATATGATACGCACTGTAAACGTGCGTATTAAACGCCATAAAGTGCATATCATGCATGCAAAAACTATTTTTTGGCGTAAATGCCACGTGAAAAAAAAAAATCGTGCAATAAACACACTTTCATGAGATCGTGGCGGGCTTTAACGAGGAGCAGTGGGTCCGAAATTTTAGGATGAGCAAGCCAACCTTTGATATGTTGTGTCAACGTGTGTCCACATTCCTCTCTTACGACGACACAATGTTTCATCGGGCCATCCGTCCATCCGCAGATGCGCGTCGGGGTTTCTCTCGTCATTAAACCGCGGAGACGCAGCCTAATGCCTCGGAAAATCCGATCAGCCTGTTTACATGACAGTCGCATTGGCACATATCCGATTTACATCTGATTTATTTCCACATATGAACGAGGCCTGAAACCGATCTCGAAATATCCGAATGCATGCGTTTTTTTCCTGTTTACACTGTCATAGAACACATCCGATCTGTGTCCCATACGAGTAAAAAATCGGAATTGGGTCACATTTCACAGACAGTGTAAACGAGGCCGTAGAGACATTAAAATTATGATTAGAACTGCATGACACATTAAAGACCCTCGCACTGAATATCATAATGTATGGCATTCTCTAGCTTGTTGTAATAAACGTTTGCAGAAAAACGAATCAAAGTGTGACAGACTTCATTTTGCTGAGCCGTTCTCTGGTGGAGTTGATCTCTCTGGTTTTGGAGTGGATCCAGTCTTCCAGCTCTCTCTTGCTTGGGAAGTGTCCCAGCAGAGACACCAGCTCTTCATTGTGTCTCGACTTGATCTTCCTCACTTGCTCCTCTTTATCCATCTGGAATCCGAAGCAGAGATGCACTATTTATTTTCTAGTTGGATAAAACTGTCACTTTGCAAGCCTCTGTCTGGCATAAGCATTGATCATAAAACTCCTATATTTGAGTATATAGATCACACTATCCAGACATTGCTGTGCTGTATATTCTGTATACCGCTATATACTGCCTAGAAAGAATGCCTTTTGTCCTAAGTGACGTCCAGTTAATATCTCAGTTTGCTCTGATTCAGCACATTTTGATAAATGTAATAATGGGAATTATTTGGTTAATCAATACTGTATATAAAAATCTGCAAACTTCTAAAACATAAATAGTAGCATATATTGTCTTTGCTTTTATCCCACACTCGGATTATATATATATATATTTTTTTTTTTTTCTTCTCCCTTTTTTCTTTTTTAGAATGTTTCAAAAGGTATGAACAAAAATAGGACTGGAAATTGCAAACACTCTTGCTTTTTAAAAGTAGTATGAACACAATTTCTGAAGGAACTATTTTATAGATTGCACATGACCTAAAGAAATAATTATTTAAAAAAGAAAAAATTAATCTGAAAAATTATCATAGCAAGAAATGGATGACCAATGTTTGTAATGGATTATGTGTTTGATTGACCATTTCATTTTCAAACTCAGATTTCCAATCATTTCTTGCTTGAGGCAGCATGGAATGTTATAAATTATTTTGATGCCCCATCAAACATTTTAAAATAAACCTAGCATTAGTTTTAATTTTAAAAGGCATCAGTTAAACTTTTTTTGTTGAAACTGAAATTTAACACAATGTACCTATCGTTATAAATAGTTAGTTTTTTGTGATTTAGTGTTTATAAAAGACTGGAGGATATTAGGTGTTCAGGGAATCGTAGAAAGACTGTGCTGACATCCAGTGTTACAGTTATATATTGCAAGCACTGTGCTGGCAAACTAATACACATCTAGAACTTAAATTTTGTAGGATATATATAATGGTATCTCGAGATTATTAGCTGACTCCTGGATGTTTCCGTGTTGTTCAGATGTGCAGTTTAGTATCATCAAGTTATGTTTACCACAGGCTTTTATTTTACTCGCAAATTGAAAAACCTCATTACAAAACCCCATAGGAAATCATTTTGAAGGAACCAGCAGCGAATTAACCCTCCGGGGTCTGACGTCACCTCTGCACCCCTTTATTGCCCGAAGGAATTTGTTTTGTTTATGTTTGCTGCATTTGTTTCAGAATTAGGCATAAAGGTGTTATCACAATGGATGGATCAAGCATTTATAAAGCGCTTTTTATAATGTACTACTGTACAATACTGTACATACGGTCTCTCCTCAATCACAACTGGAGAGTCAGGACTTCGATTTAACGTCTCATCTAAAGGACAGTGCTTTTTTTGACAGTATAGTGTCCCCATCACTATACTGGGGCGTTAGGACCCACACAGACCACAGGGTGAGCAGCGCCCCCTGCTGGCCTCAACCTGGTTTTCCCAGGAGTCTCCCATCCAGGTACTGACAGACTCAACCCTGCTCAGCTTCAGTGGGAAACCAGTCTTGGGCTACTAGTCCGTGAGGCGGGCAGAAAATTGGTATCAAAAAGGGCACCAATTCTAATGTTTATTTTTCAAAACAGACATGCCCTCTGACCACAAAAATGCATGATAGCAGTGCCATGTAGGTAGCTTAAGGTATGAATATTACCAATTTTACATTTAAACGTGCTGAAAATGTCAAATTATGCAAAATAAATCTCAACATTGATAAACTGTGTTATATTGACATATCTATTGCTTTAGATCTTTTCTTTAATGATGAAATATCACTGTGAAATGAAATAAAGTAAAGTAAAATAATATATAGGCTCTTTAGGACAGAAAATATACAAAAAACTAAGGAAAATATAACACAATTTTGAAATTTTATTAACACAAAATAATATTTTGTACTAATATGGTTCAATATATCTCCCTACATTTTTAGGAAAATATTTTCATGAACATCCACCTGGCTGCGGGCGAGAATGATGTGTGTGTTCACCTTGGTCTTCTTGAGCATGTCCATCTCTGCATGTGCCCTGGTGTGTGTGTTGAGCAGTTCCATCTCCTGGTCCAGTCTGCGCTGGGCCTGATCCAGTTCAGTTTTCTCCCTCTGTAGTTCGATGACTTCTGCCTTCAGACTGTCCACAGTGCAGGCCTGCGTGGCATTTTCAAGCTCACGCTCCTATAAACACACGTACATTAAGAAAAACACATACAAAAGCAATGCAGGGTGTCGATGATGGTAGTTTTGTTAGTTGCAGTGTTAGTATTGCTTTCTTTCTACAATTTATTTTTCAGATTTTGGGCCAGATTTACTAAACAGGGCAAATTAGCGTGAGACTGTAATCCCATAAAAGCGCAGATGGGAGTGGCAGACATGTCAAGCACAAAATGGACAAGACTTGCTTTTTGTGGCCGTTAAATAATGTGGCAAACACCAGTAAATTGACGACCGCAAATCTTAGTAGATTACATTGTATAATTTATTTAAATTCAGTCCTATAAATGTTACATCTGAAAGGGAAACTCCTATTAATGCATATGCAATAAGGTCAGCCGCAAAAAATGACTGTCTTTTCATCGCTATTTTTTCACTGTGTGTCTTCAGTAAATCAAATAAAAAAATATAAAGTAGTTTTTTTAACGCCAAAAAAGGGACTGAGCTGGTGCAAGCCGTTTGTAAATCTGACCCATAGTAATTTTAGTTTAAGATTCAGTTGAGGAAACCAACAGAATATTGACAGATGAAATATGTTTTGTATGCACATGCGGACTGACTTTGTACCGAAATACCGAAGCCTGCAACAACAGCGGACATGGATTGACAAGCGGTTGTGTGAGGGTGTTATACTGTAAGATAGCCACAACTTTATTTTAGAAGAAGACATTTTTATCAGTCATAACTTCTGGAGAAAAATATCGCAAACACTGGACATAGATGAAACTTTCTAAAGCGCACGTGTCGACCGTCTGCGTTTGGGCACGCTATCAAATGGAGTACACTTTTGAAAGGCTACGTGTTCGACTGTACACATACGCTAAAGCGCGTTAAAAAACAAAGTATACTTTGGGCCTAATGCTCAAGGCAAGTTTATTGGTGTAGTGCGGATCTAACCGCTTTCTGAAGCTCGGTGTCCAGCTCCTGCAGTCTGCTAGAGGAGCCCTCCAGTTTTTGGAGATCAGACTTGATGTTCTTCAGTTCCTGTTGTTTCTTGGCCTGTATGTCTCTCTTCAGCTCAACGGTTCTCTCTAGACCGGTCTTCTTATCACGGAGATCATCGATGCTTTGCTGCTTATGTGCCTCTTTCTCCTGCATATCTCGCTGAAAACAAGAAGTAATTATTAAAAAATGGCAACACGTTACAATACTAATATTGAACTTTTCAGGATAAGGATATTTATACATATCTGAATGAATTTTATTCTATAATTTTCTGTTAAGCATTAAATAATAAAAAAATAATATAATTAAAGTGTTACCCAAACATTACATATGTCTCTTTATTGGATAAAACACTTCATAAAGTGTAAAAAAATTGGCAATGCAATATATCTATATCTATATATATATATCTCAGAGTTTCCGCTAGAAAAAAATGGTGCCGGTCAAAGTGACCGGCAGAGGTTTCGTTTAACGGACATTTTGATGATATGCCGGTCAAATATCGCCTCTTAATTAGTCAAGTTGAGGAAAACTGGAGGCAGGCTACGTAACTTTAAAAATTACATAATTAGGCCGTATAGAATGCAACATGTTATTATTAGCCTAATTTTCAAATAGACGGAAAAACACACCAACGTCCGATTGGCGTCAATCAACACCAATTGTTTTTTACTATGGTTTCACACACATTCACTTTTTGAAACATTAAGGCACGGATGTACCTAATACAAATAAATAAAACATCTCCAGTTAACTAGCAGATCATTAATTTAGCTCGCTATTAAAAAAGAGATCTAGCGCTAAAATCAGTTGTTTTTTAAATTAAGCTGAGTGCTCGTGTCCGCTGCTATCAGTGTCATGGACGACGCGCTGGGCGAGTTGCGCAATCTTCACTCTACACAGGCGAAGCACTGCTACTTGGGCGCAGGGATATCACGCAACACCTGAAATAAAGCTTGCCACAAAGAACCGGCGAAAGTAATGATTATGCATGAAACATTTGAATTGTTGATAAATTGATAAAGTTGACGATGCAGACTCGCCATCTTCGCAGTAGTGAACGCGCCTAGAGAGGGAAATCCACACTTCATATGAGTGTGCACGCGCCGGCGCCTCCGTGTCCTGATTATATTGTCCACTATATTTGCTTCTTATTTATTAATCCAGGCAAATGTGTTGATGAAACATTGATTAAAATGAAGATACAATTTATACAAAACGAAATAAACTTTAAAGAAAGGCTTTCTACAAAACAAAACAAAATAATAGGTCAAAATCTGACCCATTCCAAATGTTTTCCGATATATTGGTCATCTTATGATCCTATCTTACTCATCTCATGTGGTTCCCTTTTCATATAATCAACATAGATGAAATAAAAAAATAATAACATTATATTATTTATAAATATGAAACATATGTTTCAGTTTTTTAACTTATATTAAGCGTCACACCGCTCCGCTTTGCTCACATGCTCTGGTGTGTAGCCTAATGCATGTGTGCGTGCGATTTTCGAATAATAATCAACCCAGCGATCTTCGAATATTATTTTTGTATAAATTGTATCTTAATTTTAATCAATGTTTCATCAACAAATTTGCCTGGATTAATAAATAAGAAGCAAATATAGTGGACAATATAATCAGGACACAGAGGCGCCGGCGCGTGCACACTTCTCTCTATAGGCGCGTTCACTACTGTGAAGATGGCGAGTCTGCATCGTCAACTTTATCAATTTATCAACTTTATCAATAATTCAAACGTTTCATGCATAATCATTACTTTCGCCGGTTATTTGTGGCAAGCTTTATTTCAGGTGTTGCGTGATATCTCTGCGCCCAAGTAGCAGTGCTTCGCCTGTGCTTCCAAACATGCATTTGCCCACCTATCTAAATGTAGGGGAGACCGTGAATAACCCCAATTTAAAAAAAAACACGGTGGAGTGTTCCTTTAAGGCTAGCCTGCCTGGGCCCGGCCTGGCCATATTTGAAACGTCTCACTCAATCGTTCGTTGTTTAGGTCTATATTACAGCCGTTAGGCGTGCGCTTTATTTGAAATGCAGCATGCGATGTTGTTTAATAACGTTCAAACGGTAGAGCCTGTTCCTTTATAAAATAGCCAAAGGACGGTGTATTTTTGCTTTATACATTTTAGGCTTATTCTCAAATTCATATTGTGTTAGGGGGGGCGGGATTATTACGCAATTTTAATCGGACAATTTGACCAGAGAGATTTAATTTTGTCGGACATTTCATTTTTTTCCCGGCCAATGTCCGGTAATCAACGGACAACGGAAACCCTGATATATATATACTGTATATATAACAGAAGAGCGTGAACTGGGTGGTAAATGATGTCCTGCAATTCAATTATCTACCATAGTTTGGTTGAGGGCTTCAGTGTCCTGGTCCAGTCTCTCTTTGACTTGTCTGTGGAAGCTCTGGAGTTGTCTTTCGTTAAGAGGCGTCCGATCATAGCCCTCCAACTCCAGGGAAGACGCTAAACTCTTCACCTGGGTGTCCCTCTTTTTAATGTTCTGTGTGTGTCTGTCTGCCTCCAACTGCAGACGGCCTTCAAATGAACAGAAACAATGACGATGAACAGCTCTGAGAAAGAATAAACATTTTTCCTGCTAAAAATGCATTTAGAGCAAAATCACTCGATGTGAAAGTACTAGTTTTTAGAGCATATCTATAAATATAGTGTACTTTAGGACAGCGATAACTAATCTATAAAATCTACATTTCATAAGTGAAGTAACTTTGCAGTAGTAGTATTTTCAATCTAAAAAGAGGATAAATGATGAAGGCCACAAAGTGAGATAAAAGCAAAAATGTGTTTAACGCCAAGTTGCCCAAAGCTCGAGACGAGAACACTTTATATAAGAACTTCTAAAAAGGTCAGGATCATGTTTTTATATGGCCTGCAGGTTGCCACACCAAGTGCTTGCGTCATTTAATGGGGCTAAATATTTTTCCCCCCCACTTAATCATAGAAGTAATGATCAGACCAAAATAGCTGCTTGTTGCAACCCTAGTGAATCTACCCAATACCACCTTCCTGTGACTTACAATAGCAAGTAAGTAGCAAATCAGGCTAAGATGTAAACTAAAAAAAAGGACGTCACTGTTCTTCTATTGACTCTTTTAAATACTACAATCAACGAAACAACTATTTGATCATATATAGAGAACACATTTCCACCACCACCACAGAACAATAAATGAATAACCACTACCTTGCTCAACTAGCAGGTCAGATTTGATGCGGTTCATCCTCTGGCACTCTCGGCCGGCCCGTTCAAACTCGCGCTGGCACTCCGTAAGTCTCCTTTCCTTCTCTTTGACAGTCTGCTGGTGGTTCTGATACATGTCCTGCAGCTGATCATCTGAGCCCTGAAACACCTAAAAACACAGCACAACAGAGTCAAGGCGCCCCAAGGAATGAACAAATGGTGTGCTGCAAGGCTCTATCTTAGGCCCTTCGATTTTCTGTCCATACATGCTCCCTTTAGGTGATATGTTTACAAAACATGGCATTACTTTTCATTGTAATGCTGACAACTCTACATTTCTCCAGACATTTTTAATATTGATGGTTGTCTCTCTGTTTTATTACAATTTAAGAAGAAACCTTTGGGGAGAGAAAGGGGAGGAATAAATCGAGACATGACTCAGGTTGAACTCAAATCTGTCACTTGGGGACATTTAATTTAATATTCAACAATATTATCGATCTGCCTGCATTGACACCATTATATGAGAACTGAAGTGAGCTGGACGATGACATCACTGTTTTCTCCAGAGCTGCTATATATATATATATATATATATATATATATATTAACTAAATTAATAACTTCTTTTTTTTTACTACAAAAATGAAACATCACTGAACTTACTTAAGCTGGACTGTGACGCTATTTTCTTCTGGAAACAAACTTTGTTGCATTATTTTCCTGTTATCTCTGTAAAGCTGCTTTGAAACAATCTGTATTGTAAAAAGCGCTATATAAATAAAGGTGACTTTACTTGACTACCACTGAACCAAAGCATCAACACTAATGTTACTTAAATGGGAGGACTGTTGAGAACTAACACATAAAAAGTTTATTTGGATAAAGAGAAGTAGTCCAGAAGAACACTAACTGTACGTTCACACCGCCGCCGACTTGAGCGTCAAAGAAGCTCTGGCCGCCCTGTCAAGGACGCTTGTCAAAAAGTACGGGGAAGCTTGTTGACGCTTTGGACGCTTTGAACGCTCTGACGTTGCAGGGAGAATAGAAGTGTCACGACATAAAATGTAACAAACAGAAAAAAACTAGCAATACATTGAAGAAACCTTTTATAATGACAGCATTTTTATAACCGTTTTGGTCACATTTGGTCGGGAAAAAAAAAATAGTTAGCTATTATTATTATTATTTGCGGTCAAATCGGTGTCACTGTGAGCAAATGAATTGCATTCCTGCTTTAAAACGAGCGTTCGTAAATATTTCAAATAAAAGTTGCACTCATGCGGTCCCTATTAGCAAACAACGTCATGCAGGGATTAAAGTGAAAAAAATTCTTCTGACTGACTTTTTTTTCAGGCCAAGTCATATACCTGTAACTTTATTTAAATAGTTGAGACCAATAGCGTTTTAAGGGGAGATGTTTTAAACCGCTTTAATATTGCCAGTGTGCGTATTTTAAAAGCTATTTTAATCTATGAAAAACAATTACTTATCTTGACAAATAATCAACCATCTACATAACTTTTCAGTGCATGTTTTTATTTATCTTATAAGACCAAACAATGCTAAACTATGTTAATATATAGTTTGTTCCATGGCAAATCGTTTTGGCTGAGGGCAAAGTGAAGTTTCATAACTTTATATATTTAGGCTATTTAACTTTGTAGCCTATTAGAGAGCTGACTTATGTTTGACTGAATTGTTTGCTTTTATTTCTCATTGTATAGCTTATTATAGCCTACCTATTAGGCTACTTATACTTTTGAACGGGATATTATTGATCATTAAGACTGACATTTAACAAAAAGAGACAGGGTTGTGTAATTTTATATATTCTAAAATATTCTTTATATATATATATATATATATATATATATATATATATATATTTACTATGCATTACTTATGTGTACATGCATAATACAATAAAACGATACAACCCTGTCTGTTTGTTGAATTTCAGTTTTAATGATCAATAATGTTTCATATTTTTAAAATGAAAACAAAAAGAAGCAGGGTTGTGTTTTATATTTCGTGTTGTTATAAATATATGAAGTGAAGATAATCAATGTGCGTTGCCTGAACCACATTTGTGTGGCCATTAATATGTTTATGATAATATGTTCATTTATAAATGAAAAGAGGCAGAGTTGTATTTTATACCATATTTCGTTTTATGGTTGCCTAAAATATACATAAAGAGATAACCGGAGTAGCCAGAGCGAGCTGAGTGACGCGATCAAGAACGCACTGTTCCATTTGCAGAATAACCGGACTCGCGTCCTCTCGTCCTCGGGAGTTCGTTCTCATGAGTCGAACTTGGCAAGTCCGAACTACCAGGACGCAAGTCCGAAGTTTGCGTAGGCTACTTGGTAGGCTATTGAGAAACGGCCAATATTGACCCGCGTTCTGTTTTCTATCATGCGCCGTGCACGTTTGCGCGCTCGGGCTCGGACCGCAGCAAACGAGCTGTAGCCTGACATGCACTTCTCCAAAGATTAATTGAGTGCACACGGAGCAGTTTTTTCCGTGAGCGGGAATTGAAAACCCGGAGTGGACCGTAAGCGAAGTGATAACAGAATGCTTAGAGTGGAGAGAGGAACGTGCTTTCGCTCCACTCCAGGCTTTGATCACATCCCCCTCAGCAAGGTGAATACACCTCGTCTCTCCTTAATTTAAGACCTATTCAAACTGTTCAAACTAAAATTAAGACATTTATCACACTATTTGAGAAATGAAAGCCTATTTACGGCCTTAAAATTATGAAAAGTTAATTTAAGACATAAGGACAGACGGGAACCCTGCAATTGACGGAAATCCGTCATAGACTCGCTGCAATTGACGGAAATCCGTCGTAGCGACGGAGAACTTTAATCCCTGCGTCATGTCATAAATGATAGGAAACCTGTAGGAAACCCAGCAACGGCGATTATTAGCTTCTCTTCCATTTTCTCGGAACTAATGTTTTGGTAGGAACGAAAGTTTACATCGTATGTTTCTCCGGAATCAGCCAGCGCGAAGGACGTTTATATTCCAATTAGTTGCTGGCGTTTTGCCGCTGCTTGCCGCTGAACCGCGTCACAGCTCATTACCATAAAGTTGAGCTTCTTTCAACTTTCTGATTGACGCTCAAAACACTCAAAACGCCCAAAACTCGACGCCGATGGATTTGACGCTCCTTGCAGCTGAGAAAAGCCAGCTTCCATTGAAAATGAATGACTTCCGGCCGTTTTGGAAGCTCAAGTCGGCGGCGGTGTGAACGTGCAGTTAGGTAAATGAAGAAAATGTAATGGCTTTTAGTAAGAAAACGTAGTGGATTGACCTCTTTTATTTTCAAACAATATAAAACAAATAACAAAGATAAGCAAGCAAACGCAAACCCCTCATTCCAACATCATATGAAAAACAGCAGCAGTAAATATACCAAACCCATCCATTACTTGACATCCGGTACATGTTTTCTATGCAAAACACTTCCTCTGCTTTCGCATGATCATTATCTGGCATTTATGACTAATACTGAGAAGCAGTGAAAGCTTCATAACTGATGATGATAATAAAAAATAAAAAAAATGTTTTGTTACCTGCTCCATCTTTTCCTCTAGTTCCCGGTTATCATCCTCCATCTGTTTCTTCCTGCTGTCCAGAGCTTTGATGTCATTATCCAACTTCATTATTTTGCTGAGGCTGTTGTCTATGTCATACAGTCGGTTCTGAAAATATGGGGAAAGTGTGTTTAGTGAATTTACACAACATGACTGCATAAGTGTATGGGCTAAAAATCAACTGATGTCCAGTCACAACAAGTACACATTTAGACTATTTTACTGTGGGGCTCTATCTTCTATCTATCTATCTTTTGTTTTTAACTCGACTGATTCATAATGTGAAGCTCTTGTTTTTGCACTGATGTCAGACTTATCAATAATTTAGGATAAATTTTATCTTTTAGTTTGGTATCAAAATAATAAGTATAAGTAAATAAGTATCAAAAAATAAAAAAATAATCTTCTTGATGACCTTTTTATTAATAAAGAATTTAAATGACTGGATTATTTAAAAATACACATTATTCCATGTTTATGTAAATACATGTAAAACATATTTTTAGGATGAATTTGCTACCAAAGACAACAATACTGTGATATATGCAGTAACGGACCCTAATCTGCACTACAATCATAGGGTTGGACAATATGAAAAAAATCACGATATAAGTAATTTTATTTCATGATAACGATATATATCACTATATATCATTTTGCTTTAAATTAGGTTATGATATCAAAAATGTTGATACCATAGAAATGTCATAATTCTTGTCACCAATGTCAATATAAAAAAAAACTAATACTAGCCTTAAAAAAACTCAACCTCAGTGAAGACATGTAAACATTCAGCGATAAAATAAGAATAAGAAACCAATTTCCAAGCAATATGACCAAAAAAAAAAAACTACAGTAGAACAAATAAATAAGAAATGCTACATAAACTGTATAAAGTAATCAAATGTATAAAAAAACACACTATAGTCTTCAATGGGGAAATTAATTAAACATACATTTCTTCTTATTAAATGTACAGAAGTGATTTAGTCAAAAGCAGTGAGAGATTTTCTCTCTTTTGTTGTTTGATTAACATGAATGACCGACAGCAGGAATATAAGGCACTTTAAGACCGAATACCTGGACCCAATATACTGTTACACGTACGTTTTCTTTCTCAGCTGTTTACTTTCACTTAAGACATAAATCATGACTGTGTTTAAGACAGGCATTTTGACATACAAGTTTGTATATTTAACAGGTCAAGGCCAACAAAGTGGCAAAAATAACTTCAAGCTTCACGTATGTCTCTCAGACAGCGCTCAGAAATCGTCTCTCAAAGAGCGCACACATATGGCGAAATTATCTTTCACTGCATATTTTAGTTTACAATCACTTTTTTTTTCAAACCGCAATGCTTGAAAACGCATGCAAATGATACGTTTTCGTGACCACTGCTGCACATCAATGCATGTGTACCGGTTAATCGTGTCTACCGGCCCACCCCTACACCTGCCTGTATTGATGAATACAATTTTAAATATTGATAATCCAAAACAATCTACTGCCACAGATCTCAAAAATGGAAAACCTCTATTCTAAAATCCCACAGAAAACAACCATGGCGTTTAGACCTTCGGATGCTGTCACAAACTCGTGGTGTCTCACCTCCAGTGGGTCAATCTGATTCTCGATGCGTTGGACGCTCTCTTTGGAGGAAGACAGCTGAGCCTCTTTAGTGGACAGCAGCTCTCTAATCTCAAGGGCTTTATCTTTGTTCTGTTTTAGGTACTTGAGCTCCAGCCTGCAGGAATTAACCGTCTGGGTCTGCTTCTGCCTCAACGTCTTCAGGGTGTCCAATACCTTAATGTACCTTCAAGCAAAAAGTTGTGGTTATTTTCAGCCATTCATTTGCAATGCCAGCTTAATATGAGCAAATGACACAACAGGACAAGCCAATAGGCAACAAAAAGTCTGTTTAAATAGACACTCATTCATCACCATCTACTGGTGTAGGCCTACAGAATTAGAGCCATGGAGTCAAAGCTTTTCTGGCATGATTGTAGAGAATTTACAGTATTTACAAAACATATATTGTGTAGATCAGGGGTCTCCAACCTTTTTTCATTTGAGAGCTACTTTTTAAAAATGAAAGTGGCCGAGAGCTACTCATGTAATACAATACTTAAATCTAATTACTCATATTAACAGCTATCCAAACTGTTTTAGACCTAAAAGAGTTTGTGTAGGCCTAAATATGTCACCCTTAAATGTCAGAGAAAAGAGAAAAAATTTTTTTTATAGAAAATTGTACTTTGCATATTATTATATTATATTATTATACTGTAATAGTTGATTTTATAGTGCATCATAACTAGAGATGAAATGGCATGAAAATGTCATTTCATACGACTAAATAAAATCAATTCACCAAGTTATATGTCGAAAACCAGCAAATAACAAAAAATAGCATCAATATGCACTTTTTGTTTAAATAAACATTAAAATAATAACATTAAAAATGATGGCCAGATTTTAAAGGAGTGTCTTGCAACATGTTATCTACTAACATGTACAAGTTCAAATAAAGTTTTGACAAATAAGGTTTTATAAAAAGATAAACCTCACATATTTCAGCCTTTAAATCATTTTAATAAAAAGAATGAGTCAAAAAAGATAAATTACGGACACTTACAATGCACATTGGCTTATCTTTTATTATTAATAGTAAAATTCGGTCCGATTTTCCCGTGCCGTCTGTCGTTGCTATGCAACCATATGCTCTCCACAACAACAAAGAAGTTTTAGTAACTAATGGATTTCCACTACCGAAAACGCTTGCTGTAGCTCTGCTACAAGATTTATTTACGGAGAAGAGAAAAACACCCGTAGTGTTTGGGTGCACCCCCATCCTTCATGTTGACTGAGCTTTCAATGTTGTTACGGAAAGGGTGAAGCTGATGGTTGGTTCTTGTCACATGACCTGCGGTGCGCTCGCGGCATTCTGAAAAGTTGAGGCGTTTTCATCTCGCTGCGCCTGGGAAAAATGAGCACGTTGCTTCAATTATGAGCGCGCTTGCCCAAGCGCCTACATTTGAAATAACGAATTTGAGCGGGCAAAAGACACGATATGTGAACGGCCCCTTGGCGAGCTACCTCCAATCAGGCCGGAGCGACGTGTTGGAGACCCCTGGTGTAGATAATACACAACAGTCATTTATAGGGTAAAAATATGCATTAAATGAAGGGGAAAATAAATAATTATATACAAAATATTAAAGTCTTAAAAAGACTTTGGAATGGGATGATGTTTTCTTGTAGGCCTATATCATTTAATGTTCTGATATATATATTTTTTTTAACATATAATGTTAAAAAAAACATAAATTTAATGATTAAAACTTAATTTGAATGCGGTCATGAGGACGATATATCTATGCAGCAAGAATCAATATAAGATAAAATGGCTTGATGAACTCATAAACTGACTGAAAACATCCTTCGCACTCCAAAAGCATTATTGCTACAAAAATGACTAGACATTAATTAGTTAATTTAATTAAATTAAAAGGCATTCAGTGCTGTTGCCCATTAAGCATGTGAAGGGACCGTCTACTTCTAAGGTTCAGAGGGAGGATGTAAAATGAAAAACTAAAACATGATGCAGATTGTACCAAAAGAGTCATATGTGGACCTCAGGAAAAAAAAAACGAACAATAATACAAAGTACAATACAGTACTTTTAATGACTGAAGCTTCAGTGACAAAGCCGTTGTCCAGATAAAAATACCTTGTGGCTGAGAAAATCTCATCAAACTTCTGCTTGAGGGCTTTCCCTTCACTGAGAGGCCAGTTGGACTCCTCTTGGTGGCAGAAGATGACGTGGCTGATGACAGCTTTGGAGACGCCCAGGGATGAGATCATCTCACGGTCTAGTTCAGCACATTTAGAGCTCAGGCTCACTTTCTCTCCGTGCCTGACATCAAGAGAGGACAAGGCGCATAAACATCAAACAAGCAAACGAGTCCTTCAAACAGGGGCCATAATGTACACTTTTCAAGGGCCAAGTGGGAGCAAAAAATGGCGTATAAAAAAGGCTTTTTTTTTTGTTTGTTGCAAACCTCATGAATTCCAACATAAGACATTTAAAACAACAGTTTACAACCATTTAAATCAATAAAATGAAGGAGATTCTAAAGTTCTACAAAGGAAAAACTGTTGTTTCATAAAAATATGCACAAGAGAAAAAAACACACAAAAAAGTAAATGTTATGAATAGCAAAATGTCAAAAATATAATTAATGTATATTAAAAATGTATATTAATTAATACAAATAAAATAATCACATATAAATAAATAGACTACCATTGAAAGTTTTTCACATTAAACTGATCACAAAGTGACAGTAAAAACATTTATAATGTTACCAAACATTTATATTCTAACTGATGCTGTTTTTATTATTTTCTATTCATCGAATAATCCTGAAAAAAAATGTCAGTTCCCAAAAAAATATAATAACAATAAGAAATGTTTCTTGAGCAGAAAATCTGCATATTAAACTGATTTTTGAAGGATCATGTGGAATAAATTCAGCTTTGCATCACAGGAATAAATTACATTTTAAATATATTATCAGGGCTCTAGACATACATTTGAGTGCAGTAGCATCAGATCCACCAAGTTCTAGCACCAACACGAATTAATAATAATATTCATTATTAGTTTTACATGTTTTATATTTTGAAAATGCACCTTTGACAGTAATTTGAGTTGACAGCAGCAGTACCTTGAGCTTGAGATGCGGATCTAAATTTATTTTCATTATCAAAAACATTAACAACTGTAAAACTTATTAAACCTGTTCATCCATAGTATACATTTGTATGTCATAACTGTCCTCGATTGTCGAATGGCATTTTTGGCAGAAATGCACATCCCTACGCGAGGCAAACTATTCTCAAAGACTTACTTTTAGTCATTATTTGGGTAGCACACATATTCTGAATGCCTTCGGGAGAATTCAAATGAGCCATTTTAATCTAGATTAATCTAGATTAATTTCAATATTAATCTAGATTAAAAAAATTAATCTATGCCCACCTCTAGTATTTTCTCAAATATGTATTTTGGATCATTTTTAACCCAAAAAAGTTACGGACTGCAGCTTTAATATTGAACGATAATATTGATCTGCCTGCATTGACACCATTAGATGAGAACTGAACTGAGCTGGACGATGACATCAGTTTTCTCCAGAGCTGCTGTTTATATAAATTAACTAAATTAATAACTAATGATTTTTATAACGGAAATGAATCAACACTGAACTTGACAATGACACTATTTTATGACACCAGAGCTGCTGTACACTACAGCAGAAACAAACTTTGTTGCATTATTTTCAACAATCTGTATTGTAAAAAGTGCTATATAAATAAAGGTGACTTGACTTGAAAAAAACAAAACTTACTTCATTCTGGTAATGACTCCCTCAAGGGTTTTGAACTCAGTTTTCTTGCCCTTCTGTGTACTTTGCATAGACCTCTGGACTGCCACAGCATCGCCATTCACATCTCTAAACTGAAGTCTGATCTGTGCCCGTACATCCGTTTCATGAGCATCCTACAACAGACCAACATTATCTAGTTGAATAAGTTGAATAAGACAAGCAAAAAAAAAAACCTGTAAATCAGAACATTTCTATTACAGTTTATATTGTTTACTTGAATCACTCCTGTCAAGGACCTACTTTGGGATCGTGGACAAAGGTGTTTCCTTTACTTCCTGGTGGGAAGTCTCCTGAAGTGATGTATTTGAGACACTCAATGATGGTCTGGAAATTCATAAAAAGAAATTGTTCATATCCACCTTTTTTTTCTTGCGCCCCTATGACGCTTTGTGTGAATTATGGGAGTAACATCTGTAAACAATCAGCAAAAGGTTCGCTCTATGAACGCAATTATAAACATTATCAAAAACTGGGTACAATGAGATGACATTATTCTACTCACCCTTCAACCATCGAACATTGAAAGGACATTTAAGTGTAAAAGCTTTAACAAATTACGTTTCCACAGCAATATTATGGATGTGTTAAATATTGAAATATTCATTAACTGGAACATTGAGTGATAAAAACCCAAAGCGATTTCCGTCATTGTGACAGGCAATAAATATTATCTTTACCTGCCTTAGAAATACTTCAGTAAACACTGCTAATAGGGATTAAAAGTAAAAAGGGGAGACGATTATATTTTAAAGCATCCGTGTGAAAACAAAACTGGAAAGAGACGTGAGGATTTGGGGAGAAAAAAAACCCCTGAAATTCTTAGTGGATTCCAGTGAATTATTCATGGGATATATCATATATATATTTGCGAGAGCAGACCACAAATGTGCAGTATATATTGTCCTTTTTGAATACTGTTACAGCCGAATACAAAGGAAAAAATGAATAATTGAGAAGGCCTTTATTATCCCCCTGAAGCCGTATGGATTACTTTTATGATGGATGGATGCATATTTTCGGGCTTCAAAAACAAGGTACCATTAACTCCCATTATAAAGCTTGGAAGGGTCAGGACATTTTTTAATATAACTCCGATTGTGTTTGACTGAAAGAAGAAAATCATATACACCTAGGATGGCTTGAGTGAGTAAATTATGGGATAATTTTCCTTTTTGGGTGAACTATCCCTTTAAAGCTCCCCACCTCTGTCAAATATTAGTGTGGAGCCGTGTTTAAATCTCTTCTAAATACTCTTCTCATTACCAGCATTTAAATTATACACGCATAATAACTGACAGCAATATACAAACCGTTTTTCCAGCTCCATTAGGTCCCACAAGCACCGTGAGAGGGCTGAAGAAGGAGATCACTTGTTTGTCTTTATCCTCAACTCCAAAACTCCTCACTCCCAGAATACTCATCTTTTCAATCTTTGACATTTTGGACCAGTGCTTTGACTTGTAGCCTTGAAATGATATAAAAGTCAAATTAATTATCAGAGCACACAATTAAAAAATCGTATTTTAATAACCAGAACTTGAAAGTGATGTTGTCAATTTATTCCTATATTAAGGAAAGCCTGTGAAGTTGATTAGATAGTACAAATAATTACTTGGACAAGAGGCATATATATATATGGTTTTAAAACACAGTCGTACTAGAGTGCAGCTGGGCTAGCAAAAATTCAATAAATACTTTAACACGGCTCTAAAATAGCATTACATTTTATGAAAATAACTCACTCAGAATAAATAAATCAGTAAACTCCACGTAAACTGTACTAGTTTGTTTTGACTGCAGTCTCGGCAGTCGCGTGTTTCCCGCGTCGGCGCAGTGACGTGCTTCCGCCTTCAACTCAGCGTCACGAGGATCATCTAGAAACTACATATCCCACAATGCAATTTTATAATAATAAAAAATATGTTAACAGCGATTATTTTCATTTAATAACGAATACATAAGATACAAGCAATTGTAATTTGTATATATAATTAAATAATATTGAGAGAAAAAAAAGAAATGTTATTCTCTCATAAATACAATTTTGCACTGTTTTGATTTTTAAGGACAATTCCTACTGCTAAATTTAAAACGTCCATTTTTTATTTTTATTTTATATTATATCCTACATTAAAGCAGGATTTGTTGAAGTAGTGCTTGTTTGAACACAGCAATGTAAGATTATTAGTTAGCATATTATGATTATGAGTTGTAATTACTTTCAGAACTAGTATGGTTTACTAGCAGCACATTCTTAAAACGTATCAAATGCTCATGTCACGAGATGCAAGTTTCCTGAGGAAACTGTCGGTTAGTTTAACAGTCTATGGTATCAACATGAACACTACCAAAGTTTGGTTTGTAGATGTGGATGAAGAAGAGCTTTAAGCATGTGCGAAATGGCCGAATCGTGTTCGCGTATTCAATGATTTCAAAGCCTCACGGACCTGCTGCAAACCTCCACCCACAATTTCTCAAATCTTCCCTCTCATGCTGTTTCTTGTCTGTAAGTACTCCGAAGTAGGATCATATCATTCACATTGATTTACTGACCGTCTGAAACAGGTGAAAAGTACATATTCTGATGTATGGAGTCACATTTTATAATATTGGCTTCCCAAAACGACAAAAAAAAAAAAAAAAAAACTTTTAGCTAATTATTCTCAATTGCATATTATACAAATATATAATTTAAAAACAATATGAATTTTCCTGCATATTTTGTTTATATTCACATTCATTCGGCAGGCACATTTTCCCATTTAAAGTTTATTGTCGTTGTCGTCACCACATTCGTCCACTTGGTGGTGGTGTTTTCCTTTTGTTTGATAAGGATGTTCGGTTTACCAGCTATATTATGAAAAAGAAGAGTCTTTTCTTTTCTTTTCTTAAGCATTGAATAATAATAAAAAATAGGCTCAAATGAGATTCCAGCTGAAGAGAGTCACGAGGGTGAGGATATAATACAATCAAGAATATACAGTTTGGAAGAATTAAGATTAGGCCTGCCCTATTTAAATGAAAAATTAAGTTTATATATAAAAAAAAGCAACATTGTGAAATATCATTATAATTTAGAATAACTGTTTTCTATATTAAAATGTAACTTATTCCTGTGTTGTCAAAGCTGAATATTCAGTATCATTACGAATTTTGATGTTGGCTTCAGAAAGCCTGACCAGAAAGTGTGAAGATGTTTTAAAATCTTGAAGTTTGAAGGTTTTCCATTTGAAGCCGTTTCAAGATGTTCAATTGCAAGTAGTTTGAAGTTTAAAGTAGTTTCAATTTTGAAGGTTTTGAAGGCAATACAGTCTCCCAGAAAAGAAAAAAAATGTTTGGATTGTTGCTGCTAGCATGTTTCTAGAATGAATTAGCATGCTAATTCACTAATTGACACACACACACACACACACACACACACACACTCCCAGGTCCCCAAAAACTGTTCCAACTGTGCTGTTTTTCTTATAGCATTGCAGCACATGGCTCAGGGGGATGACACGATACGTGAGGCACTTTACCACCTCAGAGACCTCATGGATTATGCACATCTCTTCACATTTGTAAGTAACATGCTCAGTGAACATAAACATGACAATCTTACTTAGGGTGCGTCTCAATCAGCCTCCTAGCTTTCTAGGCCGTGAACCAGTATATCATGTACATTAATTCTGACACTGTGAGGACAGTATGACAATGTCCCCACTATACCACTCACTACTGGTGTTTATGAACAACAGCAGCACTGAGATCTTTATTATATTATGTTTTAATGTTATTTAAAGGACATCATGATAAATATGAGTGAAACATTTCAGCCGCAAATAAATGATAAATGTTATGTTCATTACCCGTCTAGCGATGTATGTTTATGCTGAAATATGATTTTAAAAACATCTACAGCGTGTCATTATGTGTAGTGAGTTGGCTCACATGATTTATGTTTCGTGCTTCCGAACTTCCATTAGGGATAGTTAACCCAAAAATGTCAATCCAAACCTGTATGAGTTTCTTTTTTCTGTTGAACACAAAATAAGATATTTTGAAGAATGTCAGTAACCAGAGAGTTGATGGTAGCCATTGACTTCCATAGTATTTTTTTCTTCTTTGGAAGTCAATGGGGTCCATCAACTGTCTGGTTACTAACATTCTTCAAAATATCTTCTTTTGTGTTCAACAGAAAGAAACTCATAGGCCACAGGTCTGGTTTTCACGGTGCGTTGTGGGACTTTATAGAAAGCGAACGCTTCAGTACACTGGAAAGATTGAGACAGATCCTAAAATGGCCGACTCCCTGATCAGTGCCCTGACTACTGAACTAGGAAACTGATTGAGACGCACCCTTATAAAAGAAAATTTCTGCATTTACACTATAAACAAACCGCTTTTTAAAGACCCACTCTGTAATTTTCTGCATCTTTTAAAGGACATGAACGCAGTATACATGCCGAATGTGCATATTGAAAGTGGAGAGGTGAGTTTCGAGTAGCTTAGCAGGCCTATAGAGACGTTTGAAGATATCATATACTGTATATGAACAAGACTTGGCCTGTTTTCTTTCAGATGTGCAGCTGTAAAGAGTTCATTGCTCAAGAGCTTCTGAAGACATTAGTTTCAGCAGAAATCACTGAACAAGACGGCGCTGTCGAATCTCGCACTGCCCTTAGACTCTTACAGCACAACATCAGATTTCTCCTTCAGAATTCGGTAAGCGAGATGTCTCTCTCTCTCTCTCTCTCTCTCTCTCTCTCTCTCTCTCTCTCTCTCTCTCTCTCTCTCTCTCTCTCTCTCTCTCTCTCTCTCTCTCTCTCTCTCTCTTTCTCTCTCTTACATGTGCCTTGAAAGTTGGCCCAATGATGTATTCAGATGTATTTTTCTTCCCTTTATGTTGTTTTGCAAGATCGGAGAACACTGTCTTAAAGACAAAGTCATGGTTCGCAAGATTAATTTGAGGACTAATCAAGAGTTGACGTTCATCCGTCGATGTTTCACATTTTTCCAGGACTGGATGTCCAAATGCATAACCAGCAGTGACTTTTGATTCATTCGCTTTGACTTCCATTTAGATCATTGCATTAAATAGCTGTTTAATTGTCCATCTATTGCTTTTATACAGTAAATGGCTTATAGCAGGACAACCTCAAAGTTGAAATCTAATATTGATAAGTGCTTTCGACCACCGTTACTACGTGATTTCTTTAATAATGCTGCAATAAATAATAACGTGTGACCATAACTTGGCAAGCTTTCTCTTTGATGTACTTTTGGTGCACTATATTTATTTACACTCTTAAAAAGAAAGGTTTCAAAAAGGGAGTTTTGCTGCAATGCCATAAAAAAATAAATAAAAAAAATTAGCGATAACTTTCAGAGATCAGTTCTTAAAATAATAATTTCCCCCCTTTTTGTTTATAAAGTGTAAAGAATGTTTTAATATGCTGAAGAACCTTTTTACTCTATAAAGAGTATTTTGTGCGATGGATGTTTAAGGTTCTTTATGGAACCGTCGATGGCAATAAAAACCCTTTATTTTTGAGAGTGAAGTTAAGTTGGCAGTAGAAGGCAGTGTCCTTCAAACATCCATGGGCTGCCACTTCATTTTAACAGATGTGGTGGGGGAACAAATAGTTGAGTCAGTGAAATGAGGTTGGATGTGATTAGATTATGGAGTAATGATTAAGTTACAAGATTATATCTTAAAAGCAGCAGAAATTAACATGATTAGTTTCTATTTCCTGTCTGGCTCTGTTTGCTCTGTAAAACAAGCTGGTGAAAACAGCTTTGGCCATCTTGCTTTTGTGAGACATTGTCGGTCATGAATATATCTAACACAAAAAAAGTATATTAATTTTGTATTGGAAATAACACAGTTTGTCATGATTAAGTAGTTATTCATGAGATTCCCATGAAAACAGCCCCTAAAGCTGTACTTGATAGCATAAACAGTGCTGGATAGATTACATACAAATTAAGTTACTGATTCCAAATTACATGACAAAAATTGTAAGTAGTAAATAATCCATTACAATAAACGTTTAAAGTAATCTAATCTGATTACTTTATATTATTTTTGACCTAACTTGTTTATCACTTTGATTTGAATAGGATAATCTTGTACCATATTAATATACAAATACAAAGAGAAAGAAAATTAATTCCATTCTTTGTTATCACCAACACAAAGTGCATTAAATATTACATTCGGGGGTTCGTGAAGGAACTGCAGGGGGTTTGTGAGTTTAATGAAAAGCTATTAATTATTTAAATCATAAAAATGTAAAATTCTAATTAATAATTTAAAAATAACCTAAACCTTTACCTTTACCTGCATGACTGGCGGGCACTAGAACAAAAGCAAAAGGAAACTGGATAGAAACAAACTAAAGGTCCTTGAAAATGAAACTAAGACAAAAATAATATATAGCCGCGTAATCAGTGTGTTTCCACCGCAGGAGCCAGGGTCTAAATGAAGTTCTGGTAAATATTTCCCCATCCGAAAGTCCCTGCTTGCAAGGTAGTACTTTTTCAAAATTCAGGAACTTTCATGGGTGGAACATACTGATTGGTTGAGTTCACGCCGCATTTTGATTGGTTGACTCCACGCAGCATTTTATTTCAACCACCATCTGTTCCGGTGCGTGCAGAAACAGTTGTTTGCTATACGAATCAACAATGGAATAAAAAAAAAAATACGACCGATGGACCGACGACGAGGTTCAGGCTTTATGAAGCTTCAATTCAGAGGATGAAATCCAGCGGGAACTGTAAAGTAGCAGGCAGTCCTACATCACCGGACTATTTTCCTAATCTTCACGGTATTTCAGATTGCGTTGGAAATCCTGACAGCAACAGGTCTGGGGGAAAGAAATCCTGGTAAAAAAAGTTCCTGGGACAAATTGTTTCGGGTAATTTCGCTGGAAACGCGACTTATGTTACATTACACCCCTCCCGAAGGCGCAACTTTACGGCATAACAGAAAATATGAGGGAGCTTTGGAGGCCGACAAGGAGATGGCGAAGGGATTGTGAAAGCAGGCAGACGAGACCATGGAGGAGTAGATGGGACAGTTGGCCAGATTGTGCTGACCCAGGACGATAGCCCACGGTGGAGTTGATGGAGGGAGGAGCCATGATGGTGACTTGGCAGGTGACAATCCTGGGGACGACCGACGGAAAGGTAGCCGTTAGGAGTGGAGCCCCTCGCGCAGATGTACAGACGAGGGAGCGATGGGACGCCAATGATGACCCCCCAAGATGGAAGTGGGGATCCGGAGGGCTGAGGTTGAGCTGGAGCAACCGAGGGCAGAGCTGGCCGAAGCCGTAGGAGTGGAGGAGCCGGAGAGCAGCGAAGGCGGGGCGATGTCCGACCCAGGTGGAGCCGACGGTCTGAGGGAACCCAGCGAGGCCGAATACCCGATGGTCCACGCTGGAGTCGAGGGAGGACGAAGTGCAGGTGGAGGAGTCAGGACGACGGGTCGAGGTGGGACAGAGCACTCCGAGGATGGAGGCTTCTCAATACTCAAATTGATGCTTCCTCGTTTCCTCACTCCTCTGTCCTCCAGCCTGTGACCCGGAAACCGATCGAATTTAGCCATATTGAAGGACATCTCAATTCTCTAATTGCACAGCGAGGAACGAGGACTTAGGAAGCCTCCAGAGGAGCGATTAACGAGGATCCACGGGTGTCTCTTCTGAGGAAGTCTTTCTTGTCGAGAAACCTGAAGCACGTATAAATGAAGTTTAAATAAACCGTATATATATAACTCATATATCAACTGGGCATCTTGCTTTATCTTTATTATTTATTAATTTCTTAAAGCTTTTTCCTCTTTGTCGCCATCTCTGTTCGAAATCTGCAATTGCAGTTATTCGCGGAATTATCAACTTTACGTGAGTTGTACTTCGACACGGCACAGCGCGGATGAACCCAATGTTTGAGGAGAGTGTGTGTGTCAGTCACCGTGCCGGTGTGGATACTGGCATTCAGAATCACAGATTATTCTTTTTGGAAGTCATCATCATCTTCATCAACTTTAATTTAACAGACTCTTGGTCCATTCAGAAGGCACAGACATAACATGCAACATACACAAAAACGGATACATATACAAAGAGATAAAAAGATACAAAAAGATTAAAAAAAAAAAAAACCTACAATACGGCATTTCTATAAAAGAATAAAAGACACTTATACCAGCCTTTCCATAGTGATGATTGGTATCGTATGGCACTAAACCTAGGATTTACTAGCAGCATAACAATGCTGTTCTGGGAGTCATTCAGGCGACAAATGAATTTGTAGATGAGTCTCCTCAGTAATGCCTGAAAGGTGCTGACCCCTGCATTACAAAACAGGTCACTTGCACTAGAGCACCTGGGTTTGTTGAGCAGTATCCTCATACAGTCATTATAAGCAACATTAAGCTCCTGCACACTAGCCTTTTTAAATTTAGTCCATAAAGGAGCAGTATACAAAGGAGTGCAATATGCCTTAAACAGGCTAATTTTGACGTCATCCGTGCACATATGACGTCAAAATTAGCCTGTTTAAGGCATATTGCACTCCTTTGTATACTGCTCCTTTATGGACTAAATTTAAAAAGGCTAGTATGACCAACATAATAATTTTCACCGGAAAATGTCATCTGAACAAGTAAGTAACAACTGTTCTAGTTCTGACATTGCAGTAAATCGCGCTGATTAAATCTAAAAATTGCTTATCATATCACGCAAAACCGTGCAAATTATGCTTTGTTCTCAAATTGTTAATGTTAACAACGTCAGCATTGCGTGACTACATGTAATGTCCTTCCGATGTGTATCCTTGTTTTCGTATGGGTCCGGTTGCAGTCTCTTTTTTTCTGTAGCCACTCCGAAGTCCGAACGAAGTCTTTTGCATTTTACAGCGGGTGAGTCTCTAGTTGTCACTGGTGATTGTAGTATGAACCTTTCTGGATCCGCCATCAAATTGATAATTGAAAGTTTAATTATATCAAGTGCTGTGAGTGAGAAAAGGCCATAAATCTCCACCTCCAACATCCTCACACTCAATATAGCCAACTAGCCGAGACTCTTCTTTATGTGTACAGATGTGTGTGTACAGATGTGACGTAATGACGCAAAGACAAGCTCGAATCTCCCGCAGAAATCCACCAGTACCGCTGGAATTAAAAACATTATTACAAGCTTACCGTTTTGAATCGAGCTAAGGCAAGCAGAGAGTTTTGGACACTGGCTGGTTATGTATTTTCTCAAATATGTATTTTGGATAATTTTTAACCCCCAAAAAGCTATAGACTGCAGCTTTAAATAACCAAACTTTAACAACATGAGGGCAGATCCTTTGAGCGCAGCTGATGACGCTTTATAGTGACGCTCGAGTGATTAAGAATATTCCAATATACAAATAAACTTTCCTTCAATTCCTCCGTCCTCATTTTCTTTCCTTGCAGCCTTCCCTCGCATCCTACAGGGGGTGGAGCTGAGACACGAGGATAGGAAACGAGGAAAGGAAATGAGAATGCACAAATAAGAAATGTGACGTGTGAAGTGGGAGGAGAATTTATACGTGCGTCAAGTTTCTCGACAAGAAAGACCTGTGCATCCTCGCTTATGACTCCTCTGGAAGCTTCCTCACTCCTCGTTCCTCGCCAATTAGAGAATTGAGATGTCCTACAAGATGGCTGAATTAGACCGGTTTCCGGGTCACGGGCTGGAGGACGGAGGAGCCAGGAAACGAGGAAGCGTCAATTTTACCCCTTTTCCACCAACAAGAACCGGGTGCTGGTTCAGAGCCAGAGCCAGAGCTGGTTCGGAGTTGGTTCGACTGACAAGCTTACTAAGAACCGGTTTGCCTTTCCACCGGCTAGAGAGCCACAACAGAGCCAGATCTTACGTCACTGCATACGTCTCATGTTGCCCAGCAACGCTAGTGCGGTAGCGCCAAACACGCCAGGCTTGTTCGAGATGCATCGGCTTCTCGCAGATCGATCGCCGCATGACATCAAAGCACTGCGAAAGCGATCCAAAAGCACAAGGAGTCGTATGATCTCCAAACACTCCCGCAGCTCCGATCGGTCCGCGCCGCTCCGATGCATCTCGAACAAGCCATCAACAATAATGGACGTTGCGTTACTATGGATGCTCATGGGTTTGCAAAAATACATCGGAATCCAACGCGTTTGTGCAGCTCGCCGTAACTTACATAGACGGATATTATAATCAAGCTGCTATTAGCTCGACTAGCTGCTATTTAAAAATGGCGGTCACAAGTTTCTATTCGTCTTGTTGGTCACGGTAACCCCGCCCCCAGCCGCTGACGCAAGCGGTTCTTACTTGGCTCTGTTCTAGACCAGCAATGATTTGGTGCTACTTAAGAACCACTTTTCCTGGTTCGGAGCTGGTGCTTTGGGTGTGGAAAAACAAAGAACCGAATTGAAACTAGGCTCTGGCTCCGAACCAGCACCAGCTCTGCCTGGGTGGAAGAGGGGTAATAGAGTATTGAGAAGCCCCCACTGAGGGACCGATGGGGGACGATGACGACTGGGTGTCAGGATTGGCTTAGGACTGAGAAAGAGATTAGAGAGCAGCACAAAACCCAACTAAACAAAGCGGGCGATGGTGGGCACTGTCCTCCCTTCCTCGGGCACAGACCCACACGCTGCGGTAGGCAGAAGCTTCCAGTCTGCGGGGGGCTCTGGCGTAGTGTCCGTCGATCGGGGTGGTGACGGGCTGGGCTCTGGGTCTGGCTGTGCCTGAGGTTTGGATCAGGACACTCTCCAGACACCTGATGATGGCCTTCCTCCAGCTTAGTCCTTTGGTGTTTGGGAGCGTCGACAGAACTGCAGCATGTAATTCATTCAGTTATGGCCACTCCGGGCCAAAGCAGCAAACTGTGCTCCAAAATCCATAGTTGGTTCGGTCTTCTGTCATGCACGGTTGCAGAGAACACACGATAAAGAAGAAAATCAGATTAAGAAAGTCTTTAATTATCCACATGAGCAAACTCAAATCAAGGCAGGCATAGAAACACAACACTAGCTTTAATGAGACCGGACCATCTAAAGGGGAACGCACATGAACCTGTATGTAAATGAGAATGAGGTGCACACACCTGAACAGGAGGACAAATCAAATTAGTTACTATGACATTGACACCTAAAGACTGGCGGGCAAAAAAGGGATAGAAACAAACTGAAGGTCCATGAAAATGAAACCAGACAAAAAAAACTGAATGTATGTTATAAGTATGCAATGTATAAAATATATAAAGGTATACAGTACCTGAAGCCTACACATGCAAAGTTCCTTATAAGGATCCAGAAACAAAAGCGCATGCAGGTGAAGTGTGGTACGTGGGCAGGAAGTTATTTCGAGGTGGTTTGGGAAGCAAATCAGCTGGATCCATTGGGACTCGGATGGTTTCTAGCAGACACTACACAGCTCTGTTACACAAAAGAGAGACAGCGAGAGAGGAGGCAGCTCACTAACACTGTTTTAACAAGCTTCAGCCAAGACAGATACCATACTTCGCTGCTCTGACTCCGCGTTTGGAGACATTGGCTGAGTGTGAAATCTAAAAAAAAAAACCAAAAAACAAAAAAACCTGTCTATATCGAGAAAAGAAGGCATCAGGGCATGCGATTTAAAGCCAGTTGATTGGGAGATTAAAAGCAGTGTCTGATAGACTGGTTGAAAGAACTTCTAGTGTGATTATTCTATGGAGAAATAAGCATTATTAATTTGAAAAAAAAATATTTATCTCAATGGTTCGCTTGTCATTAGATGTGATTTTGGGGTGCCTGAAACTGGTTTGAAACTAGATTTCTTAGGAAGAGCACTACCATTTAAAAGGCTGGCTTTGGGATGTTTTTAATGCTTTTGAAAGAAGCCTCAGATGCTCATCAAGACTGCATTTTTTGAACAAGCAAATAAATGTAAAAACTGTAATACTGTGAAATATTTTTACAATTTAAAATAACTTTATCCTCTTTAATTATATTTTAAAATGTAGTTTATTCCTATGCAAAGGTAGCCTGGCTAACGTCAGACCCAAGTCTCATTGAGATTGAGACGTGGTCTGGGAACCACATGTTCATTTTCTCGTATTTGAGGCGTGGTTTACGAATGCCCAGAGCCGTTTATTGGGTGCTACGAATGTCTATCAAACGCGCCTGTACGAAGCTCATAGCCAATCGTTTCAATTATACCAGATGACGTATGTAGAGCGACAGAAACTAGACGAGGAAGACGACGATGGGTCAGAGATTTATATGTACACGATGGCGTATGTATCTAAGGCTGCATCGAAAGGTAACCGCGTCTGCTGCCATGTTTGATCCATAGGTATAAACAAACTGCTTCGGTGTGTCGCATAGACGCCGTCTTGCTGCTCCCTCCCTGTTCTGTGATTGTTCCCTTCGCTGAGGCGAAAATTTGGTCCATGGTATCCAGACTACCTAGCAGCGTGAATAAAATCGTGCTGCGCAAAGGCAGCATGGGGAAACCTAGGCTAATGCAAAGGTAAATTTTCAGCATCATTACTCCATTCTTCAGTGTCACATGATCCATCAGAAATCATTCTAATATGCTGATCTGGTGTAGTCTCACGTGGCCAAGAAGGTCTGGACTCAGCTTTATTTGGCCTAGGACCGCCCAAGAAAATCACAGTTAGTTTTTTTCCGCGTCATGTTAGGGGTGTGAAAATGTAAAGTCGATGCCCCAACAATAATAGTACATTTAACAAATTATTCATTCAAGAATGTTGTGCACATTTACTGCCTTCACTTCACATACTTTTGAAAATCCAGCATTTAGTTGATCCTGGTAAGCGCTCATTGTCACAGTTGTAAACACGACAGCGTTTTAATTCCACAAGGGGGTTTGGTGTCACAGCATTTGTTTCTAGGCGGGCCATTAAAGAAAGCGACACACATGTCTGCCGGACATCCTGTTTTATTGAACCAACCAAATGGCGACTTTGAAAATCCTGAAGTGTTTCGGGTTGAGTGTGCCATATGCATCAGACGTTCAGCCAACAGGCGTTCTGGTGCTCAAGAAACATTGCTTATTATTATCAATGTCGACAACAGGTTTTCTGCTATTTTTGTTCAAACGGTTATATTTTTCCAGAATTCTTTATGAATAGAAAGTTCAAAAGAACAGCATTTGAAATAGATTTTTTTTTTTTTTTACATTATGAATGTCTTTGTCACATTTGATCAATTTAATGTGTCCTTCTTGGATAACCCAACACGCACACAGATTTGAGTCTGGCCCATTGTTGTTTGACCCTTTTCACTATTGCCTTCCTCTCTATAAATAAAATATAGCAAATCAGGCAAAACATTTTTTGGCGATCTCATGTAAAACATTGAAAGTAGATCCAGAAGATAATTTTGTTTATTTCTCCCAACAATTCTCAAGGAGACATCATGGCAACATTAGGAATGAAAATCCCACCTTACAGTTAAAGTACTAATGGATTATTTTTACTCTAGTTTTACAATTTAGTTTCATGATTTTACTCAAAGAACACTATTTATACATTATTAGAATGTAAACTTGACCAACAGTTTTGTAGAGTTTGATCTCTCCACTTTCAATCAGTACTTCCAAGGCTGGAAATAGTCATGGGTAGTCAAATAGTCAAAAAGCCAAGGGGCTTTATGATATTAAAATGGCCACCAAGCAGACTGACTTGCCTTAAAGGGGCTTTAACATTGTAGTAGTTTCATTCCATTACTCCATTTTGCATAAAGCAGAATATCATATATCTCACATGGGTGGCCGTGAGCGTTCTGCATGAGGTGCTACATACTAGCTAGGGATCAAAGACCAGAACTTCAGTGAGTCCAGGAGATGAGAGGAGATGTCAGAGACCCGAGTGAGACTTCTGCCAGTCCCCCCAAGTTATTATTTTTCGTCTGACTAGAATCTCAGATAAATTGATGGTAATCCTTCAAGGCTTTGACTAAATGACCAAAGTCTGTTAGTTATTTAAAGCTGAGGTTTTACGATCAAAGAGACTTGTTTATTTGGCCTTTTATCACTTCCTTTTACTAAAGTATTTGAGAAATTGTTTCAAAATAGATCAAACATTTGAAGACTCATACGATAGTAGCGCGAACGTATTAAACTTAATCACGTAACTCATTCCCCACCGGTTGTGCTATACAGACAGAAATTACACAGCTTGTTGAGGACCAGTTTTGGACTATAAATGCTGAAAAAATTTTTTTACATTGAAGGAGCATCCTGGGCTCTTTGACTTTTCTTTAGGACAAGTTTACATTCTAATAATGTATTTCGAATCAAGAATACCATTATAAATAGTGTTCTACCAGTTAGCAACCACCTAACAACTTCCTGGCAACCGTACCCAACCCAGGCTCATTGGAAAAGACTGAAATAGCATTTCCTTGTGAAACATACTCCAATAATCTTAGTTATATAGAACATAGAACAATGATGCAGAACTGACAAGCTTGAAGTTTGAAGGTGTTAAAACATCAAAACGATGGTGATTGCATTTTTTAAAAAAATTTAATTGTTACAGTTGTCCTAAAGGAAATGCGCAACTAGTCGAAACTGTTGTCTGAACTAAACAACAACATGCCATAGCCATAGCTGCCGTAGCATAGACATTGCAGTAGTACATACATTGAAAATAATCCAGATTCCTTAATTTCTCCAATATGAAATATCATCTACTACGTCTCAGCATGTAGACCTACACTACATAAAATGTGTTTGCCTTTGTAATTTCTAATAAAAAGAAAATTATTACAAGGACCTTTTCTTTTAAAGCTGCTGTCCGTAACTTTTTTGGGTTAAAAATTATCCAAAATAATAATAATTAAAAAAAACATAACCAGCCAGTGTTCAAAAATATCTGCTTGCTTTTGCCCGATTCAAAACGGTTAGCTTGTAATAATGATTTTAATTCCAGTGGTACTGGTGGATTTCCGCGGGAAATTCGAGCATGTCTTTGCGTCATTACGTCACATCTGTACACATAAAGAAGGCGTCCCGGCTAGTTGGCTATATTGCGTGAGGATGTTGGAGGTGGACATTTTTAGCCTTTTCTCACAGCATTAAATAATTAAACTTATGGCGGATCCAGAAAGGTTCAAACGACAATCACCAGTGACAACTGGACATTCACCACTTGTAAAACCCCAAATAATTCGGACTTTGGAGTGGGTAACGTTAGAGAAAAAAGAGACTGCAACTGGCCCACGCGAAAACAAGGATAAACATCGGTTCAAAACGGACGCAGAGACGGCTTTTTTTCTTTTAGGACAGGTAAGACATTTCAATAGTTCAATCGTGTAACAGTAGCACACTTGTTCGCTTAATTCACACAGTTACGGAGTTTCCTGTCTTTATTCGTTTAGCTATTATGGTAAATATTTTGTGCTAGCTATGAGAGGGAGCAATTCACCTCTACTCCAAGCAAACCAAACCGGCCTCCTCCGAAATTATATATAGTTTTAAATATGCATCGGATTACAGATACGTGTTTTTTTTTTTTTTTTTTTTTCTCAAAGAAAACCAGTAAAGAAACATTAATTTATTGGTATGACAATTAGAAATTAGACTGCACAGAAATAGAAACTGAACTACAGGGTAATCATAATACACATTAAATGTAGTCACAATGCTGATGTTGATAATTTGAGAACAAAGTATAATTTGAAAGGTTTGACGCGATCGTTATATTTAATCAGCACGATTTACTGCAAGGCTTTCCCCCCTTAGTTGATGTGGATGTTACTTACTTGTTCAGATGACATTTTCCGATGAAAATTCGTATGTTGTCATGGTCATACTGTAGGCCTACTTCCAAAAGTAGAATGTGTGATTCTGAATGCCAGTTTCCACATCGGCGCGGTGACTGACAGACTCGCAGTCTCAAAACATTGTGTTCATGCGCGCTGTTTCATGCCGATGTGCAACTCACGCAAAGTTAATAATTCCGCGAATAACTGCTATTACAGATTTCAAACAGAGATGGCGACAAAGAGGAAAAATGCCAGACTGCAGCTTTAATTAAAGTTACACTGTGTAGGAATTCCGTTTTTGTCAAACAGCGACCCCTAGAGTCGCTGTGGAGTACTTGTACTGTCGTAAATAACGAGTGGAAATAAGGTGTGGCCCCTTTAAGAGCTGCGCGCGCCGGGTTAATTCTGTTTGATGCTCATTCTTATCCTATTTTAAGTGAAGCCTGACCGAGTGAGACTCTTGTCCGGTTTTCTCACGCGGTCAGTTTCTAGTTTTCTTTTCCTTGACTCTTCCGAGCCTGTGGTCACGTGACGGTCAAAAAGCGATACGTTCTCCAGGCATTCTCCAGGTCACATGACCTGGCCAAAGACGGTGCGTCTTCTTCAAACTTATATAGGCGGTATTTCAAGAGGGCAGCCCCGCTCGGAGCATTGATATAGTGTCAAGCGCTGTATATTGGCCTGAGGAATCATTTAAAATAACTCATATGCGTCAACTCTTTTGGCCAAAAGTTACACAGTGTGCTTTTTAATATTCGATTAATATAATATTGAAGATTACTTCAAAGATAATTGAAAATTGAAAGTTCTTTATGTAAGACCAAGCTTTCACTTGTTATCAGAATGATTGCCATCTATTTTTTCCTCTTTTAGGTTACAGATATATTGGAAAGCAAGCCCAACAAAAACTGCCAAAAAATCATTCAAAAATTATTTGTAATCTGCAAGAAGGAAAGGGCGAATGAAAAAGGTCAGTAGTGAAAGTAGAAATCTCATTACAGTTATATTGCTTATATGACCCCATATTCAATGTGCACTCTACGCTTGAATTCCTGCCAAATGCTCTTTGCCGTCACATGATATTTGTTGTCACATGATCCAGGGCTATTTTTAACCATGTTCAAATGCATAGAGAACATAAAGCAACCTCTATTTTGCAGACACAGCCTAAGGGTACGGATAGACATTGCATTTCCTATAGACAATCTGTTGAAACTAAACAAAAGGCTTTTCTAAAAAAAATAAAAAGGCAGTTGATTTACTCCATTATCATGATGATTTATGTAAATCATCAAAGTGTTTGCTTTCAATTTTCATCATTCCCAATTTCCCCTGAAATGTTACATCTTCTCAAGGAAAAACCCAGCCAACTATCATCTGAAAATGCTCGGTGAAGCGAGAGATTAAACATAATGCTCAATCTCTGAACAAGATTAATTCGGTTGGTGGCTGAGCAGTATTAGGTGGCCAAGTGGTGAAAAAAAAAAATCGATATATTTCCAAATAAAATATGTCTGGACCACGTTGGACCAATTGACCGGCTGTTAAAAGTGTGAACGGGTGTAAATTGGATTGCCGGAAATGTCAGTCAAAACATCAAAGTTGAAACGGCTGATGATTAAACGCCAAGGTCACTTGTTTGCCAGAGAGCCTTAAGTCAAACGGCGGCCCGGTTGCTGTTTGAAATGCGGGCCCTTTCGCCTATCCAATTTAGCACACATTTAAATGGTAGAAAGTAGTTTGATTAATTTGCTCTACCACCCTGTGCGCCTTTGGCCTGCTAATGGACCTGTCTGCATCGCTTTGCTTTTCTAATGACACATCATTCTCAGAAAAAGTATCTGCCTTTGAAAATGGCTTTTCTTTGTGGGCTGCCAGAAAAGTTGTAGCTTGTCACTCCCTTTCTCTCATTGCTGATAATCACTACTGACAACTACATGCCAGTGTGTAGGATATCACCAGGCAGCAGTTTAATTACGGCACCAAGGTCATAATGGAGTCCAATTATTACCATCCTGAGGACAAATTAAATGAACTTAGTGTCATTAGGGACACTCATTACTTCGGCAAATGTCTGCTTTTGCCTCCTCATGGTTCCCAGACTGATTAGAGAGCAAGGCCTGTCTGACAGGGAAAGTCATTTGAAGTTGCTCTTCAGTGCAAATACCGTATCTAATCTTCTTTTTGTTAGATCATGCTCATTTGTGTGCCATGCATGTGTTAGCCACATATCAATATAGAGGAAATAGTTATCCGGTTATAGTTATCAAAATAAAATTGATAACTATAACCGGATAATGTGGGTGGTGCTTGTCTGTGTAAGTGAGTGGTTTCTAGTGTGATGCTTGACATTGACGCATATTCATGACGTTCTTTAGGGCTCCGCTCTATGATATAAATGTATTTCTACATGTTGGTATGCCACTTGATTCACATATTAATAAGCAGCTTGGTTATTATGTTTGGTTGCTAGGTGGATGTTAGGGTGTTCTGCGCAGTTTCTAGGTTGGTTACTGGACTTAGTGAAAAGAGCTATGGAATTTGTTGGCGTTTTTATTGTAGAAAAAAATGTATTGGTAAAATTCAGTCTCTCACTAGTTACTGTATAACGTTAGTGTGTGTGTGTATATATACAGTATAATACACACACAGTATATATACACTCTTGCCGGCCACTTTATAAGGTACACTTTGCTAGTACCGGCTTTGACCCCCTCTTCCCTTCAGAACTGCCTTCATTCTTTGTGGCAGAGATTCAACAAGGTCCTGGAAACATTCCTCTGAGATTTTGGTCCATATTGACATGATCGCATCACACAGTTGCTGCAGATTTGTCGGCTGCTCATCCATGATGCGAATGTTCCTTCACATCTCAAATGTGCTCTATTGGATTGAGATCTGGTGACTGTGACTTGAGTATAGTGAACTCATTGTCATGTTCAAGAAACCAGTTTGAGATGATTTGAGCTTTGTGACATGCCACGTTATCTCGCTGGAAGTAGCTTTCAGAAGATGATACTCTGTGGTCATATAGGGATGGGCATGGTCAGCAACAATACTCAGGTCGGCTGTGGCGTTTAAATTATGCTCAATTGGCACAAAGTGTGTCAAGAAAATATCCAACGCACAGCACCAGCAGCCTGAACCGTTAATACAAGGCAGGATGGATCCATGCTTTTATGTTGTTTATGCCAAATTCTGCCCTTAACATCTGAATATCGGAGCAGAAATCAAGACTCATCAGGCCTGGCAACGTTTTACCAATTTTCTATTGTCCAATTTTGGTGAGCTTGTGTGAATTGTAGCCTCATTTTTCTGTTCTTAGCTGACAGGAGTGTCACCGGTGTGTCTTCTGCTGTTGTAGCACTTCTGCTCCAAGGTAGGATGTGTTGTGCGTTCAGGGATGCTCTTCTGTAGACCTCGGTTGTAACGAACAGTTATTTAAGCTACTTTTGCCTTTCTATCAGCTCGAACCAGCCTGGTCATTCTCCTCTGACCTCTGACATCAACAAGGCATTTCGCACACAGAACTGCCGCACACTGGATATTTTCTCTTTTTCGGACTATGGGTTTACCTCAAAAGAGATGGTTGTGTGTGAAAATGTCAGTAGATCAGCAGTTTCTGAGAAACTCAGACCAGCACATCTGGCATTAACAACAATGCCATGTACAAAGTCACTCAAATCACCTTTCTTTCCCATTCTGATGCTAAGTTTGAACTTCAGCAGATTGTCTTGACCATGTCTACATGCCTAAATGCATTGATTTTCTGCCATGTGATTGGCTAATTAGATATTTGAGTTAACAACCAGTTGAACAGGTGTAGGCCTACCTCATAAAGTGGCCGGTGAGTGTATATATAACAAGTGAAAGTAAAGAAATTTTATAATGGCAAAAAGAAAATAATTTTTTTTTAAAGCAGTGAAAACGTCTAGGTTACGTATGTAACATATGTAACCCCGGCTCCCTGATAAGGGAAACGAGACGCTGCATCATGGAGTTGACACAATGGGGACAGCATCAGCATGACCGGTGTCTGAAGCACATGTAAACACAATCAAATAAACCGACGGCAGGCTGCAGTCCATGACATCACAACTGAAGCCCCCATCAGTATAAAAGGGCGACCGAAATACACGTCATCAACACTTTTACCTGAAGGAGATGTGCAGGCAAGCCCTAGGCATGGCAACAAGACATGCGTCATGGAGTTGGCACTATGGAGAACCAATACCCACTACGCAATGCTAAGGGAATACCTGCCTAAGGAATCTAAGCTGTGAATATGCACAAATATAATGGGCATATCATAAATTGACTCCACTGATTACGAATCAGAGTGCATCAACCCCAAGGGCACATCCAAAATGACTATACTTTATAGTGGCACCACTCCCTAAGCCAACATTTTCCAATAGTAGGAGAAGATACACAAGCTCCTATGCTTTTATAGTCCCAGCCTTTAAAACCTTACTCCCTTACTTGCAGAGCTCTTGGAAAATATCACTCAGCTATGTCAGCACCTTGCAAAAGCCCTTAGGTAGTAGCCTACCAAAGGGGCAATATAAACTATTACCCTTGATATTACCACTACTTCCAGGGGGAGAATGCAACCCTTATCTTCTTCAGAAAGGAAGCAAATATGGGAACGCCATAATATTATTGCCAAAGACTCTCACCGTCGAAACTCAACCCCTAGGGGGAGCTTCTACTTAAATACCTAGAGCAATTAAGAAAGAGTGCTCAAGCAGGTGCTTCTCCAGGATCCATAAAAGACTCCATTTACTCGTCTAAGTTATAGACTGCAAAAAGACAAGGAGGAATACCACCAGGCAACCATCCACAGGGGAGCGTACAAGAGCTTGCAACCTTCCGACAGCCCTGCGTGGTGAAATTCATGATGTGCAGGGCCCCGCAGGCCTGTCTTGCCTCCGCATATACTGTATCATATCATGAGCCGCAAGGTGGTAAGCAGAGGCGGAGGACTTATTTGACAACATCCACCTCTACTCTGCCTATCTGCGACCCTGCAATCGAAGCCGCCGTGTTGCTTCAGCAGACACGCGGCCTAAACCATGAAGTGCAAACACTTCATCCCTTTTTAAAAGACAAAATCAAGTGAGAAGGGAGCTCCCTCGTCACGACTCAACACAGTGAGCACGTGCAGCTCCCTTAAAGGAATAGTTCAATCAAAAATGAAAATTCTGTCATTATTAACTCACCCTAATGTCGTTCGTTCATCTTCAGAACACAAATTAACTTCTTTTTGATGAAAACGGAGAGCTTTCTGTCCCTCCATTGACAGCTACGCAACTACCATTTTGACGCTTTAAAAAGTTCATAAAGAGATCGTAAAATAATCCATATGAATTGAATGGTTTAGTCCAAATTTTCTGAAGAGATACAATCGCATTTTATGGTGAACAGATTTCATTTAGCTGAACAAACACTAGATATTTATCCCTCGGGAGAGAATCAAACAATAACAGATCTTCTTACCGTAAATGCATCCTAATGAGCACATCCAGCTCCCTCGGGAGACAAACGCGCTTATGAACGCGGTTCCTGAAGACAAAAAAGCTGATGACGTGTATTACAGGCACTCTTTTATCCTCACGGGCGCTCCACGTGTGACGTCATGGACCGCTGTCTGCCAATGATTTATTGGTGCGTGTTTACACATGACCAGGCAACTCTAGCCCATAGTTTTAAATCGACTGCTTCGAAAAGGAACTGTTTTTAACACTGACAACAATAAGAACCATTATTAATAATTGAGCACCAAATCAGCATATTAGAATGATTTCTGAAGGATCATCCCAGACAGCAAGAAGACTGAAGACTGGAGTAATGATGCTGAAATTTCAGCTTTGCTGTCACTGGAATAAATTATATATTAAAATGGAACTGCTATAACAAAAAATGTAACAAAGAAACATAATTTGCCAGATAATGAGACATAATAACCCACTATTCTTTAGAAAGACACACATTGCTGATGTATTACCTGATTTGACCATCATTTTCAAATAGCCAGGAGAGGCAAGATGTAGAAGGACTTCGTATGACTTCATTTCGTGTGTGTGAATAGTCAATCAACACACCTGTCTGATCCGTTTACTGCTGTATGTGGCACACTGAACACACAGGATGCAGACCATTCCTGACACTGTGCTCTTGAAATCCATCCAGGAACCAGGATCGAAATGATGTCAAAAATATAATCGATAGAAGTGCTTAACAAGACCTTCTCAAGGTTAACTGAAGCATCACTTTCCAGGTATTGAGGTGACACTCTTGAGAAACCCATCTTTTTTAGATAACATACATTATAGTTTGCACATCACAACTATATTATTTGACTTGGGCATCATATTTAGACAACAATGGAATATAAATGGAGTGATCTAGTTTAATTTAGCATGTGTGAATAGGAATGTTGTCACTCACATACTGTACCAGTCTCATCTATTTCCTGCTATATGTGGCGACCTGATAAAAATAAATGCTGTTCTTTTTAAATTTCTATTCATCAAATAATCCTGAAAACAATAAATCATGGTTTCAACAAAAATGTTAAGCAGCACGTTTTCAACATTTGATAATAAGCAAAGTCTCTTGAGCAGCAAATTATAATTGTTTCTTAAGGATCATGTGACACTGAAGACTGGAGTAATGATGCTGAAAATTCAGCTTTGCCCTCACAGAATAAATTAGTTTTTAAAATATATTCAAGTAGAAAAAGGCTATTTATTTTATTTTAATATTATTTCAGAATATTACTGTTTTTACAGTATTTTCATTTAAATAAATGCTGTCTTTGGTGAGCATATGCAAATATAAACATATTCTTCAAATGCACTTTCATGATTATATTGTAGAAAATATAAATACATTGATGTACCAAAATCTAGTTTTGTATGTGTTGCAACCCACTGGTAACTGGCAAGCCACCTAATTTGCAGCAGATTAATATGGAAATATTATGTTTTATTAAGTACAAATTTTTTTACTGAATATATCGGAAAGTTGATCTTGCCAACAAATCCATTTTTCATAAATAAACAGCTGAACTGTGCTTATACTCAGGGGTGGCACAAAACATATTTCGTCTGGTTCTCAAGGGAGCACCTGGAGATGCTGTTTGATACTCACACTTTACGAGGTATACTTGTACAAGCTGCCGTCATCACGTTCGTCCTGACTTTTTTTTTTTATTACCATTAATGACATAGACAACAGCAGGAATATTAGGCTACTGTCACTTTAAGATTGAATGCACGGACCGAATATACTGACACACATCCAGTTTCTTTCTCAAATGTTCACTTATGACATAACCGAGAGAATACTTGCCGAGACCGTTATTTTGACATCATTTTGTGTGTGTGTCCATTCAAGTGCAAATAAACGCAGGGAGGAATAAATTCGGTGTCTGAAACGCGCCTCTCTCTCTCTGCGTGCGCGCGCAATTCGGGTGTGTGAGGCTCTGCAAACAGTGCGGGAGTCCCGGTTTTAATGATCAATCATTTAAAAATTATCAATCATTTATCAATCGCTTTAAAAATCATTTAAAAATCAGGAAACGCGAGTGCTCGGACACTGAATTTATTCCTCTTTCACGTTTACTTGTGCTTGAACGGACACACACACAAAGTGATGTCAAAATAACTGTCTCGGCAAGTATCTCTCGGTTATGTCATAAGTGAACATTTGAGAAAGAAACCGGATGTGTGTCAGTATATTTGGTCTGTGCATTCGGTCTTAAAGTGACAGCAGCCTAATATTCCTGATTTATGTGATTTTTATGTGTAAATGGGCAAGACAAAACACGTCTAAATGATAAACTTTCACTGATGGTTAAACTTTGCACTTAATCCGCAAGTTACATGCGTGCCACACCGTGAGGCCTGGTCCGGTCCCATTAGTTGGACCACTAATAATTAATGAACACACTTATCATCATACCGTATTTTCCGCACTACAAGGCGCACCTTCAATGAATGACCTATTTTAGAACATTTTTCATATATAGGGCGCACCGGATTATAAGGCACATAAGATACTGCAGTCAAACGTTTGACTGGGTTTGCGTTATGCATCCACTAGATGTCAACAAATGTCAACAAAACAGTCAGATAAAGTCAAACTTTATTAAGCGTTCTGACAACTCCGTTCACTCCCATGGTAACGTTGTTCAAACGTTAAAGGAAAACTCCGGTCAATTTTAACATTGAGCTAATTTTTTTTTGTAAATTTGGAGTGCTGTCAGTAGAGATAACAACGACAAAAACCGGTGTTGCCTACACCGTGTTATCCTCTTTTTAAAATTTGCACCCTGTTGACTTAAACGGGGCAAGTTTTAAACCTGCTTTTAGCCTTATAACAACCTTAATGTGTCATTACAAGTGCACAGCCATGTGAGTGAACACGGTGAATCTGACTGCGGTAAATGTGAAAGATATGAATAAAAATGATGTTTATTCAGCCAGCTCACATACCCGTATTTTCTTCCTGTTTTCGGTCTAAGTCCACAGTAGGCGATTGTCGAGTGCGTGCGCACTCATTGGTAACTAAGCAACAGTGGAGACTCAGACTGTCAGCTGTCAGGCGATGACGGTGCTGTGTGGTGTTCTGCTCAAATGGATAGTTCATCCGGATCAGATGTTGAACACACGGAAGAGGTTTGATCGCACGCACGCGCAAACTCGACAATCAACTACTGTGGACTTCGAACGAAAACAGGAAGTAAATACGGGTATGTGAGCCGGCTGAATAAAGAGATTATTCCTGCCTTCGTGAAAGCTCGGATCACAGTTGAGACTGATATATCAGCCCAGGCATCCACGATCCATTGGCAGATAGTGGCGTAAGTCGCCCAGCGCTGTCTCCCCGTCTTGGTAAACGTGTGTTCACCATCCATATATAAGGCGCTCCGGATTATAAGGCGCACTGTCGTTTTTTGAGAAAATTAAAGGCTTTTAAGTGCGCCTTATAGTGCGGAAAATACGGTAATTGCCATCTTACCAGATATGGAGAAAAATCCTACTCCAGTAAGTAAACGTGTCCCTGTCTCCAAAAATTAAAACAAATGTTGGTACTCAAAAGCGTTTAAAAATCAGGAAACGCGAGTGCTCGGACACTGAATTTATTCCTCTTTCACGTTTACTTGTGCTTGAACGGACACACACACAAAGTGATGTCAAAATAACTGTCTCGGCAAGTATCTCTCGGTTATGTCATAAGTGAACATTTGAGAAAGAAACCGGATGTGTGTCAGTATATATATATTTTTTGAATATAAAAGCGCTTCCCGCACGTCTTCTGCTGCGCATCGTTTACTTTTACCATGCATGCGCACCAGTTATGTGCACTCCTACTTAAAACCTGTTAACTGTCACCCCACTTTTTTTGAATATACATGAAAATGCACATTTCGAACTAAAATGGTTGTAATTCCAGAATGCTTTGGAATATAGACGTAAGATTGGTCTCGTTTTAAAGAAGACATTTGGCAGATTTTTATAGAAGTGAAATAAATTAAGAAAGTGAAACAGAAAAAAAGTTATAGAAGTTTGAGTTAATGAAAATGTACAATGTAAAATATTTAATTATTCATATTTTATGAAAAATATATATTTTCAAAACATGGGCGACTCTAAAACTGCTAATAAAATCAAAGCCAAAAATCTGAACAAGTTGTGTTTTAAATTTTAGGTTGATATCTCAAAAAATGAGCTATCAGTAAGATTTTGTTTGGGCGCAGTACCGAACGCTTCCACTAGGGCACGACCAGACTCCATTACTGCCCATATAAGGGCGCCCCCATTTCCATATGTGTTTTGAGTGATATGAACCATTATTTCCACAATTTTCATACAATTTATGAAGTAGACATCCAATTTAGAAGTAATATGAGAAGTTTGGCAGATTTTGATATGAATTCATTCTCTAAGAAACACGTAAAAATAACAAGTATGTGCGTTATAGCTTGCTTGCACATCACAAATGGTGAAACTATAATTTTTTTCTTTACATTTAAAAAAAAATCTGACTTTTTTTTCTAAAATAATTGAATGGATGCTATCTTTTGAACTCTTGGCATGGAAACAAACTGAGGTTTCTACCCTTCTTTCATGATTTTTCATGTTCATCACTATTTCAAAATAATCGATCCGCAAGGCTTCAGTCACGGAAGCCTTGCGGATCGCAAAAGCTGCTTCCAAATCATCAGTCCTCATTCTACTGGACCTGTCTGCTGCCTTCGACACTGTGAATCATCAGATCCTCTTGTCCGCCCTCTCATCACTGGGCATCACTGGAACCTCCCTCAACTGGTTTGAGTCCTATCTCACAGGTAGGTCTTTCAAGGTCACATGGAGAGGTGAGGTATCCAAAGCACATCAACTGACCACAGGCGTTCCTCAGGGTTCAGTTCTCGGACCGCTCCTCTTCTCCATTTACACCACATCACTGGGACCTATCATACAGGCACATGGTTTCTCTTACCATTGCTATGCTGATGACACCCAGCTCTACCTCTCATTTCAACCAGATGATCCCACAGTAGCTGTACGGATCTCAAGCTGTCTGGCGGACATCTCGGCATGGATGAAGGAACATCACCTGCAGCTCAACCTGGCAAAGACTGAGCTTCTCGTCCTCCCTGCCAATCCGTCTCTACAGCACGACCTCACTATCCAGGTAGATTCATCCTCAATCACCCCATCAAGGTCGGTCAGAAATCTTGGTGTAATCTTTGATGATCAGCTGACCTTCACAGACCACATTACAAAGACAGCTCGATCATGCAGGTTTGCTATGCACAACATCAGGAAGATCAGGCCTTTCCTAACTGAGCATGCAACACAACTTCTCGTCCAGGCCCTGGTCATTTCTAGGCTCGATTACTGCAATGCTCTTCTGGCTGGACTTCCATCATGTGCAACTAAACCTCTACAAATGATCCAGAATGCTGCAGCTCGTCTGGTCTTCAACGAGCCCAAAAGGGCCCACGTCACTCCTCTGCTCATCTCTCTGCACTGGCTACCACTCGCTGCTCGCATCAAGTTCAAGGCTTTGACGCTTGCTTACAGATTGACCACAGGTTCAGCTCCCTCCTACTTCCACTCACTACTACAAGTCTACATCCCTACCAGAAGCCTACGATCGGTCAATGAGCGAAGGGCTCGTGGTACCATCACAGCGGGGCACAAAATCACTCTCCAGAACATTCTCATTCACGGTTCCATGCTGGTGGAATGATCTCCCCACCCTCATCCGGAATGCAGAATCCCTGACAACATTCAAAAGACAACTGAAAACTCATCTCTTCCGGGAGCACTTAACTTAAAAAAAAAAAAAAAAAAAAAATAAATCCTTTCCTCTAAATCCTCGCTTGCCTGGCTTATGCTACTCCGAGCTATGTCTGAACTTTGTATTTTGAGCACTTCTTGCGTTGCTTTTGCCTCTTCACGATGACTCGCTTGGTTTAGTCCTCAGTTGTAAGTCGCTTTGGATAAAAGCGTCTGCTAAATGACTAAATGTAAAAATGTAAATGTAAAGGTCTCCACACGCCTTAGGAGTATGAAAATATTCTTGTTGCAAATTGATAAATTACGTCTCCTCTGTAATTTCATTTTAAAATCACCAACTATGGAAACTAGAGATTGTAAGCTTTCAAATGATATATAGTTTGTCAAGATTAGTTTAGGTTTAGTATATGATATTACTGTTTTAAAAATGTAATGGATTTGGGCCCACCGGTGGGCCCGTGACACTTAACAGGTTAAAAACATGGTAGTTTTTTTCTAAGGAAAGTGCTGGGTGATGATCAAAATTATCTGTAAAATATGTTGCCTGGAGAACACAGTGCTTTCCCAAGGTTAAAGCAAAAATCTGTTAGCAGGCACTGAGGGGAGAATGAATAGCCCTCTCCAGGGAATCTATCCTCTTTAAAACGATACACTCAAGAGAATTATTACCGCAAGAGAAAAGCGCATCTGCTGCCTCGTGGGGTTTTCTATTTTCTTGCCTTTTCGATTAAAGGTCTATTGTGAGCCTGAGGGAAAATCTTCAAAAGACCACAGCCTATACCACAGACCATATACAAACCAAGCGTCCCATAAAAATACACAGACCAATCATAACTAATAATGGATGTAAAGATTTTTACATGAAATCCACCATAGCCTCGTGGTTGTTGTTATACGGAAGCTCTCAATTGGAGGATTAGAATTGGATGTTGAATCTCTGCACACGTCTAATACCCGCCGGAGACCCCGAGTCAGATATGTGCTGACATGTCAAAGAGGATTTGTGGTCCTTGATGTTCCAAGTCATAAGCTTGACATTGCTCTTAGCAGTGGGTGGTAATGTGAAATTGGACTCTTTGTATCTCAAAAAGAGTTCTAGCCATCTTGGAAGATATCTTGATGAGAGGAAACATCAGGGTGGCGCATGTTAACCTGTTTAAATGAGGTCTCTGCTCTCCTTGGCGGCTGAATGTTTCATTAGACAAGCCAAATGATTAGCAATTTCTCCCACGAGAAAACGTAAGTGTCTGTCAGTACAACGGGTGCAAATGAAGAGGTTGAAATAAAATGGTACAAATCTGTGCCCCAGTGTGCCAGTTACTGCTCTTAAACTCAACGAGAGCAATTGACCATAAAACTGCAGCTGTGCAAACGTCAGCTCTGGAAATCTCAATTCACCCCACTCTGCATAAATATGCATTATGCATATGCATATTTTTATTAACTCAACTTTTTCCCCAATTTTTTTTTTAAACATTGATACATTTAAGATGCAAAAAAAAAAAAAAAACATTTTAACCCTTTTTTCCAATAATAAAATGAACAACAAATGTTATTACAGTATGCTACACTTGTGTTGACCTAGCTTCTCAATTAACTAGAATTAGAATTAATATATACTGTTACTGTATATATACAGTATATAATATATATATTGTCTGGTATTGTTTGTGCATGGCACACTGTTTCGTTGGTTGTCTCCTGTTGGATTACCTGAGTATGTTTTATTTAATAATGAATATTATTATCAACCTTTTGGGAATTTTGTCCATCTTTATCGGAAGAGACGTTATATATAAATCCAACAACCCTTAGCCTACATCCCCACATGGGTGTCAAGAAAAATCCTCTGCTTTCACTAAAAAACAAACTCCAGCATATTCAGTTGTCAGGCACAACTGGAACTTCAAATGGGACCTGATTCTGTGGTCAGATGAAACTCAAAAAGCTTTTTGGCAGCAAACCCACCAGATGTGTTTGGTGCAAAATGGATAAAAGGTATCCAATGTCCACAGTTAAATATATCGCTGGATCTTTAATGTTGTGGGCCTATTTTTCTGCTGGAGGTCCTGGACATCTTGTTCAGATACATCAGATATCATGGATTCTAATGCCAAAACAAAAACCTGACAGCCTCTGATATATATATATATATATATATATAGGCCTATACATATACATACTGTATATCATGCCTTTTACTGCCTCTGAGATATATATATATATATATATATATATATATATATATATATATATATATATATATATATATATATATATATACATATACTGTATATCATGCCTATTTTGTTGTGTTTGTCCCTTGCGTCGTTTTCATGGACTTTTAGTTTGTTTTCATTAGTCACATGTGTTCCTAGATATCGCGATATACAGTCATGGCCAAAATTGTTGGCACCCCTGGTAAATATGATGTAAACTGGCTGTAAAAAATAAATCTGCATTGTTTATCCTTTTGATCTTTCATAAAAAAAAATTGGCAAAATTCTAACCTTTCATTGAAGTAAAAGAATTGAAAGTGCGGAGAAAATCACATTATGAAATAAATGTTTTTCTCCAAAACACGTTGGCCACAATTATTGGCACCCTTTTATTAAAGCTGCCGTCGGCAACATTTTTTTGATCATATTCAGTGAAATCGACACTATAATCTGACAGAACAACATAAATAAAGTGGTTTTAGAAAAAAACCCGAGCTTCTAACTCCACCTGGAGCGTGTTATTTGTTTTGCAAAAATCCACAGCTCCCGGCTCATCATGTCCAATCAGCGCAGGGGGGGTGTGAGATCTGACTGTCAATCACAGATCGGGCACACGCCCACCCTCGCGCACGTTACAATCACATGCACACGCCTGAAGTTTGCGCAGTAACGAAGAGTGATGGCGGAAAATCAAGTAAGCTCATTTAGTGTATAAATGACGTTAGCAATTGCAATCTATCGGTAGATTAGCCAGGACAGCATACCTCCAAATACTCCATGGTGTTGATGGATGCTGATGAGACGGGCGCGTTCCAGGGCTCTCAAGTTTTGAAGACAGGTAAGAGTGACACCCAGCCGACGGGGGGTTGGATACATTTTTGTCATTGGTTGTTGCGTTAAATCTTACCTAGATACAATAGTGCTATTTTCTGATTGGCTTATTGTGTAGCTCGACGAACAACACCAGAGGAAACGCGCTTGATTCATGCCGGTTCCACAGTGAGAGCGGCGCGGCCAGAGTTTTGGGCGCTGCGGCATATTAAATATATTACAAATAGTTTTTCAGCGTGAGAAATACAATGTGTGGCGGGAGAGCGTGACAAAAGACCGAAATGAGTGACTGTCACGCTCAATGAGTGACTGTCACGCTTAATGCGTGACACTTGAGAGTCCTGGCGTTCACTGAAAATCTGGTGCACACGCACTGACGAGCACGAACTCGGTGGGAGGGTATCCGTTGATAGTGGGGGAGGGGCATGAGAGTTGTAAACATTCAAAATTTTCCTAAATCCACTCAATCTGCCAGACTTGCCGACTGGAGCTTTAAATACTTTTTGCAATCTCCTTTTGCCAAGATAACTACTCTGAGTCTTCTCCTGTAATGCCGGATGAGTTTGGAGAACAACTGACCTGAGATCAGAGACCATTCCTCCATACAGACTCTCTCCAGATTCTGCAGATTCCCAGATCCATGTTGGTGCTTCTTCTCTTCTGTTCACTCCACTCATCAGGTCAGGGAACTGGGACGGTCATGGCAGAAGCTTCATTTTGTGCTCCGTAACTAATTTTTGTGTTGATTTTGATGTTTGTTTTGGATTGCTGTCCTGATGGAAGATCCAACCACGGCCCATTATAAGATTTCTAGCAGAAGGCGTCAGGTTTTGATTTTTTATCTGTTGATATTTGATAGAATCCACAATGCCATGTATCTGAACAAGAAGTCCAGGACCTCCAGCTGAAAAATATGCCCACAACATTAAAGATCCAATGATATATTAAATTGTACACATGGGGTACTTTTTATCCTTTGGTGCACCAAACCCATCTAGCGTGTTTGCTAGCAAAAAGCTCTTTTTTTTAGTTTCATCTTCTGACCACAGAAACCTGTGCCATTTGAAGTTCCAGCCGTGTCTAACAACTGAATATGCTGGAGATTGTTTTTGGATGAGCGAGGAAGATTTTTCTTGAAACCCTCCCAAACAACATGTCTTGATGTAGGGGTTGTTTGATTTTTTTTTTGTGGCTTTCTGACCCCCAAGACTCAACTAATCTCTGCAATTCTCCATCTGTGATCCTTGAAGAGTCTTTGGCCACTCAAACTTTCCTCTTCACCGTGCATTAAGGCAATATAGACCAAGGGGGTAATCCATCGACCGGAAGTTGAAGCCGGCCGGGTGCCGCCATGTTGTAGCAGAACTTCACTTGCGTTAGCATTTCCATTGACTCCCATTCATTTTGGCGTCACTTTGACAGCGAATAACTTTACATCTGAGGCGTTTAAAGACTCCATTTGTCCATTATTTATTTCTAAAGAAACACGACAATGTATAAAGGGCTCCATTACCTTCTATGTTACATTATGGCCCCGTAGAAACAGATTTTGTAAAAATAGGCTAACGATTGCGTCATAACCACTCGACTTATCAACTGAGTTCCAATGAGATGGCTCTGTCCACTTCTTATACTGTCTATGATATAGACACACGTCCTCTTCCAGGCAGATTCGTAACATCTTTAGTTAATTGAAACTTCTTAATTATTGCCCTGATGGTCAAAATGGGGATTTTCAATTCTTTAGCTATTTTCTTACAGCCACTTTCTATTTTGTGATGCTCAACAATCTTTTGATGCACATCAGAACTATATTCTTTGGTTTTACTGATTGTGATGGATGATTAAGGGAATTTGGCATTTGTGTTTCCTTATATTTAAACTCCTGTGAAACAAGAAGTCATGGCTGGACAATTTCATGTTCCTAGTCACCCTGGTGTGCTAAAAAAAAGATAAATATTAATGGGAATATCCTTCAGAGATATTTTACTCGTCAAATATTCTAGGGGTGCCTATAATTGTGGCCAACGTGTGTTGGAGAGAAAAAAAAATATTTCATAATGTGATTTCCCCCCCACTTTCAATTCTTTTACTTCAATGAAAGGTTAGAATTTTGCCAATTTTTTTAATGAAAGATCAAAAGGATAAACAATGCAGATTTATTTTTTTACAGTCAGTTTTGATCATATTTACCAGGGGTGCCAACAATTTTGGCCATGACTGTATGGATATCGTGAATTATTTTGGCCACAATAACCGTGGTGTGAAAAATCTAACATCGTGACAGCCCTAGTTCAGATACATCAGATGTCATGGATTCTAATGCCAAAAAAAAACAAAAAAAAAAACTGACAGCCTCTGAGATATATACTGTAAATATCATGCCTATTTTGTTGTGTTTGTCCCTTGGGTCGTTTTCATTATTTGTCCTTGGGTCGTTTTCATCACCACGGCTTTTCATTATTTAGTTCCTCGCCTTCACTCTGTGTGTGTTGGTCGATGTTTTTGTCTGCGTTTGTTTTACACACACCCTGTTACACCTTCTGTATTTACTAGAGTTTACCTTATTTTAATTAAAGACTTTTCTTATTGAAACCAGTGGAATCTTCTTCATTTTGTGACTATACTGTGTGTTTCTATACATGATATGACATTTCTTTTTCAAATAAATGCTGTAGCAGAACTGTTTTCAACATTTCTTGAGCAGCAAATCAGCATGATTTCTAGACGTAACACCAATGATTGGAGTAATGGCTGCTGATAATTCAGCTTTGCCATCACATGAATAAATTACATTTTAAAATAGATTAAAATAGAAAAGTTATTTTACATTTGAATAATATTTCAAAATATTTCAGCAGAAATGTCATCATCCATTACTCCGGTCCTGTCACAAGAACCTTCATTTTGTGTATATGTAAATAATATGTATATATAAATCCAAATATCATGCCATGCCAGGTTTGATGTATGGCAAACATCATTGGTTCTCATGTTGTGCCTTGCCAAATTTTAATATGCGCATACTCAAGTGTATGAATGTGATTTGAGAGGTGGTGAAGGAGGATATTATCAATGAATAAATTTCGGTCTCATCTTCTCACACTTAATGTGTGACGCCGGGCAACTTGTAACATAGCACACAAGTCATACAGAAAACTTTTATAGTGTTTGAGCTTTTCAGAGCTTGACCACCGCAGCTTTCATTATATTGAAAACAGTGGCCATGATATTCTTCAGAAATGTCACTTTTATGTTCCACAGAAAGAAAAAAACAAAATCATATGGCTCTGGAACTGGAATATTTATATTTTTATATTGGTGAATTGAGTCATTAAAGTCTTATTTTAGAGGATAGACCTGTAAAGTGCCCTTGTCGCATAGCTTGGGATCTGTTTTATTTTTATTTTTAGGGAAGATCGAGTTGATTCATCTAAAACAATATAGCTCTTCCATCTCAGACAGGGTTCAAAATCAAAGACAGTAGTAAAGAAGAAGGAACAAGAATATGTGAGAGGTTCTTCTTCTGGAGTTGAATGAAATGCCCACTGCCATAATGCACAGAGAAGTCCAAATTAAACATGATTTAATGACTCGTAAATGTAAGTACACATTGATGGCCTAAGACACGAAACGAGCGGTTTGTGTGAGAAAACGAACAGTATTTATATCGTTTTTACCTCTTGTAAACACAGCCACGTCCAAGTGATCTGAGGGCGCCGGCGCTTCTGTCTTTTCCGGAAAGCGCCGGAAGTGAAACCTCGCGCGTGTAAGTCACTCATTGTTTACACAGAGCAGAGATTGTAGGTAAGACGGCTAATTAAAAGGGTACTAATTTGCGCTTATCCGGGATGTTTAAACCGTCGTAAAAGAAAACAATTCCAAAAAAATAAAACAATTGTATGAGTGAGTACACGCGCGAGAGATCACTTCCGGTGCTTGCCGGAAAAGACCGAAGCGCCCGCGCCCTCAGATCACTTGGACGTGACTGTGATTACAAGAGGTAAAAACGATATAAATACTGTTCGTTTTCTCACACAAACCGCTCGTTTCGTGTCTTAGGCCATCAATGTGTACTTACATTTACGAGTCATTAAATCATGTTTAATTTGGACTTCTCTGTGCATGCTCTTTGAGGTGGTGACCATAGACCTGCATTATATCACTGACAGACAAGAACGGTTTGACCTAAAAATATCAAAATTGAAACTACTGCGGAAACAAAGACACCTACATCTTGGATGCCCTTGAGGTAAGCTAAAACATCAAAAATTAATTTCAAAGTGAACTATCCCTTTAAGAGCGATTCGGGACCGATCTGAGAGCAACTCTGAGTAAGGAAAAGACAAAAACTCTCATCTTTGTGAGGAGGCGGGGCTGACCCCATTGCTATGTATGACACCATTTTTTGAAGATTGTGATTGGTTGGTTATCCAAGAAGGAAAAAAAAGAGTGATTTTAACTATAGGGTCTATTCTAAGCCTTCACTTTAAAATTACATGCGTCATTTTTTCCTATTTGACCATTCTCTCACACACACACACACACACACACACACACACACACACACACACACACACTAGTGTTCAGCTGCAAACACAACAGAGCACACTTAGATCACACACACACACGTCACACACACACACACACACACACACTAGTGTTCAGCTGCAAACACAACAGAGCACACTTAGATCAAACACACACACACACACTAGTGTTCAGCTGCAAACACAACAGAACACACACACACACACACATACACACACACACACACACACACACACACACACATTAAATATGTGTATATAAATCCTTTTTATTTTATTTACCATGCTGTTAGTTTCCTGTATAAGGTATTTGATTGGCTTAGAATGATAAAAATTGTTCCACTCTTTCAATTACACTGATTGCTGGCATTTAAGTGGTGGTTTGAATGTTGGTTTTAATGTAACAAATATGGAATCAAAACCAAGAAGGACGAGAAAGCCCGACTGGACAGAGGAACAGTGTTCACTGTTAGCCCAGTTAGTGGATGAACACAAGGCCATCCTTAAAGGAACATTCGGGCCGTTTGTCAATCTATAGCGTCTTATTAACTCACTGTCATCCATTGTCTGCAACACATTTCTTCTCCCTCTTCGTCTTTCTGCCATTTTCTCCTCTGCTAAAGAAACTCTTAAGCCTCTTAAAAGTCCTCGTCTGTACTCCTGACAATTGTGACCTTAAGACCTCTTTTAAGGGTTAAGAGACTCTGAATTACTTTTTTCTTCACTAGGATTTTTTCTTTAATTTTAAGAGTAAACACCCACATTTCTAAGAATTTTCTTAGAATTTTGTCACTAGGAGCTACTTTTTGCATTAAGATTCTTTATGAGTACGGGCCCAGATCCATTAATATTAACACAAATCTTAAATCTTAATATTAACATAAAACATACATCTTTTTAGAAGAGGTCGCAAAAAGCCTGAGCCTTGAGTGATAAATAACTCAACCCCTGGGTTGTTATATCTGATCTGCTTGGGTAACACAAAAACTACCCAAACACTCAGAAAATGTTGCATGTGATTACTGTAGCAAGTACATGTAACGTGTGTAACAAAGACACCGCAAAATAAAAGTGTTACCAATAATGCTGCTGAACACCATCATAAACCCCCAGGTGTTTATGGACCCCCACTTCCATGGGCATATAGGAAAAAATAACCAAGTAAACCATATCCGTTTCTGTTTTACACAGTTAAGTCGAGGAAACAATCCCAGCTGTCTAACCATCTCATTCTATGTGAAGATTGCTCATCAAAAATAATGGTGCCTCTGAAACACTCAAGGAATCGACTGAACGCATCAATAGCTTTGTGTTTGTCTTTCCTCCTCCTGGACCTCTTTGTAAGTTCACTGAATTTCTAGGAACACAATCAGCTGAACAGCATGTAGAGATATCAAGCAGAAAGGCAGATCTTTCGCCCATCTATATAGTGTCTTATCAGCTGAATTGAATTTCATATCATTATCAAAGGTAGCTTGTGTTGGCCTTAGCAGACGCAACCAAAAAGTTTCAGGAGATTATCAGACTTGAAAACGCTTTAGATAAAGGTAAAGTTTCGACCTCGCTGTCCTTGCAAAGCCAAAACTAATCAAGGAACTCCACCTTAGGAAGGTATATTACAACTCTATCAACGCTCCGATAACACTGACAAGGATAAAAAAGGCTCATTTGTGCTGTGGCCTGAAACTGTCACTTGATTCTTGCTGACTTTTGTGCAAGGGCTAAATGAGCTTGAAAATCCTTCTAACTGAATGGCTATCAAATCTTCCTTTTGAAACCAATGGAAAGCTTGACCCCCACGTACTCCGAGTCAAGCAAGTCCAATGAGAGGGTTTGTGTTAAGCCGTAGGATTTGAGTTAATAAACCCAGGCACTGTATTTGCGGGCGCTGTCCAAGGAACTGTCATTAACCTAATGTTCTGCAGGATGAAGCTGAACATCTGACTTGCTTTAGGATTGAACATGTGAGGCCATCCTATCAAAACACATAAGTGATTTAATTATGTATAATTGTGTGCACTGAAACATTTACTTGACCATTATCTATTTCCATTGACAAAATGTAACACTATCATGTTTTTTTTGGACATGTACCAATATTACTATGTCCGTTTTACTTCACAATGTGAAAAGATTTTCACATAGAAATATAGTTAGATGGGGATTGCAGGATTTCTATGCAGTCACCAGGCTGACAGTAATTCCCATATCTAAATAATCTGTTCCAGCAGATGGCCTCATTGAGCCATTTCATATGCAAAAAGCCTGCTTAAGCCCTGTTTTTCATAAATGAACTGCTTTAGTTTTAAGCTTATTTCATCAGTATTGTTGTTCTGAAACAACAATCAACATCATGTTCTGAAAGAGCATGTATTGATGACTAGGGCGTATTGGTTTATAACCCTTTTAAAGCAACAATAAAATTGATGCATGGTGGATGTGTATTTATTTTGTGCCTAAGAGAAATTAAATGTTCATGAATATTTCATTAATCGATTTGTGAAGGTTTTGGATGTAGGTACTTCAGTATGTCAAGCCTTCTTAATGTTTATTCCTTCAGACTAAATATTTTTATGCTACTAGCCCTTATTTTTAATTTGACAGTAAGTAATCTATAAGTGAGCATGAATTTTCTTTTCAATTTCAGTAGCAGCATGTTTTAAATAGGCCTATTAGTATTTATTCATTTGCTACTGCTGGATAATTGTACCTATATATGAGACACTAATATCTTTCACAACTGTTAGTAACATTTATGATCTCATTAGTGCTTTTTACTAGTCATATATAGTCAGAATGTTGAATAGTTTGAATAGTTAAAAGTAACTAAAGAAAGTGAAAATACCACTTAATGGAGTAAAACTGGATGAAGTACCTGTAACAATTGCAATAGTAAGTGAATATCTGAACTAAAGATCGTCATATGACAAAAATAAAATAAAATGCAATTTGTTATAGTAATAGTTCCTTATCATTTAATGGGATAGTGACCAGTTGCAAATGAATAAGAATTAATATTATTATATACTAGTCACTATGGAATAAGTAGGCTACTGGTATTTAATAAGTTGCTGTGAAAAGGAATTCAAAAAGATACTAGTCACAATTAGATTGCTTACTATTATAAAAAAGAAGCAGGCATCAATTCAAGTTAGTTGGAAGAAATACATGTTAAAATAGCTTGCCATAACTCAGACATGTCAGTGCTTTTTAGTAGAGCCCTGCACAGTAGACTGCAAGTCTTCTGAAAAACTCAAGCAAACTATTGCACTGCCAGAAACAAACACGATGATGCTCAAGACTGTTTGCATCAATCTCCTGAGACAGACAGACATGCCATTGTAACAGTGCATATCATTTTAAAACTAATCGTTGTTTTTTCAATCTCTTTAGCGTCTTTTAGTTTTTTTTTTATTAATGCATTGTAAAGTTGACATACGAATATGCACGCTCCACTGCCACTGCTGATGCACATTTGATGCTGCGCGACCAGACGAGTGAGTATGAGCTGTAATTCCACATGATGTGCTTGGGACGACAAAAGCCTTTCCTTATAGGACCGATGCAAACGCTTTAAAACCACTTTTAAGGAAAACTAATAGAAGGAATATGTTTGTGTTAACGCACAAGATGGAACGGGGACAAATCGGACGCCTGAAACGTGAGAAGTGCGCTCGAATTGAGATGCGCTGAACGCAACACAATACTGGATGTACACAGGAACGCACCGCAAAGAGGACTTTGTTGCCAGTTAAGTGAAGCCCTTTGGCAAAAAAAGCTTGGGGAAAAAAAAGGAGCGGAGAAATTTTATTCGACAGAAACGATGTGAAATGCGGATCTCTTGTTGTTTCTCAAACGAACTGTCACCCGTTCCCTCTCTGTAGAGTCTGCTTTGGGAACAACATGACACGGACGCGCTGTCATTAGCGGGGACAAATCAGACCAACGCAGCAGCAATCTGATCAATACTATCGATAAGCTCATATATAAGGCTAATCATCACGCCTGCCTATGTTTGCTTAACCTGTTTTGGAGAGTATGCTGTGGGACCATGAACAAACTTACAAGGTATGAAAGCAGAAATGAATTAGATGCTAAATATTTTTATAAGCACGATTAAGTAATTACTAGACTAAATGTATGTCTTTTTTCTTCTTTTGGTCATATTATGTTCATTGGGAAGGTCTGTGGGAGATCATGGATCCGTTTTTGAGCTCCTCAAGAGATTTTAACATTGAAATTATGATATTTGTTTTGCAAGATGACTGCTACAGTCAGCATAGCGACGGACAAAGCAGATCAACTAGTTGCTCCGATTCCTGTGTAAGCACTCTTGGTTTGGTCTGGAATTATGGGGTGACTGCTCATTCGACTCGGTGAAAAAGCCATGGATGTGAACTACTCCACGGTTCTGGACAGCAGTGTGTCGCAGCGCGGTTCGTCGAAGCGAGTTCTGACTGGTTGTTTTCTCTCGCTCCTCATCCTGACCACCTTACTGGGCAACACATTGGTCTGCGCTGCCGTCACAAAGTTTCGCCACCTGCGCTCAAAAGTCACCAACTTCTTTGTTATATCGCTGGCTATTTCTGACTTGCTGGTGGCCATTTTGGTGATGCCATGGAAAGCGGCCACCGAGATTGTAGGTTTTTGGCCATTCGGCGCCTTTTGCGATGTCTGGGTGGCCTTTGACATCATGTGCTCCACCGCCTCCATCTTGAATCTGTGCGTCATCAGCGTGGACCGCTACTGGGCCATTTCTAGCCCATTCCGCTACGAGCGCAAGATGACGCCCAAGGTGGCGTTCATCATGATAAGCGTGGCGTGGACGTTGTCCATCCTTATCTCCTTCATCCCAGTGCAGCTAAACTGGCACAAAGCCCAGACAACCAGTTACACGGAGCTGAACGGCACCTACGGCGAGCTTCCCCCAGACAACTGCGACTCGAGCCTTAATCGGACATATGCCATCTCCTCTTCCCTGATCAGTTTTTACATACCTGTGGCCATTATGCTGGTCACTTACACCCGCATCTACCGCATCGCTCAGAAGCAGATACGCCGGATCTCTGCGCTAGAAAGAGCGGCCGAGAGCGCCAAGAACCGCCACAGTAGCATGGGTAACAATGGCAGTATGGAGTCCGAAAGTTCCTTCAAGATGTCCTTCAAGCGTGAAACCAAAGTTCTCAAGACCCTCTCGGTCATCATGGGCGTTTTCGTGTTCTGCTGGCTGCCCTTCTTCGTCTTGAACTGCATGGTTCCTTTCTGCAACCCGAACGAGAGCGAGAGCGACTTCTTGTGCATCAGTTCCACCACCTTCGATGTCTTCGTTTGGTTCGGTTGGGCCAATTCCTCACTCAACCCCATAATCTATGCCTTCAATGCTGACTTCCGCAAGGCGTTCTCCATCCTGCTGGGCTGTCATCGGCTCTGCCCGGGCAGCAACGCTATAGAGATTGTGAGTATCAACAACAACGGTGGCCCTCCGTCTACTTCTCACTATCAGCCTAAGGGCCACATCCCCAAAGAGGGCAATAACAGCAACTATGTGATCCCTCACAGTATCCTCTGCCAGGAGGAGGAGACCCAGAAGAAGGAGGACGACTCTGGGATAAAGACCTTTGAGAAACTGTCACCTTCCATGTCGGGTAACTTGGATAGCGATGCGGAAATCTCGCTAGAAAAGATCAACCCCATTACACAAAACGGGCAGCACAAATCCGTACCCTGCTGAGTATTGGCTGAGATTTGACCCCAACAAAGAATCCTTGTTTCTATACAGTACTGAATCCAAAAAAAGCTTCACTGAGGACCTTAATAACAATTCTTGGACTAAATGAAACTTGCGGGAAAACAAACGAATGTTCCAATTGAAGGCACTTTATGCTGGATAACTATCTGCAAAATATTCGCAGCATTTATTATTGACTTTAACAGGTCAGTTGTTGCAAGACATCAATGGAAAGTAATGTGAATAAACCGTGTATGCATATGTATACATGTTATGAATTTGAAATGTGTATACATGTGCATGCCCATGTGGTTGTGGTTAAACTACTGTTGTTAGTATAAGGACAAGAGTTAGGTCACTAGTAAAATATCTTGTAGGTGAGTTTACGTAAATGGCTCACAAGTAGTGAAACTTGGTTGCGTCTACTGTCGACAATAAAATGTACATAGTGTTGTTTATATTTTTCACCATTCATCAGAGTTGGCTAAGTCAACATCTCCATACGCTGCTAGTTGTGAAATTGTATGTGCAAACCACCCCATAATGTGACTTGAGAGCAGTAGCCATTCTTACCTTGTCTTCTGTGTGTGCATTGGTGTGATGTCAAAGAAGTCAGGGGGCAGTGGATTTTTCTGCTATGTGATTTATCAGCTGTGGAAGTGGCCATGAAATTTGGATGTAATTTTTAATGCTTAGATGTCAAAGAACTCACCCAACCCCCTTCCTTGCCGTTAGCCCTACACATGTCACAGTGCAGGACAGCACAGGGAAAATACGATTCCAGCAGTAATCTCACCGGCCGCTACCTACATTTCAATCGTCATTATGCTCACATATATTCTTGTATCCATCACAGGGTGTATTTAAATGTTAGAAGAAGGCTCATGTGGAACCTAGTTCTGCTTTTCCTCTTTAAATCCATCCAATTTAAACGTACAAATGTAGTTGCAGGCACCACGGCTGCCTTTAAACCGTTTCTTTTGCCAACTCTATGTGGATGAACTTTGCTCTAGGACAGTGTGGAATACCACTAATGCACAATGGAAAAATGTAATTACTGCATCTTATGCAACACATCTGCCCAGCCACCCAGAAAGATGTTGTGACCTTGCCGGAAACACCATAGGAAGCACTCTGTAGGTCTTTCTAGTGCTTCCAAGCATATCCAGGATGAAAACCATCTTGCATCATGCATATAGTTTATTGTGCAGAATCCAGCCCCTGAACTGTTATGTCAGCTGTCAGATGGGAGGGTGTATGATTACCAACATACGTCACATCCAGGTACATTGTCTCTCAATTTGCCTTGGAACACTTTAACCATTTTAGCTCACTTGCCCAAACAGAATCCGGGGCGTATAAACTGCTGTCCCACTTTTAATAATTTGTTGAGCTGTTTTGTTTGGTTACGTAACTGCCCTTGATCTAAGTTAATTCCAGGGCCTATCATCCATTGAGCGCTTCCCATGAACTTCAGGATTTGAAAGAACTGACGCGCATGAGCTTGTTCTCAGAGTGCATTAGGGGGGAAAAATGCAAGCAAGATAGAAACCAGACCAACATATTTAGTCTAAATCAATGACGGTAGCTTTTAGATCAGTTTGCCCATTTCTAGCTGATCATAGAAACCCATTTAGTTCACACTGACTCTCATGTAACGGAGAAAATCTCGAATATTTTGCCTTCAATAATACTCTGTGCCAAAATGCTGAGGACATCATGATCAGCAGACTTTGCCAGTGTCCTTCTCTCTTACTCTAATATTCTCCTTCTGTCTAAAAGCTTGTCAGAATCAACTTCAACTGTTCGGTAACATAGTAAGGGAATATGTACGTGCAACTTGGACAAATTTGAGAGAGAGACTAGACAAACAGAGACTTCAGTACACATATTTGTCTAAAATTGGACATTTGCTCCAGGGAATTTTCCAAAAGACTCTGTTTACTCACCCGCCTGTCAAAGACCCGTTCTTCATAATGCTGCTATGGAAATATTCAGCTATATGTTTTATTTAGTTCCAGGAAGTTTGTCTTAATGACCTTAATGTTTCAAACTCAAATGCTAATGTTGGGATATTTAGGATGGTTGGTTTCAGCAGCATTCAGTTAAGCAACATTGGATTTATTTTCTCCAACGAGATTATTAGCATTTAAAATGAACCTCAGTGACATTCTGAAAAGACCCAGGTGCTTCTTTTATTGCAAACTCTAAGGTATTCCCAGGATTGCTGGGGAACCACGGGTAGTCTTTTAATTAGAAGTGAATAACATAACAGTGGGCCAAGTTGCTAGTTTTCTTTCTTACCAAAGATTGCAGGTTTATCTTTTGATTTTGCAGGTGTTGCTCTGTATACTTACACAAACCAGTGATTTCAGGTTGAGATCTGTCTATTTCTGTTTCTTTTGGAGAAGGCTGAAAATGACAACTGCAATGATAAAGGCAAGAACTTACAATTCTGTGTGACGGTGGCAGCACAACCCCCTTGAAACATTACTTTATCAGCTGCATTGTACCACTGTTTATGGACATTCATTCCAAGGTGATACAAAAAGGACTATTTGACACCTTAACCTCAGATGGTCAACGAGTATACGCATTGTAACATAAACGGGAGAAAAAACTGTGTTGTAAGATGTTAAAATAGAGATGTGAACACAAGTGCTTTTTTTATCTTTAAGTCCTTAATTGTGAGTAGAGGGAACAAATGTACATGATGTTTTCATGTGTGTTTGTCATGCAGTTAAAGCACTGTACCGGTTTCCGTGATCCCATCAAGTAGGATGTGATCCTGGATTAACATGTTTTGTTTGTCCTGGAACAACATTGTCCTGACGTTAACATGATCTACCGCTGAACCTGGATTGGTTGGTAATGTTTTTGAAGCCCCAACCTCAGCCTTGAAGGAATATTCCGGGTTCAGCAGAAGTTCAATCAACAGCAACCATATTTCCCAAGAAAATAAGTTTCAAGGTCCTTGCCTTGAGTCCGAAATTTTCGTGTGTGTTTTTTTCGTATTCGTCATCCTAAAAATTCGTCACGCACTGAAACCTTGCACATTGAGTCTGATGCGTATGAATTAATCCGTTGCGAAAAAATTTCAAAACAAGACAAAATGGAGTCTTCAAGCAGTGAGGTTCACCATCTCAAAAAGATAAAAAGAAAGAGGAAATATTGGGTCCATCCAATCCTGAGATTGCGTAGAGAGGAAGGAGAGTTCCAGCTCCTTGTCAAGGAGCTGCGGGATTATCCCGAACGATTCAAAGTTTACTTCAGGATGTCAGTGGCTCAGTTCGATGCTTTGCTAGCGATACTGGAGCCACATATTAAAAAGAAGACCACCAATTTCTGTGAACCAGTTGATCCTGAACAGTTCTGGATTTTGGGGTCCGCTTGTACGGTGGCTCTGAATTGTCAAAACACCTCTCAAAATGCTTGCTACGGATGCGAAAAATTCAGAATTTTTAACCCAATCCGAATTTTTTTATAACGAATGAAAGTTTCGGAGGCAGTGTGTAAACGTGATTGCCACAACGTGAGGTTGAATTTTTTGTTTTAACGTGGGAAAATTTCTGAGGATTTCGGACTCGGTGTGCAAGGACCTTAAGGCACATTAAATGGAAGTGTATTAGGACAATTTTTGAAGGATTTGAGAGCAGAAATGCAGAAAAGCCGATAGTTTTATAAAACCATTCTTCTGTTAAAACGTATGCATTATTTAAAATATTAAAATCCTTTAAATATTTTCTTGTGGCAATGACACTGTAAGACAGGATATAATTTTACACAGAAAAGGGTTTTCACACTAAAATCATGCTAACATGTATATTGTGGCTATATACGTTTGAAGCAGAATATTTCATTATTTACAGATTGGCCCCATTCATTTCCATTGTAACGCTAGAGTTTTGCTTTTCCTAAAGAAAATGAGGGACGAGCGGAAATTCATTTTTGTTGTAATCAGCATCACGACTGAGCTTGCTCTGAACCCAGTATATTCCTTTAAGCCTATGCCTAACCTCAAACCTAACCTACAAATTTGACAGGTTGACATGAATGTTGTTCCGGGACGATCAAGGATGTCGATCGGGGAACATGTCCAACTTGGCAAAATCGCTGACCGTCTCTGTACAGGTTCATATGTGTGCTGCAGTTCTTCAAGGTATACCCAACAAATTTATTACAGTACCTAGTTTACAGTTTGTATAAAACGGTCCCTTTCTATTTGCTAAATAAAAGTGTATGTTGTTTTTGTAATCTTGTTTGCTGTGTATTTTCACTATACGAGGTGTCACGGAATCTTTTATGAGGTATGTCACTGCCAATTCTTTATTTAAAGGTCAGCTCTTTGCGGAAAATCAATCCTTATTGATTACACCATCAATGACGCACTTTTGTCAGCTAGAAGTGTGTCCTCAATCGGATAATTTACATAACATTTTTTATTGAGAAGGAAAGTTCAGCTCCTTTGATTGATTACACTTTCTTTTTTTAACCTTTATTGTCATTCCGTGGCCAGAAGGCTTGCGCGATGACAGGTATGAGGAGTAATGTGACATGTCACCAGGCCCCTGGAGTGAACTGGAGTTAAGGGTTCTTATCCGAGGGCAAAACAGGATGGTCAGAGGGGAGACCAGAATATTAGTATCAGTAACTCAAGGGCAAGAACTAGCTCTGACTCCCCATGCCGACCCACCTGGATATGAATCAACGACATAGTTCACCCCAAAATGATGAAAAAACATTATTTAATCACCCAAACCTGAATGACGTAGTTTATATTTTTGGTTGAACTATCCCTTTAACGCTTTCTGGATGTGCCCTTTTTGAGCAGTCTGTGATCAGACTCTTATTATTGATTTAATACACATTTTAAATCAGCATGCCAGCAGAATTTGAACCTCGTAAAGTGTTATTTTACCTTGAAAGTTGGCGAAAAGGTTTCAGCTCATAATGAAAATGCTGAATGCAGGAATTCAGCTTTAGTTCCCGATATTTGTTGAAGGTCAAAATAATTGAGGAGAAGATATGAATAACTATTATAACACAATCACAAACATTCCTATCCGGATGGGATTCGATTTCTCAGAGGGAACCGTGAGTTATCAAAAGAACAGTTGGCAATTTGCTACATAATTTATATTGAGAAAAACACAGATGTGTTCAATTCAGATGAGATTAAAATCATAAAGTGAGTCTGGGAATAAAAACAAACACAAATTTACCTGAGGGAAAACTGGTCCTCTCTAAATAGGACCAATTTAGAAATGAAATACTAATAATAATGTTATCTTGGGATAAGAAAAAAATGAAAATTCATGTATTCATCCTTAGACATTTTCCCTCCACACTTAGAAGTGTAATTAGGTGGCTCTTTTTCATGCAAACAAATTGACTGGTTAATACGTTCAAGCTCCAAAAAGGAAAAAAAGGTGTTATAAAAGTAATCCATATCATTTGAATATTATAATCCAAGTCTTCTGAAGTCATTCTTATCCTTTAATGGTACTTTTAAAGCTCTCTTCACTTAACAGCCACAAATAGCATTTACTTTAAAAGCAGCAGCACATTCTGCTAAATGTCTTATTTTTGGTTTCCCAAACAAAAATGTGAAAGAATTTTAATTTCTGAGTGAAAGCTTTTATTGTTTGACTCAAATGCATTCTCTCCGGTATCCATTCAGCTGAAAATGTTCCTAAAAAAATTGAATTCCTAACATGTCTACTACTTTCATATCCCTTTTAGATGTTGTTTACGATTTGTGAAGTGAATGCAGAATATACTTTGTTTAGTCAGGTCATAGCATGAATAAATCTGTCTATTAGGTGCTTTTTTAGTGCTGGGGGAACACTTTGGGTTTATTTATTTGCACATTTATTTACACAATTTATTGAATTAGCAGAAGCTTTTGGCCTTACAAATGAGAAAATTACAAGAACTAATTAATCCAATAGGGACAGAACAGTACAAGCAGTCCTTCCACTCCACATTTAGTAGAACAATAGAGCAGCAGTGTACGTGCAAGTATTTGTTTATTTATTTATTTATATTTTTTGTTAGTGCTCCAGGAAGACATTTAAGTCATTATAAGTAAACTGATAAGTAAACTATATATATATATAATGTAATGATGCTGAAAATTCAGCTTTGCATCACAGGAATAAATTATATTTGAAAGTATATTTTAAATTATTTCACAATATTACAGTTTTTTTCTGTATTTTTGATCAAATAAATGGAGGCTTGATGAGCATAAGAGACTTCTTGAGAATTATAATGTTTCCAAACTTTTGACCGGTACTGTGTGTGTGTATATATATAAATATATAGGCCTATACAGTAAACCTGTAATATTGTGAAATATTATTACAATTTAAAATAATGGTTTCTATTTTAATATACTTTAAAATGTAATTTATTCCTGTGATGCGAAGCTGAATTTTCAGTATCATTACTCCAGTCTTCAGTGTCACATGATCCTTCAGAAATCATTCTAATATGCGGATTTTAGATCAGCATACTGGCTGACAATCATCAAATATAAATTTCTGATAAACAAACTTAAAATAACTGCATAAAAAAATAACACTGTGAGCTGTGCTATACAAGGGGTAGTGCAGACACAGATAATCGTAGCGATTCTCCAGCACAATGATGTTACATCACAGCCATTTCATGCTCCTGTTCACCACGAAGTCAGTATGCAGTTGCCTTATATTTGTAGCTGTAAAGAATTCAACTAGTTCTGTAAAAGCAACCAGTAACCAAAGAATATACTGTATTTTCACATGTTTAATAGGCAGATTTTGGATGGATTAACAGCATAGAAGCACATTTAGGTCAAATGAATCATAAATGAGTGCATTTTTTCATACTCATTTAATTCTATTGCAATCTTAACAGGTTATGATGTTTTCTGAATGCTTATTTGACACAGAGAACAATGCATTTCTCACAACAGCTGAATGAGTCAAAGCCAGTGCACACAGAGGTTGCCTTTAAGGCGTTTTTAGTTTGGCTCTTGTTTTCATCCATAAGGCGTTGCAGTGCTGGCCATTCAAGTGTAAAATACACTATCATGAATAGTCAAATGCCTTGCTCTCCATCGGTGGCAGTATGAGAATGTGATGAGTAATAATAGCCACGGGCCCAGCACAGACCCCTGAGGGTTCTCAACTGTAGATATCTGACCCGGTCTTTATTTGTGAGCGGACACAACACACAAACCCACCAACATGCACCAGAGTTCACAAGGTCCCCGTTTGGAAAAACACATAGTCAAGGTTAATGACTGGCTTGGGGCAATGCTCATTGTGGTGGAAAAGGGATGTCTATGAGCCGTTGTAATGTTCTTATGTAACTGGCGCTCGGGCCCGATTTTACCACTGAACGCTGTTTTAAAACCGGCGCTTGCAGAGTGTTCGCCAAAAAATATCACGTGTGCATGCAAAGACACCAGATCCCCCTTTGCTTGCATTGGTAGGTGGATGTTGTTAGTTCAATCCTGGCTGTTCACCGGGTGCGGAATAACACGATTTCATTTTCCCAGGACGCATGTGACAGCTGTAGCATTCCCATTATTTCCAATATGAGTCAGCAGCGCACGCAAACCCGAACAGCATCGCTCTTGCCAGTTCTGAAGCTGTGCTGCCCTTGCTGAAAGGCATTGAGACAGATAACAGCGTGATGCGACGCTCTGAAAGCGACTCTTCACGGTCTCTCTAAGAACGAGGCACTTTTCCTTGCTGAGGCTAGCGTTAGCATCAGAGACAGTAGGTAAACAAAGCTTCACGTTCAGTGCAAACAGAGTACATTATAGTTGTCTCTGCTGCTGTGGCAGATGAAATATTAATGAGGCAATTTGAAGCTGACTCAAATATTCATTTGTTTACAGTTGGGACACTTCCTGTGCTGTTGCTTTTTTAGCTAAAATGTTCTGACTACCGTGCTTAGAAATAATGCTCTCCAATAGCTCACGGTAAACGCTTAATGTGGCTGTCCTGCTTTTTTCAGAGGTCTAGGCATTATGACATTACAGTGCTGGATTGATTGTTAGTATGGTGCCTGTGGCCATGCAGTTCTTAGGTTCGGTGACAGCACAACGGGAATATAGCAAACATCTATTAGCAACACTGGCACACTGGAGGCATTCAAATCACCCGTTCATATCCCTTTAGGAAGGGGAAATTTGACCACTAATGATCAGCCATTTGTTTTCTACATTCACAGCTAGCATTTTTTTCTGCATGGATATATTTTATTCACAAGTGATATTTACTTTGATTTTTCTTTTCTTTCCTTTCCTTTCATATCAAGCGTGCATTTTTCTGACACTGTATCCTTCGTAACTAAGTAAAATAGCTTTTGAAAAATACCAGTGGGAAATCATGAACGTAATTATTGTGGTGTAAATTGCACTACAAAATTGATATAATAATTTTTTAAACAATAAATACAGTACTTAATTGATTTTGGCTCTGGCAGATCACCAACTAACTGATTTAACTAACTAAATAAATTTTAGTTTTAATTAAAAAAATGGTGGGTAAAAAGTTTACAATACTAACAATATATATATATATATATATATATATATATATACTGTATAGATAGATAGATAGGTAGATAGGTAGATAGATAGATGTAATTCACTAGAGGTTCTGACAAAATGTTATTTGCTGGAGTCTGTCCCAAATGTTTAATTAATCTGAATGAATTATTTTTTTAAAAGTTGGAATGAATGAATGATTTAATAGCCAAGTTTCATCCTCTTTCTGCAGATTTTTATTATCAACAAAGTGAATATGCATAAAAAAACAGCAAGTTTCATTTTATCACTAAAAAAAATCTGCCCTCAAGTTGTTTCCATACATAATGTCATGTATATCGCAAAATATATCATATCTTTTGCATCCCAATATATACACTCACCGGCCACTTTATTAGGTACCCCATGCTAGTAACAGGTTGGACCCCCTTTTGCCTTCAGAACTGCCTCAATTCTTCGTGGCATAGATTCAACAAGGTGCTGGAAGCATTCCTCGGGGACTTTGGTCCATATTGACATGATGGCATCACACAGTTGCCGCAGATTTGTCGGCTGCACATCCATGATGCGAATCTCCCGTTCCACCACATCCCAAAGATGCTCTATTGGGTTGAGATCTGGTGACTGTGGAGGTCATTTTAGTACAGTGAACTCATTGTCATGTTCAAGAAACCAATTTGAAATGATTAGAGCTTTGTGACATGGTGGAAGTAGCCATCAGAGGATGGGTACATGGTGGCCATAAAGGGATGGACATGGTCAGAAACAATGCTCAGGTAGGCCGTGGCATTTAAACGATGCCCAATTGGCACTAAGGGGCCTAAAGTGTGCCAGGAAAACATCCCCCACACCATTACACCACCACCACCAGCCTGCACAGTGGTAACAAGGCATGATGGTTCCATGTTCTCATATTGTTTACGCCAAATTCTGACTCTAACATCTGAATGTCTCAACAGAAATCGAGACTCATCAGACCAGGCAACATTTTTCCAGTCTTCAACTGCAAATTGTAGCCTCTTTTTCCTATTTGTAGTGGAGATGAGTGGTACCCGGTGGAGTCTTCTGCTGTTGTAGCCCATCCGCCTCAAGGTTGTGCGTGTTGTGGCTTCACAAATGCTTTGCTGCATACCTCGGTTGTAACGAGTGGTTATTTCAGTCACTGTTGCCCTTCTATCAGCTCGAACCAGTCTGGCCATTCTCCTCTGACCTCTGGCATCAACAAGGCATTTCCGCCCACAGAACTGCCGCTCACTGGATGTTTTTTCTTTTTCGGACCATTCTCTGTAAACCCTAGAGATGGTTGTGCGTGAAAATCCCAGTAGATTAGCAGTTTCTGAAATACTCAGACCAGCCCTTCTGGCACCAACAATCATGCCACGTTCAAAGTCACTCAAATCACCTTTCTTCCCCATACTGATGCTCGGTTTGAACTGCAGGAGATTGTCTTGACCATGTCTACATGCCTAAATGCACTGAGTTGCCGCCATGTGATTGGCTGCTTAGAAATTAAGTGTTAACGAGCAGTTGGACAGGTGTACCTAATAAAGTGGCCGGTGAGTGTATATATATTGTTGCAATTAGCTATCACAACTTAAAAATTTGTGTCAGAATAACTTTCCCAGATTTGACTTAAGATAACTCAAATATCTAAGTTGTCGCATAAAAAAACACATTTAAAGTTGACTAAACTTAAAATTTTAAGGCAGCATGAATACTTTGTTGAAAACATTTTTAGCGTACATAATGCAATTGGACTTTTCATCTTCAGAACAAAATTAATACGTTAACTTATAAAAATAAAAGAAACATCAAATCAAGATATGTAATCAAGAAAACATATTAGACAAAGTTACACAAATAATGATGAATGATGTTTGAGAGGTACTGTAACGTGTCTAATTCTTACCAATAGAAATAAAATAATTTAATATAGCCTACAATTTAATAAAATGATTAAAAAAGATTGAATGCACCTTTGATTATTACAGAGACATGGTGCTTTAACAGGAGCAACGCCACAAACACGGACGCTGTATATAGGCTAATTCTGTCATGTGAACACATTTATTTGTGTTAAAGCCCTTTTTCTCGACAAAAAGTAATTTAAATGTGTAATAGTGTGCAATAATGTTATGTACTATAAATTCTAAATACATTTCCAATTGGAGAATTTATATTCATTTGAATATATAATAATATTGTGCATGAGGGGTCAGGAGAGGTGAAAAGCTGATGTCTCTGTCTTGTTTTCTCTGTGTTGACTTTGCTGTCATCGTATCGAAAAGACCTCAGCAGTTTCCCCTGAGGGAACGTTGTTGTAAAAACTTGTTGCTAGCATGTGATCAGAATAATGTTGGTTCAGTTTCAGTTCAGATTACTTCATTCTTTCAAGAATGTTCATTCGTATGCAAAACTCAACAAGGTTTTTACATTTTCTGAATACATTTGCATGGTGCTTGCACATGCAAAACTCTCTGCATGATAAAGAGCATATGGGTGGTTACCAAGGTGTTGCTGTGTTATTGCTGAGGTGTTGTTAAAATGTCGTGGTAAAACAGTTGTGCATTTTCGTTAACCTGTTTTTTTCTCGATGTTTTTGCGATTGTACCATCTCTATTGATGGATATGAAGCATTGTGACATAGCCTGACCCTAATGGCCACGATATACCTATACTAGTGTGTGTTACGTTTCTGTTCTTGTCTAGACTTTCTGTTTGTATTTTGATTGCTCCCTGTTACCCGCCACTCATTTGTTGCTATGGTTACTGTTGTGAAATGTCATGACAAGTGATATGTGGTTGTATATTTCCTTAAGTTTTGAATTAAAGTCTACTATTGTATCTCCTTCGTCGTGCGCTTGATTACAGCCACCTAATCAGTAACAGAGTGATGTCATTTCGATTAAAATTATAGGCCAAAACGAAGTTCGTTTTACCTTCAAACCTGGTCTGCAGTGATAACGTAATAGGCAGGTGTGCTCTGGGGCTCTTTGACGTTAAAATCTTCTCTGGTTCATTTTTTTGTGTGTAGTCCGTCGAGGTCAGACGCAAGTAAAAACATAAACACACTGGAGAATTGCTTTATAGTAGCGATTGGGTTGTAATTCCAATTGAAAGTGACGCTGACAAAGTTTTTTTTTTTTTCATGCTTAAAGGTGCAGTCACATATGGAAGATTGTTTCCGCCACAGAATAAAAAACAAAAAAGGTAATTGCGACTTTTTATCTCGCAATTCTGACTTTTTATCTCAGAATTTTGTGTTTAAGGTCACAATTGCGTGTTATAAAGTCGCAATTGCGTAATATTAATTCAGAATTGCGTGATAAAAAGTCATAATTGGGTGATATAAAGTCAGAATTGCGTGATATAAAGTCAGAATTGCGTGATATAAAGTCAGAAGTGCGTGATATAAAGTCAGAATTGCGTGATATAAAGTCAGAATTGCTTGATATAAAGTCAGAATTGCTTGATATAAAGTCAGAATTGCTTGATATAAAGTCAGACTTGCGTGATATAAAGTCAGAATTGCTTGATATAAAGTCAGAATTGCTTGATATAAAGTCAGAACTGAGTGATATAAAGTCAGAATTGCTTGATATAAAGTCAGAATTGCGTGATATAATTGTCAGAATTGCGTGATATAAAGTCAGAATTGCTTGAAATTAAGTCAGAATTGCTTGATATAAAGTCAGAATTGCGTGATATAAAGTCAGAATTGCTTGATATAAAGTCAGAATTGTGTGATATAAAGTCAGAATTGCGTGATATAAAGTCAGAATTGCTTGATATAAAGTCAGAATTGCGTGATAAAGTCAGAATTGCGTGATATAAAGTCAGAATTGCGTGATATAAAGTCAGAATTGCGTGTTATAAAGTCAGAATTGCGTGATATAAAGTCAGAATTGCTTGATATAAAGTCAGAATTGCGTGATATAAAGTCAGAATTGCTTGATATAAAGTCAGAATTGCGTGATATAAAGTCAGAATTGCATGATATAAAGTCAGAATTGCTTGATATAAAGTCAGAATTGCGTGATATAAAGTCAGAATTGCTTGATATAAAGTCAGAATTGCGTGATATAAAGTCAGAATTGCATGATATAAAGTCAGAATTGTGTGACATAAAAGTCAGAATTGCTTGATATAAAGTCAGAATTGCCAGATATAAAGTCAGAAATGCGTGATATAAAGTCAGAATTGCGTGATATAAAGTCAGAATTGCTTGATATAAAGGTCAAAATTGCCTGATATAAAGTCAGAATTGCTTGATATAAAGTCAGAATTGAGTGATATAAAGTCAGAATTGCGTGATATAAAGTCAGAATTGCGTGATATAAAGTCAGAATTGCTTGATATAAAGTCAGAATTGAGTGATATAAAGTTAGAATTGCGTGATAAAGTCAGAATTGAGTGATGTAAAGTCAGAATTACGTTATATAAAGTCAGAATTGCGTGATTTAAAGTCAGAATTGCTTGATATAAAGGTCAAAATTGCGTGATATAAAGTCAGAATTGCTTGATATAAAGTCAGAATTGAGTGATGTAAAGTCAGAATTGCGTGATATAAAGTCAGAATTGCGTGATATAAAGTCAGAATTGCGTGATATAAAGTCAGAATTGCGTGATATAAAGTCAGAATTGCGTTATATAAAGTCAGAATTGCGTGATATAAAGTCAGAATTGCTTGATATAAAGGTCAAAATTGCGTGATATAAAGTCAGAATTGCTTGATGTAAAGTCAGAATTGAGTGATGTAAAGTCAGAATTGCGTGATATAAAGTCAGAATTGCGTGATATAAAGTCAGAATTGCGTGATATGAAGTCAGAATTGCGTGATATGAAGTCAGAATTGCTTGATATAAAAGTCAGAATTGTGTGATATAAAAGTCAGAATTGCGTGACATAAAAGTCAGAATTGCGTGATATAAAAGTCAGAATTGCGTGATATAAAAGTCAGAATTGCGTGACATAAAAGTCAGAATTACGTGATATAAAAGTCCGAATTGCGTGATATAAAAGTCAGAATTGTGTGATATAAAGTCAGAATTGCGTGATATAAAGTCAGAATTGCGTGATATAAAGTCAGAATTGCTTGATATAAAGTCAGAATTGCGTGACATAAAGTCAGAATTGCGTGACATAAAGTCAGAATTGCGTGATATAAAGTCAGAATTGCGTGATATAAAGTCAGAATTGCAGGTTATAAAGTCAGAATTGCGTGATATAAAGTCAGAATTGCTTGATATAAAGTCAGAATTGCGTGATATAAAGTCAGAACTGCGTGATATAAAGTCAGAATTGCGTGATATACAGTCAGAATTGCGTGATATAAAGTCAGAATTGCCTGATATAAAGTCAGAATTGCCTGATATAAAGTCAGAATTGCGTGATATAAAGTCAGAATTGCGTGACATAAAATCAGAATTGCGTGATATAAAGTCAGAATTGCTTGATATAAAGTCAGAATTGCGTGATATAAAGTCGCAATTGCGTGATATAAAGTCAGAATTGCGTGACATAAAGTCAGAATTGCGTGACATAAAGTCAGAATTGCGTGACATAAAGTCAGAATTGCGTGATATAAAGTCAGGAATTGCTTGATATAAAGTCAGAATTGCGTGACATAAAGTCAGAATTGCGTGACATAAAGTCAGAATTGCGTAATATAAAGTCAGAATTGCGTGATATAAAGTCAGAATTGAGTGATATAAAGTCAGAATTGTTATGAAGTCAGAATTGCTTGATATAAAGTCAGAATTGCGTGATATAAAGTCAGAATTGCTTGATATAAAGTCAGAATTGCGTGATATAAAGTCAGAATTACCTGATATAAAGTCAGAATTGCGTGATATAAAAGTCAGAATTGCCTGATATAAAGTCAGAATTGCCTGATATAAAGTCAGTATTGCGAGTTTATCTCTCCGACTTCAGACTTTATCACACAATTATGACTTTATATCTTGCAAATCTGAGAAATTAAGTCAGAATTTCGAAATGTAAAAGAGATAAAAAGTCGCAATTATTTTTTTAAATGTTTTATTCTGTGGCGGAAACAAGCTTACACAGTCACATTTTAGGTTGTTCGGTGAATTTTCGCAGGCGTAATTCAAATAGGAATCCACGCGACTGGGAATTTTGCATGACAGGGAAATGTTTCCAAATGCTGATTTCGCAAAGAGTTCAAGATGGCCATGCGGTATTTACCAACAGAAAGCTGCTTGGTTTGAAATGGACTTTGACTGTGTGAGCAGTGCTTCATACCGTACATTTCTAAACTGGACAATGTTTTTTTGCCCACAATATTTCGCTAAGCTGACTCTTAATACTGTGAACTGCTGGCTTTAAAGCAATCTATTGTATAAAGCGCTATATAAATAAATGTGGCGTGACTTGTTTTGACTGGAGAGACGAATTGCAGAGCTATGATCAGATGTTTTCTTAACAGCTTCTCACCACTCTCCTATTTGCCATGTGTTTTATTTCGTTATTGGGAGGAAAGCGCAGCTCAAATGTACATATTCATCTTAAAGCCTCTCATTTTTCGATTTACTTTGAAGTATATCAGGGTATTCAGTGAAGAACGAAAAAGAACTTCACCATGATTATATCACAGGGCCTTTAGCTGCATGATTTGAGGCGGCGTTCATGCTTGAAATCTCTAACCTTGTTAATAAGCAACAGCACTTATGACTTTCTATGTATTTTTGACTTGGTTGCACTGAAAAAGTCTTGACTCCAACCCCTTGTGTTATTCATTTAGGCCCTGTTTACTCCCGTCAACGTCATTGTTCTTCATAGCATGCTCCTCTTGTGCCTTGTTTGCGTTTACTGGGGAACAGCACTTAAAAACGCACAAGCTAAGAATAAAACACTGCCGATGTGCTCTCCCAGACTCGCTCCTGCAGCGTTTAAATGTGTGTAGGGAGTCCATTGGGAGACTCTTCCACTGGCTTCTTAATTCATCTCATGCACTTCTATCCTGTCCTGAGCACCCAGGGAAAACAAACCAGCGAACCAATCCCCCCCCCCCCTGCCCCGAAAGAGCATGAAATACTCTGTTGACTTGTCAAGGAATGAAATCTGCTTCAAACGCGCATTATTCACTCCGAAGGAGCACATAAACACTGTCGCACACGTGGAAACCCAAGGACATTCGGAGGACAGCACTGACAGCTCTAATGTTCATCAAACTTCAAGTATGAACGAAGTCGTTTTTCCTCTTTCTGCTTGTCATTCCGGGGCTTTATAAGACGTTCCTGTGGAATATGGCATCGTAGACGGGGATGAATGGGTATCGCTGTCCTCTTATGAATATTAATGAGATTAAGTTGATGAGACACCCTGTCTGCAGTGCGCAGTGCCGATCATAACAAACCGCTGAATGACATGGTCACAGCTGTACGCTATTGGACTTGTGCCTGTGAGAAAGTCAGACATGAGCTGACACAAGATCACAGATGGCTGGGTCAAGAAGACGTTACCCTTGTGAGACACGCTTTAGAGATGAAAAGCAATTTCTCTGATTAATATGATACCACATAATACCAGCATGATTGGAAATTAGTTGTTTCGTTTTTTCCCCCCTTTTTTTTAAGATACACTTCAATGCAAAAGGAACGAGGAACAAATTTAACTAATACCACCAGAATTGTCTGATATTTGCAATGAGTTACATAAACGTGCTCACAAGACTGCATTTACTTGATCAAATTTATTGTGAAATATTATCACAATTGAAATTCAGCAGCCAGTACTCCTGTCTTCAATGTCACACGAACCTTCAGGAATCATTCTAATAAACAAAAACACATTAAGCAGCAGAAATATTGTTTATATATAATAACTGGATAGCAATATAATGATAAGTGAGCTGCAAATCATCGTATCAGAATGATTTCTGAAGGATCATGTGACACTGAAGACTGAAGTAATGATGCAGCTTAACAGAAATAAATGACATTTTATATTAATTAAATTGTAATAATATTTCACAATAGTAGTCTTTTTGATAACCTTGGAGAGAGACTTCTTTCAAAAGACTTGATTTTCTTTATTATTCCAAACTTTTGACCAGTGGTGTGTGTGTGTGTGTGTGTCTGATTAAAAAAAAAACATTTCATATATTGTTTGTATATTAGGGTAGGCAACAGGTTCAAGTCAATCCCTGAATATTGACTCCATTTCAAATAATTTTCTATAATAACTAACCAGATCATATTCATTAACATTCATTTAGAATATAGGCAAACCTTGTATTACTGTAGTTGTCTAGATTGGCAATATGTTTAATCTGCTCTATTGTCATGATTCCCCTTGTCTTGTGTGGACTGATGTTATTTCCTGTTCTGTGACATGTTTTGTAGTCCTTTGTAGTTTTTCCTGTTGATTAGTTGATTGTTCCCAGGTGTGTTGCCGATCTCCCCCTGAGTGTATATATACCCAAGTGTTTCTCATGTTCTTTGTCTGGTGTTGTCCTTCTATGGATGTTATGTGTGCGCTTGTTGTCAGTTCGGTTTGCCTTCCCTGCGTGTGTCTGCATTTGTCAGTTTTGCCTGGATTTACTTTTATTAAATTTGTTTAAATAAATGTTTGCTGCATCTGCATCCCACTCTCGTTCCTCTGAAACAGCCACCGTCACATCTATATTATACAATTCCTTTTCTGTTTTAACAAACAGAATATGAATCTATCAATTTTCCACTTCTATGATTCAAAGTGACATCAAAAACCACAAATCCCTTTACTCTACGGCTATGTCACAATTAGCGTCTCCGTCATTATTTAGTAGAACGAAGGAACTGCATGATGTTTGTGTCTCTGTCATTCAGTGTAAATCAGTGCATTGACTGAGTGTTGTCTGTTGCTGCTCTGGAAAAGACCTTTTCACAAATCTTTTGTCAAATCAGCTTAGGTTCACAAATGTTGTTCAGATAACAACATTTTGAGTTTCTGTTGAATAAACTAATCTCTTTCTTTGTATCAACTCAAATTTAGGGTTTAAATGAACTCAATTTTTTAAGGCAACCAGGTTACTTTAAGTTAAACCAACAAATCATTTTTACAGTGTGATTGTGTTTTCTGTGCATGATTTTAATCTAATGCCACATAAGCAATTCGTTTTCATTTAAAAATGACATTTTCAAATGAAATGCATAATAAGACATTCAATCCAGACTATACATATGGCTAATAATGACTGTTAATAATGACTATAATGAATTACATAAAGTCAAGAATGTCAGAGTGATCCAATTAACATGTTATCATAACAAAAAAATTCTATTAACAAAATTATAAAATCAACTTGATTGAAAATAATTTTTTTGGCATACACTTTTATCATTATTTCTTAAAATGTTTTATTAATATTTGAAAATGTTTATGCACTATATATATATATATATATATATAATTTTTTTAAACTAATCCTGCCTGTATATCCTGTATTTATATATATATATATATATATATATATATATATATATATATATATATATATATATATATATGTTCAAATTGTAAAATTCCATATGGTACATCTCCACAAAAATATAATTATTTATGATATTTGTAAAAAAAAAAAAAAAAAAATCACCTTGAAAAATATATATTTGAATAATTGAATTAAGTTCTGTTCTCTTACATGTATTCAAGCAGTAAGTAAAACACAGAATTATATTTTAACATCATACCACGATTTAAATGTTTCTTGAAAATGATACAAAAGTATTTCACAAAAAGCTTTCACAAAAAAGTTTTCTTTTTTTATTTATTATAGACACTCTTGAAGTCCCATTCAAAGAGGTAAGTACAGTTTGGGAACTTAAAAGGAACTGTGGGCAATGACACAGCATCAGTTTAAATATATATTGTTGCATATTCTCATCCTCGGATCTGCTAATGCTCCCACAATTTCAGAATGAACAGCAAATCATAAAATGCACAAGATGAATTAATGCAAGCTAGCTGCAGCAGAGAGCTGTTAATCTTAACAAGAATGAGCTGCAAAATCAGCGTGAATCATCAGCCTGCAGGTGATCATGCATATTCTCACTCACAAATTTAATAAGCTTCACAATTACCATACAACACCAGAGCAGGGAGTCAGATGACGATGCACTGTGAAGTTGATATATATGGTTTGTGGACACTGTGTATCCTTCTATTCAATGTAATGAATAAACTTTCATAAATGAGTAATGAGTGAATTCAGACAAAGCTGTAGGCACTGCCGCAATTTGCATAGGACTTTTAAAGTCACCATGAAATCAATATGGAAAACTTCTTTTTTTTAAATACTGCAGTGTTTATTATAATTGTTTTATCAATGCACACAAGAGCGTTGCATTTATAGGGATGCTATATAGGGACATGTCCTTACCAATACCTGAATCTTCCCTAGCAATCATTTTGAAAATCAGACATTTTGAAATGAGAAAACGAATGAAAAGTGTCTATTACAGCATTACATTTAGATCTTTAGCATCAAAGATACGTCTTTTCTTTCTCTTGTTTTTAAAGCCAAACACAGACGTGTCAGTTGAGCACATGAATGCAGTGGCCAATCAAAAGCATTTCAATGAGTCGCCGAGACTCGCAAGACCGTTCAGTGATGGCGTTCTTTGTTTATCTGACTACTTTTAAGTCAAAATCAAACTTCTGCCCTTGTGTGCACATCATTTTTTTTTTATTCATACGCCCTTGTAATCTTTAATCAATATAACTTTCCCTCTCTCTTGCATACACAACCATCCAATCAATTCCCCACGGAAAAAATCAAGTCACACCCCCTTTTTTTGTTCAATATACAAAATAGTTAAGAAAACACTATCGCAATTCATTTCACATCCCACATTTACCTGACCAAGGGCTCATTCTGAAGAGTTTCTGCCCCAGCTTTAACATATATGTGACTACACAGCAATTTTATTCAAAATTAAAATAACTGATTTCTATTTAAATCTATTTTAAAAGGCAGTTTATTCCTGTGATCAAAACTGAATTTTCAGCATCATTACTCCAGTCTTCAGTGTCACGTGATCCTCCAGAAATCATTCTAATATGATGATTTACTGCTTAAAAACATTTCTGATAATTACTATCAATGTTGAAAACAGTTTTGCTGCTTAATATATTTGTGGAAATGGGGACACTTTTTCTGGATTATTTTATGAATAGGAAGTTCAATGAACTTTTGCATTTATTACATTTATTAAAGCATTTATTAAATATAAATCTTTTGTAACATTATAAACTATTTCTCTGTCACTTTTGGCCATACATTTTGGCTATCAATTTAATCCATCCTTGAATAATAAAATGATTCATTTCTCTTTTTATATATATTTTACCATAAATGTTGGAATGGTGTCATTGTTTCCACAAAAATGTTAGGAGCAAAAACTGTTTTCAACATTGATAAAAATAATAAATGTTTCTTGAGCAGCAAATCATCATATTAGATTGATTTCTGAAGGATTATGTGACACTGAAGACTGGAGTAATGATGCTGAAAATTCAGCTTTAAATGAAAAAAATAAATTTTAAGATATATTAAAATACAAAAACAGTTATTCTAATTTGTAATAATATTTCATAATTTTACTTTTTTTTTACTGTAATTTCGATCAAATAAATGCAGTCTTGGTGAGCAGAAGAGACTTATTTCAAAAACATGAAAAAATTAATGTTTTCAAACATTTGACAGATACTGTATAAAAAAGACTTTTAGGCATGTTTGTCTATACCCAAACATACAGGTGAAACTCGAAATATTATAATATTGTGCAAAAGTTATAATTTTGATGATTATGGCTTACAGCTTATGAAAACCACAAATTCAAAATCTCATACACTCATATACAAAAGTTATATATACTAAATATATTAGTTTCACCTTTTAATTTGAATTACTGAAATATGAACTGTTGCACGATACTCAAATTTTTCGAGTTTCACCTGTATTAAAAATATTTCCTCATTTGCATGTTTCTTTCAGTAGAGTGTTATGATGGAGTCAGCATGTTGTAATATAATTAGAACAATAAATACAGTTTTAAAATGCTGAATGTAACAAACTTGGTGAGTCTTCCACCTTTCTCATTTTTAGTGTTACGGCAGGTGCAAGCATTTCTGAATTATAATGAGATGAAAATTCACTTTTGACCCAGAGGGGAAGTTCTGGAGGTAGACCTCCCTGTGGTGGTGTGATACACAAGTCTTGCTTGTGCGCACACACACACAAACACACACACACACACACACACACACACACACACACACACACACACACACACACACACACACACACATGCACTCACAACCTTAAAGGGAACTCATTCATTATGTAGCAGAAGCCACGTGTAGACTCGACTCTGCTGAAAACAGCTTAGACCAGCATGGATTTCCACTCCAAAACCATTTTTGTTGACCAGCAATGGTCATTCTAATGGCAGATTTCAGCAATCCCATGAGATCATTACAAATCACACTGTGCGACACGGATCTAATAAACTTGGGTACAACATGTAGGCTTTATGATGATGACGTAGGCTACAACACAAGATAGTACGAATCGGTAACACTTTACTTGAAGGGGTGTGCATAAGACTGACATGACACCTTCATAATCATGACATGATGACACGTGTCATGAATATGAAGGAGGTTTTATGCATGTTTATGACAACTGTCATTAAGTGTCATTCGCTCAATTATGACATTTTTAATGCAAATATGACATTTTTTGAAATGACAACTTGACATTACTAAGATTCCACAACCTGTCATAAATATGTCATAAACATGACATAGCAGATTAATTATCAAACTTAAGAAACCACTTAGCTTTATGGGTTAACATTACATTAAACTGTCATATGGTTGGTTTTGACATTGGCTGTCATGAGGCCATTATAACTGTCATGAATATTTTTCTTCACCTCGACTACAGTGGTACAAATTGAATTTGTCATTAACATGTTATAATGCCCCCATGACAGCCAATGTCAAAACCAAGCACATTTAGAGATGAAAAGTCGTTTAATGTAATGTTAACCCATAAAGCTAAGTGGTTTCTTAAGTTTGATAATTAATCTGCTATGTCATGTTTGTGACATATTTATGACAATTTATGTTGTCATGACCAAGACACTGACAGGTTATGATGTATTGGTTTATGTCAAGTTGTCATAACAAAGACATCTTAAACAATGTCATGTTTGCATTAAAAATTTCATAATTGAGCGAATGACACTTAATGTCAGTTGTCATAAACATGCATAAAACCTCCTTCATATTCATGACATGTCATGTCATGATTATGACAATGTCATGTCAGTCTTATGCACACCCCTTCAAGTAAAGTGTTAGCGAAGAATCAAACGTCATCAGCATGTGCTAGTGGTAAACAAGATGAATCGCACTTTGGCAATTGTGGTTTTTATTTGCGCTGAAAAAAAGAGGAGGAATTGAAAGAGGAGAGTATGGACGCGGTCATGGCTAGGGAAAAGAGGCTAGCATGCCAATCTTGCAAAGGGAGCTTGAGGTTAGTTTTAAGTTTTAGTGTCAGGTTCAATACGCCGTTTCATGTTGCATTTTATTGGCTAGTCCAACCCGATCTCACGGCAATTCGTACGAATTCATACGGCCTCACACGTTTTGTACTAAATCGTTTTACGAGTTGCCTAATTCGTATGAATTCGTACGAATGACCTAGCCCTAACCCCGCCCCTAAACCCACCCATCACTGGGGTTTAGACAAATCATACGAATTAGCCACCTTTTACTCACTCGTACGAATTGGTCGTGAGATAGCGTTGGCTAGTCAGTAGCTGTAGGTCGTAGCAGCAAACACACTGTGAGATGATCGTGCGATATTTCCTGTCAGACAATTATCGCTGGCTATCTTTAGTCGCCAGACCGCGACGACGGCCACCGTATGATGTAGAAGCACCGTTTAGGAGCCACGACCACAGAAACCCCCATGATTGGTCATCTTTCGTCTGGAACAAAATCGTACGATGTGTACCGGGCAGAATAGGAGAAGGAGAGTATCCACACACACACACACACACACACACACATACCTACTTAACCACAATGTGAGGACGTATGACTGGGAACCCTACCTTTAGGGACACCCCTTTCTGAAGGGTCTAGAGACAAAAGAAAGACATGACTGCACTTCTGGAGAAGCTGTCATCACACTTATCACTTGATTTTATTAATAAAAGTCTTCCTTAAAGACCTGACATTTTGCCTTCACTTTAGGGACAGTATTTTTTATGTCCATTTTGGGGACATTAAACACAAACTCTGATCAAGTCATACTTTGAGGACCATGGTGATACACAGACTCTGGTTAAGTCATACTTTGAGGACCATGGTGATACACAGATTCTGGTAAAGGTATAATATCAGGACTTTGTTGAGATGGTATATATTTAGTGAGTAAACAGTTTTTTATTTTTATTTTTATTTCGTCAAGATCACAGAAAATGGGTAGCCAACATTTTTGTCTGATTTGTAGCTTGAGATGAAGTGTCCTTCACTGCTCAGTTGGGGAATGACAATTAACATTCAGATTGATTGACTATCAGAGAGAACCAAAGATGGAACTGAAGACAATAGTGTCATTATTCAGCTCAATTCTATTTCAACTGTAAAACAGCTCTACAGAAGTCATTTAATAATTGCTGAAATTTTACAAGTTATGTGCCTGAAGTAGAGGTCAGCACAGGCTTTAAACTTAAGCCCAAACCCGGCCCGTACCCGAAATCATTTAACCTGACCCCAACATTACGGTTATATTTTAAGCCTGAGCCCGACCCAAACCCGAGGTCCGTTTCTCAGTAAATTGCTTTTTTTGTGTGCAATATGCTGTATTTTATGATTGCTTGCCACGATAATTAAAAAAATAAGCTACATGTACAAACACCGTTTCACCAAGGCACATCGGCCCCTCATCAGTCAGCACACAAGAAAAAAAAAGAGAAAAAGCACAGAACTTACTAATTACGAAACTTTGATGAGGTTGAAAAGGTGAAACAGTCATAAATTCCCCTGGAACCCAAACATTAAACTTCATAAAGTTTGCGCAGTTGCACAACTATTTACACAAATATAGCCTATCCTTCTCAGTCCGAGTTATGAATGAAGGGAACAGCATCGCGAGCTGATGTTTCAGCGCATCCTCTGACTGCGTGTTGTGACTGAAATTGTGTGTGCGGGAGCACATGCACAAAAAAGTTTTGTAAAATGATATATGATAAAATAAAAATGATTCATATATCATTTTACAAAACTGTTTTGTTTGTTATTTCGATCACATCACAATCAGAGGAGGACGGCTGAAACTGCACACATCTACTTTCTCTCTCGCGTGATCGTATAGTTACGATCACAACACAGCAAGCAGCCGAGCACACGGCACGCAAACTAATATATATATATAGCCTAAATAATTTTTCTAAGACCACGGCCTGCATCCCTCTAGTTAATTTAGCATCGACTGCAAAATAATCATTATCACAAAAACATCTTGAGTCTTTGGCTACTCACTGGGGCTTTAACACATTAGTCATGTTCTTCTGTAAAGTGTAGTAATTGTCCAAAAAACAAACAAAAAAAACACACACTTCAATTAAATGACTCTTTGGGGACTTGATAGACACACACACACTCCGATTAAATGACTCTTTGGGGACTTGAGAGACACACACACTCCGATTAAATGACTCTTTGGGGACTTGAGAGACACACACACACTCCGATTAAATGACTCTTTGGGGACTTGAGAGACACACACACTCCGATTAAATGACTCTTTGGGGACTTGAGAGACACACACACACTCCGATTAAATGACTCTTTGGGGACTTGAGAGACACACACACACACACTCCGATTAAATGACTCTTTGGGGACTTGAGAGACACACACACTCCGATTAAATGACTCTTTGGGGACTTGAGAGACACACACACACTCCGATTAAATGACTCTTTGGGGACTTGAGAGACACACACACACTCCGATTAAATGACTCTTTGGGGACTTGAGAGACACACACACACACTCCGATTAAATGACTCTTTGGGGACTTGAGAGACACACACACACACTCCGATTAAATTATTCTTTGGGGACTTGAGAGACACACACACTCCGATTAAATGACTCTTTGGGGACTTGAGAGACACACACACACACACTCCGATTAAATGACTCTTTGGGGACTTGAGAGACACACACTCCGATTAAATGACTCTTTGGGGACTTGAGAGACACACACACTCCGATTAAATGACTCTTTGGGGACTTGAGAGACACACACTCCAATAAAATGACTCTTTGGGGACTTGAGAGACACACACACTCCAATTAAATGACTCTTTGGGGACTCGAGTGACACACACACTCCGATTAAATGACTCTTTGGGGACTCGAGTGACACACACTCCAATTAAATGACTCTTTAATATTAACAGTCTTGAACACATTGTGTTGAAAGTACACATTGCAGTTAATGACAGAAATTCAGAAACATAAAAAATAAAAAAAAGAACAATGAAAAATCAATTAACTTGGAGGTGGGAATGATTCTCAGTGCTCAACCATCCTCGATATTTCCTCCATCCACCCATCAAAATCTCTACCTCCTCCTTTACCTTCACTCCTCCCTCTTTACCTTCACTCCTCCCTCTTTTCAACCTCTTTACCTTCACTCCTCCCTCTTTTCCATCCTCTTTACCTTCACTCCTCCCCATTTTCTCCCTCTTTACCTTCACTCCTCCCTCTTTTCCATCCTCTTTACCTTCACTCCTCCCCCATTTTCTCCCTCTTTACCTTCACTCCTCCCTCTTTTCCATCCTCTTTACCTTCACTCCTCCCCCATTTTCTCCCTCTTTACCTTCAATCCTCCCTCTTTTCCATCCTCTTTACCTTTACTCCTCCCTCTTTTCAACCTGTTTACCTTCACTCCTCCCTCTTTTCAACCTGTTTACCTTCACTCCTCCCTCTTTTCCATCCTCTTTACCTTCACTCCTCCCCATTTTCTCCCTCTTTACCTTCACTCCTCCCTCTTTCATCCTTTACATTAGCTGTGTTGGACATGGGCTGTGGCTGGATGTAACCGATCGGTGAGAGTTGCCGTGTGGAGGCGGGAGGAGCTGAAAACTGAGACGTGAGTTTGACTCTTTCTGCTTCCCGTAGTGACGCTTGCGCTGTGTTTGCATACTTTACCACAGCTGAAGTGGAATAAATGCATTATTTGCCAAATACACCGATATTTCAGAGACATTTTGATTCAATACATGTACTGCTTAATACAGCGTCTGTTTGTACAAGAATATAGTTCAACATAAGCCTAAATCCCAATGAAGTGGGGTCTACATTGTATCAGTTTTATTTTGATAACCATGACAATATAACATCGCGACTACATGAAAAGAGCTTTCACTGTTATAAAAAACAGATTTGTGCGGTGGATTCGGCAAATCGTGGATCAGTTGTGTCGTCATCAGAGCTCGTGAGTCGCTCTGGAGAAACTGCTCTGGCTGAGTCCTGCTCTCGAATCGCTCTCGCCGTACTCTGAGACCATACGTCACAGTCACGGGGCGTCGCTGTCTGAAGCCGTACACAAGCTCTAACCGTCATGCACTGCTCAAGTCAGCCGTCTGTGCAGCGCTGTCCAACAAGTTCAACAAGCATAAAGCTCTCCTCCCTCTTTACATCATCTTTATATTCTCCTCCCTCTTTACATCCCCTTTACATTCTCCTCCCTCTTTACATCTGTAAAGTAAAGGGGATGTAAAGAGAAGGAGTGAATGTAAAGAGGAGAGAATGTAAAGAGGATGTAAAGAGGGAGGAGAGAATGTAAAGAGGATGTAAAGAGGGAGGAGAGAATGTAAAGAGGGAGGAGAGAATGTAAAGAGGATGTAAAGAGGGAGGAGAGAATGTAAAGAGGGAGGAGAGAATGTAAAGAGGGAGGAGAGAATGTAAAGGGGATGTAAAGAGGGAGGAGAGAATGTAAAGAGGGAGGAGAGAATGTAAAGAGGGAGGAGAGAATGTAAAGAGGGAGGAGAGAATGTAAAGAGGGAGAAGAGAATGTAAAGAGGGAGGAGAGAATATAAAGAGGATGTAAAGAGGGAGGAGAGAATGTAAAGAGGGAGGAGATAATGTAAAGAGGATGTAAAGAGGGAGGAGAGAATGAATGTAAAGAGGGAGGAGAGAATGTAAAGAGGGAGGAGAGAATGTAAAGGGGGATGAGAATGTAAAGGGGAATGTAAAGAGGGAGGAGATAATGTAAAGGATGTAAAGAGGGAGGAGAGAATGTAAAGGGAATGTAAAGAGGGAGGAGATAATGTAAAGGATGTAAAGAGGGAGGAGAGAATGTAAAGGGAATGTAAAGAGGGAGGAGAGAATGTAAAGGATGTAAAGAGGGAGGAGATAATGTAAAGGGAATGTAAAGAGGGAGGAGAGAATGTAATGGATTTAAAGAGGGAGGAGAGAATGTAAAGAGGGAGGAGAGAATGTAAAGGGGATGTAAAGAGGGAGGAGAGAATGTAAAGAGGGAGGAGAGAATATAAAGAGGGAGGAGATAATGTAAAGGATGTAAAGAGGGAGGAGAGAATGTAAAGAGGGAGGAGAGAATGTAAAGAGGGAGGAGATAATGTAAAGGATGTAAAGAGGGAGGAGAGACTGTAAAGAGGGAGGAGAGAATGTAAAGAGCATGTAAAGAGGGAGGAGAGAATGTAAAGGGGATGTAAAGAGGGAGGAGAGAATGTAAAGAGGGAGGAGAGAAGAGAATGTAAAGAGGGAGGAGAGAATGTAAAGGGGATGTAAAGAGGGAGGAGAGAATGTAAAGAGGGAGGAGAGAATGTAAAGAGGGAGGAGAGAATGTAAAGGGGATGTAAAGAGGGAGGAGAGAATGTAAAGAGGGAGGAGAGAATGTAAAGGATGTAAAGAGGGAGGAGAGAATGTAAAGGGAATGTAAAGAGGGAGGAGAGAATGTAAAGGATGTAAAGAGGGAGGAGATAATGTAAAGGGAATGTAAAGAGGGAGGAGAGAATGTAATGGATGTAAAGAGGGAGGAGAGAATGTAAAGGGGATGTAAAGAGGGAGGAGAGAATGTAAAGAGGGAGAAGAGAATGTAAAGAGGGAGGAGAGAATGTAAAGAGGGAGGAGATAATGTAAAGGGGATGTAAAGAGGGAGGAGAGAATGTAAAGGGGATGTAAAGAGGGAGGAGAGAATGTAAAGAGGGAGGAGAGATTGTAAAGAGGGAGGAGAGAATGTAAAGGATGTAAAGAGGGAGGAGAGAATGTAAAGAGGGAGGAGAGAATGTAAAGAGGGAGGAGAGAATGTAAAGAGGATGTAAAGAGGGAGGAGAGGATGTAAAGAGGGAGGAGAGAATGTAAAGAGGGAGAAGAGAATGTAAAGAGGGAGGAGAGAATGTAAAGGGGATGTAAAGAGGGAGGAGAGAATGTAAAGAGGGAGAAGAGGATGTAAAGAGGGATGAGAATGTAAAGGGGATGTAAAGAGGGAGGAGAGAATGTAAAGAGGGAGGAGAGAATGTAAAGAGGGAGGAGAGAATGTAAAGAGGGAGGAGAGAATGTAAAGAGGGAGGAGAGAATGTAAAGAGGGAGAAGAGAATGTAAAGCGGGAGGAGAGAATGTAAAGAGGGAGGAGATAATATAAAGAGGATGTAAAGAGGGAGGAGAGAATGTAAAGAGGGAGGAGAGAATGTAAAGAGGATGTAAAGAGGGAGGAGAGAATGTAAAGAGGGAGGAGAGAATGTAAAGAGGGAGGAGAGAATGTAAAGGGGATGTAAAGAGGGAGGAGAGAATGTAAAGAGGGAGGAGAGAATGTAAAGAGGGAGGAGAGAATGTAAAGAGGGAGGAGAGAATATAAAGAGGATGTAAAGAGGGAGGAGAGAATGTAAAGAGGGAGGAGATAATGTAAAGAGGATGTAAAGAGGGAGGAGAGAATGAATGTAAAGAGGGAGGAGAGAATGTAAAGAGGGAGGAGAGAATATAAAGGGGGATGAGAATGTAAAGGGGATGTAAAGAGGGAGGAGAGAATGTAAAGAGGGAGGAGAGAATGTAAAGAGGGAGGAGAGAATGTAAAGAGGGAGGAGAGAATGTAAAGAGGGAGAAGAGAATGTAAAGAGGGAGGAGAGAATGTAAAGAGGGAGGAGATAATATAAAGAGAATGTAAAGAGGGAGGAGAGAATGTAAAGAGGGAGGAGAGAATATAAAGAGAATGTAAAGAGGGAGGAGAGGATGTAAAGAGGGAGAAGAGGATGTAAAGAGGGATGAGAATGTAAAGGGGATGTAAAGAGTGAGGAGAGAATGTAAAGAGGGAGGAGAGAATGTAAAGAGGGAGGAGAGAATGTAAAGAGGGAGGAGAGAATGTAAAGAGGGAGAAGAGAATGTAAAGAGGGAGGAGAGAATATAAAGAGGATGTAAAGAGGGAGGAGAGAATGTAAAGGGGATGTAAAGAGGGAGGAGAGAATGAATGTAAAGAGGGAGGAGAGAATGTAAAGAGGGAGGAGAGAATGTAAAGGGGGATGAGAATGTAAAGGGGATGTAAAGAGGGAGGAGAGAATGTAAAGAGGGAGGAGAGAATGTAAAGAGGGAGGAGAGAATGTAAAGAGGGAGGAGAGAATGTAAAGGGGGAGAAGAGAATGTAAAGAGGGAGGAGAGAATGTAAAGAGGGAGGAGATAATATAAAGAGGATGTAAAGAGGGAGGAGAGAATTTAAAGAGGGAGGAGAGAATGTAAAGAGGATGTAAAGAGGGAGGAGAGAATGTAAAGAGGGAGGAGAGAATGTAAAGAGGATGTAAAGAGGGAGGAGAGAATGTAAAGAGGGGGGAAAGAATGTAAAGAGGGAGGAGAGAATGTAAAGGGGATGTAAAGAGGGAGGAGATAATATAAAGAGGATGTAAAGAGGGAGGAGAGAATTTAAAGAGGGAGGAGAGAATGTAAAGAGGATGTAAAGAGGGAGGAGAGAATGTAAAGAGGGAGGAGAGAATGTAAAGAGGATGTAAAGAGGGAGGAGAGAATGTAAAGAGGGGGGAAAGAATGTAAAGAGGGAGGAGAGAATGTAAAGGGGATGTAAAGAGGGAGGAGAGAATGTAAAGAGGGGGGAAAGAATGTAAAGAGGGAGGAGAGAATGTAAAGGGGATGTAAAGAGGGAGGAGAGAATGTAAAGAGGGAGGAGAGAATGTAAAGAGGGAGGAGAGAATGTAAAGAGGGAGGAGAGAATGTAAAGAGGATGTAAAGAGGGAGGAGAGAATGTAAAGAGGGAGGAGAGAATGTAAAGAGGGAGGAGAGAATGTAAAGAGGGGGGAAAGAATGTAAAGAGGGAGGAGAGAATGTAAAGAGGATGTAAAGAGGGAGGAGAGAATGTAAAGAGGGAGGAGAGAATGTAAAGAGGATGTAAAGAGGGAGGAGAGAATGTAAAGAGGATGTAAAGAGGGAGGAGAGAATGTAAAGAGGGGGGAAAGAATGTAAAGAGGGAGGAGAGAATGTAAAGGGGATGTAAAGAGGGAGGAGAGAATGTAAAGAGGGGGGAAAGAATGTAAAGAGGGAGGAGAGAATGTAAAGAGGGAGGAGAGAATGTAAAGGGGATGTGAAGAGGGAGGAGAGAATGTAAAGGGGATGTAAAGAGGGAGGAGAGAATGTAAAGGGGATGTAAAGAGGGAGGAGAGAATGTAAAAGATGTAAAGAGGGAGGAGAATGTAAAGGGGATGTAAAGAGGGAGGAGAATATAAAGATGATGTAAAGAGGGAGGAGAGCTTTATGCTTGTTGAACTTGTTGGACAGCGCTGCACAGACGGCTGACTTGAGCAGTGCATGACGGTTAGAGCTTGTGTACGGCTTCAGACAGCGACGCCCCGTGACTGTGACGTATGGTCTCAGAGTACGGCGAGAGCGATTCGAGAGCAGGACTCAGCCAGAGCAGTTTCTCCAGAGCGACTCACGAGCTCTGATGACGACACAACTGATCCACGATTTGCCGAATCCACCGCACAAATCTGTTTTTTATAACAGTGAAAGCTCTTTTCATGTAGTCGCGATGTTATATTGTCATGGTTATCAAAATAAAACTGATACAATGTAGACCCCACTTCATTGGGATTTAGGCTTATGTTGAACTATATTCTTGTACAAACAGACGCTGTATTAAGCAGTACATGTATTGAATCAAAATGTCTCTGAAATATCGGTGTATTTGGCAAATAATGCATTTATTCCACTTCAGCTGTGGTAAAGTATGCAAACACAGCGCAAGCGTCACTACGGGAAGCAGAAAGAGTCAAACTCACGTCTCAGTTTTCAGCTCCTCCCGCCTCCACACGGCAACTCTCACCGATCGGTTACATCCAGCCACAGCCCATGTCCAACACAGCTAATCACTCTTCACTTTATCATCTTTACATTCTCTCCTCCCTCTATAACAGAAATATCAAAAAGTTTAACATGACATTCCATCCAACTTCATTGCAACTGAACAAAGAAAACTGAATAAATGAAATTAGACTATATTACTATCCTCTACTTCTTCATTAGCTTTCTTATACTCTAACTTTTCACTTTATATTCTGTTTCATTCCATCCTCAGAATATTTCTACACCTTTATCCTCATTTCTTTTAATTAAGCTCAATTTCTTACAAAAAGAGCATAATATGCAAAGTGTTGAAGTGTTGATGGCTCCCTACAAACCACCCTTTCTTTTAAGAGTCGTGATCCTGTTCCGCACATAATTTTTCACACCAGTCCATGTTCGCTGCTTCAAAGCTTCTGGCTCTGCGTGAATGCATCTTTCACAGTCTTGCTTACCCGGAACTTTGCATGTCTTGATGAACTTCATCATGTGTCTCTCTACTGCTTTTACCTCACTGTCCTCCCATTTCTTTTTTGGAGCGTGTGAAGAACCTATGAAATAGTTAAAAAGTAAATTCTCATTACAACTAAATCGGTGAGTAAAGACCAAATCAAGATTGTGTCCTCATGTGTTGATTATTTAAATTTGGCTGGATATTGCTGCTTGGAGCTAATTCATGTTTATTTGATTATTGTTGTTTGTGCAGTTTAGAGATTTTTCTTACATTGATCCACCTGTGAAACAGATTGATCAGATTGAACAGGTTGAACAGGTTGATCAGATTGAACAGGTTGAACAGGTCGATCAGTCTCTGCTGGTGCTGTTGTCTGAGATAGGTCACTGTAGTCCTCCTCATCACTTGACATGGAATCACCTTGGGCCTCAAGTTGCTCTAAATAATTAAATGACAATAAAATTAACACTATATTGCTTATACTTAGTATCTGTGACATGATGTGTTTTGCAAATAAGTACAGCACAGATACACACAGACTAAATATACTCATACCATTTGGGTCAATTTCAATGTCATCAAGTTTCTTTCCTTTGTAGTCAGACAGTGTTCCTTTCTCCATGGCCATTAGGACTTTACTCATTTTTGCCAGCTGCAGTGTTCCCTCTGGTAACCGGTAATACTGTCTGTGGATTCTGATATCGTGACCAAGGAAATCAGCCAGTTGGTCTGCTTCATTCTCATCAAGGTTAAGAATTTTAGACATGGTTGCTATGTGTTTCCTGAGCCTAGTTGATGACAGTGCTTCAGGGTTCTTTATGCCACATTCGCAAGCAGCTTTGTTGATGCACTCTCCACCTCTGTAGGCTGACATTGCTCCACATCTGGCAAACATAAAGGGATTCTCTGCTGGAACACCACAAAGCTCCCGCGTTTCAACGAGCAGCTCCATGGCAGAAACCATGGAAGGCTTGAGGAGCACAGGAACCTTTCTGCCTCGTTTACCCCGGATCTCAACTCTTGTGAAGTGCAGACACAGCTTCCTCTCAAACTCAGACAGACAGATGGCAATGTCTTTGTGTAGCTCAGAAGAATCCCTACTTTTAAAAGCTGACAAAAGCATCCGGGATACCTCACCTTCTCTCCTTCGGTTGAACAGGATGACCTGGGACAGTGTGACCTTGGCTAGAGCAGAGTAGCTGTCAGCAGAAGGGCAAGTTCTGAGCTTACTTAGGAGCCCATCGTGTTTCTTTTCAAGATGTGTGTGCAGGACTTTGACATCCTGAGTGAAAGGAATGATCTGTGGTGTGTTCCACTTGGCTTCTTTCAATGTAGTTATAGCACCAGCAGAAATGTACTCATTCCACCTTGCCTGGTGTATTTTCCTGAAGTCTCGGGCGCATTCAGCACGATCATGATCTCCATACATCATGGCATTGCTCTCAACAATGCTACAGACCTTGTTTAAAGAATGCCCAAGTTTGAGAGCTAAAGAAGGAATGCGGTAGGAGTTTTTCTCTTCATTGTAGCCACATAAAACTTTAACAGCTGCTATGACATGTTTGAAGTTTGCTGGTATGAAGAAGTCTACCATTGTTCTCAGTGGGGTAATCTTCCTTGCTTCAAGAAGAAGTCTGCCTACTTCTCTCATCTTCTGTCTGATGTAGTCATGTTTGGTCACATCAGACCCCATCCTGTTGAACATGTGCTCCCCCAGCTGCATGATGCATCTGTCAGTATGAACTACACGCAAAACTTCATCATAGTTCATAAAGGACAGTATTTTCTTGAAACCTTTGCTCACTTCTAAGCCAACTGGTGTGTTTAAAGCACACAGAGATCGAACTCTTTTCCTGCCCTGGGCATCATCCTCTTTAGGTTTCAGGGGACAGTTTTTGATATGCTTCCAAAGGCTATGCTTGTTGTAAAGCCCTTGGCAGTAAATGCAGTGAATAAATTCTTTGGCTCTTTGTCTATTTTTTGGACGGTAGCAGGCAATCATCTCCCCATGTCCTTGTCTCACCACATCTGTGTTGTGGGCAAAGTTGCCCCTTTTTCTAAGGAGGTTTAACTGGACTTGTCTTTCTTTGGAATGTTTTGGAAATGCTATTGCCTTTACAACCCCCACTTCGTTGCGATGGACAAATTCAAGGTGTCTTGCCATTTTTGAATATGGCTTAGAGCAATAAAGGCAATACTGCTTCTTGTTGTACGCCTTGCGTTCCTGCTTTGGTGATGGCATTGACTGAATAAAAGTCTTTTCACCAGACAAGGTGTTTGTCTCTTTAGATTGGCATTTCATCTTTTTTGGTGATGGTGCGGTCATAAATTGATCAGATGAACTACCTGCCTCGTTGGGAGATGTTGGATGTATCAAAGCACTTTTGACCATGTCATGTCCAGAAGAACTACCATCCGATTCATCGGAGCTGATTTTTGGTATGTAGTCAACATCGCTGTAGTCTGTGACATCGCTGTAGTCTGTGTCACAGACGGAACTTCCGGAATACTGAATGAGAGAATTTAACACTTACTCAAGGCAGTGGTTGCTGTAACATTACGTTTCATCATATTGCGGATACTATTATGCAAGCCAATTCATAATTATGCAAAAAAAATTGCATATAAAGTATCACATGGCAAGTCACATACCTGTGTTTTTCTTGATGGCCTTAAAGAGGATATCTGGAAGAGGATGAATACAAACCAATATAAATGATATATAATTTCATATAATCTATTGTTAGTTCTACCAGTGCAATACACCCCGACCATCCCAATAATTCAGCAAATGAATCTACCCACCTCCCATGAGAGTGTCTCAGACACCTGTGATGAGTGAACCACTGGTGTTGACACAGCACAAGGTGAAGATAAGGGTGGAGCAGGCGAGGATGAGGATGATGAATGCTGCGCATAAGGCGATGAGGGCTGCACAGGCGAGGATGATGAAGGCTGCCCAGGCGAGGATGATGAAGGCTGCACAGGCGAGGCTGATGAAGGCTGCACAGGCGAGGCTGATGAAGGCTGCACAGGCCAGGCTGATGAAGGCTGCACAGGCCAGGCTGATGAAGGCTGCCCAGGCGAGGCTGATGAAGGCTGCCCAGGCGAGGCTGATGAAGGCTGCACAGGCGAGGATGATGAAGGCTGCACAGGCGAGGCTGATGAAGGCTGCCCAGGCCAGGCTGATGAAGGCTGCCCAGGCGAGGATGATGATGGCTGCCCAGGCGAGGCTGATGAAGGCTGCCCAGGCGAGGCTGCTGAAGGCTGCCCAGGCGAGGCTGATGAAGGCTGCCCAGGCGAGGCTGATGAAGGCTGCACAGGCGAGGATGATGAAGGCTGCCCAGGCCAGGCTGATGAAGGCTGCCCAGGCCAGGCTGATGAAGGCTGCACAGGCGAGGCTGATGAAGGCTGCCCAGGCGAGGCTGATGAAGGCTGCACAGACGAGGCTGATGAAGGCTGCCCAGGCGAGGCTGATGAAGGCTGCACAGGCGAGGCTGATGAAGGCTGCACAGGCGAGGATGATGAAGGCTGCCCAGGCCAGGCTGATGAAGGCTGCCCAGGCCAGGCTGATGAAGGCTGCCCAGGCGAGGCTGATGAAGGCTGCCCAGGCGAGGCTGATGAAGGCTGCACAGGCGAGGCTGATGAAGGCTGCCCAGGCGAGGCTGATGAAGGCTGCACAGGCGAGGATGATGAAGGCTGCACAGGCGAGGATGATGAAGGCTGCCCAGGCGAGGCTGATGAAGGCTGCCCAGGCGAGGCTGATGAAGGCTGCACAGGCGAGGATGATGAAGGCTGCCCAGGCGAGGCTGATGAAGGCTGCACAGGCGAGGATGATGAAGGCTGCCCAGGCGAGGCTGATGAAGGCTGCACAGACGAGGCTGATGAAGGCTGCACAGGCGAGGATGATGAAGGCTGCCCAGGCGAGGCTGATGAAGGCTGCCCAGGCGAGGCTGATGAAGGCTGCACAGGCGAGGATGATGAAGGCTGCACAGGCGAGGCTGATGAAGGCTGCCCAGGCGAGGATGATGAAGGCTGCCCAGGCGAGGCTGATGAAGGCTGCCCAGGCGAGGCTGATGAAGGCTGCACAGGCGAGGATGATGAAGGCTGCCCAGGCGAGGCTGATGAAGGCTGCACAGACGAGGCTGATGAAGGCTGCACAGGCGAGGATGATGAAGGCTGCCCAGGCGAGGCTGATGAAGGCTGCCCAGGCGAGGCTGATGAAGGCTGCACAGGCGAGGATGATGAAGGCTGCACAGGCGAGGATGATGAAGGCTGCACAGGCGAGGATGATGAAGGTGACGTGGGAGGTGTTGATGTTGATGAGGACAGGGCAGGAGGGCATGAGGTTGATGAGGCCATTATAGAGGTGGACACAGCACAGGGTGCTGATGAAGAGGGTGCACCAGATGTGGATGCGACTGAGGATGACTGTAACAGTCTTGATTGAAACCGCTTCTGCAGATATATAAAGAGATATTTAGCTTAAACAAGAATAAAATGACATAAAAAATATTGAAAACTGTGGCACCCATATAAAACAAAACAAACACACTGTAGGGGTAAACAAAAAATAAAGAAACGTGTTTTGCACACTTCAAAGCAAAGATCATTAATAAAATAAAAAACAACAAAATTGTGACAATAGTCAAATTAATAGTTACACTGGTTCAGACATTAAAACTCTGAACCAATAACTACTTAAATGATTAGTTCACTTCAGAATTAAAATTTCCTGATAATTTACTCGCCATCATCACACCATCTAAGATGTTCATGTCTTTCTTTCTTCAGTGTAAAAGAAATGAAGGTTTTTGAGGAACACACTCCAGGTGTTTCTCCATATAGTGACTTCAATGGGGTCCAACGGGGGGGCTTGTTTGTGTGATAGACATTTTGAAGAATCTTTAATGACTCGTGACTACTGAGTTGTCTCAGAGAGTGATTCTTTAATTTTGTGTTGACTGCGCACACACAACATCCTATAGGTTCTGTACTGGAAACAGAAATGATTAGTTAAATCACTCGAGTCTTTGGGTCCTTCGTTCTTCCCATCAGTCCCATTGAGGCTATGCTGTCAGTACTGGAAAGATAAATGATTAGTTCACCTCTCAAGTCCTCGAAGACTCAAAATATGAACTAATCAATTCTGCATCCAGTATTGACTGCATAGCTCAATGGGGCTGCCACGTGATGAACGAATGACTTGAACCCGAAGTCGATAGACTCGAAACGTGTACGTATCCGGTACTACAGACTGCAAAGTTAAGTTTATGAGGATGTCACAGGATGAACGAACGGCTTAGATCGGGAGGTGAGGTAACTAACAGACTGCATAGCCTGAAGACCCAAATAAATTAATGAATCATTTCCGTCTCTCATAATTTGGCCTTTTCCTTGCATCGCACTTTTTTTCTTATTCTAAATGCGATCAACATTTGATGTGTTTGGGGAATTTGGCTACCATTTTAAATACATTCTACTGAAATGAACAAAAGGTTTTCGAAAAAAGATTTGTTAATTTTGATGAACGAGATTCAAAGATCCAAGTCAGTAAAATGATCCGAACGTGCCACAACTATTACACACGTGTGCTGGATGAAGTGGATATGCACCTGTAGTCAACTGGTTGCCTGTGTTGTTCATTATTTTGGGGGCGGAGCAATGAAGGGAGGTGTGTGTTTGTTTGGCTGTCGATTTTAAATATCAACAGTGTTTATCAGAAATCACTGACTGCACTTTTAACTAGCTGGCAGTAAACATCAGTAGATCGCTGCTGCATGTATGAGATGGTTACCGTTTTATTCCTTGATGTTCTTGCTTTGCCTGACAGCTTATGTGGACCATTGCTGTTCACCTTGTCCAATTCAGGAAAGGGAAGAGAAGCTGCACAATGGGGCTAAGAAAGCAGGAAATATTTGTGAAGGACAGAAAAACTTGTTTATGTTCATTTCTCTAGCTGTCCTACACTTTAACTATCATTTCTTTCACACACATCTCTAAGCTGAAATAGTCAATAATATAATGATACAGATGTTTTAAAGTGGACCTACCGATTTCTGCGGGCCCAAACTGCTGGCTGGCTTTTTATCAGTGGATTCTGCTGATGCTTGATTTAAAGGCTTCAGAAATATGAGACCACAATCACATGGTAACTAATCAGAATGACAGTAAAAGATTATCATGAATTACTGATCAATCTCTTTAGCATTTTCTTGATAGTACCTTGACTCGCCATGGCCAATCTGAGTCTCCATAATTGTAAGTGATTTCTTCTCCTGGTAGAATGTCTCGTACAGCAAAGAGACACAGGTGAGGTTTTCTGCTCACTTCAACGGTTCTCATTTTGCAAGTAGGATTTCTGGTCTGATCGTTTACAAGTCTTCCCAAGGACAACCCGTCTTCTTTAGATGCATCCATGCTATAAAGACATCCAATTATCACTCAATACTTGTAATCTTAGTATACATGATAGAAATGTACAGTTATTTTCTATAAGTGGTTCTGAACCCCAGTCCTGGGAACCCACCGCTCTGCGTATGCTGTATGTCTCGTGTTTTAATCCAGCTGATTCAGATGAGGAGTTTATCATCAGAACACGGCTCTATGAACTCAACTGAGTGTGTCTGGTGAAGGAGACATACAGAATCTGCAGAGAGGGTCTGAAAACCACTGATATATATGATAGTGTACTGCAACATCCTCTCAGCTCTCAGATAAAGCCATCTCAAATTAAAGGGATACTTCACCTCTGCGAAGATGAATATGTATTTAAAATGGGTCATTTATGTAGAAGAAATGTGAAATTATTTTTGAATTTGGAGCTTTCTACTGTAGACTGAGAAAAGCCAGAAAATGTATTTTTGTCTTATGTGGATGAAAGACAACAACTCCCAGAATGCACTTGCTTCGCTGCCCTAGGAGGCCACGCCTACCGGTAACAGAGCGCAGTAGTTAAACAACAAGTATAGGCTACTAGTGAGTTTGAAAATGTGTTTTGAGATCGCCCAAAATGTTCGGGATTCGGCTTTTGCGTTCTACAGTCACCATTCATTATGTTTACTGTGGCGAGCAGGACGAGTGAGAGCCGCGGGAGAACGACGCGAGTCATGTTTACTGTGGCGAGCAGGACGAGTGAGGGCCGCGGGAGAACGTGCGAGTCATGTTTACTGTGGCGAGCAGGACGAGTGAGGGCCGCGGGAGAACGACACGAGTCATGTTTACTGTGGCGAGCAGGACGAGTGAGGGCCGCGGGAGAACGCGCGAGTCATGTTTACTGTGGAGAGCAGAACGAGTGAGGGCCGCGGGAGAACGACACGAGTCATGTTTACTGTGGCGAGCAGGACGAGTGAGGGCCGCGGGAGAACGCGCGAGTCATGTTTACTGTGGCGAGCAGGACGAGTGAGAGCCGCGGGAGAACGACACGAGTCATGTTTACTGTGGCGAGCAGGACGAGTGAGGGCCGCGGGAGAACGCGCGAGTCATGTTTACTGTGGAGAGCAGGACGAGTGAGAGCCGCGGGAGAACGACACGAGTCATGTTTACTGTGGAGAGCAGGACGAGTGAGGGCCGCGGGAGAACGACACGAGTCATGTTTACTGTGGCGAGCAGGACGAGTGAGGGCCGCGGGAGAACGCGCGAGTCATGTTTACTGTGGCGAGCAGGACGAGTGAGAGCCGCGGGAGAACGACACGAGTCATGTTTACTGTGGCGAGCAGGACGAGTGAGGGCCGCGGGAGAACGCGCGAGTCATGTTTACTGTGGAGAGCAGGACGAGTGAGGGCCGCGGGAGAACGACACGAGTCATGTTTACTGTGGCGAGCAGGACGAGTGAGGGCCGCGGGAGAACGGCACGAGTCATCTTTACTGTGGCGAGCAGGACGAGTGAGGGCCGCGGGAGAACGACACGAGTCATCTTTACTGTGGCGAGCAGGACGAGTGAGGGCCGCGGGAGAACGACACGAGTCATGTTTACTGTGGCGAGCAGGACGAGTAAGGGCAGCGGGAGAACGGCGTGAGTCATGTTAACTGTGGCAAGCAGGACGAGTGAGGGCCGCGGGAGAACGACACGAGTCATGTTTACTGTGGCGAGCAGGACGAGTGAGGGCCGCGGGAGAACGACGCGAGTCATGTTTACTGTGGCGAGCAGGACGAGTGAGGGCCGCGGGAGAACGCGCGAGTCATGTTTACTGTGGCGAGCAGGACGAGTGAGGGCCGCGGGAGAACGGCACGAGTCATGTAGTGCTGCCGCGATTAGTCGACCTAGTCGACGTAATCGACCATGAAAATTAGTCGACGGCAATTATTTTAGTCGACGTTAAATATTGACCGCCTATTTATTTTTGGTCTCCCGTCTCAAACGGCTCACTGTGTGGTCTGCGCGTGCTGAGGGCGCGCGCGCCCTGCTGGTTGTCTACTATTCTCTTTCTTCCCCCTCCCCCCGCCTTCACTGCTTTGATATGAAAAATGGCAGAGGCAGGAGACTCCGAATTAAGTCAGAGAATTGGCACTAGACCAAAAGCTTCGAAAGTATGGGAGTATTTCAGGCCATCTGGTAACAAAAGAGTGGTCTGTTCACTCTGTCGAACTTCACTTGCATATCACGGGAGCACAACAACGATGCACGAGCACCTAAAAAGAAAACACATCGGAGTTAAAGATGCGTTCACAGAAAAGGAAAAGACAACGTAAGTATATGGACATTAATGAAATGACGTGTATTAACGCTTTAAGACGTACAATGACTGAATTTGGATGTTAAACAGGCTACTTAGACTTTGGCAGTAATGTTTATGTTTTAAACTCCGTAATGCACGCAAGTGTAATGTGTATTAGTGTACGCGAGCAGCATAGCTGCGTGCTTGAGCATAGATTCTCTGCCCGAGCCCGAACTTGGGCCGATATTTCCCGTCACTAGCCTCGGGCCGTGTCCTTGATCTAGAGACGTGCACTCCCAACGCAAAAGAGTGCGGCACGGGACTAGATTTGATGGAGCGCTTGCGGTAATGCACTCACTCTGTGTATGTATCTGTAAGTATACACACACCGAGTATTTGGAGGTAACGTTACAGAAAAAAAGTATATTTGCGGGCGGGAACGGGACAAAACATAAATGTTGCGGGCGGGAGAAAGTAGAAAGTAGTTGAGAACGTCAATAAAGACCCATGTATTAAAAAATGGTCGGGTTTAAATCGGGCTCGGGCTCATAATTACAGTTAATGTGTCGGGCCGGGCTCGGACACAACGGGCTCGGGCAGGTTCGGGCTTGATTTTTTTGGGCCCGATAGTGCATGCCTGCCTGCTTTCCGCACGATTCATTATTAAGCAGAGCTAAGCATAGCAGGGTAGTCCAGTCTCAAAGCAGCTTTACAGATAATGCATGCATCTCTACTTTAAAATTCAGAGTGATGTTATCAGTTATGCATTTCAGAAATGTACATATACAAATTTACAGTTAGATAATAATGTATTAATTTAAGGCAGAGCAAATAACCAATTTATGTAATGAATACATACATGTTTGTTAATAGAGGATTAGATTAGGACTAAATATGGTATAGCCAATGGAAATTAGATACTTATGCTTAGATTGTCAATACATAATGCCTTTTAACAGTTTACTTAATGAGCTTCTAACAAAAGTAGGCTGATATATTGATGTGAAGGTTAAGGTGGATGCCCAGACAGGATATTAGGAATGGGCTCTCTACATCAGTAGGCTAATTGTGTATTTCTCCTCTTTTTGTCAGTTGCAGGCAAAGTAGTCTGATTGAATTCCTTCCCAGGAAGGACTGCACGCCACAACTTGCAGCAGTACTCACTGACAGTGTCCTGAAAATGATTGTGAGAGATATGAGACCACTGTCCATCGTTGAAGGTGAAGGATTCAAGAACATGGTGGCAACATTCCAACCTGGCTACATTCTACCCAAACGCACATGTTACACCAAAATGATGGAGAGGAAATATGATGTGGAACTTCAGCGAACCAAAGATGCGCTGTCCTGCAGCTCCATGATATGTCTGACAACAGATGTGTGGACAAGTATGGCCACAGAGGCATACTTGGGCTTAACCTGCCACTTCATAAATGATGAATGGGAGCTCATGAACTTTAATTTGACCACCATGCCACTTGAAGAGAGGCACACAGCCGTAAATATTGCATCATGGATTGAAACTGCAGTTGCCAAATTTGAAATTCCTCTGCATAAAATACTTGCCATAGTTCATGACAATGCATCAAACGTTGTATGTGCCCTCAAAATCCTAGAAGAAAAACATGGGATCTCTTCCGTCCGCTGCTCTGGTCACACTCTGCAGCTAATTGTGAACCATGCTATGAAGAAGAATACCCATATTCAAAAGGCCATTGGTGCTGCAAGGTCCCTGGTGGAGCACTTTGACAAGAGTGAGGTTGCCAGCAATAACCTGAAGGTAAAGCAAAAACAAATGGGACAGCCAGAAAACAGCCTCATTCAAGATGTAAGTGTGAGGTGGAACAGCACATATTACATGATCAGACGTCTGCTGGAGCAAAGATGGCCTATAACGGCATGTCTGTCTGACCCAGGGATCACAAATAGATCAAAGCATTACCTTGACCTCAAGCCAGAACAATGGAGCCTCCTGGAAGAGCTGGAGAGAGCTCTAAAACCCTTTGAATGTGCTACAGTGTACCTGAGTGGGGAGTCATATGTGACACTCTCTAGCCTACCCCCACTCATTAAAGGGCTTCTGAAAAGTGCACAGACCACTTCTTCATTTGAGAATCCCCACATACTGGCATTTCAGAAAGCTGCAGAAAATGAAATAACTGAAAGGTGGCAAAACGAGCTTGAATTCACTGAAGACACCCATAATACCAGCCTAATTGCTTCTGCTCTCGATCCCAGATTCCGCAGGCTGAAGTTCTTATCTGCAGATGACATCTTGAGAATGCAGGGGAAGATTCTACATCTTGCACTTGAAGAAAAGCAGAAGTCTGATGCTGTAGTACAGCAGCACGTCACATCCAGCAGTTCTGCTGACACAAGTGAAAAGGCCCCTGTGTCAATGTTAGAGGCATTGCTGGGGTCAGATGATTCGGATGAATCATCCCACCAAATGGACAGAGAGGATGAGGAAACTGATGACATGCATTCCGTGCGTGAAGAATTTTCCAGATATATTGGGGAACAGCCTTCACCCAAAAACACAAATCCTTTGCAGTGGTGGAAGTCCAACCAGTCCAGGTTTCCTTACCTGGCATCTCTTGCGAAGTCTTTTTTATGTGTACCGGCCACATCTACTCCCTCTGAGCGCCTGTTTTCTTCAGCTGGAAACATAGTTTCAAAGAAAAGAGCCAGCTTAAGTCCAGACCACGTGGACATGTTGACATTTTTGCACTACAACACAACATTTTGAATCAATTGGCCACAGTTGGGCACTCTCTTGCACTATACATGCTTGCACTTAGTTATCAGTTCTTGAACTTTGAATTTCAGTTGGAGGTGCATTGCTAAACTTTGTACAGTGTAATGAATTTACTTACTTTCTTTTTTTTCCATCTTGGCTATAATGGACTGTAAGTTACTCATGACATGGAGCAGCTTTAAAATGGGTTCTTGAAAACATTGACCTTGAAAAACTAGTGAATGTATGTTTTGAAACATTCTGAATAGTTTTTTTATATTTGCACTGTTAAGCAAATACTTTGCACTGGAAATTGTACTTTGTTTTTTTATATGTACATAGCAACTTTGTGCAATATTTTAAATAAAATGGACTCAATGAAATAACAAACACGTAAAAATTTTTTTTTAAATAGTCGTTTAGATTAGTCGACTAATCGAAAAATTGGTCGAAAGATTAATCGTTATAAAATTAGTCGTTAGTGGCAGCACTAGAGTCATGTTTACTGTGGCGAGCAGGACGAGTGAGGGCTGCGGGAGAACGCGCGAGTCATGTTTACTGTGGCGAGCAGGACGAGTGAGGGCCGCGGGAGAACGGCACGAGTCATGTTTACTGTGGCGAGCAGGACGAGTGAGGGCCGCGGGAGAACGGCACGAGTCATGTTTACTGTGGCGAGCAGGACGAGTGAGGGCCGCGGGAGAACGGCGCGAGTCATGTTTACTGTGGCGAGCAGGACGAGTGAGGGCCGCGGGAGAACCGCACGAGTCATGTTTACTGTGGCGAGCAGGACGAGTGAGGGCCGCGGGAGAACCGCACGAGTCATGTTTACTGTGGCGAGCAGGACGAGTGAGGGCCGCGGGAGAACGGCACGAGTCATGTTTACTGTGGCGATCAGGACGAGTGAGGGCCGCGGGAGAACGGCACGAGTCATGTTTACTGTGGCGAGCAGGACGAGTGAGGGCCGCGGGAGAACGCGCGAGTCATGTTTACTGTGGCGAGCAGGACGAGTGAGGGCCGCGGGAGAACGGCGCGAGTCATGTTTACTGTGGCGAGCAGGACGAGTGAGGGCCGCGGGAGAACGGCGCGAGTCATGTTTACTGTGGCGATCAGGACGAGTGAGGGCCGCGGGAGAACGGCACGAGTCATGTTTACTGTGGCGAGCAGGACGAGTGAGGGCCGCGGGAGAACGGCACGAGTCATGTTTACTGTGGCGATCAGGACGAGTGAGGGCCGCGGGAGAACGGCGCGAGTCATGTTTACTGTGGCGAGCAGGACGAGTGAGGGCCGCGGGAGAATGCGCGAGTCATGTCTACTGTGGCGAGCAGGACGAGTGAGGGCCGCGGGAGAACGGCGCGAGTCATGTTTACTGTGGCGAGCAGGACGAGTGAGAGCCGCGGGAGAACGATGCGAGTCATGTTTACTGTGGCGAGCAGGACGAGTGAGGGCCGCGGGAGAACGGCGCGAGTCATGTTTACTGTGGCGAGCAGGACGAGTGAGGGCCGCGGGAGAACGACGCGAGTCATGTTTACTGTGGCGAGCAGGACGAGTGAGGGCCGCGGGAGAACGACACGAGTCATGTTTACTGTGGCGAGCAGGACGAGTGAGGGCAGCGGGAGAACGCGCGAGTCATGTTTACTGTGGCGAGCAGGACGAGTGAGAGCCGCGGGAGAACGGCGCGAGTCATGTTTACTGTGGCGAGCAGGACGAGTGAGGGCCGCGGGAGAACGCGCGAGTCATGTTTACTGTGGCGAGCAGGACGAGTGAGGGCCGCGGGAGAACGCGCGAGTCATGTTTACTGTGGCGAGCAGGACGAGTGAGGGCAGAGGGAGAACGGCTCGAGTCATGTTTACTGTGGCGAGCAAGACGAGTGAGGGCCGTGGGAGAACGACGCGAGTCATGTTTACTGTGGCGAGCAGGACGAGTGAGGGCAGAGGGAGAACGGCTCGAGTCATGTTTACTGTGGCGAGCAGGACGAGTGAGGGCCGCGGGAGAACGACGCGAGTCATGTTTACTGTGGCGAGCAGGACGAGTGAGGGCAGAGGGAGAACGGCTCGAGTCATGTTTACTGTGGCGAGCAGGACGAGTGAGGGCCGCGGGAGAACGGCACGAGTCATGTTTACTGTGGCGAGCAGGACGAGTGAGGGCCGCGGGAGAACGACGCGAGTCATGTTTACTGTGGCGAGCAGGACGAGTGAGGGCCGCGGGAGAACGGCGCGAGTCATGTTTACTGTGGCGAGCAGGACGAGTGAGGGCCGCGGGAGAACGGCACGAGTCATGTTTACTGTGGCGAGCAGGACGAGTGAGGGCAGAGGGAGAACGACACGAGTCATGTTTACTGTGGCGAGCAGGACGAGTGAGGGCAGAGGGAGAACGGCTCGAGTCATGTTTACTGTGGCGAGCAGGACGAGTGAGGGCCGCGGGAGAACGGCACGAGTCATGTTTACTGTGGCGAGCAGGACGAGTGAGGGCCGCGGGAGAACGTGCGAGTCATGTTTACTGTGGCGAGCAGGACGAGTGAGGGCAGAGGGAGAACGGCACGAGTCATGTTTACTGTGGCGAGCAGGACGAGTGAGGGCCGCGGGAGAACGGCACGAGTCATGTTTACTGTGGCGAGCAGGACGAGTGAGGGCCGCGGGAGAACGCGCGAGTCATGTTTACTGTGGCGAGCAGGACGAGTGAGGGCCGCGGGAGAACGGCACGAGTCATGTTTACTGTGGCGAGCAGGACGAGTGAGGGCAGAGGGAGAACGACACGAGTCATGTTTACTGTGGCGAGCAGGACGAGTGAGGGCAGAGGGAGAACGGCTCGAGTCATGTTTACTGTGGCGAGCAGGACGAGTGAGGGCCGCGGGAGAACGGCACGAGTCATGTTTACTGTGGCGAGCAGGACGAGTGAGGGCCGCGGGAGAACGCGCGAGTCATGTTTACTGTGGCGAGCAGGACGAGTGAGGGCCGCGGGAGAACGCGCGAGTCATGTTTACTGTGGCGAGCAGGACGAGTGAGGGCAGAGGGAGAACGGCTCGAGTCATGTTTACTGTGGCGAGCAAGACGAGTGAGGGCCGTGGGAGAACGACGCGAGTCATGTTTACTGTGGCGAGCAGGACGAGTGAGGGCAGAGGGAGAACGGCTCGAGTCATGTTTACTGTGGCGAGCAGGACGAGTGAGGGCCGCGGGAGAACGACGCGAGTCATGTTTACTGTGGCGAGCAGGACGAGTGAGGGCAGAGGGAGAACGGCTCGAGTCATGTTTACTGTGGCGAGCAGGACGAGTGAGGGCCGCGGGAGAACGGCACGAGTCATGTTTACTGTGGCGAGCAGGACGAGTGAGGGCCGCGGGAGAACGACGCGAGTCATGTTTACTGTGGCGAGCAGGACGAGTGAGGGCCGCGGGAGAACGGCGCGAGTCATGTTTACTGTGGCGAGCAGGACGAGTGAGGGCCGCGGGAGAACGGCACGAGTCATGTTTACTGTGGCGAGCAGGACGAGTGAGGGCAGAGGGAGAACGACACGAGTCATGTTTACTGTGGCGAGCAGGACGAGTGAGGGCAGAGGGAGAACGGCTCGAGTCATGTTTACTGTGGCGAGCAGGACGAGTGAGGGCCGCGGGAGAACGGCACGAGTCATGTTTACTGTGGCGAGCAGGACGAGTGAGGGCCGCGGGAGAACGTGCGAGTCATGTTTACTGTGGCGAGCAGGACGAGTGAGGGCAGAGGGAGAACGGCACGAGTCATGTTTACTGTGGCGAGCAGGACGAGTGAGGGCCGCGGGAGAACGGCACGAGTCATGTTTACTGTGGCGAGCAGGACGAGTGAGGGCCGCGGGAGAACGCGCGAGTCATGTTTACTGTGGCGAGCAGGACGAGTGAGGGCCGCGGAAGAACGACACGAGTCATGTTTACTGTGGCGAGCAGGACGAGTGAGGGCCGCGGGAGAACGACACGAGTCATGTTTACTGTGGCGAGCAGGACGAGTGAGGGCCGCGGGAGAACGGCGCGAGGCCGGTGGCGTGATTACTGATGAGCGAAACCTGTGAGACGAAATTTTAGCAATGTTAAAATGCACATCAACCGATCACTTGTTTAGCTTTCATGTAAACACTACATTCAGATTCACCAATCGGAATGAATTCAGTTAGATTGAAACAAAAGGTGTGCATGTAAACAATGAATGGCGACTGCAGAAAGCAAAAGCTGAATCCCGGACATCGAAGGCCGGACATGTCCGGGAAAAAGAGGATGGTAACCCCTACTACTCAGCTTTCGCCACAGAACAAGAACCTGCTAGCTTAGCTTCCAGAAAAAGATGTCTGACACTATGTGTACATTCTGTGAGTGAGATCCCACCCTCTATGGGCGGGTTGAGAACATGCGGGACAGCCCCTACTACTGGCTGTAGTCTTTAGCCTCTGGCCAAAAAATCCTCCGATGACGCAAAATGACGAATTTTGCTTCATCGGAGGATTTTTTCCAGACAAAAAATACATAAATCTCTCGTCTCAGGGGGATATGAGGGTGGAAAGCATGGTAATTCGAAAATACTACAGGTTTTCTACTAATACAAAGCTTAATGCTAAATCCTGAACTATCCCTTTAACCATTTTGTTCTCTTTAGGGAATACAGAGAAAAACTCTGGTGCGGTTTGAATGAAATATGAGCATAACATGGACCAGAGACATATAAACGAACCAAAAACAGGAAGATGTGACCCTAAAAAGGACAAACTGGTCAAGCATAACAGGTTTGACGATAGAAATGCCAATCTGAACACTAAGCAGACCCGGACCAAACGAACCAAGCGAACAGAACTACAGGCATGAACACACCCTGAGTATTTTACAGTTCCAGATATTTTATCATCACTACTACATCAATCCAACAGTTCTTTACTCACCACCAATTTCTGCCATGCCACTGAAAATCAAACAGGAACGTGTTCTCAGCTTCAGTGTAGTGTTCAGTTCGAGCAAGACTCTCCTCTGAACTCAGAAGTTCACCTCTGTATTCAAGAACAAAATCCCCTCTGAAGAAAGCTCCAGTGGTGAAAACTCCACGCCCTGAAGAGGAGAAATTCATTAGCAGCAGTTTCTTTAATGTCAACTATTATTTTGATTATTACTAAAAGTTCTCAACCATATGATGTACATTATATGATGTAAAAGGGAAATTACTGTAGGAAAATAGTCAATAGCCAGGCTAATCTCAAAGTATGCTTTGCTTTTTATACTTTACATTATACTTTTAAAGGGGTCATGACATGAGACCAAATTTGCCTTGATCTTTTGGTATATAAGAGATCTATGTACTATTAAAACTTCCTGCAAGTTTAATAGCTTAAGATGCCCCCCCCCCATTATAAACGAAGCATTTATTTAATCAAGCTCTAAATACAGCTCGTTGTGGATCCATGGTACGAGGTGACGTCACGGTACGAAGTGACGTACCAGTCGTTTGCATATGACCGCCTCCAGCACAAGACAACTATGCCTCATTTCGCATCATCGCATGCGTTGTCATGCAGCGAGTGGGTCTGTTTACAAGAAGATTGCGATGCCACGCAGACGTGCTGTTCCTGGCTGCGGACAAACAACATGTTTGAATACGCCACCGAACGATCCAGGCGTCAGGGAAAGCAGTTGGATGCAGTTTATTTGCCCCGCCAAACAGGGGTGATTCTAGGATTTTATAAATGGGGGGGCCACAGGGTGGACCAAGGACCAGTCAGGGGGGCCCATGGGAAATCAGCTAGAAAATTCAACTAGAAATAAATACTTGTTTAGAAAATATTAAACACGAATTAAAAAATCTTTGCAATGCCCAGTGCCCTAATATAGATGGTATTAAATGTGGCACTGAACAAGAGCCTGAAAATCATTTTGTATTTAACATGGATTGGACCACACAGTTTTGTTCTTATAAATAAAAAAAACATAGGCATAATTAAATCACCTAGGCATAAACGTTCTCTGCATGAAATCGGTCTCTAAAATGATTTCTTAAAGAAATCTTGGATGTCCTGTTGCGGTGTATAAATAAACAAAAACCCATTAAGTATCTAAATTACACAGAGTTGCATGTAGCTATGGTGTTAGTTAACATTCTCACATTTTAATGTTCACCACGGCACGACTTTTTTGGAAAAAGATTATTGTGCCTTTAGTCTTTAAAACAACAGATAGAGTAATCTATTAAAAATCTATAAAAATTATCTATTTTATATTTATGTGGTCGTGCGCTGCCGCGGAATCTCTATTCAGTCTGCCGAAATTACGTTAGCTGATCTAACGGTACTGGCTTGATCAGTCACACATGAAAGTAATCAGACTAACATACGGTGCAATATTTACAATGACGTGTCGAGGTATCTCTCTCTCTCTCTCCTACTGTTTTAAAAACGCGGACCTGTGATTTCGCTTTGCGAATCGCAAATCAAGCAGTGATTGACAGCGCTCTGATCCAATGGCGTTGGGCATTGTCAGGTTGACAGTAAATCTAGCCCAATGATGTTGGGGGGGCACCAGGGGGGGTCAATCATATTCCAGGGGGGCCAGTGCCACCCCGTGCCCCCCTTCTAGACACGCCCCTGCCGCCAAAGCCTTATTTGATCGGTGAGTGATGTAGATGAGTGTGACAGGGCGCATGTTACTGAAAGAACGAGCAGAGCCCCGGCCGCGCGCGCGCCTTCAAACTGTCTTGCTCTCTCTCTCCCTCCCTCGCGCATATGCAGGGATGCAAACACATGTATGGTCCAAAAAGAGAGAGGTAATCGAAGCCCCGCAAATTTCGCCCCGCAAATTTTCTTATAGAAAATATCCAGAAACTTACATTGCCACCAACCCCTGCCATCCCCGGCCCACCCCTATAGGCACATATAGTAAAATTAAATTCGAATAAAGTTGACAAAAAAGGTTTTATAAAAAGATAAACCTCATTCTTTTTATAAAAATAATTTAAAGGCTGAAATATACGAGTAAAAAAAGACAAATTACTTGACATGTACATTAACACTAGAACTCCCAAGGCAGTCATTTTGACTGTTTTAAAATTTTGCAATGTAATAACTTTGTTGAAATAAAACCCATGTAACTATAGGACCCTGACTTTTCCTAAATGTGTCTATATTTTATTCTATCATTGTTATTTTATTAAAATTACAAGACACAAAAGACTGAGTTTTGAGTATTTCTACCTTGAATGGTCATAACAGTCATACTGACCGTATGCATTACAGACCGTGTGTCGGTTGCTCCTTTTTCCTGCTCTTGAAGATGCATCACCGTTGACTAGCAACAATTTCTCTTGTTGTTTGTTTAGTCTATTGCAAAGCTGAAATCTAGCTTTAGCTTCGAGCTAAAACCAAATTGAAATATTGAAAAGAGAATATCAGAACAATGTCAGCAAGAAGAATGACTGCCACAGAGGCTTTAGCCATGCTTCAGAGCCTTGATGAGGCTGAGTGGTTGTTGGTTAACTAATACAATTTTACATACATCATAATTAAAATGTAGTGTTCTGATGTTTATTATTACCTATCCTAACATAACAGATCCATTTATTCTTAGATTTGATATAGCTTTTTGAAATGATATGCAAATAATGTATGAGCAGTCAGAATGACTGCTATGGCCATTATAGTAGTTATAGAATTCTGGGAGTCCTAGTGTTAATGCATATTAGCTTATATTTTATTATTAATAGTAAAATAACAGTCTGATTTTCCCGTGGCGTCTGTTGTTGCTATGCAACCATGCACTGCACTCTCCACAATGACAAAGAAGTTTTAGTAGGATTTTGACTGTACCACTTCTGCATGAGATGAGAACACTTTTTGAGAACACTTTTTAAGATGTTCTTGGGTCAAGAAAACGCTCGCTCTGTCTGGATGTGCTTAAATCCACAATAAGGACACTTTCCAGTCACACATGCTCACTTCAATAAGCCACAGAACGCAGGTTAATGTGTTTACATGCTGGGCAAATCTGGAATAAGGGGCAAAAATCTAGCGGTGTCGATTGGTTTATGCTTATGCCGTTTATGATGACCTTAGTCTGCGTTTACATGACCACACGCACTATGGGCTTATTGTGCATAATTGGGCTAAGAATGCGCAAATAAACACTGACTTTGGGTTGATGGAACCAGAAATGCAAAAATGCAACTGTTTTTGTTTTCGGGCTAATGCCTGCAGAACTCTATTCAGAAATCTTGACTGCACAATAAAAATAAATTATATATTAAATTATCAGTTTTGTAGAGTAACGTTATTACTGCTTATTCATAAATACTTGCCTTTATATTTGCTGATGAACTGCTCTTGAAGCTCAGGCTTGTTGGTTTCACAGGTAATGTGATGCTCAGCGTCCTGCAGAGGTTTCTTACGTCTTTTATTTCCCAGCATGGCGACTTACTTTCTTGAAATGACTGGGAAAAAAAAAAATATATATATATATATATATATATATATATATATATATATATATATATATATATATAATGTGAATGAAATAAACAAGCATATTTAAAAAATCTTGTTGATCTTACTGGAATTGTTCACCCAAAAACATACGTAATTAACATACAATTATGTTAAGTGTTCCAATTGAACCTCATGTTGTTCCAAACACGTGTGTTTTTTCTGTTCAACACTTAAGTATATATTTATATTATATCACAGAGCTCTATTCAATGACAGCACGTGTGACCAGTCTACAACAGGAATTTAGATTAAAAAAAGGCAATGTCAATGATGCCAAAAAACATTGGTTCTTGTGTGTCTTGTGACCACAATTGACATGAATCTACTATATTGATTAGCTACAGCATACAGGATATTTTCAGTCAATAACCAGCTAGATTTATATGGACTATTTCTAATGTGCTTTTTGTCTGCTTTGGACATTGAAACACACAATAAAAATACTATAAAGTGTCTATGTACCATCATTGGGCAAAAAAAGATAAGAAAGATAAATAATAAATCTAGAAAAAAACATTCCACTGAAAAAAAGATTTTTGGGCAAATATTGTATTACATAAAATTAAAAATATATCAAATAATAATGATATAAAAATATATAATTAATATTTTAAATCACAGTTGCAATTTGACAACACTTGAGAAAAACAATGATATAGTAGGGTATCACTGACTCGTTTTTTTTTTTAATTTGTAGAATCTAAAGTACTATTATATAAGAAATAACAAAATTATATTTACTGGTCAATGCCTACAAGTAGGCAATATACTTTTTTCCTTATTGCAACAAATTATCAAATGAGAAACAAATAAAATACAATCGAGAAGTAAATAAAACCCTAAGCAAAAAATAATTAAACCACTAAAATAAACATACATCTTACTAACTTTCATATTTCACAATGTATTTAGTTATCATGCATTTTCAGGACAAGACTTCATCTCACCTTTCCTGCGTGGTGGAGGGTGGAGGGCTGTCGTCTGACTGTTTCGCGTCCCATTGTCACGTGTCTGCATTTCCCGGGAAAATACATCCACTGTCGCAGACGTGCGTAAATGACGTAGTTACGTATTTGGATTTCACGTTGCAATTGTGACTATTTATTTGACCGAATAGAAAACTCTCTGATGACAAGAATCTTTTTTTTTTTAATCGCAGTAGTGTTTCTTCTTCTTCAAAAAAAAAAAAAAAACTGTCGTGGATCAAGTCTTTCTAGTGGACAGAGCACATGATCACTTGTAAACGAACTCACCCGACTCGAACTAGGAACCAGTGCGCATGTCCGAACAAGCACAGGTTTAAAAGAGCAAAAAATGCAAAATGAGCAACCTAGATATCTTGAACAGACATCTTATTTTCTACTAATAGCATTTATTAATCAAAATAGTAAACTGATGTATGCAAATACACAGCGGGCTGATATTCAAGCTGGTATAATATGTCTCTACTTTTGGAGTCTGTGTTGTTGTCAATTTATTCGAGTTAAGATGGGGGATGGGTGTGGATTATTTCGAGGCTCTAAATTAAACTTTAACAAGTACTTTAACAGCATTATCTTCTTTGTATTTCTTTCATAAATTAATGGTATTTTACATTACAGGGTGGAGAAGCTAATAGACCTTGTAAAAGTGCTTTAAAAACGCATAGCCACGACAGTTTGTGATCTTTTGAGCAGCACTTCTGCTTAGCTATCTACCTGTAACTGTCAGTCTGTTAGTTCAGCCAGAGACAAGTTCAACTCTCTGTCACTCCAGTCAGTCTCAGTGCTGTGGGGGAAGGGCGCGCGCGCGATCAGTCTCTCTCAGTGCTGTGGGGGAAGGGCGCGCGCGCGATCAGTCTCAGTGCTGTGGGGGAAGGGCGGCTGATCACAGTGTGAGCAGATCTCAGTCAGACTGACAGTCACAGGCAGAGCTAGGGTTAGGGTTAGGGTTAGTGCAGATCCAATGGCTTTTAAAATCAAATTAAGTACAAAATAATTATGTAAACAAACATTTAAACGTGTCAGCTTGATTCATGATTCTTTTAAACACTTTTTTTCTTTTGTATGACTGTAACTGCTCTGTCCCCCCCCCCCCCCCCTCTCTCTCTCTCTCTCTCTCTCTCTATCTATCTATCTATCTATATATCGATTTATATATATATATATATATATATATATATATATATATATATATATATATATAGGCTATATATATATATATATATATATTGAGAGATAGATAGAGAGAGAGTGAATGTATGCTGTAACTGCTCTCCTCTATAAACAGTTCTTATCAGTCGCTTTGGTACATTTCTTGAATCATCCTTAAGATTTGCAAACAAAGAAAGTGCATTTCGTACAAACAGCAGAACACAATAGGATTACATGACAGCATTTTGACATTCTTGTTTGTGACACAAGGCACTGATATGTTCATTGATATATATTGTACTAAGGATTTTTAACAAGTTACAGGCTTTTGATGGTTGTCAATATAACTGTATCAGTATTTTGAGAAGTAAACACTGGCTACGATTTTGATGACAATGAAAAGACTGCACATTATCTGTATGACACATAAACACATGTACCCATTATGAGACTGGACTCACAGATACACTGTTGGTCTGTTAAAAAATGACAATGCCATTGCGATGAACAGACTATTCAAACACATACTGTATATGTGTGTGTGTTACATTATGTCTCTATCAAGTATATTTATATAGCGCTTTTCACAATATAGATTGCATCAAAGCAGCTTCACAGTATCAATCAAAACATAATAACAATGTTCGTTTCTTAGTGGAAAAACATCCACGTTTGGTAGAGCTGATCAATGGTATTAATGATTGGTTAATTAATTTGAATATCCCCAACTGAGCAAGCCAAAGGCAACAGTGGCAAGGAACCGAAAAACTCCATCAAGTGACCCGATGGTGTCCTAAAACTCCATCAGGGACCCAATGGAGAAGAAAAAAACCTTGGGAGAACCCAGGCTCAGTGGGGGCCAGTTCTCCTCTGGCGTTTATGAACTAGAGGCCGGATTTACAGTAACTGCAAGGTAAAAATGTATATGAATGTCTCTAAACAGACTTTAAACGTGAACCTGTGATTAACGCTGATGGCGTTCACATGCGCATTAAGAATTGATTCTATAGTTATGTGCGTTTGAATATATGTGCGTAGGTTTGTATTTCCCTAGAAAACAATGCCTGAACAAATTACTTGTCTATAAATTTGATACATAATTTTGTTTTATTTTATCACTTCGGGGTAGGTACGCGAAACTAGATTCACAACGCTTTATCTGTAGAGTTTGTTTATTGTTTATTATTTAGATCCCCATTAGCTACTCCATTAAGCAGCAGCTATTCTTCCTGGGGTCTTAACAATTTTTCAACAAAATATTAACATCAAGGCTGTACAACAATGAAGACAAATACAGAAGTGCACACAACATCATTTAAGATATCTAATTAGTGGGAAAGGGATCTCTATCACGTATTTTTACTGTCTCATGTAAAATGCAAGTAGACTCCACTGTAATACAGTAAGTCTACAGCTTATGGTGAACAGTACAGTATAGTGAACACTGTCTGATTACACGCATGTTCTGTCTATAAAGACTTGAATGTTTGAGGACACACACGGTTGTTCTCCCAACATTCAGCTCAGCTTTCAACCCGCCTCGGCCATGAGGTCATGAACATGTTCTACAATATTGGCCCCTATTTCTTCAGAAACCTACAATCTCTCTGTTTTACCTCTGTATCCTTCCACCACACATCCTTACTCCTCCTCTTCTTCTTCTCGGCTGTTACCCTGTTGTTCTTCCATTCTCAGGTGTATGTGTTGTGCTCTGTCTATGGCTTCCAGAGGAAGCTTCATGAGATGCACTCTGAGCGATTATAGAGAACTGGTGATCATTGATTGATCTAATGCTTTACATTCCCCTTCATTAGTGAAATTCAAAATTCACATCTGCAATTCAGGACAAAAAAAGTATAATAGAATTGTATAGAAAATATGTTTGACAGTTTATGACAACTAGTAATTTAATGCCTATATGTTTTGAGGGGTAAGACTATTCAACAGAGAACCAGTATAATACATTTTGATCAACATTACATAAGCAATTGATAATGTAAGAAACAGCAGACACTTACATTTATTGCATGAATGTACCAAAGCATTTGCAATTTGTTCAAAAGAATGATAAACTGCTTTCATGATGTGCACAAGTGACTGATGTGGAGGTTGAACAAGAATTTTAGTTGTGATTTGAGAAATGCACCAAAGCGCCTTAAAAAAACGTATGTAATTAGTGTAAACATTTAATTAATATAATAATATAATATGAGAATGTTTCATGCAGCTGCTCTCCTCTATATAATATAATATAAAATAATATAATATATACTACAAAGAGAATGTTTGCTGTAACTGCTCTCCTCTTTATATAATATAAAATAATACAATGCAATATAATATAATAAGAATAATGTTTGCTGTAACTGCTCTCCTCAATATAATATAATATAATATAATATAATATAATATAATATAATATAATATAATATAATATAATATATAAAGAAAAAAGTTAGCTTGTTTGCTGTAGTGAATGTGTTGCTGTGGTAACTGGTAACGGAGTCCTGCTCGTGCGGGGGGTGGGGGAGGGGCGGTGGCCGCTCAGGGAAATCACTGATATTATGAGAGGAAACGGCAGAACGCAAAGTAGGAGAAAACACTTCAAACAAATAAAATCACTCATAAAAGCAAGCGATTTAGCATGTTTTCACATCTTTTGGTGGCTTGTGTGTTTTTATTAAACAAACTTGGATGAATAAATCATCACATCCATATTGACAGATTTAAACAGCTGTTCCTCCGCTTTTGGAAGAAAATATGTACTTTGTAAATTCACATGACGTAATGTCTCTGTCTCTTCCCCGCTTCAAACTCGTTCCTACATGATTAATAAACTCCTATGTAAGTTACTGTACAGCTGTATAGTCTCGGTGACGCGCAGCAGCGCGATCTTCACACACACATAACGTTACACAGAGCAGACTCCGATGCGAGAGCAAAACTGCGAGGATTAAAGTTTAATAACATGCCCATATACATCGTGAGAGCTCCTGCTGCTCAGGGTAAATTAGTCTATTTTTATTTAAATAATAATTATTGCGAATTTATCTATTATTGAATGTGGATTATCTGTCAATTCATTCATAATAATGATATCGCCTCCGCTCCGCCATTTTTGTTGATGACGTGATGGCCTCAGATTGGTCAGATCATTAAGTCCCGCTCTCATAGTGGCTTCCTGCGCTCTGATTGGTCAGAATCCCCGAAGTGTGTATCTTTTCCGGAAGTGCAGTACTCCTAGAGGGCGCTGTGTTATACACACTTTAGTGGGGGGGCATACACACTTCACATACACAAATCACTTAAAACTGATTTTTTGGGACAAGTGAGATTTTAAGTCTGGACACCATTTTAGAGTATTCTGAATGCCATTATATAGTCAAACAAATGAGGACATACAAAATGTCCTCAATTTTTGAGGTGGTCCTCAGTTTACTGGTGTGTATCCTGGTGAATGTACCCAAAAGGGACATAAACAAACACACACACACACACACACACACACACGTAGACACACACACACACACACACACACACACACACACACACATCAGAGGTTCAGAAATTGCTGTTGGGCCACTATTTGCTCAGCGATCACGTCTCTTTATTGTCTTTGGCCTATCAGCCTAATGAGATTGATTAAGTCGCTGTGATTTTGTTCCAGCCCTCTAGAGGCTCTGGCAGTTAGATAAATAAACATGAAATGGGTAAATGTGCAATAAACAGTTCCTTTCTGTGGTTCATTTTGAAGAGGAAGCAGAAAATCGTTCTGAGCGGACTGAAACTGGCTCTCTGTTGCAGTTCAAAATCCTCACTTAAAAAAGCAATTCCATTTGATCTAGCATATGGTTTCTTTTTTTTTTGTCACAGATTCTCCGACCAGCAAAATTCCCAGAAACTTTGTCTCAAAAGAGTCGTCCGGAGAAACATTTTCATTAAACAAAGTTGCTGACTGTTAAGGAATTGCCAGCTCCCAGCATGCTTTGCTGCATGCATACATTGTGCAGTTACTGATTTAAGATAATTAGTTTGAAAGAGTTTGCTGACTTTATGCTGTTTTCGCTGTCATTGTGTTAATTTTTCTTTATTTAAAGGAATAGTTCGCCCAAAAATTTAAATTCTGTCATTAATTTCTCACCCTGATGTTGTTTCAAACCCGTAAGGCTTTCGTTCATCTTCAGAACACAAATGAAGATATTTCGAATAAAATCTGACAGCTTTCTGTCCCTCCATCGACAGCTACGCAACTTTGACACTTCAAAGAGTTAATAAAGATATCGTAAAACGAATCCATATAAATTGAGCGGTTTAGTGTGAATTTTCCTGAAGAGACTCGATCGCTTTATATGATGAACAGATTGAATTTAGGCCTTTATTCACATATAAACATTCATCAACTCACACCGGTTAAATGAACCGATTCATATATATCGCGGTTGTTTGTGTACGAATTGTACTTGTTTTATACTCACTTGTAACTTTAATATATCAATATGAAAAGCTCAATGGATGGTATCCCACCTGTTCATCGTGTTTTCATCCTGAGATTTAGGAAAGTATGTTACAATTTTAAAGTATGATACCAAAAACTAAATGCATGACTTGTATTCACTTGTGAAAAATGACTTAAGTCAAGTCGAGTCAAATTTATTTGTATAGAGCTTTATACAATACAGATCGTATCAAAGCAGCTTCACAGAAATAAACAGGAAAATAACTGTTGCAAAATTCAACAATAATTGAATGACTTGTTTAGAAGACAACTGTCATTTCCAGCTCCGTTTAGTTCAGTAACAGTCAATGTTTCAAAGCTCATCAGTAATGAATCAAATTCAACTCAGCTATAAAGCAGCTCTACAGAAGACACAGTATTGTTATTATCCTGCTCAAGTCAGTTGAATGTTGATTCAATTCACTTCAAAGATGTATTGATGTAGCAATGTCTTTTAGTTACAAAATGAATTTGATTCGCCTACAAAGCAGAACACAATAGAGTCATTATTGATTCAATTCAGTTCAAATGCTGTCTGTGTTCCAAAGGTCATCAATTATGAAACAAAGAAGTCAATAAATCAATTATGAAAGAAAGATAGCGGTTTCTGACGGTCAGTTATGACATTTGCTGCTGACAGCTCCGCCTGTGCTCTGCAGAGATGTTTCATATGTTCATGTAATCCATATATTTGTTGTTTTGGATGCCAGACACTTTAGAGGATGTTTAAGATATGCAGATTGCATATAGTTAGTGATTATACACAGTGTAATGCTGCACAGCGCATATTATCATTTAATGCTCATTTATAGTTTGTCTGTCTAGCAGTCGAGTGTATTTGAAATGACTCAATCCCAGTAATTGATAATGTGTGAATATTATCTCCATTTATTTGTTCTGAAGACCACAACTACACAACTTTCCATAACTTTGCTTAATCATTAAAAATCGTTTTGTCTCAAGATGCACACCAGTAATGTTTTTTTTTTTTCCTAAGGCACGTTTATAAAAGCTACTTACTGTCCTAATTAAACTAAGCCTTAATCCTGGCTTAATCTAAGCCCTGTCTGTGAAACCAGGCCTATGGAAGTCCCATCAACTAATTAACTCATTTTAATACATTTCCAAGCACCAAAGCTTAAATTATTTATTATGTTCATACATTTATTATGATAAAAATGTTCTTAAATTATATAATTTTTGTATTCAGTCCCCGTGGTGCAAGGGCTGTTTACAGAGATAATAATAAATAAATAAAAATTATTCCCCCTAACTGTGAATGATTAAAATGGGTGTTTTCCAGAATAAAATAAAAAGTGCAGGATCATTATTATTCAGACTAACAAAATCTAAATGATATCTGTGAAAATGAAGACTAAAAGAATAGTGTCGCTGGTTACGGTTCGTATCATTACATTAGAAGTTACATCCCACCCAAACACTACATATAAATCATTGTCCCTATAAGAGAAACATATATTCTACAAAAAGACTTTAAACAAGCGGTATATGGAGTATATAGACAGGATAAAGTTGGGTAAAGATGAACCAGACATCAATGGTTCTATGTTATAATGATGTGTATGGGAGTGTGGCACAATACATGGTATTATTACACAATAGACGAATGTGTAGGCATGCCTGATCTTTGTCAATGACCGGTAACCCAGCAACAGTCACCCAGCTGCTTTTTAGCAAAATTCAAAGCCATGCTGCAAATCTAACAATGCTCACAAACCTTAAAACAGCATATCTACAGTGGTGTTTGTTGGAGGGAGCATCATGCCGCGTGACGGCTTTTCATCAGGGCCTCAACGTTGTGTTAAATCAGAAGGAAGAAAATCTGGTGCCAATAGTTCACCCAAAATGAAAATTCTGTCATCATTTACAAACCTAAAAAAGTGAATGTTTTTGGCCATCTATTGAAGCTTCAAAAAGACATCGTAAAAGTAGAGTATTTCCTGGAGAATAAGTCACACCATGGACAAAGTTGCAGTTTAAGAGAAAACAAATGGCATTTGCAAGTGTTAAGGAGGTGCATGATGGAGATAATCAATTGAGATACTTTTAATCAATACAAGGTAACAAACTTGCTAACACCACTTAACTCAAAGACGAGAACTGACAAGGGACTGAACTGAACAGAACAGAGTTTATACACACAGAGTTATTAACAAGGGAACTAAATGAACAAATTCTGTGTTTTAAAAAAATTCTGAGATGAAAACCCTATCATACACTGGGCGCAATGCAGCACCAGGTGCGACGCAAGTGTTTTTTACTAGTTTCAGCCCAACGCAGTTATCATTTTTACGTCCTGCGCCATGCTGTTAAAATAGCAAATGCATTTGCGCCCTTTTGTGTGCCCATGGGCTGCTGGTCTGAAAACGAGGTTTGTTGAGGCATATTGTTGGCGCGTTGCTATTTTGAGGCAACTCAAAGCTGTCGATGGCGCAATATTTTTTTGTTATTTAAAGAGTGTGTTAGTAATGTGCGCCTATAGGCGGGTCCACGACTCGCGTACACTTTGTCCCGTAGATGGTCCGCTTGCTCGCTTTAACCTTGTGCGCGAGCAGATCCGTTTGCTCTCTGGAGACGCATTCAGTCTTTCAGCTTGCAAATTTCTCCATGTAAATAGCGAATCCGCCATGACGCGAGCACAACTGGCTTTTAAAGGGAATGGGAGATGAGACTCTGATTGGTTTATTTCATGTTACGCCCAAAACACACCCTTTACTCATTAAGAGAATGGGGACAACCCTTTTAGACCATGCGCCGGGTGCGCCGACCATTTTCCCCGTCGTTAAACTAGCAAAAGTGGATTCGGACACGACTTGTCTATGCCCACTGTTTTCGTTTTGTGTTTTTTTGCTGTCCAGACTTTTAAAAACCCATCTGGATAAAACCTGAATATGCAAAAAAAACATAAACATCAACAAAAACACAATGAAACAAGACATAGCCCTGGCATGCATCGGAGTATAAATTGCATTTAATTATTATGTTCAAAAACAATGTAATACATCAGTAAATAAAGCTTTTACAAACATTACAAACACTGTATTTTAGCTCCCCTCACTCCACAGCAAATCGTTTACTTTTACTGATATTCAGAACAGGAATGAACAATATAAGTATAAAACAAGCATAAATTAGTGGCATATGGCATTCATTAAACAACATTTATTATAAACGCCAAGCCTAAACAAATTCATTTAAAGTAAAATTGAAACTACCGGCATATGGGAAATGTGCTGTATAAATGAACTTGGGCTCACGTACCTCTCTCATTGCATTATATAAGTGGCTTATTGGAATAAGTTGCAGTATGTGTCAGATGATACAAAACAGAATTTATATTCCAGAAAATACGATAATCATATGAATTGAGCAGTTTAATCCGAATCTTCTGAAGAGATGAGGTCATTTGTTACTGTACACTCACCTAAAGGATTATTAGGAACACCTGTTCAATTTATCATTAATGCAATTATCTAATCAACCAATCACATGGCAGTTGCTTCAATGCATTTAGGGGTGTGGTCCTGGTCAAGACAATCTCCTGAACTCCAAACTGAATGTCAGAATGGGAAAGAAAGGTGATTTAAGCAATTTTGAGCGTGGCATGGTTGTTGGTGCCAGACGGGCCAGTCTGAGTATTTCACAATCTGCTCAGTTACTGGGATTTTCACGCACAGCCATTTCTAGGGTTTACAAAGAATGGTGTAAAAAGGGAAAAACATCCAGTATGCGGCAGTCCTGTGGGCGAAAATGCCTTGTTGATGCTAGAGGTCAGAGGAGAATGGGCCGACTGATTCAAGCTGATAGAAGAGCAACTTTGACTGAAATAACCACTTGTTACAACCGAGGTATGCAGCAAAGCATTTGTGAAGCCACAACACGCACAACCTTGAGGCGGATGGGCTACAACAGCAGAAGACCCCACCGGGTACCACTCATCTCCACTACAAATAGGAAAAAGAGGCTACAATTTGCAAGAGCTCACCAAAATTGGACAGTTGAAGACTGGAAAAATGTTGCCTGGTCTGATGAGTCTCGATTTCTGTTGAGACATCCAGATGGTAGAGTCAGAATTTGGCGTAAACAGAATGAGAACATGGATCCATCGTGCCTTGTTACCAATGTGCAGGCTGGTGGTGGTGGTGTAATGGTGTGGGGGATGTTTTCTTGGCACACTTTAGGCCCCTTAGTGCCAATTGGGCATCGTTTAAATGCCACGGCCTACCTGAGCATTGTTTCTGACCATCCCTTTATGGCCACCATGTACTCATCCTATGATGGCTACTTCCAGCAGGATAATGCACCATGTCATAAAGCTCGAATCATTTCAAATTGGTTTCTTGAACATGACAATGAGTTCACTGTACTACAATGGCCCCCACAGTCACCAGATCTCAACCCAATAGAGCATCTTTGGGATGTGGTGGAACGGGAGCTTCGTGCCCTGGATGTGCATCCCACAAATCTCCATCAACTGCAAGATGCTATCCTATCAATATGGGCCAACATTTCTAAAGAATGCTTTCAGCACCTTGTTGAATCAATGCCACGTAGAATTAAGGCAGTTCTGAAGGCGAAAGGGGGTCAAACACAGTATTAGTATGGTGTTCCTAATAATCCTTTAGGTGAGTGTATATGATGATCAGATTTGATTTAGCCATTGTTTACATATAGGCCAAAACATTTATCAATGCACATGCATATACAGCACATCAAATATGGTAAATGAAAGCTCCTTCATGCCTTCTGCACGTTGGTTGAGCTGCCGTTTACCATGTTTTTGTACGAACACGTATCCTTAATTAATAGCGTGGGAACAATTTCAGTGATTTGATTACATAAAACATGTAAATTGAGCCAATGCCACATGCTGGGACTGTACAAGGTCCTATAGAGACAAACCACAACCATGACATAAAGCACACTGAATGTTAAATGCTCCCAAGTGGTGCTTTTGCTTTAAGACTTATTGCCAAAAGCAAAGATTAATGTTATACTCACCGGACCCTAGTGGATATTTAGCATACACAATGTTCTTCTATTCCTGCCAGGGCAGTTTTAAAAAATATTTAGGATATAGTGCTTCAATCGGACAGTGGTACTTGTTCTGTTCTCAGACTTTAAAGTAGAAGATATCCATCGATTTAGATAAGCTTTCTGCAGAGTTGCAAAGGAAAGCTCAAACCTCCTGCTGTACAACTGACAGCGTATGAAGGCTCATTTCAAACCATGCGATATTAGAGTTGCTGTGTTGATGCCTGTGTCAGTCGATTAAAATTAAACATGGTAAATACAACAGTGTAATTACAGTCTGCTAAAATATGCATCAAACTGAATGTCCCCTTTACTAAAACATATTTTTGCTATGCTAAGAATAAGTCAGAAGAAACTGAACTTGAAAGATATTTCAGCACTCCTTCGCTTCAGCTGTCGACAGAAGAAACTTCTCGGATGAGTGGATGAGAACTGGATGTTTTAGCAGACACACAGTACTCTAGCAAACTTAATGATTCAAATGTTCTCAGACACAGAATATGTAACTGCTCCATCATCTTGGCATAACATGATTTATACACAAAGTGACTCACAAAAGAAGAACAGAAGCAATTTGTTAATGTTCTAAGTGCTAACAATATTCGTGATTAATGCCAGGTTTATTAGACAACTACATTAGGAAGCAAGAGGATATATGCAGAGAATAAATAGAAGTGTTGTGTGTGTGTGTGGTCCTGGTAAACTCTATTTTATGGGTTTACAATATCCAAAATACTTGTCCTTGTGGGGACATTTTTTGGTCCCCTTGATGAAAACAGATTATTCAAACTAAAGCCCTATTCGGACAGGATTAGTTTAACATGGAGAGGAGGGGTAAAGTAATTATTGCCAGAGCTTCTCATTGATTTTAGTCCCGTCTGAATGTGCCATCTCAGTTATCATTACGGACAACGCCGTTGAAGATTACGGTGACTTTTACCTTCTGGAAAAAGGTCCAGAAAAATGTCCTCAGGTTATGCTAATCCAGTCTAAATAGACAAGCTGTAAATATGTACGTAAATATTCCATCATTTCCTGATTAAAAGTAGTTTTCCGTGGTTTTTCAAGTATGGAGCCGCTTGAAAAAGCATTCAGTTGTGTTCTAGAGGTTCTAGACAAATCTGTGGCAAAACTCAAGTGTTTTCCACATACATAACCATTCAGATCAAAAGGAAGATCTAAAGCACTTGAACTTATTTTAGCTTTAGGTAAGTGCCTATTACCAACAAAATCCAATCAGAATTTAATTAATAAATCGTTAGACCGGAACTAACTGTTAGGTTATATCAGCCCGATCTCACGGCAATTCGTACGAATTTTACGAGGTGGCTAATTTGTACTAATTCGTGCGATTTTTTCTAATTCGTACATATTTTACGATTTACCAAATTCGTATGAATTCGTACGAATGACCTACCCCTGACCCCGCCCCTATTGCAAAATTCGTACGAATTGGTCGTGAGATAGCATTGGTTATATAGATTATATGTGTTTGCGCAGGTGATATTAGAAAGCAAATGACGACAGGAGTGACGGCGGTGTGTAAATCGAGTTACCCCTCTCACTTCTGCTGGTTTTACTGAGACTTCTCATCCCGTCAGATAGCAGAGGCTTAGTTTCATTTTCCTGCTCAGTTATGTTTTCTGGAGGTGTACAGGAATTTATTTTTCTATGACATTGCAGAGGTTTAATTTTCATTATATCAAGTTACCAGTTGTACAGTTTCATTTTTTTGCATCTTGAAATAAATATGTCTATGTTCTGTATCACTCTGTGTTGTGTTTCATTTTTCTGTTTCAAATCTCCTTTATAAAAGCTTTATGAAGCATACATATTCTAAAATCGTTTAAATGCTTTGTAACTACCTGAATTAATCTTGAATTACAGTAGGAATACATGTTAACACAGCATTTATTAACACACTGAGTAACTATTAAATAATAAGATGTATAAATGTACATTTAAATAGTTTATTAATCATTTACTTACACTTTCTAAACGATCTTATGAACCACTGACAACTCCTAAATAACTGGTTTGTAAATAATGTAATTAATTTAGAAATGATAAATGTATCATTAATAAAGTATGAAAATACAAGTATTAAACACATTATAAATTTGCTTATAAATCAAGAATAAAGCATTTATAGCTGTATTTATTAACTACTTATTAATGTCTATTAATGCTTTATAAATGATGCATTCATTATTTATTAATGCTTAACTAATGATTCATAGCATGCAGTTATAATAAAGTGTTACCGAATATTTTAGTCTTTAATAAATTGTGACTTAATGTCACAGTATCACTTGACGTAAGCGTTGTCTCTCATAACGTGACTTTGTTTTCACAATTACACCTTTACATCGGACAATGTGAGTTTATTTAAGTTTACAGTTCCCGAGATTCTTGATCAAGAATTCTAACATTTAATCCACAAATCTGTTTAAGATTTCCAGACCGTTTCCAACCTACCAGTAAGATTTTTTTGGACTTCCAATTATAGTACCAGTAGTATACTTTGGTTCATGCTGTATTTATGGTGAGCGATAGCCTGGTACCTATACACAAATCAACTCTATTTTCTGTTGGCCTTTACGTGTCGCCCTTGTGATTCATTCTTGTCTCTATTTACATTCCTATTTAAGTGGTTTGATTTATGTCTATACCATCTGGTGCTCAGTTATGATAATGGCCTACTTTTCCCCAACCTCCATGTTTGTCTTGGAGTTCGGCACAAAACTTTCCTCCATGCTGGATTCATTTACAATCTGAAATGAGCTTTGCACTAGAGACTCATTTGCCTCAGTGAGTCAAAACTTGGAAATTGATTCTGATGCAGTTCACTGCCTCTGCACGGTGATGTGAGAATTCAGTAAATTACATTTTAAAGTGGTTTATCCCCTCTGAGCTCCTTTAATGAAACTGTTTCCTTCCAGTCACAGGGTGTAATTTATTGCGCAAACATAATTGTGTTTCTGTAAAGTCCGACAAAAAAATAACATAATTCCTTATTTCAATGGTCAACTGATCAGTAGTCTCAAGGGGTTTTCAAACTTTTTGATACCCCCTAAGTACCCCCTAATATGATGATGGCGACCCCAGGGACCCTCTTCCTAAAAGACCCATTTAAATCGTGTTAGAAAAATATTAAGGGAGATAAAGACTAAATAATGAACTTTTATGTTGTCATTGTACTAATGGCAAAACAAATGATCAACATATTTTCAGGAAAATATTTACTTTGCATTAAGTTGACAGAGTGCATTTTTCTTTCCACTAATACTATTAGTGTCTGCTAGAAAAATAGGGCCATATTTACTAAACAGGGCAAATTCCCCAAAAAGTGCCGATGGGAGTGGAAAGTTCATCGTGTGATCTACTGACGACTCGCAAATTAAAGAACACAGATCCAGCCGGATCATTTCTGTAATCTACCGAGAGGGCAAATTAGCGTCCTTTTGGGTTTTAAATAATGGTGGAAATACCAGTAAATTGACTAGCACAAACCTTAGTAAATCACCTTGCATGATTCATTTAAATCCTCTCCTCCCATAAATATTGAAGCGGTCTAAAGGGGAAACTTATGGAAGCTTGTTTCCGCCACTGAATAAAAAAATAATTGCGACATTTTATCTCACAATTGTGAGATATAAAGTTGCAATTATGAGAAATAAAGTCGCAATTGCGAGAAAAAAATACAGAATTGAGACTTTTTTTCTCACAATTGCGAGTTTACATCTCGCAATTTTGACAACTTTCTCAGAATTGTGAGATATTAACTCGCAATTGCGAGTTATCAGGCCAATTCTAAGGAAAAAAAGAATAGTTTTCCCTCAGAATAGTTTATATCTCACAATTCTGACTTTACAACACGCAATTTCGACTTTATATCATGCATTTCTGACTTTATAACACGCAATTGCGACTTTATATCTATCTATTCTGACTTTATAACCTGCAATTGCGACTTTATATCAATCAATTCTGACTTTATATCTCGCAATTCTGACTTTATATCACGCAATTCTGACTTTATATCACGCAATTCTGACTTTATATCACGCAATTCTGACTTTATGTCACGCAATTCTGACTTTATATCAAGCAATTCTGACTTTATATCACGCAATTCAGAGATAAAAAGTCAGAATTGCGAGATAAAAAGTCGCAATCAACTTTTTTATTTTTCATTCTGTGGCGGTAACAAGCTTCCATAGAATATCCTACAAATATATGTGCACTAAGGTCCACCACAAAAATAACTGTGTCCATGACTTTTCAGTGCTAATTTTCCACTATGTGTCTTTAGTAAATCCTGACAGTAGATTTTTAATGCCAAAAGAAGGTTTGCGCTGGAGAAAGCTGTTGGTAAATCTGGCTCATAAACTTCTTACAATCCCCAGAAATATTTAATGTAATATTTAATCATTATCTGAACATGTTCACTTTATTAGCCATAAACATTTTTTTTTTTTTTAAATCTTCTGCAGACCCCCATTGTTTTGTGGCCCCCAGTTTAAAAACCTTTGGTCTATGCAATTGGTATGATACTGTAGTAAATGTAAAGCTAAAGAAAGCAAAGAAAGAAATTCTGAAAATTATTCAAAACCTACGTGTAAATTATACTATTGCTTAGGGTTAGGTAGTTGAAATTGTCAGGGTTCTGTCCTGTCAGCTTTGTCTCTTGTATCTTTGTTTAATGTTTCCGTGTTTGTTTTGTGCTTGAGCACATGGCTTGGGCTGTGTCCCAAACCCCATACTTACGGTGACCGTGAGGGGACATGTTCGGTTCGCTTATTTTTGTCGTGGCCACAACATATAAACTCGTGGGAACGTGATAATATCTCGTGGGAACGTCATATTAAGTCGTGGGAACGTGATTATAAGTCGTGGCCACGAGATCATTTTGTTGAGGTAACGACATCGTCGTGGCCACGCGATGCAAAGTCATAGCCTCGAGATCATATGTTGAGGGAACGATATATTTTTCTCAACAGTTATGTTGAGGGAGCCACAGCGGCCAATACTGTACTGTAACCGTACCATATCATAGACTGGGCTACAGCAGAGATGGAGATGACAGAAGAAATAACATTTTACTTTAAATTAGGAATGTCATATAAAGATATAGTGCGGTCTTTGGCATTAAGACATGGGTACGTTATAAGTGAAAGACACCTGAAGCGCATTCTTAAATTGAATGGGCTTTTTTGTCGCACATTTGCACTGGCATGAAGTTGGTTAGACGTTGGACGATTGATATTCGCATATTTAGGGACCGTCTCAAAATTACATGCGACATTGGCATAAACGTTTCTAACTTCAATAGCATTTTAAGACAATGACTTACAGTCATAAACCCGTACAGACCCAGGTCTCATGTATGATGCACACCTTTTTTTATATATTTTTTTAATATTTATGACAATAAACTGTTAAATCATATGCAAATATTGCTATGTATTTCACTACTGTCACATACCTGACACCTAGATGAGCAATGTACAGTTGGTTTTATGACTGTAAGTCATTGTCTTCAAATGCTATTGAGCTTTAAATATTGTCATATTTTGTGTATGATCCCATACAGTAGTGAAATACATAGCGATATTTGCATATGATTTAAAAGTTTATTGTCATAAATATAAAAAATATTAAAGGTGTGCATCATACATGATACCTGGGTGAACAATGTACAGTTTTTTTTTATGACTGCAAGTCATTGTCTTCAAATGCTATTGAGCTTTAAATCTTGTAATATATTTTGTATATGATCCCATACAGTAGTGAAATACATAGCATTATTTGCACATGATTTAGCAGTTTATTGTCATAAATATCAAAAATCTAAAAGGTGTGCATCATACATGAGACCTGGGTGAACAATGTACAGTTGGTTTTATGACTGTAAGTCATTGTCTTCAAATGCTATTGAAGTTAGAAACGTTTATGCCAATGTCGCATGTAATTTTGAGACGGTCCCTAAATATGCGAATATCGAACGTCCAACGTCAAACCCACTTCATGCCAGTGCAAAACGTGCGACAAAAAAGCCCATTCAATAAGAATTCACTTTCACTTATAACGTACCCATGTCTTAATGCCAAAGACCGCCCTATATCTTTATATGACATTCCTAATTTAAAGTAAAATGTTACATCTTCTATCATCTCCATCTCTGCTGTAGCCCAGTCTATGCTATGGTACGGTTACAGTACAGTATTGGCCGCTGTGGCTCCCTCAACATAACTCGTGGCCACGACAAATAGATGTCGTTCTCTGAAAATATGAAGTCGTGGCCGCGAGAAAAATATATCGTTCCCTCAACATATGATCGCGTGGCCACGACTTGTAATCACGTTCTCACGACTTACTATGACGTTCCCACGAGATATTATCACGTTCGCACAACTTAATATCACGTTCCCACGAGTTTATATGTTGTGGCCACGACAAAAATAAGTGAACCGAACATGTCCCCTCCCGGTCACCGTACATACTCACTGAGTTTCATAAGTACTTACTTGACGAGCGCTAAAAGTGTAGGCACTTTATAGCCTGATCTCGTTAAGTGTGAATGCGAGCCGCACATCATCCGCCATGTTGACGTTATCATGTGACGTACGACGTTATCACCAAGGGGGTAATCCATCAGCCGGAAGTTGAAGCCTCGCGGGAGCCGCCATTGTAGCAGACCATCACCTGCTGTTAGCATCCCATTGACTCCCATTCATTTTGGCGTCACTTTGACAGCGAATAACTTTACATCTGAGGCATTTAAAGACTCCATTTGTCCATGATTTATTTCTAGAAAAACACGACAATGTATAAAAGGCTCCATTGTATCTTACGTTATGGCCCCGTATAAGCAGTTTTTTTAAAAATAGGCTAAAGATTGCGTCATAACCACGGGACTTTCTGTCGCACAATAGAGACATTACCGTATAGACAGGAGGAGAAGCTCTCAGGCAATCTTTTACTGTCTATGAGGCAATCGGGGGGACATGGAGGCACAAAGTCAAGGTAGGAGCCCATAAATAGAGAGTCCATAAAAGCAATGGGACAAAATATTTCAACAAAGTTTTTGAGGAATTAGGTGATTCAGATTTGTCTTGGCACAGCTACTATAAGATTTACAACTGTCAGACTGTCGTCAAGCTCAGTTTGAGCCTGCGCAGTCGCTCAGACATCAGACAGGAAGTGCAATAATCGGGCTTCAGTCTTCTCCGTTGAAATCAACGGGGTCGCTCTGTCCATTTCTTTTACTGTCTATGATTATCACAAGCGCGACAACTTCAAAGATATGAGCGACAGGTTTCATTCATCTATCTGTAAATATCTCGATATTAACGAAACTTGCTCATTTTGTGGTCTTGAAGAAACAGCTGCCCATTTATTTTGTGATTGTAGTATTACCAACAAATTATGGGTTGATTTAAATTCTTATATTTTTAACCCACAGTTTTATCCTTAAATATATTCTTTTTTATTACGAAACCCCCAAATCGTCATCTCTTGAATATGTTGTTAAATTTCTTCTTTTTATATGCAAAAATGTTCGCCCACAAGCAAAAGTCGCTTAAATCTCTCGTTTTACTCTCGTTTTATCCCTCAGGCTTATTAATAGCAAACAAAAAATGCATTTTCTTTATGTATTATGTATTATTCAAAGATATTTAACCTCGCCATTGTGCTTTTTGTTCCCTGTGTATATAATCTTATTTTATGATGTATGTAAACCCATGCTATTTCTGTTTTCTGTTTTTTTATGTCATTATGATTGTTCATTGTTGAAAGACACAACTATGGTATCTTTCCCTGATCTTTATGTAACTATAAGTTCTGCAATAACAAAATGATATGAGCGACAGGTGCACCTCATAACACCAGTAACTCGACAGCCCTACGTAGAACAGTTTTCCTCAGCGTTTGTAATGTCCGTAAAAGGAGACGAGCAGCAGTGCGAAGATCTCGCCTTTGGAGACAACTGTTGATTTTATTCTGGGAAAGTGTAAGCATCACTCCTTAAAAATTAAGATTACCCCAAAATGAATTGCATTGCTAGCCCACCTCAACACTTATGCACAATAATAATGATAAATGCTGACCAATACTTAATATAACCTTTTTTTTTACTGAAATAAATATATATTTTAGTAAAACAAGCAGAATGTAATTTGTTTTGTCATATGACATAGCTATGGATGACTACACTATAATTGCAGTGAACACATCTCAATTTTCAGTCAAGCAATGAATTAATGCATTATTTAATGAAATTATATTCAACAAGCAGCATGAATAAATGAGTAAAAGATTAAAAAAAGTAACCATCACAATAAATAAATATATATATATATATATATATATATATATACAAGTCAACAACACACGAAACAATGCTTTATTCATTCTAACAATCACATATTTACAGGCGGTGAACCCCGGTGAACGTGATTCCACAAAGTACCACATGTTCCTGGATCAACTTTCCAATCAACCAATCAGATTTGAGGGACAAGTTTACAGTTTATGTCAAGTTTAGGCTTAGAACCAGGGTGAAGTACTTACACATCAGTGTCATTCACCTTTCATTACCCTCTGATTTTAGGGAAAAGTTATGGGTAGGGTTAGGTTTAGGGGTAGGGATTGGGTAAGGACTACATTGTGGGACAGGAGGAACAACAAAATATGTTGATCCAGGAACATGTCTTACTTGGCAAAATCGCGGTGACCGTTGAACCCCACATCCCACTGCCATCTCAACACAGCGGTTCTCGTTCTTCAGCTTTATTCTGATGAATCAGCTGACCAGCGTTCCCACCTTCACCTGTCTCTGCCGTCCATCATTGCTGCAGTCAGACTGGGATCAGATCACGGATGGGAAAGGGACATCGAGGTTATCCTTGCCTGAGTGCACCGTCTGCCTCATCACCTCATGCAGAGAGCCTGTACAGAACCTGTGAGACTCGTCTCAACAGCACACACTCCCGTGGGGGAAGCGTAGTAGACAAGCTGAAAACGAGCTGGTGCTCTATTTTCTTCACGGCCAGAGGTGAGCCGTGCCTTCATGCCTGAGGTTATTGCGTCCTGTATTACTGTATTACAAGTAACAAAATTATCTTACTTTTTATTTTAGTTTTTCCTTTTTCCCCCCACAAATGCCGCCGTCCCCCTGCCTTGCATCCTCTGCTCCACCACAAAAGCTCTGCAGCAAACGCATAGAAATCAGGAATCAGAAAAGTGCTGTAATAACTCAGTGTGAAATTACAATAGTTAAAATAAACTACAACTTAAGATTTAAATAGATTTTTTTTATTCATTTCTGTAGTATACTCACTCAAAGCCTTCACGAGCCACTCTCCACCAGATAAACACACACACACACACACACACACACGTGTTCATCTGTCCCTGTAACATCCCGACAAGATTCACGTTACCTCTGTGATTTATGAGCTCAATAAACATTTACATGTTGAGGTTGATGCTGATGTGTTAACTCACTTTTTATGCAACATAAATGTTCCTCAATTTATCAACAATACCAATGGACAAATAAAATAGATAAAGTATGTTTAGTTACTTTATGTAGATTTGTGAGTTTTGTGATGCAGGTCAAGTGATGATTATGTCAAACATAATCAACACCATCAGATCACCTTTTCTCTTTGATCATCTGGCAGTTATAACTCAGATACAACAGCCAAACAAAATATAATGCTAACAGTTTTAAGGGTCACGAGCCCAACTAAATCAAACACTGATCACCATAATGGTGTCTTAACATTTTGGTGATTCTGCTTGTTAACATCAGGTGTCTTCAATAATGGTCAATCATCACTCAATGAATCACTTAATTAGCTCATTAACTTTAACACTCTTGAGTCTGGAGCCATATAAACTCAGAGGAGAATTAATTTAACACTGGAGTTCTTGCTGTGTAGCTTCTTGTATCCTTGCAGTTTTTGCTTTGGGGTTATCTTAGACTATAACTTCCTTTTATTATTTAGCCTTCTTTAGTTTTCTTGTTTTACTTGAGTAATTCTAAGTTTTTGTTTGGTTCTGTCTCTCAGATTTATAGAGTTAGTTTCTGTTTCTTTGTTTTTCTCTTTGATTTATTCTAATACCTAGCTTTCTCCTGTTGTGGACTTGTTTTACTTTAGTTATTTACTTTAGTGTTTTGTTAGTTCTCTTCTCTTATACGTAAAGGTTTAGTTTTTCAGTCACTTACCTACAGTGTTTGCCCTGCCTTGTACTTATCTGATGTTTTTGTGGTTTTGTTCTTGTCTTGTTTCTCCCCTGTTGTGTTGAGTGTGTGTGTGTGTGTGTGTTCGAGTCCTGTCCTGCCCAGCCTGAGACTGCACTGACTGCTGGTTCCTGGGATGCTCAATCCTGTGCCTGAGTCTCCTGTCTATTGTGGACTGTCTCTGGACTGTGCAACTGTTACACATTGCTCTATTCTTAATAAATCCCCATTCACCGCTCATCTCTGTGCCTGTGTCCTGTTATTTCCAGTGGTTCCTGACTTTTTTTTTTTTTTTTTTTTTTAACTTGCGGCTTAAAGCTCCAGTCCGTAACTTTTTTAAGTTAAAAATAATCCAAAATAATTATATAAAAAAAAACTTATTCTGCCAGTGGTCAAAACTTTCTGCTTGCCATAGCTAGATTAAAATGGTTAGCTTATAATAATGATTTTAATTCCAGTGGTACTGGTGGCGAGCATGTCTTTGCGTCATGACGTCACACCCGTACACATAAAGAAGGAGTTTCGGCTAGCCGGCTATACTGCGCGTGAAGAGATGTTTAGATGTATAGGCTTTTCTCACAGCACTTTACATAATTAAACTTATGGCATCCAGAAAGATCCAAACAACAATCATCAGTGTCAACTGGAGATTCAGCAGTTATAAAACCCAAAAGACTTCGTACTTCGGATTTAAGGTGGCTAGAGAAAGAGAAAGAGAAAGAAACCGTCTCATGCGAACACAAGGATTTAAACATCGGCGGGGCTTTTGAAAAGTGCGTGAACTCCGTGTTTTGAAGGGGTTCAAAACGGAAGAAGAGACGGCTTTTTTCTGCTGAACAAGTAAGACATTTCAAATGTTCAATCGTGTAACAGTACGTTTTCTTAATTCACACAGTTATGGAGTTTCCTTTGTTGTGCCTTTCTCGTTTTGCTATTATGGAGAATATGAATTCTGAACTACGCAGGTAGCTGCTAACCATAAAACACATTAAATTTAACATTAGTCACGCAATGCTGATGTTGTTAATATGAACAATTTGAGAACAAAGTAGGCTATAATTTGCACGGTTGCTGTAAATCGCGTTGATTAAATCTAACGAAGCTTATATCATGTCGAATGCTTTTTCCCCCTTAGTTGGTCAGAACAAAAATGGATTTTACTTACTTGTTCAGAAGACATTTTCTTCTGAAAATTCTTATGTTGGTCAAACTTTCAAAAAGTGAATCTGTGATTCTGTATGACAGTATCCACACAGCGCGGTGACTGACAGCACCACTCGCCTCAAAACACTGTGTTCATCCGCGCTGTTTCATGCCGATTTACAACCCACGTAAAGATAATAATTCCGCGAATCACTGCAGTTACAGATTTCGAACAGAGAGATGGCGACAAAGAGGAAAAGCTACGGACTGCAGCTTTAACTTCTCCATTAGCAAACTTACAGCAGTGAATCTGGCGTGAGCACCACTCAATGTTTTCAGAAAATATTTTAAAAAAATATTTACAAATCCAATGATGCCCAAGCTTCAGCTTCCTCACTGACAGCATGACGATTTCCTCCTAGGATTTCCTGATACTTTAATGAATCCATCTTTCCTTCCACACGCTGCAGGTTTCCAGTGTCATCACTGAGCGCCATCATGCTCAACTGTAGACAGTGTTCATTTCAGCATATGCTTCATTCTCCTTCCTCCAGACATACCGCTGATCCATAGGGCCGAAAAGTTCCAGTTTTGTTTCATCGCTCCACAGAACAAAACATTTGTGGCTTATTTATATGACTTTGAGCACTTTTCTTGTGCTTTTGGGTCAGTAGTGGTGTACGTCTGGGAGTTCTGGGATGGAAACCACATGCGTGATCTTTTGCATACAGGCAAAAATGAGCTGCCTTGTATTCAAAACTCATGTGCTTCATCACATAAAGACAGTTACACGCAGTCCTGACAGACTAGCTGTCCCACCTCACCATGATCTTCTGATTTCCTAATATTTCCTACTTTAGTAATAGGCATATTATTTGTGAAAATAGTAAGCAATAAACCGGCAAATTTCAGTTCTCATTCTCTGCATTTTACAAATATTTGGGAAATTGGGATGCAAAAGATACACCATAATTTGCGATATACTCAAAATGATGTATGGAAACGACGTGAGAGCAGTTTTTTTAATGATACACATCAAAACTTATGCGAAAATGCGGGGTTTTTTTTATGCGGCTTTGTAAACAGATAGTATTTATACTCTGTTGCTCCATTGACCCACAAGAAAGGATGAAGCTTAGATGACCATTAACAATATAACCAGTTCATTGAAATGGGAGGCCAGTAGTGTCCAGGTCATGGGCCCCAGCTCTCAAATTAATTTCAGAGACACTGCTGTAATTGCAAAGAGCTTGCTCAATACCCATAAGTCACACTAATGAGAGGTATTACCATAATGAGAACAAAAGACCGAGTGAAAGAGGGGACAGAAATGAGGCAGGAAACTGTGATACGCCATATGCATCATATCACCATCTGTAAACAAACCCATATTCAGCTCTCCGAATAATACAGAGCAGGTGCAGCTGACACTACAGCTGTTTGCGTTCATTTAGAGGGACAATGACATTTACAGCTTTCCTAAACCTCATTTTGGCATTGTTAGCTGGAGTACATGCACTATAGTAATGGCAATTTTCATTCTTCGCAGTGGCCAAAATCTATTGATTCCTTTAATCAAATATCCTCTAAATCATTCACTGATTATTTTGATAGGATAAATCATCACACCAGTATGTTTTATTAAGTTCACAAAAAAAAGATTCATTTAGATTTTGATAAGGTAGGCCTAGGCTGGAACAAGTTTGACTGCATCCGAAATCACATACTTTCTGAGTACACAAAAAAAAATAAAAAAAATAATAATTAGTGTATGATTTACTTTGAAACAGTTTTCACTTAGAAATTGCTATTAAATTTCACAAATAATTAGAAAGAAACTGCACGTAATACATTTAACTAAATATGACATTAAGTAGAAAGACTGATAGTATTGCAAGACTGACAAATAACATTTTCTTTTAAGACATAGGCCTACTCCAATATTTTTGTTTTATTTACAAATTTGAAAATACTTTGGTTACACTATATTTTAAGTTGATATTTTAAATTAGGGTAATAATTACAAAAATAAGTAATTAGTAATATTAAGTAATATTAAGTAACTACAGTTGTAATCAAGATTATTTAAATATTGCAAATCAGTTTTATTGGCAAAATGTACAGACTTTCAGCTGTTTGCAATAAGCAAATCAAACTAAAGTAATTGACATAGCTCAACACAACATGTGTTTTTAGTGGCTTCCCCAAAGTCAACTGAAATTGCAACTTTTAATGACTTCTGCAGTCTCAAAATTATTCAACCCCATCATGGCAAGCATCTTTATTACTTAGTAGAACATCCTAATGCTGTCATGACCTGCTGAAAACGAGATGTTTAACCAGACACCAGCTTCTGGCAGTGTTTCTGAGGAATCTTAGCCCATTCCTCATGAGCAATGGCCTCCAGTTCAGTAATATTCTTGGGTTTGTGTACTGCAACCGTCTTCTTCAAATCCCCCCAGAGATTTCCTATGGGTTCAAGTCAGGTGACTGTGAAGCCACTGTAGAATCTTCCAGGACTTCTTCTGCAACCAAGCCTTGGTGGAACTTGAGGTAAGCTTGGGATCATTGTCCTGTTGGAAGGTCCAAGCTTCAGCTTCCTCACTAGGATTTCCTGATACTTTAATGAATCCATCTTGCCTTCCACACACTGCAGGTTTCCAGTGCCAGAGGATGTAAAGCAGCCCCAGTGTCATCACTGAGCGCCATCATGCTGAACTGTAGACAGTGTTCATTTCAGCATATGCTTCATTCTACTTCCTCCAGACATACCGCTGATCCATAGGGCCGAAAAGTTCCAGTTTTGTTTCATCGCTCCACAGAACAGAATCCCAAAACATTTGTGGCTTATTTATATGACTTTGAGCACTTTTCTTGTGCTTTTGGGTCAGTAGTGGTGTAAGTCTGGGAGTTCTGGCATGGAAACCACATGCGTGATCCTAAACTTTTGCATACAGGCAAAAATGAGCTGCCTTATATCCAAAACTCATGGGCTTCATCACATAAAGACAGTTACACGCAGTCCTGACAGACTAGCTGTCCCACTTCACCATGGTCTTCTGATTTCCTAGTATTTCCTAATTTAGTAATAGGCATATTATTCGTGAAAATAGTAAACTTCATGGCAAATATCAGTTCTCATTCTCTGCATTTTACAAATATTTGGGAAACTGGGATGCAAAAGATACGCTATAATTTGCGATATAAGCAAAATGATGTATGGAAACGACTTTTTTTTAACGATACAGCAAAACTTTTTTAGGGATGACGTCATTACACACACCAAGGCCAATTGGATGGAAACAGCCAGGAGACAGCTTTTTTTGTCAATAACATGGATCTCCATTTTGTCTGGCCTCGACTAATTAGATCGTATAAACAATTTACTGAAAATTACAGTTGAAAGTGAAAGTTGAAGTTGGGTTAAAATTTGATATTACATTTTTAACCCAACATTTGGGTTTGTCCATATTTTACCCAAATTTGGGTTAAAACAACCCAGCATTGTTTAGAGTGTATGGTCATTTGTAGCAGATCCCAGTTTGTCAACTCTAGTTCATTCACAAACAAGATTTGAACCTCATTCTGTAACAGAATACCAGACTCAGAGACAGGAAATTAGTTTTAACTGTAATGCAAAGTAGAGCAGATGAGCATGGAGAAATCGTAGAGTTGCTGAGCAGATGAATACAAGTGTGCTCAAAAGTTTACATACCCCTTGCAGAAACTGTGAATATGTAAATAATTTGAACAAAATAAGAGGGATCATACAAAATGCATGTTCATTTTTAATTTAGTACCGTCCTGACGATAAAAAAGCTGGATTTATACAAATGACCCCATTCAAAAGTTTACATACCCTTGATTCTTAATACTGTGTGTCATTACCTGGATGATCCATGATTTTTTTCCCCTTCTGTTTTTCCCTTGTTGGTTAAACAGTTAAACTGCCCAATGATCTTCAGAAAAACCCTTCAGGTCCTGCAAGTTCTTCAATTTTCCAGCATATTTGAACCCTTTCCAGCAGTGACTGTATGATATTGAGATCCAACACTGAGGACAAATGAGGGACTCAAACACAACTGATAAAAAGGTTCAAACATTCACTCAAAAACATTTTGAATTTGAAGATCAAGGTAAATTGTTGTACTCAATTTGTCTTCCAGGAAACATGCAAGTATCTTCTGTTGCCTCCGAAGGGCAGTACTAAACGAAAATAAGAATTTGCTTACAGGAGATCACTGAAGATACACAAGGAGATAGCTGGAGATTCACAAGGACACTTCAGGGGTAAGTTAAATACTCCGTAAGCGAGACCACACCAAGAGTGACTGTGAGGTGTGTGCTCTTATCCTGGTGTAGAACGGAGTAATGGGTAAAAGGTCCGGGTCATGGCCAAGTGAGTGCAGGTGAGGGACAGGACGGATGCTGGGAAATGTAGTTTCTGGACTGTTGAAGATGGGCAGATGGAGAGCATACATGACATTAATTTAGGAGTGTATTTGTTCAGTAGGTCCAAACAAATAATTGCTCCCCTCACAGCTGGCTATTTATTCATGCTATAGTCTTCAAATCATGAGTCGATGAGAATGTTTCATTCACTTTAAAGTTTCGTTCAAAAACACTCATTTGTTTACCACAGAGAAGCCATTGATGTCCTTCATCAGATTAGGGATGGAGGAACAAGAGCGTAACTGAGAGGGAATGAGTAATGTCAGTTCTTCGTGACAGAGAGGCAATTTGAGTCAGGCTGTGTCACGAGTGCTGACCTAATGGAAATCTGCAGCCGATGGGCAACAGGAAGTTCATTTTATATAATGAAGACAACCAGAAAGATGATAGTGTTCAGGAAGAAGTCTATTCTTGTGATTTTTGAGTTTTTCTTTGGAATGTCTGTAGCAGAATCCATGCATTGTCAGAGCCAAAAGCTTTCCACATTACACAAATCTCATTTTATGTTCTTTTCCAAACAAAGTATGCAGATAATTTCCCTTCATAAATCCAGGTCAAGCTGACGCACGGCTATGCTGTCACTGTCCTTCATATTTGATAAGCTCAAACTCTAGCTCCAGGCTTTACACTTTATTTGTAGACAGGATGATCAAAATATAGGCTTTAGGGTTAAGGTTTAATACTAACTTTTGTTGTCATTGTATTAACGGCTCAATAAATTATCAATATTTTTTCAGGAAAATATTTACTTTTCATTAAAAGACCAGTTTTTAGAGCTGCTCTGAAGACATATAAACATAACCCATGGTATGAGTAATTCTATATTATGTTAACAGTATAAATCACCTATAGTTATTTTTGCTGAAAATTCAATAAATAAATGTATTATACATGCATACATATAAACATAACGTCCGCTCTCTAACCGCTTTGATGGTACTTTGATGTCATACACCGAACGGTCTGCGCTGCGGCGCTTCAAGTCAAACACACCTATTCTTTTGGCAGTGAAATCTTTGGGTGGGTTTTGGAGAGCTTTTGGGATGAAAATCGTCGACCCAATCTGGCAACACTGGATACTCTTAAAGGCCCACTGAAGTGCCTTGGAACTCACAGCTTTGTGTAATGCTTTGACGTAATTTCCATTGAAAAAGGGAGCTGAGGCGGGACATATTGAATGGCTCCTCCCCCTTTTGAAATAGCCAATAGCGTTTAGTTTACCTCACAGACTGCAAGTTGTACTTGACAGCACCATTGAAGCGAATCCGAGTGCTGATAATACGTTGGATTTAATAGTAGAGGTGTGAATAAACAACACATTCTCATCCTTTGGCGTCATATAGGTGACGCCATATGATATTTCGTCGAAATCTTACGCACATGGCATCCTTTAGCGTCAATATAACACGCACTGTTATGGCTAGGTTTAGGTCTGGGTACGGTTAGGCTTACTCATATTGACGCTAAAGGATGCCATGTGCGTCGGATTTAGACAAAATGTCAAAAGCGTCACCTGTATGACGCCTTGGGTTCTGCGTCTCATATTGACGCTAAAGGATGCCATGTGCGTAAGATTTCGACGAAATGTCAAAAGCGTCACATGTATGACGCCTTGGGATGAGAACGGGCTGGAATAAATTCTAGCCATTTCATTCTTAACCAACGTGCAGTTGGAAAGCTGAATAAAACTTGAGCGTTTGAGCAACCGAACACACATCTCCAACCCATATTGCTCCGTGACGTGTCAATGGTCGCTTTGGTCAGGTTGTATTGCATAGGGGGTGGAGCTTTAGATTCTAGAGAGCATTTGATTGGACAGAAGATGTGATGAGAAGCTGAAGTCTGTGGTGATCTCATAAAAATCCGTGATCCATTTTAGCAGAAGTGAGAGACTGTAGCCTATCTCCTATATGCAAAGCTTATTCATAACCTTAAGGCTATCATATTCATACTAAAAGCTAAAAAACTTTAAATTTTGATTTCAGGGGGCCTTTAACCAGACTCAAATACTGCCTTACTTTAGTAGGACATACTTTTTAGCAAACTTTTAGTCACAATGGTGACGACTTATTGTATTGTTCCTGGGTGCAAGTGGGAGTGAGTTACTTTGGGTTACCAGAAAAGGGTCAAGAAAAGGATCATAGGCAGTGGCTAAAGGCTGCAAAGAAATGTAAATATGGAGAGAATGCCATAATAGAAAATCTGAAAAATGTGTGTAGTCAGTATTTCAAACTGTATGACCATGAAAACAGTTTTTTAGGCCAAACAAAGGGGAAAAACAGAAATAAACTGCCATTCAGTTTTGGTTGTCTACCAATTCTCAGAAAGGGTATTTTTCATGGCCACAGAAAAATTATTATTTCTTAGCACGTACAGTGCTTAAAAGTGTGTAGCAAGATCAGGAATGGTTTAAGTGACATTAATCTGCAGGCAGAATCAGAACCAGGGAACTCATATGTATTGTACACAAAGTTTTATTAACTAAATCACGAACACAGAACTAATCTAAACAAACGCATACACACAAATCAAACATACATAGGAAATGGAAAAGTAAAAGGACAGGGTTTCCAGTCCCACACACGCAGCAGCCAGGAGAAGAAGGAAGAGAGAGAGTGGGATCTGTGCGGGGGCTTTTTAACCTCTGAGGATGGTCTCTTTTCCCAGGGGTCAGTGAGCCAATGGTAACTTAAGCTTTCAAAAGGAAAGTTTACAACTCTTTGTCCTCAAGCATGGTAATTTGCATATGTAACTAGACTGGGTGTTGATACAGAAACTATTAAAGATTCTTGCAATATTAATATGTTGCATATCAACATACACAATCATGTAGGTCATCAAAATACAAATTCGTAGAGAACAAGAATGCATGGTATGCGATCTTGCTTTATTGAGTAATTATCACACGTTCATTCCAGAATTGATGCATAGGCAAAAACACTTTAAAGGAATGTATGATCACATAGGGAAATGGGATACATGATTGTACATGTCTCAATTGATTATACAACTGAGTACAAAAAATGGGTACATTATATAATAATTCTATATTAAAGGACGCATTACAACAGTAAACAGTATACGGTACAAAGACACTATAAAAGACTGTAATACTCATACATACAATGTTCTGGAAACATGCCTGTTCCTTCATAGAATGTTTTCTATGTTGTGGTTTTGTGTTTTTTAAAGACTATTTGTTAAATATAACAAATATTTGTGTCTCTTTTGTCTCAGTAATTACACTATCCGTGGTGGGAGTGTAATCTGTAGTTTTCTCAAAAGCCCTGGAGCTGTCAAAAGTCTTCCGCGGACTTTTGCTGTCTAATAAATTAAAATTTCTCAGTCCAGGTAACATGGAGAAAGAGTACATTTTTTTCTTTTACATATATTACCAACATTATAACAGTAGCCTACTAACTGGGTTGAACATTGGCTAAGTTATAGCTGATAATCATTGATCATATGTGAAACGTTGAGCCCGTTCTCATCCTTTGGCGTCATATAGGTGACGCCATATGACATTTCGTTGAAATACTACGCACATGGCACCCTTTAGCGTGAATATAACACGCAGAACCCAAGGCGTCATACACGTTACTGGCATCCTTTAGCGTCAATATGAGACGCAGACCCTACCCCAGACCTAAACCTACCCATAACAGTGCGTGTTATATTCACGCTAAAGGGTGCCATGTGCGTAGTATTTCAACGAAATACCTATATGACGCCAAAGGATGAGAATGTGTTGGAAACGTTCTCTCTTTTCAGTTTTTTTTGTTCACTGAAATCAAATATTTGAGGGCATTGGAACAGTGTTTACCAGGTTTTATGTCTGCATAAATGATAAATTTGGCTGTGACTAGAAGTAATTAAGTTGTTTACTTTGTGTTTTACGAAAATGCATGTACAGACTAATCTTTAAAGTTGCCGTATGTAAGTTTTTGACTGTACTAAAGCATAAAAATACCATAATTTGTTTGCAGATATGTAGGAAACATGCTAAGTTCACATACTCGTTCTCTGAAAAACAATGCTACAGCCAGTTATTTTACTTTGAAATGTGCGTTCCGTTCCGGAATGTTTGTTTTTGTTTTGGTCTGTGTGATTTCAAGCCTACCGCACGTTGCCAATTCACCCAATAGTATTTTGCCACCACAGGTTGCCAGTTGGCAGAAAACACATCAAATTTTGCAGCCATGGAAACCAGTGAACAAACTGGGTCAGAGATCGCAGATTCTACCCGACCTTAAAAAGCCTCCCCACCCATCTAAAAAATCTCTATGAGCAGGAGCATATTAAAACGCAATATTAACTCATAAATCAATAAATCAACTCATCAATTTACAGTGTGCAAGTCTCCTCGCATTCCATTGTCAATTGCGCTCGTTCCTCGTGTCCTCAATCTGGCAACCCGCGTGAGCGTCGAGTCTGAGCAGGAGGGGCGAGGGGCGAGGGGAACAACTCTCTTCATTATTTTGAATTTGGACTGCAGTACCCATTTCAACCGCTAGCTGTCTATCTCACATACTGACACCTTTAAGTATGATGAAATAGATCTGGCTTGCTGCTAAGACAAAGGGCTGTTGAGGGCAATTGATGATTGAAAAGTGTCCTCTCACCTCTCCTTTAATAAGACTCCTGAGATTGCTTGTCTTTCTCAAGTTTTGAGGGCAAATGGCAGAAACTTCATATGAATAAAGATCACTGTCTTGCTTAGTGGATTTAGCCCATACAATGTTCTCTGAATATTGTTGCCACTGGCCTCCTTATTCAAGTTTTGTTGTTGGTTTAAGTTTATTATCGATAGTGATCTGCAGTTTATTAAGTGGCAGCGTGCCATTCTGTTTTAAGCATGCCCAATCTAAATCCAGCAGTAATAATTAATTATCATCTGATTTATATATATATATATATATATATATATATATATACACTCACCTAAAGGATTATTAGGAACACCATACTAATACTGTGTTTGACCGCCTTTTGCCTTCAGAACTGCCTTAATTCTACGTGGCATTGATTCAACAAGGTGCTGAAAGCATTCTTTAGAAATGTTGGCCCATATTGATAGGATAGCATCTTGCAGTTGATGGAGATTTGTGGGATGCACATCCAGGGCACGAAGCTCCCGTTCCACCACATCCCAAAGATGCTCTATTGGGTTGAGATCTGGTGACTGTGGGGGCCATTTTAGTACAGTGAACTCATTGTCATGTTCAAGAAACCAATTTGAAATGATTCGAGCTTTGTGACATGGTGCATTATCCTGCTGGAAGTAGCCATCAGAGGATGGGTACATGGTGGCCATAAAGGGATGGACATGGTCAGAAACAATGCTCAGGTAGGCCGTGGCATTTAAACGATGCCCAATTGGCACTAAGGGGCCTAAAGTGTGCCAAGAAAACATCCCCCACACCATTACACCACCACCACCAGCCTGCACAGTGGTAACAAGGCATGATGGATCCATGTTCTCATTCTGTTTACGCCAAATTCTGACTCTACCATCTGAATGTCTCAACAGAAATCGAGACTCATCAGACCAGGCAACATTTTTACAGTCTTCAACTGTCCAATTTTGGTGAGCTCTTGCAAATTGTAGCCTCTTTTTCCTATTTGTAGTGGAGATGAGTGGTACCCGGTGGGGTCTTCTGCTGTTGTAGCCCATCCGCCTCAAGGTTGTGCGTGTTGTGGCTTCACAAATGCTTTGCTGCATACCTTGGTTGTAACGAGTGGTTATTTCAGTCAAAGTTGCTCTTCTATCAGCTTGAATCAGTCGGCCCATTCTCCTCTGACCTCTAGCATCAACAAGGCATTTTCGCCCACAGAACTGCCGCATACGGGATGTTTTTCCCTTTTCACACCATTCTTTGTAAACCCTAGAAATGGTTGTGCGTGAAAATCCCAGTAACTGAGCAAATTGTAAAAAATACTCAGACCGGCCCATCTGGCACCAACAACCATGCCACGCTCAAAATTGCTTAAATCACCTTTCTTTCCCATTCTGACATTCAGTTTGGAGTTCAGGAGATTGTCTTGACCAGGACCACACCCCTAAATGCATTGAAGCAACTGCCATGTGATTGGTTGATTAGATAATTGCATTAATGAGAAATTGAACAGGTGTTACTAATAATCCTTTAGGTGAGTGTATGTAGGCTACATATAAATAAATCTTAGGTAAATCTTAAAAGCTCAATATAAGCCTCCTCTTTAAATTATTTGTATTGTGTTTTATTAGTGACACATTTGGAATATATTCCCAAAGTTTCTGTAAAAACAGTATGAGAATTAACTGCACAATTACTAGAAATGTTTACATTTGATATTATACAATTTGCAAGCACAATTTGAAAAATAAATAAATAATTGGAACTGTGAACCAATTTTGTATTATATAGGCCTATATATATATATATATATATATATATATATATATATTGTCATTGCATTCTTGTGGCTCAGTGACACACCTGAATGAAAGGGTCATTAGTATGCAGCCCCATTATGCGCTCATTATGCGGGCGCATTGTCTTCTCAAGTGTGAATCACAGCAGGTCACACCCCTGCGCATATTGCCTTTCCAAACAAAAAGTGTCATTTTTAAATTTAAACCAATCTATTGTTTTATGTGAATGATAAGGCAGGATGATTTTCAGATCATTTTGAAGAAAAAACTCTAGGCGACAACATCCATTAGTCAAAAGTCTTGTGGACACATATTTAGTATGTGTTTTGTGGCCTTATTTCAGAAACTTTAAGTTTTCGTTTTTTCAATAACCACGCATAAACAATATTCTCTCAAAAATACAAACATGTACATACATGTTGATAACATATTATGATAGCCCTGTGTGTGCTAAATTGAGTGTAATTACACCTTTGCCAGTAATTTGTTTATAAGCAACTGAAAAAAGCACAAATGTCAGAGTATGTCAAAACATCTCAAGGACCCCAAAAACACCTTGGACCCCAGAGGGTTAATGGACAAGAACTTCCCACCATTTCCCTTTCCACTGAAGACATTACCCTCATCACTTCCGGCAACCATTCTATTTCGAAACTATTTCATTCTATATCATGGATTCACCTCTGGCACCCGTCGTCCTTGGACATCCTTGGCTCATCCGACACAACCCCCGAGTGGACTGGCATCATAGATCAGTTCTGGAGTGGAGCAAGGAATGTCATAAGTCCTGTCTCGTGTCTGCCTGTTCGTCTGTGCCTGTTTCTGTGTTTCAGGAGGAAAAAGGGGATTTGTCTAACGTGCCCGCGGAGTATCTGGACCTGAAGGAGGTGTTCAGTAAGTCTCGTGCTGCTTCTCTTCCTCCGCATCGTCCCTATGACTGTGCTATAGATTTACTGCCAGGTAAGTCTCCACCTAAAGGCAAGTTATATTCACTTTCTATTCCAAAGAGGGAGGCTATGGAGAAATATATTTCTGATTCTCTAGCAACCAAGTTCATTCGCCCTTCCTCTTCTCTAGCGGGGGCAGGGTTCTTTTTTTGTGGGGAAGAAGGACGGTTCTCTGCGACCTTGTATTGATTACCGAGGGTTGAATAACACTGGTCAATGACGTGTTGCGAGATATGATCGATCAGTTCATATATGTCTACCTGGATGACATATTGATTTTTTCTTCTTTTCTCCAGGAACATGTGCAACAAGTCCGACGAGTGCTTCAGAGGTTGCTAGAGAATGGGCTTTTTGTCAAGGAGGAGAAATGCGATTTTCATGCACAGTCAGTCCCTTTCCTAGGGTACATCGTGTCGTCTGAGGGGATGCGGATGGATCCTGAGAAGATCAAGGCTGTGGTAGATTGGCCAAGCCCAGATTCTTGCAAGGCCCTGCAGAGGTTTCTGGGATTCGCCAACTTCTTTCGGCGTTTTATTCGCAATTTCAGCTAACTAGTCGCACCTCTGACTGCCTTGACCTCCCCCAGAACTACGTTCAGGTGGTCTGACACAGCTGAGGCTGTGTTTTCCAAACTGAAAGGCCGCTTTGTTCCAGCCCCCATCCTTGTCACCCCTGATATTTCACGTCAGTTCGTGGTGGAGGTCGACGCGTCAGAGGTGGGAGTAGGCGCAGTGTTGTCCCAACGCTCTTCCACAGACGACAGGATGCATCCCTGCGCATTTTTATCTCACCGTTTATCCCCAGCCGAACGTAATTACGACATTGGTAACAGGGAGTTGTTGGCAGTTAAGTTAGCGTTGGAGGAATGGTGCCACTGGTTAGAAGGGTCGGGGGCAGGGGCGAAAATTGTACTTGCAAGGATATGTGTACACCGAGGAAAGCCTTACTACTATTATTAGTGTAGCATGGAGACCGTTCCATTATCCTTCTTCTCAAAGTTTCTTTCTGGTTTAATGAAAAAGCTGACTAAATTGACCAAAAAAATTCTTCAAAACCATATTTTTTTTTGTAAATAAGTTGTTTACACAAAACAACTTATTTACAAAAAGAATTATGGTTTTGAAGAATTTTTAGCCGGATTTTCGCCTGGAAGGCTCTATAGAAATCTGGCACCCTATTGAACGAAGTTAAACTGAGAGAGCGTGCGATCACAGACACCAGAATGAACGCGTTCACAGTAACGTTGTTCATCAGGCAGTAATTCAGCACGTTCAGTTCACGTTCGCCCAAAATATAAACGAGTTCAATGAACGCGTTCAGGCACAACACTAATTAAATTATATAAACCGACTAAATCACAGTGAAAGCGTTAAAATCTAAATGCACACCCGGACTAGACTAATCTACAAGACTAACGTTATGCGTATGCATACACTCTATGGGTGTGGGTGTGTGTGTGGGGATATACTGCATTAAACAAGCTAGGTAAACGTTATAATCGCTAACATAGCAGACTACATCAGTGACAAAAGTACATTAGTACACAATCATATATTTGTTTTTTACATGATTTATTAATGACTCAGCATCATATTAAAGAGAAAAAATAATCACTTCATCCGATGTTTAAAGTGAATAAAATAATCATGACTTACTGGAGTTCCACAACTACTCAAAAACATAGTTCATCTCTCCCGCCACCGGATTCCGGAATGTGTGTGTGTCGCTGCTCGGTGGTGAGGTAAAAGGGGCGGAGGCAGTGGACCAAAGCACTGTGAGGCAAGGGAGGGGGGACTCAAAATGTTTAAAACGTTTTTTTTGTTGTTGCCCCGTTTGCATTTGTATTATTTTATTTCTTAAACAATTATTTTAAGAATATATCATTATTTTATTTACAACACACATATTTTAATGATATTTTAGGGGGGACAACCCTCAGATAGGGCGATTTCCGCCTATGGTCGGGGGTACCTTTTATCATCTGGACTGATCATAAGAACTTAGAATACATTAGAACCGCTAAAAAATTGAACTCCAGGCAGGCTCGGTGGGCATTATTTTTCGGTCGCTTTGATTTTTCTTTGTCATACCGTCTGGGTTCCAAGAACATCAAACCCGACTCATTATCTCGCATATTTGATTTTTCCGAACGCCCGTCTGCTCCCGAGTGCATTTTGCCTGAAACGCTATTCGTTTCCACACTCACATGGGAGGTCGAATCGAGGGTCAAGAAGGCCTTAGAAGGGGTAACGCCTCCGCCCGGTTGCCCACCGAATCGCTTGTTTGTGCCGGAGGGATTATGGTCTGACGTCATCCAGTGGGGTCATAGCTCCAACGTGGCTTGCCATCCAGGAGTTAATCGTACTAGTTTTTTAGTCAAGCAACGATTCTGGTGGCCACTTATGGCTCGCGACATTCACGATTTTGTTTTGGCTTGCTCGGGTTGTGCCACTGGTAAGACTTCGAATCGACCTCCAGACGGGTTACTTCAGCCGCTGTCGGTTCCTTCGAGACCTTGGTCCCACATCGCTCTAGATTTTATCACCGCCCTCCCGCCCTCTCAGGGTAACACAGTCGTTTTGACTGTAGTGGACCGGTTCTCGAAGGCAGCCCATTTTATTCCTTTACCCAAATTGCCCTCAGCTAAGGAGACAGCGGTAACGGTCGTAGATCACGTCTTTCGTTTACATGGCCTTCCGATTGACGTGGTTTCCGACAGGGGACCCCAGTTCGTGTCCAAATTTTGGCGAGAGTTTTGCAAATTACTGGGGGCGACGGTTAGTCTGTCTTCAGGGTTTCATCCCCAGAGCAATGGTCAAACCGAGAGAGCCAACCAGGATTTGGAGAGAGTGTTGCGATGTTTGGTTTCCAAGAATACTTCCTCTTGGAGTCAACAACTGTCTATGGTGGAGTACGCCCACAACACATTACCAGTGTCGGCTACGGCCCTATCTACGGGCCAAACGCTGGCGTTGTTTGTTCGCCGCTTCTCCACCCGAAAATCCTTTTGGCAACAATTGTTGCTATTTAACCAGGCTATACAGTATGTTTATTGACCAGCACTACTACGTCCAGTAAATATAACGAGTGCAAACTTTATGGATGTGTTTGTGCGGATGTCGCCGATTCCAGCTGCTGTCAACTTACCAGTCTGACTTCGCCCGGAGCTTTTCCTGTGTCTGTGCATCGCCTCCTACCATCGAGAGGTTCCTGACCAGGCTGTTGCTGAGGTCTGCGGGATTCTGTTGAGTCTGGCAGCTCTCCTCTGCTCAGCACGGGCGTTGTGGCCGGACACTAGGCCGTTTTCCGCGAGTGGCACAATGTTTAAGTATTCCGTCACCCAACTGAGGAGTTTCAACAACTGCAACGTTCCATCATGCATACCAGTTATTAAACAACTTGGATTGCTTCGCCGGCCGCGCTACACTCACAGGAGCTGCGGCAGAAACTTTGTTTTCTCCCGGTCTGGTCACGGCATTCCATCCCTCTGGTCTGGCGCACGCCCTGTCGCACTTCCAACACGTCATCAGGGCGCTACCCTTCCCAGAATAAGTAACGCTGGAGTTTCAACGGCAGCGCTGAGCACGGATCGGGAGGGAAAACGTGGAGTGGATTTCAGTCTACTCCGGCCAATACAGAGACACACTGCTCCATCTACCATCACGATTGAACTGTTCAATGCACAATCCATCACAAATAAATCCTGCCTTATACAGGAACATATTCTGGATAAATGTCTGGATTTGGTGTGCCTTACAGAAACCTGGCACAAGCCAGATGTTTTCTCTGTTTTAAATGAGACCTGTCCTCCTGGTTACTGTTACCTACAGAAAGCCCGTAACACAGGGCGCGGCGGCGGTCTGGCTGTCATCCACCGAAGTGATCTGGGCCTGTCCCCCATTACCATGCCTGAGCCATCTTCTTTTGAATACCTCGCTTTTAAGTGCAAGCCTCCTCTCTCCACAACAATATTTCTTATTTATCGGCCACCCAGACCGGACTTGTCTTTCATCCCAGAAATGTCTAACCTTCTGACAACACTCTGTACTATGTCTGCCAATATCATAGTTCTTGGAGATATGAATATCCATGTCAACTCCCCCACCTGTCGTTTTGCAGCAGAATTCCTTCAATTACTGGACTGTTTTAATCTAACTCAACTTGTCGATGTCCCCACTCACACTAGGGGACACACACTCGACCTGGTTATTACAAACTCTGACCATCTCAGCAATCTCCGGGTTTATGATCTGGGCATCTCTGACCACAAGGTCATTTCTATGATGATGTCTTCACCGTCCGCCCTCATCAAGCCTAAGCGCCAAATCTGCTTTAGAAATCTAAAAAACATCAACTCAGATTCACTGGCATCCGACCCTCAGCATCTTCTTTCTGTTAACTGCTCACCAGTCATGGACCCTGTGGAATACTACAACAACACCCTCAAGAGCCTCCTAGATATCCACGCACCAGTAAAAACTAGAACAGTGACCTTCTCCCGAACAGCCCCCTGGTACACCAGTGAGCTACGGAAAATGAAGGCATCTGGACGGGCCATTGAGCGGAGATATAAAGCCACTGGTCTCACTGTCCACCAACAAGCTTTTCGGAAACACCAAAAGAAATACTCTAAGTCGCTAATAAAGGCACGGCCATCATTCTACTCTCATATCATCAAAAACAGTCCCGGAAACTCAAAGCAGCTGTTCTCCACCATTAATCATCTTCTAAAACCACAGACCCACTCATTCACGGAAAACACAGAAGAACAGTGCAATAACTTACTGGACTTTTTCGAAACTAAAATAGATTCAATCCGCTCTTCCATTCATGGATCCTCAATCCAATCTGCCCCATCTGTACACTCTCAGCTTGCAATCGCCCAGCCCCTGAAATGCTTTCCAGAAATCTCGAATAAGGAGGTAGAGATGATCATCAAAAGGATGAGAGCCACCACCTGTGCCCTGGACCCTTTTCCTACTGTTCTTGTCAAAGCAAACTCCGTTATTCTAAGCCCTCTCATCACCACTGTAATAAACCAGTCTATCCTGTCCGGCATTGTTCCATCTGCTCTTAAAACCGCCATAATCAGACCTCTTCTGAAAAAACCCACTCTTGCTCCTGATATATTATCAAACTATAGGCCAATTTCAAATCTTCCGTTCATCTCAAAAGTCTTGGAAAAAGTTGTTGCCACTCATCTCCAGGACCACCTCAAAAACAACCACCTATTCGAAAAGTTCCAATCTGGTTTCCGCACAGCTCATAGTACAGAAACAGCGCTCGTCAGAGTCACAAATGACCTACGAATGGCAGCTGATGCTGGCTCACCTTCCCTTCTCATACTGCTCGACCTGTCCTCTGCTTTCGACACTGTGGACCATGGCATTCTACTCGACCGGCTGCATCAAACCACTGGACTTACTGAAATTGCCCTGGACTGGTTCAATTCATATCTGACGGACAGAAAAGAGTAAATTTCGCTTGGAAAATCAAGGTCCCGGGAACACACAGTTACCTGTGGAGTACCTCAGGTGTCGGTTCTTGGCCCCATTCTCTTTATCATTTATATCCTGCCACTCGGACATGTCATCAGCCGCCATGGAGTGTCTTTTCACTGCTACGCCGACGACACACAACTGTACATGAAATCTGATCCACAACCAACTGCAGCACCACAAACATCATCTCCGTCTCCAACACTCATTGCCTGTCTCGAGGAGATAAAGGTGTGGATGAAACAGAATTTTCTCCAACTAAACAGTTCCAAAACTGAAGCAATTCTCATTGGCACCTCGCACCAAATTCAGTCATCCTCACTTTCCGGTATAACTATCTCTGGCCAAGACATCCCCCTTTCCACAACAGTTACCAATCTCGGTGTGAGATTTGATCCACAACTCACCTTTGAAGTCCATATCAAAAATCTCTGTAAGATCTCCTTTCATCATCTCAGAATCATCGCAAAACTCCGTTCTACGCTTACCTTAGGATTACTGTAACGCTCTTCTCATCGGGATCCCCAACAAGAGTCTGCAAAAGCTGCAGTACGTCCAGAAGAGCGCTGCTAGGATCCTGATGAGAGTGCGAAAGTATGAACACATCACTCCCATCCTCCACACACTTCACTGGCTTCCCGTGTCTGCTAGGATCGAATATAAGGTTTCACTTCTCACTCACCAATGCATCTATGGAAACGCACCCCCCTACCTGTAAGAACTACTTACCCCTGTTTCTACAGCACGATCCCTCCGATCACAAAACTCAAACCGCCTTTTAATACCAAAAACTAAACTCTGCACAATGGGCGATCGTGCTTTTTGCTCTGCCGCTCCCCGGATTTGGAATGCCCTCCCGGACCATCTGAGGTCACCACAGACCATCAAGACTTTTAAAAAGGGACTAAAGACATTACTTTTAGCAGATCTTATGGATTTTAAAAATGTCTAGATATTGTTCTTAGAATCAGACCTGTAGCACTTTGAGGTTTTTTCTTAAAATGTAAAGTGCTTTTACAAATAAAATTTATTATTATTATTATTATTATCTCCGTTTGAATGTAGCGTAGGTTACCAGCCACCAATTTTTCCCAGTCTGGAATCCGAGGTTGCGGTTCCCTCCGCTCACGCCTTTGTTCACAGGTGTCACCGCACTTGGACTAGAGCCCGTGAGACTCTACTCCAGGTGGGGGCGCGCACCAAGGCCAAGGCCGATCGCCACAGGTCAAAGCCTCCCGTATACGTCGTTGGTCAAAAGTGTGGCTTTCAACCAGAAACATTCCTCTTCGCACCGTCTCTAATAAACTTGCACCCAAATTTATTGGCCCGTTTGCTGTCACCAAGATCATTAGTCCGGTGGCAGTTCGCCTCATGTTACCTCCCGCGTACAGGAGGGTCCATTCCGCCTTTCATGTATCAAAAATCAAGCCCGTGTTCCATTCTCACATTAATCCGCCTGCCCCGGTTCCTCCCCCACCGCGACTCGTAGATGGGGAGACCACGTATTCGGTTAATCGTATTCTGGACTCTAGGCGGAGGGGACGCGGATTTCAGTACTTGGTGGCCTGGGAAGGTTACGGTCCGGAGGAGAGAAGTTGGGTGCCTGCTAGAGACATACTGGATCACTCCCTTATCGATGATTACAATCAACAGGTAAAGGAGTCTGGGAACGCCAGGAGGCGTTCTTAGGAGGAGGGGTACTGTCACGGTAGACGCATTCTCTGTTCCTTCTAGTCTCGTGTTTATGTTGTTGTATGAACGCACGTGTGTAGTGGGCGTTAGTGTATGACATCACCTGATCCACTCCAGCTGATCATCATCACTTCACCAGCTGCAATCACTCTCACTACTCTATTTATACTTACTACCGCTGTTCTATCATCCTTGTCAGATCATTGTTTGATGTCGTCCGTGTTGGTGTTCCGGTGTCCAGTTCCTGCCTTCTGTTCCTGTTCTTCGTCTTGTCGAGTGGTTTCGAACTGTCGTCTCACCGTCTCATCATCACTGCACTTCTTCACGGATCCTGACCATCAAAGTCCCTGCGTCACCCTTCACATCTGCTTGCACTGTATAATCCGAGACTGTTCATTAAAACTGTTACTTGCATTTTGCTTCCTGTCGTTCATCTTAAGGATATGACAGTGCGACGCGCTCGTTTTTTCCAAGCGCGTCCGCACCGCATCGAGATAAAAACATCTCGGTGAGGACTGAGGTAGGGCTGCTATTTTTATTTAATGGAAAATCTTAGTCTAACAGGAAAAATAATATATTTAGTGTTGGCCAATTTTATGTTTTTTATTTGTACTATTTTATCCTGTTTTTCTCTGTTGTCACTGTTAGAAATGCTGCAGGTGCGTGAAAATTTGATCTGAATCCAGGTTCTGTTGTTGATATGTTCTGTATGCTGCTGTTTGCACTTTGCACGTTATAATAAACGCTTTGATAAATAAATAAAAATGTTTGTAGTTTTAATGGGTCACAGATACGCGTCAATTTTATTCTTATTTAATGCCAATTCAATATTATAATCTTATTATATTAACGGTCAATAATCGATTAACGAGCGGTGGTTGTCGGTCGGGAAAATTAACCGAAATGAGCATCCGAACTGGATACATTTCGTTGAAATCACATATGAGGACCTCCCTTCGCGGGCTGTGGAGAAATGCAATCCTCCAAAGCCACGGAGCGCTGTCATGACAGCGAGCGCATCACGTCGCAGGCTTACGGCATTGATAAGGAGCGGTGTTTGCAGACTCAATGCTTGTAAAATGGCAAATAATCCTTCTGATCGGTCGGTGTATTTTTGCTGTATACATTTTAGGCTTATTCTCAAATTCCGATTGTGTTAAGGGGGTGGGATTATTAAGCCATTTTAATCAGACAATTTGACCGGAGAGATTTAATTTTGTTGGACATTTAATTTTTTTCCCGGCCAATGTCCGGTAATTACCGGACAACGGAAACCCTGTGGGGGGGTGAAGGGAGACACCGTCGGCAAGGATGAAGAACTGGAGAGGGAGGCTGGGCGTGGGGGATCTTTCATTAATTGTCCTGGTTTCAGATTTGTCCACACCTGTTCCCTGTTCTGTTGATGATCTTTCTTCTTGTATTTAAGCCCTCAGTTCTCCTCTGTTCATGGTCTCTCATTGAAGTTATATTAGTTGTGTATGCTCTTTGTGTTGATTAAAAGTCTTTGTTATTTGTTCTTTCTGTCACACATCTCTGTTCTATTTAGCTCACGCAAGCCTTGACACAAGTGACAATTTTGGATATACCAAATATGATTTATTTCAAGTCATATTTTGTGTTTCATTGTGTCCCTGCTAACCTTACATGTCTCCTGAGGTACGCAAAAACCCTACTCAAGAACACGTTGAAAAGTGTTGAACGTACATCAATAACTTCCAGCTGTCTTATCAAAAGAATTGTTTCCAAGTAGTATTTTATTATGGTGTTTATGAAGTCTGAGAAAAGGACAACAATCTGAGGAAATATTAAAATGAGAGAAAGGCTTTGCACTTTGTGCTTTAATCGTATTCTAGATGCCCTCTATAAATGCCTCAAATGTCAGTTTCTTTGAAGATGGTATTAAAGCTCTGGACGCACTTTAACTGTGTCTTTGTGAGCAAACACACTGGGGAAAATGGAAATAAAGACAAGCTGCAGGTGTTGTATGACACCCTAAAAGACTGCATTATTAAATATCAGAAGTCTGTTAAAGCTGTTAACATAAAATATTTCACGGCTCTCTTCAATTGGGACAAGCAAATTAGCTTTTTCTACAAGCACTATGAAACAGTCATTGGGTGACTCTTGTTCCAGTTTTATCTGTTTATTGTATCTATCCAATTTACAAAAACAAAAACAAAAAACAAAAAAACATTAACCCTCTGGGCCTTTTTGGTTGGAGCTGACTGAATTATTTTTTTTACTTCATCGGAATAGGATGACACTTGGTGACTTTTGAGGCATTAGCTATGTGAGAAAATAAATAAATAAATAGTCATGGACATGATTTGGATATGTTAAAGGTTCAGTGGGAAAAAAGTCACACATGGTTCCCTCACGGTCAAAAATGGCCGACGTAATAAATACGACAAAATATGCAAACTCAGAGAATCTTTTGGTGGTAGAAACTACAAATCAGCCATGATTTAAAAAACAAAAACCAAAAAAAACATACCCTCAGCAGAGAATGGGTGACACTCTAAAATATCAAGAATGCAAATTATACGCGACGTAATTTAATCCCTCGCCATGGCAACACCGCAATTTAGCATCTTCAGTATCTTGGCATCAAGTTCACACAGTTGTGGTGTGAATCACATTAATATCCTAGGAGGAGGAGTTAAAAATTCAGAGACTGATTTTAAAAAAAAATCCACATTCAAACCAAATAGCCAACTTTCTGTTGGTCGAAGCAAATGACTGTAAATTAGAAAGCTGTACAGCTTGATGATAACAATATATGTTCTGAGTTTGGTGACTATAGGTAAAACTAACCCCCACACTATAGTTAAAATGTAGCATTATAGAGCCCTTCTTCCCCACCTATTTCTAACAGGCAAAGCCTTGTACTGGCCAACAACCTTAAAAACACCCCAAAAAGTTCAATGAAAGCGTACACAGAAATGTTTTTCTGATGTTAAACTTAAGTTGCTGTAAAGTTGTAAAAAGTACTTGAACAATTTATTTTCGTTTACAAAATTTGGATTTAACATTTTTTAGAGAAGAATTTGTTTCATGTAGAAATTATAACTGTCATTACAAAAATAAACAATATACAGAACAATTATTTATCCTTTGTTTCGCAGCCACATTTCAAGTTACATAACAAATCTAAACAATGTACAATTACAAATAAATTATAAAAAACAAATCATGTATAGAACTTCGTTTCATTTTAACATGCATTACAAAAATAAACAGTGAACAGAAATTACTTTTTTGTTTCAGTTACAAATCATAAGTGGCATCTAAAATATTTTATAGAAAGATTATTTAATTTACCCATTTTTAACTTTTTTTACTCTCCCTGGTCTCCTGTGCTCTCATGTCCTTTGCCTCTCTCTGCAATCTCATGTCTTCCCTGATCAAATCCATGAACTCGTCCTCTCTGGTGCTGGCTCTGGCTCCTCCTCATCTTGGTCATCCACTGTTGAACTTGCCCCTTGTGTCCTCAGGAATGGAGACAATTAGGACAGGGAACGCCTCTGTCCCAACATCTCATCCATGAGAACAAACCATGGCCAAGTTGCAGCAGTGGGTTTCCTACTCACTCCATCACCAATCCTAAGGTAGAGTAAATAAACCATGCCTGTAAACAACAACAACAACAACACCACAATAAATTTCAGCAAAAATGTGTCAATAAACTTTTTTTTTAAGTTCTCTCTTTTTTTTTGCTGCTCCTTGCTCCCTAAAACAACACGAAATATTAGAACAAGTTTAGCCTCAGGTAACATTTTTAGTTTAAATTCACGTTTTTTAGGAAAGACCCCTGGCTTTTAACACTTGTTTTGCTAGCTATTTGAGTAAATAAAAACACAACACTTACAAAATCAGTCAATGTATGCAGAAGTTATAACACACTTCCTGTTTCCATTTTTTCGCCATAAATTTGTTGTCTCACCGCAGCCGAACCATTTGAGATATCAAAAATCTGCTCGCAGGGCTTGGGCCCTAATTAACATTAACCTAGGCTAATAAATGTTGTAAAAGTATTGTCCATTATTAGTTTTAAATACATAATGTATGCAGTTTGAACACATTAATGCTTATTGTGTAAAGTGTAGCTAATTATGAATGGTGATATATGAATCATTCAAATCAGGTAACAGAACATTAATGCATATTAGCATTTTAGCTTCTACAACATTGTGAACGTTTATAAATATGCAAATATCATGATTGCAAAACAGATTATAACTATTAAATGGCCCACTCCTAGTAGATCAACATATTTCTTTACTCTCCAATATGGTAGGAAGAATTGTTGAGTAGCATAAATAAAATAAAATGAGGAGTTTGTGCTAAGATGATTGACAGGCCTCTGACAGGATGCATGCCACTATGCAACAAAGCGGTATGTGGTTTCAAACTGTTTGGGAATTCATCCCTCAATGTTCATGTTTTGGTCTGTATTTGCATCTGTAACTTCATCCTACTACCAGAAGGCATTTACGGGCAACAAAGGCTGCTGGAAAATGCGTAACCGATTCATCATCCTATTTGTTTTATCATCTCGGGCTTTCGCACATGCTCTCATGAGCTCTTGGGTCAAGAATTATCTCGTTCATTGGTGGGCTAATCTTAACACAGCCTGTCAGATCTCTCGTCCCCCATATGCTGGTGGGGGTTGACAGGGTGAGAGAGTGAATCACTCCAGCTGAGCCGAGTCAGTGCAGGAAGTGGCAGTGGCCTTGATGTTTGTATGTGAGGGGGAAGATCCCACTGACCCCAGATGGAGGAGGGTTTGGAGTCGTCTGTGGTTGATGCTACAGGACAGTTCTGCTCTACTGGTTCTTCCCCACAGCGAGTCCCTGGAGACGGATGCGCTGCCTCTCTTCATGCGTACCACTGAGCTGCATGTTAACTATTTCATGTTTCCTTGAGGAAGAGAAAAGGAATCGGAGAGTAAAAGAGACATCAGCATGAAGATCTGCATGAAAAGAGAATCATCAAGTCTTTTGTATGTTATATGGAACGCTCCACGACAGTGGATGAAAAACACACTTTTGGTGTTGCTGGAAACACATTCATTGCAATTTAATTTGTCCTCTGCTTTTAAACTCTATCCTCACTGGAATACATTACTGTCATCCACGGGAACATTTAGCATAACTGCGGAGACTGTCATCTGATTAAAAATGTGATTTTAGAACATTACTGCTGACAAATTGGAAGTTCAGAGTACAACACAGTCTATCTATGGAGTTTCCTTTGTGTCTTTTATATTCAATAAAACAACTAATTATATTGTAATTAAAAAAATCATAAAGATTGCAAAAAAGTCTTCTTAAGGCTCAACAATAAAGTTGTTTGCAGTGCATGTAAATCTTTGAAAACACTTTTCATCACAAACGCACACATTTTGCTCTCTTTTCTGCTGTCTTTTTTGCGGGTCTATCTCTATTACCCTTCGCTATGTCCAGTGATGCCATGCGGTGACGTCGAGCCGCAGGTCGAGCAACCTCCATCAGCGCTTGAGCGAGTGGATCTTGTGGCTCCGCCTCCAGCCTCTGATCACCTCGCTCCGTCTCGGCTCATCGACCTGTCGGCTCCGGGTTTGCTCCTCCCACCTTCGGCTCCACCAGACACCCTCTGCCTTTCGACACTACAGGGTTCCCTCGTCCCAAAGGCTCCCCCCTGGTCAGTGGTTACTTCAAGGGTTAGTTCACCTAAAAATGAAAATTATGTCATTAATGACTCACCCTCATGTCGTTCCAAGCCCGTAAGACCTCCGTTCATCTTCGGAACACAGTTTAAGATATTTAGATTTAGTCCGAGAGATTTCTGTCCCTCCATTGAAAATGTATGTACGGTATACTGTCCTTGTCCAGAAAGGAAATAAAGACATCCTCAAAGTAGTCCATGTGTCATCAGTGGGTTAGTTAGAAAGTTTTGAAGCATTGAAAATACATGTTGGTCCAAAACAAAAACTACGACTTTATTCAGCATTGTATTGTCTTCCGGTTCTGTTGTCAATCCGCGTTCAGTGACCCTGATGGCGTAAGACGCTGCTGACGTGTGTCTGGTGCGCCCGAGCTTCGTTTAAATTTATCTTTTATCGTTTATCTTTGCAAACAGTCTAAGGATTTCCACACAGAGGAAGACTTACATTTTTTTGCCCAGCCATATATATTTATTATTTCACCAGATACACGTCAGCAGCGTCTTACGTCAGCAGCGTCACTGCGGACTCGTGAACGCGGATTGACAACAGAACCGGAAGACAATACAATGCTGAATAAAGTCGTAGTTTTTGTTATTTTTGGACCAAAATGTATTTTCGATGCTTCAAAACTTTCTAACTAACCCACTGATGTCACATGGACTACTTTATTGATGTCTTTATTTCCTTTCTGGACAAGGACAGTGCACCATACATACATTTTCAATGGAGGGACAGAAATCTCTCAGACTAAATCTAAAATATCTTAACCCTCTGGGGACGGCAAACGCACCGGCGCGTTTTGCTGGTTTTTTTTCACATAGCAGTAACATAGCCTTAAAATACTCCGTCATTTATGGTTATATAAATAAAATCAATACATGATTATAAATAGAGGATCTTCTTTTTTTTGTGTACACTCACATTAACATCAAAACCTTGTGTTTTTAAAAAATAAAAAATAAAAATAAACAGGGTGCGCTTTCAGCTCACTCTGTCTCCGCAAAAATCTTTCTGAAAAATGTCTGGAAAATGAACTGAAACTCAGCTAATACTTATCACACAAACATGAAACATACGTCTAAAGAACACTTTAAATTTCTACTTTTAAATAAAACAATTCACATTTAAAACAAATATTCTCCTGCAATGTAATCTGTATGAAACTAAAGAGAAGTACAGTTTCTCCTGTCTCAGCTCATTATCGTTAATTTGTTCACACCCACTCGCAGAGCGCGCTATTCATAAGATAATGTGTTGAGGCCATTTGCAAAATAGATAAACGCCCCCAAGCAAATGCTGTAAAGTCTGTAAACACACTATATTTTTTAGTCAGATTAAGATTTGTCTTGCGTCTATGAGGAATAATCCTGGGACGTTTACCACAGAACAAGTGCTGGTTTATTTTCACTTCGAGGAGGAGCAAGAGATTCAGCTGAGAAGTGTAAGTGTTTTATGCTTGTGCTTTGTTCTAATCGCGATATAGAATAATGTTAGTGTCTGTAAACGGAAAAATAGCATACTGTTTAAATGTGAATCATGTTTCTGTGTGTGTGTGTGTGTGTGTGTGTGTGTGTGTGTGTGTGTGTGTGTGTGAATGAATGAATGAATGAATGAATGAATGAACGCACAGATAGACGCACCATTCTTTTTTAAATCTCCTCATTCTTTGTGCAAGGCTCCTTGTAATGATAGGGCCTGATAGCACCTAATAGGGCCATTATGGGGGGGTCTTTGTCTTTCTCAGGTGTAAAATGCCATACATATTAATGAGAGATCAAGCCTCCTCGCATAAAGCTTTCTCAAACAAAACACGTCATACACATTCTAAAAGACTTTATTGACTTATCTGAATGAGTAGTCAGGATGATTCTCACATAGTTTTGGAGCAAATATTCTAGACTATGTGATACAATTTTCAAACGTCTTGCGAAGAAATAATCAATATGTGTTTTGTGGCCTTATTTCAGAAACTTTTATTTTAAAGTTTTTCAATAACCATGCATAAATAATATGCACATACATGTTGCTCACATATTATGGTAGCCCCGTTTGTGCTATATAGAGTGAATTTACACCTATGCCATTAACGTGTTTATAAATAACTGAAAAAAGCACAAATGTCAGTGCATGTCAAAACATCCCAAGGGCCCCAAAAACCCCTTGGTCCCCAGAGGGTTAAACTGTGTTCCGAAGATGAATGGAGGTCTTACGGGCTTGTGACGACATGAGGGTGAGTCATTAATGACATCCTTTTTGGGTGAACTAACCCTTTCACCTCCGCCATGGACTTGCGGATCTTGCAATTTCTCCACCCCTACGGCTGTAGCGGTCTCCTCTTTCCCTTTTGCTTAGCCTCTGTCCTCGGTCACACCGGAATCACCTCAGTCCTCGGCACTCTGGCTCCGCCTCAGACGCTCGTCGCCACGACATCGCCTAGGCCTCCAGCACAAGCGATGTCACTCAGTTCCATCGGCTCTCCGTCCGCACCCTGGGATCCATCGGCTCCGCCTCCGTCGGTCGTCCCCTAGTTGACATCAGCCTCTACTCCACCTTGGCTCCTCCCTCCCTCGACTCCACTGTGGGCATTCGTCTCTAGGCTCTGTCTGTGCCATCGGACGTCCACCATCATCGCAGCCGGGGTCTCGTCGTCCGTCTGTCACCATTCCTCCGCCGCCTGCCATCACCATCCCTTCCCCATCTCCTGTCGCCATCCCTGCAGGGAGGGGGCATTCTGTCACACGTATTAAGTTTTGTTTCTTCTTAGTTTCTTTTTTTATGGACTTTTGGTTTGTTATTTTCAGTCACATGTGTCTCTTTGTATTAGTTTCCCACCAGTCATCAGTTGTCATGGACACTCATTAGATCATCACACCTGTTCGTTATCATCACATCATCACTGTGTATTTAAGGTCTTGTCCACACAGACACGGGTATTTTTTATAACCGGAGTTTTTCCTACAGCGTTTTAAAAAAAATCCCGTCCACACATGCTCGGTCTCCGTCTACATGAAAACGCAAAAACACGCTATCAAGCGTGGTCAAGAGCATGCCACGCCAGCAGGCGGCGATATAAACCTTAACTGTAAAGCCACGTTGGCCAATCAGAAGGGCAAATCTGACGTCAAACACAGCGGATAACGGCGCACACTCTGACGTCGCAAGGCAAAAATCCTGGTTTCACTGTCTACACGACAACACTGTAACCGGCGTTTCTGAAAATCCTCACCCTGGCAGGGGTTTTCAAAAATGTTCGGTTTCAGTGCGTTTTCGTGTGGACGAACGGCCGAACCGCGTAAAAAAAGTCACGGTTATAAAAATGCCCTTGTCCGTGTGGACAGGGCCTAAGTTGCTCTGTTTCACCCTTCAGTTGTAGGTCGATGTTTGCGTGTTGTGTGTGTTAACCTTTGTTTCATGCACTCTCTGTAACACATTTCTTTCAGTTCCTGAGTTTATTGTATTATTAAAATCACTTCGTATTTAATCCTGTATACCTTCGTCTTCCTCCGTCTTCATCTTGTGACACATACTGTGCAATATACACTGTATATAAAATGGTAACCTGCAACTGTTACCTTAAAGAGCTATTTCTACCTGATTTAACCCATCAGAATTATTCTTGTTGGTATAAATTAATGTATATAGGCTGGTTCAGTAATATTAAATAATATTTTTAACTTAAAGACCTTTTTTTTCAGTGCTGTCTAATGTTTTTGCTCAGTTTTCATGAAAATATGGGCTTTTGCCCCAGCTTGTTTTTGTGTGGTTGAATTAAACTCTCAAGAGCTTTCTACTGGCCAATCTAGATTCTGTAAACAAAATTACCCACTTACTCTGTATTCAGTCCCATCACCATGACATCGTTCCTTCAATCCTCAGTCATTAATTCCCATTCCCATGTGTTCGATACCCACATATTGATATCTTATATGCAGTGACTAGGAAGCAAATTCAGGATTTCAGCCTTGAGCTTCCAGGTCAATATTATGCAACACAGCTAGACCTCACTGGTGGCAGATGGTTATGCCTGAACTGCAAGAGGGTCAAGCAGGGCTGAAGAAATCCACTGGGACTTGTCTGTAAATGACAAAGGTGAAGGGAAGGTTGGACTGGAGAGTGGGTGAGCGTTTACGGTGGAAGGCTACAGACGTGTTAGCTGTCAACAGGAACGTACAGGAGCATGGCCTCTCTGGATGAATGCTACAGGACAGCGCCTGTGAATCACTTTGACTTCTGACAAGTGAACAGGATCAGGTACTGTATACAGTGTGTGTGTGTGTGTGTGATGAAAGCTGGGATATTTATAAGTCATAAATCATTCACAAAGCCCAGTGATGCATAGCACTTAGTTTTTGTCACAAGTTTACGCTCAACTACTATGACAGCCCAAGTATTTTGTGCCCCATTCGTGTCATGTTGAAATTACCGTAATTACAAGTTGACAGACCGTAGATTCTACTCAGATTTGTTCACATTCTCAGACTGAGGCATTTTTGTTTCTATGGCAACACTAATATTACCAAAATAGAGCCATGTCCAACTAGCTTTTGATGCAGTTTGTAATTTATGTCTTCTTCTTTTTTTTAAGACATTATCAAAAAATATCAGGAAATATATAGTACAGGAACTACCAATATGTGCATATTTGGTTATTTTCTGATGATGTCTTAGTAATAGAAGCTACACCATTTTTAAATCTTAAAATCCATATCAAAATCTGCTAAAGGGGAACAAGGGGAATTTTGTTCAATTACAAATCATGTAACAATGTATCATCTTCTATTTGGAAAATTAAACAACATTTTAATGAACTTCAATAATTGCCTTAATCTTTTAAACAACTAAGAATATAGTGATCAAAATACATTTTATAAAAAAATCACATGTCAAGTTTATAATATATTTTACATCATGAGAGTCAAATTTAACGACTACAGGGACTCATCTCAAGATCTTTTTTTTACATTTAATTTTACATTTCACTTTTATTTGTATAGCGCTTTTCACAATACATATCGAGATCACTCATTTAACAGTTCATCTATTGCCAAATTATGAAAAAAAGATCATTCAAGAATAAAAAAAATGATTGAAAATATTCAAATCGGGAATGTCAGAATCAGAATGCGTAGGTCTAGTTCATGCATTAAAAAATGTCCATCAAAACCAACGCATGTTGATCGATGTTCACTAACCCGTCAAAGTTTGTTAATTGGATTGACGTTAATTCTCTTTAGCATGCAGTGTGAAGTATTTCACTCAGTTTCTTGGTCATTCCCATTCAATTTCAGTGAGTGAAATTTATAGGCTACTCACGTGTGTTATTAACTATTATCGTCTCTGACAGACAGCATGTTGAAGCAGCCTAGGAAAGCAATGATGTAGTCAAAACATCCTTTGGTTTGGGTATAGGAAATGTGTGAACTCACTGGACCTCTGCTTCTTGTAAATACTACCATGTATTTTGCAGATGATTTTTTGACAGACATTGATGCTGTGATATTCAAATTGAAAACAGATTGATCGTAAGATAATAATTATTTATAGCTCAGGCAGCAAGTATTCAGTGAAGCGATTGATGCCCATGAGTGTGCTTTGTTGACTAGCCAGCCTAGTTTTTGACGGACAAGACATAATAGCTGAATTTGTAAAAATTACCCCGTTCAAAAGTTTATGTACCCTTGATTCTTAATACTGTGTGTCGTTACCTGGATGATCCATGACTGTTTTTATGTTTTATGGTGGTTGTTTTTGAATCTATTGTTTGTCCTGAGCAGTTAAACTGCCCAATATTCAGAAACATCGATCTTCGGAAAAAACCCTTTAGGTCCTGCACATTTTTCAGCTTTCCAGCATCTTTTGCATATTTGAACCCTTTCCAGCAGTGACTATGATTTTGAGATTCAACTTTTCACACTGAGGACAATTGAGGGACTTAAACAAAAATGAAAGCTTTAGCATAAGTTCTGCCAGGAATTACTGCGTCACTCATTAGGCAAGGCAAGGCAAGGCAAGTTTATTTATATAGCACATTTCATACACAATGGTAATTCAAAGTGCTTTACATAGAAGAAAGAAAAAATCAAAAGAAATAACAATAATTAAAACAGGTTAGAATAAAGAAATTAAAATAATCAAAACAAATAAGAATAATTAAAACAGTTTAGAATAAAAGATAAAATAAAGTACAGTAAAAACAGTCGGACGAGCAGTGGCACAGTGCTCATTCAGTAAATGCACAGCTAAACAGAAGTGTTTTGAGTCTGGATTTGAATGTAACTACTGTAGGAGCACATTTGATCTCCTCTGGAAGCTGGTTCCAGCTGCGGCTGGCATAATAGCTAAAAGCAGACTCTCCTTGCTTAGAGTGAACCCTTGGTATTTCTAGCTGATGTGATCCTAATGATCTGAGTGATCTGTTGGGTTTATTTTCATGGAGCATATCTGCAATATATTGAGGTCCTAGCCCATTAAATGATTTATATACCAGTAATAATACTTTAAAATCAATCCTAAATGTAACTGGGAGCCAGTGTAAAGACTTGAGGACTGGTGTGATGTGTTCATATTTTCTGGTCCTGCTCAGAATGCTGGCAGCAGCGTTCTGTATGAGCTGCAACTGTCTTATGGTCTTTTTAGGAAGGCCAGCGAGGAGTCCATTACAATAATCCACCCTGCTGGTGATAAAAGCATGCACAAGTTTCTCTAAGTCTTGACTTGAAACAAAGCATCTAATTCTTGCAATATTTTTCAGGTGATAGTATGCTGATCTAGTTATTGCTTTGACATGACTACTGAAACTAAGGTCTGACTCTAGAGACACACCAAGATTCCTGACTTGATTTTTAGTTGTTAGACCCCTAGCGTCAAGGTATGCATTCACCTTGAGAACTTCCTCTTTTTTTCTAAACGCAATGACTTCAGTTTTGTCTTTGTTTAACTGAAGAAAGTTTTGGCACATCCAACTGTTGACTTCATCAATGCATTGGCACAGGGAGTCAATGGGGCTGTAGTCGTTAGGCAATAGGGCTAAGTAGAGCTGTGTGTCGTCTGCATAGCTGTGGTAAGAGATTCGTTTTTTTCTCATTATTTGGCTTATTGGGAGCATATACAGTTTGAATAGGAGTGGTGCAAGAATTGAGCCTTGAGGGACCCGCATGTCATGGATGTCCACTCAGACTTGGTGAGTGGTCTCCTATACTCACATAATAACCTCTCCCTTCTAAGTATGATCTGAACCATTTTAGTACTATCCCAGAAAGCCCCCAGTTTACCAGCCTGTCAAGAAGTATATCGTGATCGACAGTGTCAAATGCAGCACTGAGGTCGAGTAGTACCAGTACTAATAATTTGCCTGAATCAGTATTTAAGCGAATATCATTTATTATCTTTTTGGTATCTGTGCTGTGATGCGATCGAAATCCAGATTGAAAATTGTCACAGTATCCATTCAAGCTTAAGAATTTGTTCAGCTGATTGAAGACAACTTTTTCAATGATCTTGCCTATGAAAGGAAGATTTGAGATCGGTCTATAGTTGCTTAATATAGTCTTATCCAGATTGCTCTTTTTCAGGAGGGGCTTGACAACTGCAGTTTTCAGGGAGTTTGGAAAACTACCAGAAAGAAGTGAGGCATTAACCACTTTTAGGAGATCTGCTTCTAAACTGTTTATCACACTTTTGAAGAAAGATGTGGGAAGTGCGTCAAGGGCGCAGGTTGATGTTTTAAGGTGCTGTATGGTTTCTTCCAAAATTTTGCCATCAATTTCTTTAAAATCAGACATAGTAACTACATTCTCAGGTTGTGGTCTGATCTGTCTGACCCCAGTGCGGCTCAATGATGCGCTGATAACCTTTCTGATATTATTAATTTTCTCAGCGAAGAAAGAAGCAAACTCACTGCACTTGCCGTCTGAGAGCATTTCACTGGGAATCTGGCTTGGGGGGTTTGTCAGTCTCTCTACAGTAGCAAAAAGAGTGCGTGTGTTGTTTAAGTTGCTGTTTATAATATTTGAGAAGAAAGTCTGTCTAGCTTTGCCTAGTTCCATATTGAAAGCATGGATGCTGTCTTTGTAGATGTTATAATGGACTACAAGTTTTGTCTTCCGCCACACGTGCATGTTCTTTTCATATTTTGCACAGCTGTTGTGTTTCTAAAAGGTGCTTTTTGTCTACCACTCTTCCTGACTTTCACAGGAGCAATATAATCTATTACGCCTTTAACCTTTGAGTTAAAAGAATCAAGGAGAGAATCATCAGAGTCAGCAGATATGCTTGGTTTTAAAGATATAACATTCATAAATAACACACTAGTGTTCTCATTTAAGCATCTCTTCTTGACAGACACAGATCTAGCTTCATTGGCAGGAGAGATCAATATATCAAAGAAAATACAGAAATGATCAGACAGTGCTACATCCTTAATAACAATCGATGAGATGTTTAAACCCTTACTGATAAGTAAATCTAGAGTGTGTCCACGATTGTGTGTGGGTCCATGTACATGCTGAGTCAGATCAAACGTTTTTAAAACAGTTTTGATTTCTTTTGCCATATTGTTTTCTGCATTATCTGTGTGAATGTTAAAATCTCCAGTAATAGCAAAACAGTCAAACTCTGAGGAAATTGTTGATAGCAGTGTTGTAAAGTCCTCAGCAAAGGCTGGAGAGTATTTTGGAGGCCTGTAAATAATGATAAGTAAAATACGTGGGGCACCTTTTAACACAATACCCAGATATTCAAAAGAGGGGTAGTTACCAAATGATGTTTGCTTACATTGATAGGCATCTTTAAAAAGAGCAGCTACTCCCCCTCCTCTCCTAACAGCTCTGCAAACACTCATAAAAGTAAAGTTAGGAGGGGATGTTTCATTGAGGACTGTTCCACTGCAGCTGTCTTCTAGCCAAGTTTCATTTAGAAGCATAAAATCCAGGTTGTATGTGGTTAAGTCATTGACTAGAAGTGATTTATTTTTAAGTGAGCGGATGTTTAAAAGTGCTAACTTAACAGTCTTACTTTTTGTTACTTTTGTCTTAGTTTGGTGTGTAATAGGCACCAGATTAGATGGGTTTGCTGTACGGCTTTTGAAGGCCTTAGACTTTCTATCATGTAATCGAACAACAATAGAGAAAGATACAGGCACACTGGGTTCCCGCTTGTTTTGTAAACATTTGAGAAAGTTACTGTTATCATAGCGGGGACCCGACACATATCACTGAGAGCTGGTATCAGTTGTTTTTGGTTCACCTCGAGCCAATGGAGGAGGGTGTGGGCCCTGGCGTTTTTGCAGAGGCCGAAGAGCTCTCACAAGCGGAGAGCGAGCTGGGCCCGCAGGCTTTCGTGGTTTTGGGGCCTGACTTTTTTTGGTTGATGTCTGGGGGCTTGCAGATAGTTTGGTTCCAGCAAACACCAGTTTTTCCATTTTCTCTGAGAAACACAGAAGATGCTGTGGAGAAGCTGGAGATAGGGATAACGTGTCTGGTGAGAGGGTAGAGGCTGGAGGGGGCTGTTTCTCTGGTGTTATTGGAGGCTGTAAAATGCTGTCCTGGTTTTCCAGCAAGTCGTCCTTAGGTACTGAATGTTGGAGCAGTTCTAGTATGTCACAGTCTGTCTGTGGTGAGCTCTGTGGGCAGGGCTCTGCTGAGATTGTGTCCGTGAGAAGAGGCTGTTTTGGCTGAGTGGTGTTATCATTGTCCTTGTGTGACGTGTCAACCGCATGTCCATCCAGGTGCTGAAGTGAAGTCCTGTGGTCATTCATACTGTGTCCAGGTGTGTGTGTGTGCCATTCAGGTTGAGTGTATTGGCACACACTGCAGAAGGATGATTGAGGGAGAAGTAGATGTTGTCCTTTAGCACTCTTGAACCAAGTTTTTTTGGGTGGTGGCCATCCTGTTGAAACAGTTGCCTCTGACTCCAGAAAAGATTGAAGTTGTCAATGAAGTTTACTCCTTTTATATTGCAGGATTTTTGGAGCCATGTATTAAGCCCAAGCAACCGTGAAAATCTGTTTGTTCCTCTTGCTGGGAGTGGTCCACTGATGAATGTTTCTACTTTCAGTCTTTTAAGTGTTTCAAAAAGTTCATTGAAATCCTTCTTAAGGAGTTCTGACTGCTCTTTATGAATATTCATCTTTGTCAGAGCCGTATCTGGGGTAGAGGAGGCTACTGCGGCAATATATGATGCTCGTGACAATCTGATGTCTCGAGTGCCTTTGGGTCTCGCTCCCTGTTTGTGCCACCGATTTGTAGGTCGATCGGCTTGTTTCTCTACACTCAGTATGGCCTGCCGAGGAGGACTAGATTCATGGGACTCACCGGCTGTAGGCTGAGGGCGTCCATGACGAAGCTCTGTTGTGTGTTCCGTCTGGTTTGGTGGCCCCACAAGTAACTTTGTTTCAAGAACTATAATCCTTCGTAAAAGTCGGTGGCAGTTAGTGCAGCAAGTAGATTCCAGAAGAGGCATTTTCTCTTATCCTTTAGAATGTAGGCAGTTGTGTTTTCTTCCCCGGAATGTAAGCAGTGGGAGGCTGGTTGAATAAAAGTATTCTGCTTTTTTTTGTAGTAATCCAAGCGTTTGAGCAATGTGCTGATTAGCTGAAGTTAAAATTAGGTGATAAAAGGAGATAAAATATAAAAATATAAAAGCGATAGAGCAAAGCGCGGAGCGGTAAGCAAGAGCGTCCGAACAGTAGCAGAGCAGGAAGTAGAGAACCTTTAAGAACCATTACCTTCAAGTTTATCCAATCACGCCCTTATTTTTATCGTATAAAAGATCGGTACTTACACATGTTTGAGTTCGCAGATGCCGACGCGACAACAACCTCCACCCTCCCCACCACCACCAGGATGGTCCCGTCTATACTTCCCTGGGGGGTCGGCTGCGCCCCTGCCTTCGTCTTCAGGCAGGAGATGCTGATCCGCTACCCTCGGATTACGATCTATGGACGGGGCTTACGCCAAAGAACTTTACAAATAATTGCTTGCTGTGCTGCCAATAAATTAATGCTTTGTTACATTATTTTATCTCCCGAGTCTTTCTGGTAGAACTATTAAAAAAGTTTCAAACATTCACTGATGCTCCAGAAGGAAACCCGATGGGTGAAAACAATGGGACGATGGGATGTTTTCATGACAAATTTATTTGTAGCAAGGATGAAACAGGATCCATGTGCAGCAGCTTTATTTAAAGATAAACTCAAAAAAAAAAAAAAACAGGATCGCGGATACAGGAACAGGACAACCAACTACATGTAACGTTAGAACTGACAAAGAACAAGACAGAACACAGGGTTTAAATAGACAGAACTGAAGAGAAAATTAACAAGACATACCTGAACTGAACAAACAACCAAGGAGGGTTAAAAACCCTTTCAGATCAGCAAAGCGGAGAAAGACAGAACTGAACTAATTGACAGAACACTGACAAAGATAGAAATCAAGACTGACAATGTGACAGAATGCCCCTCTCCCGGAAGGCGTGTCCTCACCTTGCAAGGACTTCACAGGGGTGGGAGGGTGGCACCAACAGGGCGGCACCAACGGTTCAGGGGGCCAGGGCGGATCCGACCGTTCAGGGGGCCAAAGAGGCGCCGACAGTTCAGGGGGCGTCTTGGGAACGGCCCAAGAAAGAAAGAAAGAAAGAAAGAAAGAAAGAAAAATTTCTTGGGCTGAGCTGTGGGGACTGGAGCCTTCATGGGACTCTGGATGAGGATGGGGATCCTCTCGGGACTCTCTTTGGGATTAATATATAACTCAGTGAAACAAACAGGCAGGGGGCGGAGAAAGACAGAACTGAACTAATTGATAGAACACAGACAAAGACAGAAATCAAAACAGACAGACAATGTGACAAATATAGTGCATATACAAAAAGCTTCTTTCTAGGGTTCATTTCTCGAGAGAACTAACCTGCTGTCGACACTAAACTCCTGAGGTAAATGTAATGCTACATGAGATATTATTCTCAAGCTGTTTTATTGATATCTTTCCGCAATTGGTTGAGGGATGTAAACAAACATACCGATTGATAGTTTCTTCTGCTTTTGTGCTTTTTCACTGAATGTAATCGTCTTGCGACTGCGTGCACCTAACAGTGACGTCCGTTTGGGACGAATACATGTACCGCTATACCCCTAATATATATATATAGGCAACCGCCTTCTTAAAATCCCACCAGAGATTTTCTATGGAAGTCAGGTGACTGTGAAGCCACTGTAGAATCTTCCAGGACTTCTTATGCAACCAAGCCTTGGTGGAATTTGAGGTAAGCTTGGTATCATTGTCCTGATGGAAGGTCCAATGACGCCCCAAGCTTCAGCTTCCTTAATGATGGCATGAAGTTTTCGCCAAGAATTTCCTGATACTTTAATGAATCCATCTTGCCTTCCACACACTGCAGGTTTCCAGTGCCAGAGGATGTAAAGCAGCCCCAGTGTCATCACTGAGTGCCATCATGCTCAACTGTAGACAGAGTGTTCATTTCAGCATATGCTTCATTCTACTTCCTCCAGACATACCGCTGATCCATAGGCCCGAAAAGTTCCAGTTTTGTTACATCGCTCCACAGAACAGAATCCCAAAACTTCTGTGGCTTATTTATATGATTTTGAGCAAATTGTAGATGACTTTTCTACTGTGCAAGCTGAAACCTCATTGCCTGTTGCCACCAATCTTGCTGCAGGTCTTTTGCAGTCACTCTCTGGTCTATCGGGACCTGCCTTCTCAGAAATCTGGTTACAGTCGTTGATAGCTTCCTTTTTCTGCCCATTCCAGGTAGTGTAATCACTGTTCCTTTAACTTTGAACTTTGAAACTATGCTTCGAACTGTGTCTCTAGGAACATTTAATGCCTTCGCTATCTTTTTGTATCCTGTTCCTTGTTTGTGAAGGGGGATGAAATCTTCTCTTAACTTTTTGGACCATTCTTTTGACTTAGCCATATTTCCATTAATTTAACTTAGCCATTAATTTACCTGAGCTTCAGAGTATTTGACTGATATGATGTAATGTGATATGAAAACTCTTGAACATTCCAAGGCTCTAATAAAAGTTCCGAAAAATAAATAATAATAATCGTGGATGGCCACAAATTTCTGGACTTGTGTGTGGTTGGACAATTTAAATCCATACATAACTATAATTCTCTGCATATATAATTCATGTTTTATGTAAAATACACCAGGGTTTAAAGTGCCGCTAATGTTCAAGCTTTTAAGGTTCCTTGATGCAGCTAATTGCATTGCCTGTTTGAGAACTAACTTTAAAAGTACATTTCTTGATTCAATGAGGCAACCCTATCCAGAATATAATGCCCTATTGTATGTAATACAGTTAAGTGCAGTAAATTAATCAAAACATATTCACTGTGCAGTATAAAGTTGAATAGAAATGTTATATCAGTAATCAGTTATTCAAACCCTGATCGATCCCCATTAACCTTCATTGTATTCAGGGCCGGTTCAAGAGATTTGGAGGCCCTTGGCAATATTCATGTTGGAGGCCCCCCACCCCCAATAAAAAACTCTTGAAACAAATATGATTCCTAACCTTTTAATTTATACAACATTTAATTTTAAATGTTTTTACTTACACAGTACATAAGTTTGGACACATTACTATTTTTAATGTTTTTGAAAGAAGTCTCTTATGCTCATCAAGCCTGGATTTATTTGATCAAAAATACAGAAAAATAATATATAGTGAAATATTATTAATATATAAAATTAATATAATATATAAAATAATGGTTTTCCTATTTTACTATACTTTAAAATATATTTCTGTGATGCAAAGCTGAATTTTGTGTTTTCTTCAGAAAACTTTATAATATTCTGATTTATTATCAAATGTTAATATTTATTTTATAACCTGTGATACTTTTTTTCAGGATTTTTTTTATTACAAAAAGTTAAAGTACAAAAGTTTATTACAAAACAATTAAAGTTGTTTTAAAAAAGTCTTCACTATCACTTTTTATATATTTAACACATCCTTGCTGAATATTCCTTTTTTTTTTTAGCAAATAAATGCAGGCTTGTAGAGCATAATAAAAAACTTCTTTCAAAAACATTAAAAGTAATTGGTCCAGACTTTTTACCAGTAGGCTACTGTATGTACATATTAATCAAACTTCATCTAAGGTAATCTCTTTTTTGTTTAATGAAGATGTTATTGTTATTGTAATTTTGCTGTTTTATTCAATTTATTCACAGTTCCAGAATACCACTTCAGTGATATATGCTTTTATCATTTTTTTTCATAGCTGGTATGGGCAGGATTATTATTATTATATTATTAATATAAGTAGGCCTAATATGATATTATGCATTGCATGGCTATCTTAAATATGCTATATACACAAATCAAGTGGAAGAGAAAAGACACGATTTAAAAAAAATTCTAAACTGATATTATTGGCGTAAGTAGGCTGATGTCAGACAGGGTATAATCTAATCATCAGCAGAATTTAGAAGATAGACCCGAGATCCTTTATTTGAAACATTTAAAATGTTGTAGTGTGTTGGCTTTTTAACTTTGAATACAAACGTCTTTTCTTTTACTTTTGTAGCGTTTTTAGTCAGCTCGCGACGCGATGTTATTCATTGTAGGCTACGCGCAAATTCAAAGCGTCGCGTCTGGGCACGTTAATGACGCTCGCGCTCTTTTAAACTCGTAATAAAGCGGTGAATGATTTTTCCAGAGATGACGCTGATCTACAGTACAAGTTTATATTTAGAATACATTGCAATCACTCCAAAATAGATGATGACAACACACACACCTGCATTACGAGCTGTGCTTCTTTGCGTGCCTATTTAGGCTTTTGCTTCGCAGCACCTGATGGGCTGGCGTTAATGTGACGTAATGTAACAGTCTATGGTTAAGATAAACATCGTCACTTTTTAGTTAATTAATAAATATAGAAATAAATTGTAGATAGGAGATTTATCTTCTTTTTTTTTTTTTGTCCCTCTGTCTGGGCCCCATCCCGCCAATCGGGCCCTAGGCACGTGCCTAGTTTGCCTTTGCGTTAATCCGGCTCTGATTGTATTAAAAAGTGGAGCATGGACATTCTGCTAAATAACTCGATTTAAAGAAGAGGAATACAAATTTGTAACAAGATGAGAGCAAGAGCGAAATTATGACATAATTTAAATGTTTGGATAAACTATTGCTTTTATTTATTTATTTATTTTCTAGCCCAACACAAACCAGCATCAGCAAACCATTTCTGAATCGCAGAACTGTAGCATCTAATGAAGCGCTGAGGCATGGAGCGGCACAACAAATTTAGACTAGGCTACATTACATAAGAAACTCGAGAGTCCTCCAACAGATATAGAAAGAAACACTTTGATTAAACATGGCAAAATGAATCATGGCAGCCACAGTCTAGGCTGGAATTGGTGGTGAGATGAACTGACTTACCCTCCCGATGCATTCAGAGCTGCTCTCCAAATGAGAGGATTGTTGTAAGGGCAGATATTCTTGAGTGTTGTTAGCCCTAAAGGTTTTTTCTCATGTTGACTTATTTCAGCTCTACTTTTCCGAAAGCCGACTTTGCCCATGTGCCCGAGCAAATGAAAGGTGACAGTCTTCATGGCTTTCTGAGATTCTGATAAAAGATGGCATGAATGAAGAAATGAAATGTCATTTTCTCCTCTTCTCAGATGAATTCACAAGGAAAACTGAAACATGGGTTACATCTACTGAGAAACTGATGTACCTTGGCAACAGTGGCACTGGCACAGCAAACGAAGAAGTTTATAATGTAATAAAAGTCACTGTGTAAAAACCACTGCTTTCCTTGCATCAAATGAAAATTATTAGTATATTATTTTCTCTGACAAAGTACTGTACAAACACCTATATGTTTAAGAAATGGGATAGACCAATCCGATCTCACAGGAAAACATAGCTATTGTACAAGGTGGTGATTTCATATAAAATCGTACAAAAACATACGAGTTTTAGAAAAAAAAAGTTATGTATGAAGGACCACACCTAACCCTGCCTCTAAACCTACACGTCACAGGGGTGTAAATAGACTGTACAAAAACGTACGAATGAGATCGTACGAATTCATACGAATTAGCCCCCAATTCGCCAAAATGTAAAATAGTTCTGAATTGCTGTGAGATTGTGTTGTCTTCAGTGAATACTTCCCAGACAGCAACATAGTGTTGGCCCAGATCTGGGCCACATCTGGTACATGTGGATTCCACTCGGTCCTATGTTGCTATGACACTGGTCCTATGTTGCTGTCTGGGTTGCCACACAGATATAAGAGATATGTCTTTAGAAAGCTTGAAGTGTCTATTTAAATAATTTAATTCATATATTCTCTAATTTAAATATTCTCTGTTTAAGTAATGTGTATGAAACCAACAAGAGGTCCAGTTTCTCAAGCGTGTGCTCATTATCTCTAATGTGACAACACCCATGCTTGCACAAGTGATTCACATGCTAATCGTCCAGGTGAAGGAATGCGGACCTGTAAACGCCCTCATCACCTCAAAACAAAGCATCAAACTTAATCATTCCTCTGCTTTTCATCGAGTTTGGAAGACACGCTGTGAGTTTACCTTGGATTTACCTCAGAAGAAGAAGAATGCAATTTGAAGATAAGAATATTTTTTTAGGTAAGAAATGTTTTCTCACTTATATTAGTTAGCGTGTTATTGTTGCATAAATTATGTATTGGGTAACGCTTTAGATTACAGCCTGGAAAGTACTGTGTAATTAAGAGGAATTTACAGTGTAACCTTCTGTAATTATAGTGTACCTATAAAGTACTTACATGCAAGTATAAGGGAACAATATGTAAAGTTTGGGAAATAACAACCAGGAGAATTAAAAAAATATTTATACTGTAAGTATTATAGAACTAAGGGGTACTTATTCTACTATAATGATACACCAATCTTACATTTGGGAGCAATTTAGCAAGAACATACACTGCGTACCTTTTTGTAATAATTGTGTACCAGTACATACTGTATAGGCTTTTTAAAAATGATATACATATCTATGCATTAATTAAAAAAAATAATGCATAGATATGCATTATTAATTAAAAAAAGTGCAGATGTTTAAGTTTGGGCTAACATGTTTCAAGGCAAGAAAAGCTAAGACTATTGCAATTTTTTTTAAATATACTGGGAAATATATCTGGTTTCATGTGGTTACAGGGTCAGTGGTGCTTGTATAATAAATAAAGGTTTCCGAGTCAGTGATATAAGATCGTGTGTTTGCATTTTTATTGTTACCCTGTAACTACATTGAACAAGAGGGTAACAAGAACCACTTTAATTTACAGCCCGCAATGTCACACTTACCCTGTAACTACATGAAACAAGAGGGTAACAAGCACCACTACATGAAACAAGAGGGTAACAAGCACCACTACATGAAACAAGAGTACCTTTCCCCAATATTTAAGCAAAAGTTGCAATAGTTTTTGTTTTCAGTGCACTTTTGTTAAAAAGATTACTTTATAAATGCATAGATATGTACCCTGTGATTTTTAAAAAGCCTATACAGTATGTACTGGTTCACCATTATTTCAAAACGGTACGCAGTGTATGTTCTTGCTAAATTGCTCCCAAATGTGAGATTGGTGTATAATAATAGTAGAATAAGTACCCCTTAGTTCTATAATACTTACAGTATAAATATATTTTTTTAATTCTCCTGGTTGTTACCCCTTTATTCCCCAAACTTAAAATATTGTAAGTACGTTATAGGTACACTATAATTACCAAAGGTTGCGCTGTAAAATCGCTTTAATTACGCAGTACATTCCGGGCTGTAATCTAAAGCGTTACCATGTTTGGTTACATAAACTGGTGCCAGACTAAAATGTATGAAATCGACGGAAACATATGTTGAAATATCAACTATAGACAGGTAGGCAACCTTTAAATGCTAAATAAACATTCATGTACGGCATTATGATGTTTTTATGCTCTATAACAGGTCACTAATAGGCGGACCGCGGTCCGGCGCGGACGCAGACCAATAACCCATAATTTATTGAGAATTCTTGACTTTTGACGGAGCGTTTCTATTTTACCCGCGCAGCTTTTCTAGCATCTATGGTACTGGTTTAGCGCAGCCCAGGAAACTCACAGACCAATAGCATGCGTTGTAAATCATGCCATGTGATGCTACAGACAGCGAGAGATACACACACACACACACACACAGGGAGAGACGAGACGAAAGAGAGACAACGTTTCACATGGCGTGCTCTAAAAAAGAAAAGTGGATAGCAAAAACAGAGCTTTAAATCAAGAATGGACAGATTCTTACATGTTCATTCTTCCCACAGGCAGTTCAAAACCGGTATGTCTCATATGTTCAGAGACTGTCGCGATTATTAAAAGCGGCAATGTGAAGTGCCACTATGAGACAAAGCACAAACCTTTTGACTAAACATACCCACTTAAATCCGCACTGAGGGCACAGAAAATAAACGATCTAAAAGCCCAATATGATCGATCCAGCAGAATCCTAACACATTCATTCACTGCCCAACAACGTGCTAACGAATGTTCCCTTAAAGTTGCTTGGATTTTGGACAAACATAAAAAACATTTACTGATGGAGGGTTTGTCAAGGAGTGCATGAGTGCGGTAGCTGAAACCTTATTTAAGGGAAAACAAAAAGAAGACGTGTGTAAAAATCAAGCAAATACCTATGTCAGCATCATCAGCCACAAAGAAAACAGAAATATTAACCCATGATGTGCTAGCTCAGCTGGATGAAGCAATTCACAAGGCACCATGCATATGCTTAGCTGTAGATGAGTCCACTGATGTGTCTGACAATGCTCAGCTGTTAGTTTTTGCGAAGTTCTTCAACAAGGACAAGGAAGAGTTCTGTGAAGACCTGTTAGGTGTCACACCCCTTCAGACCAGTACAAGAGGAGAGGACATCTACCTGGCCATAAAGGAGATGTTAAAGAAGAGGGCAATGGAGCTGAAACAAGTGGTTTCAATAACCACAGATGGAGCCCCTGCCATGGTAGGGAGAGAGAGAGAGAGGAGCTGTGGCAAGAAAGATAGAGGACAATCCTCAACTCATCTCTTAACATTGCATAATTCATCAGTCAGTCCTGTGCTCCACCCTGTCAGACGAGTATGCTGAGGGGATGAACAATGATGAGAATGATAAACTTTCTCAGAGCTTCCTCTTCCCATCAGCATCGCATGCTCAGGGAATTCATCAGAGAAGTTGATGCATATGCTGATGACCTTCTGCTACACAACAATGTAAGATGGCTCAGCAAAGGTAGGGTGTTGGAGCGCTTTTGGTCCATCCGAGGGGAAATCGCAGCTTTCTTGGCACAGCTGAAGAGCCAGAAGGCAACAACATTTTATCTCTTTTTGGAGGATGACAAGAAGATGGATATTGTGGCTTTTTTGGTTGATATCACTTCACACCTGAATGAACTGAATTTAAAGCTACAGGGCAAGGACAATTCAGTTTGTGATCTGATGACAGCTGTCCGCTCCTTTCAGAGGAAACTTGCGTTGTTTAGGGAAGACCTGCTGGCAGACTGTGCACACTTTCCAACTGTGAAGGAACAGGTTCAGGGTGAGAGAGATGTGTCTTCTTTTGTTGACTTTGTTTACAAGCTGATTGTAAACTTCAGCAAGCGTTTTGACAGCTTCAGCTTTGGACAGCAGCTCACCCTGTTCATTCAGAACCCATTCCTCATCACAGATGTCTGGGAGTTCTCAAAGGAAGTCACGCTGCTCTTCAAGTGGGCAGATGCTGGGCCTCTCCAGATGCAACTGGTCGATCTCCAAGCAGATGTGGCCTTGAAAGAGCATTTTGGAAAAACTGATCCTGCCACTTTCTGGCTTCAAATGGTCTCAGAGACTGCTTTCCCAGGTCTGAGGAAAGTAGCCTTGTAGATCTTTACCATGTTTGGCTCCACATACAACTGTGAGGCAGCTGTTTCCACAATGAACATTATTAAAAGCAAACATCGATCCGGGATCACCAATGAGCACCTACAAATGTGTATGAGAATGGCCATGACACGATTCCAGCCCAATAAAATCCTGGCAGGACAAGCAAGGGCTCACTCTTCTCACTAAGCAAGATAAAGTGTGGAAGTGGGATATAAAAGGGAAAGAGAAAAGGAGATGTTAAAGCTGTTCAATTGTTAATATGTGTTGATATTGTTTATTTTAAAATATGTTTAAACTTAAGATGTGAAAGGGAGTTAACTAAAAAGTAAAAGGGAAACTCAAGCTATACTTTTTATTTCATTTTGCTAAAATTAAGCACTTTATTTTGAGATGCACATTTTTCAAAAGCTCTCTGTTGTGTTTTATTCATTTATAATTTATTTTTAAATGCAGCCTTAATTTTATTTAAATTGATAATCTATTATTAGAGTACTTATTATTCATGATCCCTACAGCTCAATATATAAACTGACAATAAATATTGTTGAAATATTATTAAATTTGTTCTTTCATTTTATTTGACAGTCGTCTGTTGACTAGGCTACTTATATCTTCATACAACTACTAACGAATGAAAACATCTGAAGTAACATATGATTACTATATATTTTTCTCTAGTGTACTGTAGTGTTCATTTCTAATGATTTATAGTTATAGGTCGCCTGCATTCCCATCCGCCCCCCAAAAATAAAAGGGTTTCTGTAAAGTAGAAATTATTATTGTTATTATTATTGCATGCAGCCCTAAAAGTATATGTCTACAAGGCACAACAAACCTGGTGTTCTTTATATACATTATTGTGAATTCACATTCACAATTAAAAATTACAATTAGATTTCCTTCTCCAAATCGTGCAGCCTTATACGTAGCTGCTCCTGATATCAGCCCTACAATTATACATTTCACAGTTGTTTTGTTATTTTTAACAGTTGCAGGAATGGCACAAAGGTATGTGACTGAGTCTCTCTGTTTAGATCATTGTGCACAATAATGTGCCTTTTTATCCTTCGTTATGTATCTTTGGATTATGTTGAGTTGTAAATAAATCGACAATCAAAAAGCCATTCTAATATCTCCACATTCTTTGTGCAAGTTCCCTCACAGTCCCACCTGATAGGGCCATTAGGGGAGGGTCTTTGTCTTCCCAGTTGTGAAACATCAATATTCATGATGATTCACGCCCTACTTGCACACAGCTTTCTTACAAAAAACATTTCTTACAAATTTTAAATCAATATATTGTTTTATGTGAATGAGTGGGCAGGATTTTTTGTCACATAGTTTGAAGCAAAAAATTCTAGGGTACATGATACAATTTTCAAAAGTCTTGTGAACCAATAATCAGTATGTCACAGTCACCAGCTCATTCACCAACTCTGTAACCTGTCTGCACTACACTTCCCAGCATCCCTTCTGGTCCCCACCTGCACTCAGTCAGCCATCACCACACCTGCTGCTGATCATCACCAAATACTGATTCCCTGCACCTGCACTCCCTCATCAACACAGCCTATATCAACCTGCATCACCCTCACATCAGTGTCTGGTCTCGTCAACATTACTGCTATGTAGACAGTCAGACTCCTTACCTGAACACTCACCTGAGATCGTCCTGTCTTCCGTCCGTCTCCTGTCCGTCATCCCAATCCAGATCTCCAATCCAGATCTCCAGTCATCGTGTTCATCCTTCACCTGCACAGAGTTTCCACTTCAGTCTTCACCAGCTAAGTCTTCATCACAGGTCATCGAGTCGCCATCCTTTCACCATCATCTGGTTCCCGTTGTTGACCCATCACTCTACACACTATTAACCATTTCACCTTACCATCTGTCCGTTCCCTTCTGTATGTGTGACACAGTATAGGTTTTATGGCCATTTTTCAGAGACAAGTTTTTTTTTTGTTTTTTTTTTCACAAACCACGCATAAACGGAATTTTCTCAAAACTACAAACTTTTGCACAATAACAGTAGATCAAGGACGCATATTTCTAAGGCTGGACATATGACCTAAAATCTTGACTAATTGAACATTTGATCCCAATTACAATTAATCAGCAATTTCGATTTTTGCTTTTTGTTTTTGCCCTCATAGTTCACTGACAAGGTTTGTGCTGTAAATATGTTCAACTATTAAAGGTGGGATATTTTTTTCTAATGAAAGAGTGCATTTCTTATCTTTGTGATTTTAAAGTAATTGAAGGAAACAAACGTTGATGTTGGCTTGACAAAGTGTCATGGCGCTGCCCACAGTGCTATTGCTCCAACATAACGGCTCATAGTAATGACTGTTTCCAAAAACAAAAGGTGATTTAATAACACAAACTCAGGTAATCCAAATGCGAAAAGGCAACGTAACAGAGTGTCAACACACAAACAATTCCAGACAGCAACTGAATGAAAACGAGGAACTTAAATACAAAGCAAATGAGGGAAATAATGACAAACACCTGTGATGATTAATGAATTTCCATAGTAACTAATAAATGCAAGAAACTGAACACAGGAACAGACAGACGTTACATAACAGATGGCTGTCTGTTTGTGGAAAGATGGAAAAGACCTGGAAACAGGCAGATATGTCAGACAGAGGGACCAGGGTGGAGTAGATGGTCGAAGCGCATGGACTGTGATGACGCAGGGAGATGGTGAGTCCCAGGCGAAGTCCGATGGACCGAGAGACCCGGCGACATCGATGGACACGGAGACCGAGGCGGAGTCCCGGGGACGAGTGGCCGAGGTGGAGCCTGGGGCTCGGTGGATCGAGGCAGTGCAGGTGTGAGCGAGCCATAGGGGTGGAGGGCTGGAACACAGAAGACAGCCCGGAAGTCAGTGGTGATGGTGTGGCGACGACTGACCCAGGTGGAGCCAGTGAGATGAGGGAGCCCGGTGGAGCCGAAGGAACTATGGTCCTGGGCGAAGCTGAGGGGGTGAGGAGCCGACTGGTTGATGGCCCGAGGTGGAGCTGAGGGCTCGACGAGGTAGAGCCAGGGAATCCCCATGCCACGGCGGAGCTGGTGACTGGAAGTCCCAAGGTGAAACCAGGTTGTAAGGCGAAGCCACAGGATGAACCGAAGGGCTGGGGGAGCCAGTGGAGGTGGGTTCAAAGGAATGGCTGGCTCTGGTGGAATAAAAAGTAGAGGAAGGTTAGGTGCAGAGAAAGACTTAGTAAGGGACAGGGATGGAATTGGCGAAGACAATACTGTGCTGGATGGGGATTCCAGCAATAAAAATTACGATTCTGTTATTGGCGGCATTTCAAACGTCAATATAGGTTTGTGGATGGGAAACAGGGTGGGAAGTGTAACGACTGAGACAAATCAGACATAATTATTTGGTATTTATATTTCATTTTTGCTTTTTGTTTTTGCCCTCATAGTTCACTGACAAGGTTTGTGCTGTAAATATGCCCAACTATTAAAGGTGGGATATTTTTTTCTAATGAAAGAGTGCATTTCTTATCTTTGTGATTTTAAAGTAATTGAAGGAAACAAACTTTGATGTTGGCTTGAGAAAATGTCATGGCGCTGCCCACAGTGCTATTGCTCCAACATAACGGCTCATAGTAATGACTGTTTCTAAAAACAAAAGGTGCTTTAATAAAACAAACTCAGGTAATCCAAATGCGAGAAGGCAACGTAACAGAGTGTCACTAAAACAATGCAAGTATCAATTCAATGAAGTGCTCTGAAAATAAGCTGTTGGTTCTTTTCATAGTTAAATGGATCTTCTCCATAGTTCCATTTCCTGCTTCCAGTTCCATTTTATCATTCACCATTTTACGCATGTATGTTTGTTTAGTTATGTTTGTGATTTAGTTAATAAGACTTGTGCACAATATGTATTTGGTTCTGATTCACTGCTTGCAGACAAAGTCTCTTTTACGATCTTGATCTTGTTACATGCTCTAAGCGCTGTACATGCTAAGAAATAATAATTTTTCTGTGGCCATGGAAGATACCCTTTTCTTAGAATAAATGAATAATCAAAAGAGTTAATATATTTAATATTTTTTTTATATTGAATAATTTTTAATAATTTAGCTACATCAAGTTAATCCAATTAACTGATCCAAATATTCATAATTAATCATAACAAGTTATGATTGATTATTAATATTTCATAGAGCTAATTTTGGTTACAGAAGTGTTACCTCTGCACTCCAGTCTATAAGCCAATCATTCTCCTCCAGCTCCATTAACACTCCCACTGGCACTGATGCGATGGCCGGCTCACGCACCTGGTCAGCTGGGACCTTATGCTTCTCTTCCTGAATGGTTGAGGCTGCTGGCTCAGGCTCCGTAGCGGGCATTGGCTGGGTCTCTAGGTCTGCGGTGGCCTCTGGATATCTATCTCTGTCCAGTATAGATCAAACTGAAGGCACTAATGAATGGAGCATGAAGCACATCATTCAGGAGACCCTCTGATTTCTGATTATCACTTTGAAATCATAAGGTCTCCTGAATGATGTGCTCCATGCTCCATTCATTAGTGCCTTCAGTTTGATCTATACTGGACAGAGATTTGAGGTAACACCAGACTCCACATTAATCTACTAGAAATAATGATTTCAGAATAATGCAGAATAAATCAAGATTAACGTTTATGTTTGCCAGGCAGGATTAAACATCAAATTAAAAGAATTAAAAAAAAATACATAGTACACCGATCAGCATATAATAGAAACACAATTCAAAATGTAATATCAAAATAGTTTCAAAGGTCAGCATACCTGGCAAGAACACACAGCAACAGTGTGGGAAGTTCTGTTTACAGATGCTTCCTTGAGTGGTTTGCCAATTCCCTTTAAGAACCCAAATGGAACGAAAGAACAATAAACATCTAGCACCCAAATATTTATTCAGCTTTTGTTGGACCTTTTCTCGTGCCCCAAGTGATTTTGGGTGCATGATGCAATTGTTAATTCATCACCTGATTTTGGGTGATGAAGACAAATGGTTATCAAAGGATCTTTATTGGGGCATCTCCCGTATCAGAAGAACAGGTATTATTTTCTTTGTTCTGACTGTTCTGCTGCTGCGGGAATGAAATCCCTTTACCATTCGCACCAGAAGTATTTATTTTGACCACACATAAAAAAGCTGGAGACAGTAGATTTGTGAGATTTGAATGACTGAATGAGACCTAAGGGCAAGGAGACTGTGTGAGAAGTCGGGAACTCAGCATGGGGGGAAGAGATGAGATTGGGCCAGTTGTGGTGTGCTCTCATCCCTTAGATCCCTTCTTCAGATTAGTGAGATTTATTGTTTTATTGCAGGTTCAAATTCTTGAATTCAGTCTTAAGAGAAATCCATCCTTTCTCAGGTGACTGAAAATAACAAACTAAAAGTCTACGATAATGAAACAGACAGAACATAAACATATTAAAAATATATTTGGTAACACTTTACTTGAAGGGGTGTGCATAAGACTAACATGACACCTTCATAATCATGACATGACACATGTTATGAATATGAAGGACGTTGTATGCATGTTTATGACAACTGTCATTAAGTATCATTCGCTCAGTTATGACATTTTTAATGCAAATATGACATTGTTTGAAATGTCTTTGTTATGACACCTTGACATAAGCAAATACATCATAACCTGTCAGTGTCTTTGTCATGACAACTTGACATTACTAAGACAACACAACCTGTCATAAACATGACTTAGCAGATTAATTATCAAACTTTAGAAACCACTTATCTTTATTGGTTAAAATTACATGAAACTGTCAGGTGGTTGGTTTTGACATTGCCTGTCATGAAGCCATTATAACTTTTTAATGACAAATTCAATTTGTACCACTGTAGTCGAGGTCACGAAAAATATTCATGACACAGTTATAATGGCCTCATGACAGCCAATGTCAAAACCAACCATATGACAGTTTAACTTAATTTAATGTCAAGTTGTCATGACAAAGACACTGACAGGTTATGATGTTATGGTTTATGTCAAGATGTCATAACAAAGACATCTTAAACAATGTCATATTTGCATTCAAAATGTCATTATTGAGAGAAAGACACTTCATGACAGTTGTCATAAACATGCATAAACCCTACTTCATATTCATGACATATGTCATGGCATGGTTATGGAAGTGTCATGTCAGTCTTATGCACACCTCTTCAAGTAAAGTGTTACCATATATTTTATAACATGTTTTACTATTAATATAAATCTTTTAATTTAAGTTTAAATAAATACTAGCTTTAGAATATATAAAGATTGTATGGCTTAAACTATTGTTTTCTTTTAAGCTCTGTTGTGAACCTATATAAATTATTAATTAAATAAATTCAGTTGATTCACTTGCATTAATATAGTCAGATATTTTCGTTCAACTTTCATGGCAGCAGCTGTTTTTTCCTACCTTGTAAAATCATTAAAAACTAAATTCATGATATTTTTGAGAGAAGTGAATCAAACTGATGACCTTCATGTGCTGTGTGATTGACTGTTTACTACTGTCACACTTTCAGGCAAGCGCTACAGATTTAATCATAAACTCTTGAGTTGACAGAGAACATTTATAAACCGGTTGTATTTGTTTGGTTGTGTTAACTCTAAACCTACTCTGAAAATCATTGTTTGTTGAACTAGCTTTGTGACTATGAATGAATGAATGAATGAATGAAGACAGTAGTTTGTAAATGCCTCATTCATTTAACTCTAAACCTACTCTGAAAATCATTGTTTGTTGAACTAGCTTTGTGACTAAGTCTGAGTTTGGTTCTTTTAAAGTAGACTCAAGCATGAAAATTGCCAATCCAACAGTAAACAAGGCTAATTCTGAACATCACATCTGTAAATTAATTTCTGATCTACAAACCATCCTAGATTAATTTCAGAAACTGATGTTGTGTGAAAACAACACCATCAGCATCAATATCACACAAAAAAAATCAAGCGAGTTTAAAGGGCACACATTATGCCCCTTTTTACAAGATGTAAAATAAGTCTCTGATGTCCCCAGAGTGTGTATGTGATGTTTTAGCTCAAAATACCCCACAGATACTTTTTACACATATCAATTTTACAGCAAGTTAAAATTGTTACTTTTGGGTGGTGAGAAAAACGGAATTTTAGTGTGTATCCCTTTAAATACAAATGAGCTGCTGCTCCCGGCACAGAGGGCGGAGCTTCACAAGCTTGTGCTCCGGTGGCAGGACAATCTCATCTCACTGAATGAAAATATCAGAACAGAAACTCTCAGTAGCAGTGTTCATTTCGACCCGGAGTCGGACAATAATGCCCACAGAGCCAGAGAATATATTTTGTATGGAGATAGAACAGGTATAGTGTTTTTTAATTACGGTTACATGCCTGCTGTAGCAGACCCTGTCCGAATAATGGCCAAAAATATACTGATGAGTTTTATGAAATTTATTGTACTTCACACAAAAGATGCAGCGTCCGTTTTACTCCAGAAAATCACAGTAAGAGCTGAATAAAGACAGTATAAGAAGTGCGCATTAAAGTCAAATCCATAAAATCTCTCTCTCCCTTGTATTATCATCAACATACACAGCGAATTACACAAAAACACTCCACAATCCTTAAGGTTTCTTGTCTGTCGCTTTACCACTCGAAGTTTCAGCTCCCTCCACAGATTTTCTATAGGATTAGGTCTGGAGACTGGCTAGGCCACTCCAAGACCTTAATGTGCTTGAGCCCATTCTTTTGTTGCCCTGGCGGTATGTTTTGAGTCATTCTCATGCTGAGAGACCCATCCACGACCCATCTTCAGTGTTCTTGTTGAGGAAAGGAGGTTCTCGTGCAAGATTTTATTGTTCTGTATATGGCCACTTCCATCACCACCTCAATCAAACAGGGAGAGCTGAGTTGATGCCAAATGCTCAGTTTTGGTCTCATCTGACCACAGCACTCTCTCCCAAGCCTTCTCGGAATCATTTAGATGTTCATTTGGCAAACTTCAGATAGGCCTGTACATGTGCCTTCTTGAGCAGGGGGACCTTTTGGGGACTGCAGGATTTCAATCCATTGCTGCGTAGTGAATTAACAATGGTTTGCTTGGTGACTGTGGTCCCAACTGCCTTGAGGTCATTAACAAGCTCCTCCCGTGTAGTTCTGGGGTGATCCCTCACTTTTCTCATGATCATCCTTACCCCATGAAGCGAGATCTTACATGGAGCTCCAGACCAAGGGCGATTGATGGTTATTTTGTATTTCTTCCATTTCCGAATAATGGCACCAACAGTTGTTTCCTTCTCGCCAAGCTTCTTGCTGATGGTCTTGTAGCCCATTCCAGTCTTGTGCAGGCCTACAATCTTGTCCCTGATGTCCTTTGACAGCTCTTTGGTCTTGCCCATGGTGGTGGAGAGGATGGAATGGAAGATACAGATTCTGTGGACAGGTGTCTTTTATACACATAACCAGCTGACATTAGGAGTATTTTCTTAAAGTGACAGGACTAATCTGTGTTTCACATGGGCACTTAACTAATCTGTGGGAGGCAGAAATCTGTCTGGTTGGTAGGGGATCAAATGCTTATTTCACTCGATCAAATGCTAATCAATTTATAACCTTTATGTAATGTGTTTTTTCTGGATTTTTTGGTTGATATACTATCTCTATCCGTTAAAATTAACCTACCATCAAAATTATAGACCCTTCTTTTCTTTCTAAGTGGGCAAACTTACAAAATCATCAGGGGATAAAATAATTATCTCAGAGCCTCATAACATCACACCAGTCTTTTCAAACCCCGAACGTTACGTTAAGATTTATTCATGGCACGACCACCACACCAGAGCCTCCAGCCGTCATGGCTGCCACGCCAGAGTCTCATCACGTTATGGCCGCCACGCCAGAGCCTCCAGCCGTCATGCCCACCACACCAGAGCCTCCAGGCATCATGGCCGAGTCCCTCCACATCATGGCTGTTCAAGTTCCCCCTTGATATTTTTTGGAGGGGGGCTATATGGATGTGGAGCTTGGGCCAGCACTTGACTTACCTACCATGGCTGTTGTGCGTCCAAGTCCTGTGGTCTCAAGTTCATTGATCCCAGAGACTCTGCCACTGTCATCTGTGCTGCCTGCAATGCTGTCGTGCAAAGGCAAAAGACGAAAATGGTCGAAAATTAGTTATTGATATTTTTGGCACATTCAAGACCTCCTTTATCATGTGGATAAGTAGCTTGAGTCAATTCCGTTGTTTTTTCGAGAAAATAATGGGTTGTCTTAACAGTAACTTCCAAAAGCCCATAAGAAACCAAGGCATAACACTGTAAAACCGCTACTGCTCTTTGGCTTTGTTTTGGAACGCTCATATTGAGTTACGGTACACTGCCTTTGTTTAGCCGTGCCCCAATATGAAGTTACGGTGCCGGTGTTCTATCAAATAATGCTACCTTTCAGATTGTACGTGTTCTGCCTTTGTTTTACTCTCCATTAAAATTTAAATGACGATGTAGCCTGTGCTCTTTGTACAGCTGACATCAGTCCTTGTAACTTCTGATGTCCTCAGAGCTTTGTCCTGCTAAAATGCGGTCAGAACATGGTCTGAACCCACTCTATCGACAAACGTGCAATATCCATCGCGAAGGATATATGTAGAGTTGACAGAAAAATGTTATACATGCCGTAGCAGGTGAATACAACAAAAAAATAAAGCCCCTCACCCAGTTCGGGTACCGAACCTGTTTGAAACAATCATGCATCTAGCTGCCAGAGTGCCAAAACTTCGCCGGCGCCTTCAGCACCGCCCTGAAAACGGTCGAGCCGTGCTGGTGCATACAACATCAGACAAGCTGTTCCAAGCGGGTTGTACCTACAATTATAGCGTCCGGAATAAATCCACAGGACGAGCGAAGTGCATAAGCACAATAATAGGGCGGACAGCTGAAACCACCGCTACCGAAAAGACGCAGAACACAGAAGGTTGTGCTATAAATGCATTAGTCGTCTGTCTAGGTAGTCCAGAGCGCGCTTCCCACTGAGTCTTAAGGGGAAAGCACTGCGTTCATACTTTTCGTGAAAGTACGAGGAGCATGATACCTTCTAACAAGAATATACTATAATCCAGTCCCCGGGTCGAATGTGCGCGAGGATCTGTTTTATAGTGATCATTTTGAATGTGCATTTATCAAGTCTTATCTAAGATAATCTTTACCACTATCTCTTTACCGGAGATATTTTTTCATGTCTAATGTATTAATAATACCACCAGAATACAACCAAAGCACAGGATAGCAATAAGTAGATGTCTATAAGTAATTGTAAATCATTCAAAATAAATGCCATGATCACTAGATTTTATACAGGTGTTACTATAATGATTTTGTTAATGGTGATCAGCAACCAAATATTGATAATGTGGAAGTTACTGCCTTTTGCCTTGGCATGACTTCTCACTTTTTGCTGACAATACAAAGGCAGAGTACAGTAACTTTAAAATAGTGGTCAAAAGTCAAGTTTGAGCTCAATATTTTTTTAATGTAGATAATTTTCATTACTAAAACATCCAATTCGCCTTTGGCTAAGCCCCGCCCCCCTTAGTTACTGTTGCTACGTCCGACAAACAAACTTCATCTGGGCTCTGGTATCAACATGGCTTATGCTGTGACAGCTCTTCCTGCTGAAATTTTATCAAACTTTTATAAAGCAGCAAATAAAGTGTCCGATAGAAGTAGGCAAAAGCGGCTGCAATATACGTTCGAAGGCATACGTTCACGACATACAGGTGAAGCGCAAGGAACAACAAGGCATCAAAATAGAGGCAAAAGCATACCGGTCACAGTCAAAAAATGAACCACCGCATATCCTACTAATCCAGACGGAGGCTGGGACTAACAATATCAAGGAGCAACACTGTTCATGCAAAGCTGGGTAGGTTTCTATTCACTTCTATAATCGTTATTACAAAGCAAACGGACTACGCGAGTATAACGGTGTATTTATTAGCAGCGTGTGCTAGACGACACTTGTCAGGATTTGACTTCGGTTTTGGGAAGGGAAATAAACGGACACCCCCCTCCAACCTCTCTGGGAAACGCGTATCTGTGTTACAAATGCTCCAGGCACAACGTTTAACCATATTTTTGATAAAACTACGACGGTAATAGCCTGCCAAGACCAACATATGAGACGCCTGTGTTAAAGCCAATGGAGCGCTGTGAAAAAGTGTCGGACATCTGTGGGAGCTCGTTCTCGGCTGCGCTGTGATTGGTCAATCTACATTCTAGGGTGTGGCTTAGCCAAAGGCGAATTGCCAGATTTCCAGTCCTACCTATCATTAATTTGGCGGGACAACTAAAATTCTTTAAAGTCATTTTTCTCAGTTCCACACTCTAGCGAGTTAAAGGGTTAGTTCACCCAAAAATAAAATTATGTCATTAATGACTCACCTTCATGTCGTTCCAAGCCCGTAAGACCTCCGCTCATCTTCGGAACACAGTCTAAGATATTTTAGATTTAGTCCGAGAGCTTTCTGTCCCTCCATTGAAAATGTATGTACGTACGGTATACTGTCCTTGTCCAGAAAGGAAATAAAGACATCATTAAAGTAGTCCATGTGACATCAGTGGGTTAGTTAGAATGTTTTGAAGCATTGAAAATACATTTTGGTCCAAAAATAACAAAAACTACGACTTTCTTCAGCATTGTATTGTCTTCCGGTTCTGTTGTGGATCCGCGTACAGTGACGCTCTTGACGTAAGACGCTGCTGACGTGTGTCTGGTGCGCCCGAGCTTCGTTTACAGTCTGAGGGAGTCGCACGCTGGAAACAAAACAATCTTCGCAAACATGTCTAAGGATTTCAACACAGTGGAAGACTTGCATTTTTTTGCCCAGCCATATTTATTTGAATCTGAATGCACGGACGCACCAGATACACGTCAGCAGCGTCTTACGTCATCAGCGTCACAGCGGACTCGTGAACACGGATTGACAACAGAACCGGAAGACAATACAATGGTGAATAAAGTCGTATTTTTTGTTATTTTTAGACCAAAATATATTTTCGATGCTTCAAAACATTCTAACTAACCCACTGATGTCACATGGACTACTTTGATGATGTCTTTATTTCCTTTCTGGACAAGGACAGTATACCGTACATACATTTCCAATGGAGGGACAGAAAGCTCTCGGACTAAATCTAAAATATCTTAAACTGTGTTCCGAAGATGAACGGAGGTCTTACGGGCTTGGAACAACATGAGGGTGAGTCATTAATGGCATAATTTTCATTTTTGGGTGAACTTACCCTTTTAGGTCTTTTGCCTTTGTAGGGCAGAATGGAAGTCTCCATCTGGTGTGTGTGGGCAACATACACTTCCGTCGAGGCGGCGGCGTCCCTTCCTGAAGTCTCTGCCTGCCCTGCTATGGCCACGGAGGCCGTCCATGAACTCACTGTGCACCACACTATGGCCACGCAGGCTGTCCATGAACTCATGTCCTATGTCACGGCCAGGAAGACTGCCCAGATCTTTGCTCCACCATGGCCCCCTGATCCATCGGGGTCATTTTCACAGCTGAGGTGGTCATCTTGTCCACCAGCTCCACCCTGATGGTATCTATATTCGCTGGATACACAGTGGCCACCTGTTCCTCCATGGTGTAGTCCTCTGCTCGATGGTCCAGGCGTGGTGTTCTGACGATTCATGCTACCCATCGAGATTTGCTACTTAATGGTTATGCGCATGTGCAGACGCACAGTTTTTTTTTAACTAAAGGTACATTTTCATGTGTTATATTGTAATTTCCCTTTAAAAATGCTAACTACCATATGAATATGTGTACGGTCAGCCAGCTGAACAATAATAACTGAAAGTTTCAGTTACTAAGGAAAAGTGTGCTTTGACAAGTCAAAGATGAATATTTGATGATAATTTTTAATTTTCACACCGTTTTAAACATAAAAAACAGTAGTCTACAGTATACAGTAGCTACTCATAACTTAGAATTGTATTATAATTGTATTTCATATAATATTAATCGACATTCTTTGATCGATTCGTGCTACGGTAGCATTTTTCGACAAGGCAGCACAAATCGTCAGAACAACGGCACTCTTTCACGGTCCAGGCCCACCATTGCTCCTTGGTCAAAGCTCATCACTGCTTCACGGTCTAGTTCCACCATTGCTCCACAGTCCAGGCCCACCATTGCTCCATGGTCAAAGCTCATCACTGCTTCACGGTCTAGTTCCACCATTGCTCCACAGTCCAGGCCAGCCATTGCTTCATGGTCAAGGCCCACCACTGCTCCATGGTCCAAGTCCCACACTAAACCATAACCTAGACCTGCCACTGCTTCACGGCCCAGGTCCGCCATTGCTCCACGACTAGGAATGACAAAATGGCAAACATATCATATCACGATTTTTTCTGAAAAATCACGATTAACGATTTTTTATCACGATTGTTTTTCAAGTTGGTTTTACTATTTTGCAAGTTGTAGTGTTTTGTAGTATGAAGCACACGACCAGAGTAATTCCTTCGAGGCTTTTTATTCAACACATGTTCAACTCATGTCCAACTGAACTCCACACACTGCTTCTTATTCTTCCTCAGTAGCACTTCAACACTTAAGCATTACACTGCCACCTTGTGGTTAACTATGAACACCACATTCCCCTCTTACTTGAAAGATTCTTCATATCACAGATTAGTGTTCAGAACCAAACCTTTTGTTTGTTTAAAGTAACAAAAATCACATCACATTACTGTGTACTGTTATTAACTTTACCACAACTTAACCAATGTAATTGACATTGTTTTACTAATTCTAATGCACAGTTTTATGTATTTACGTAACTAGGCTATAACTGTTCACAACATATCCACAACAGGATGCATGTTTTTTTTTTTGTTTTTTTTTTTCATGTACAATTTCACTTCACTGTAAGTCATATTCCTTCAACCACACTGGCATTCTACGCACTCTACTACTCTTCCTAAGATTAAATGTCACTGGTGGTTGCAAGCTCTCATTCTGAGTGGTAACAGGACCTGTAAAGCGAGTTAATTTAGAAACATTCCATTTCTTTTTGTCACTCAGCACAAAGGTACTCTTTCCGATTTGCTGCTCAATGCTCAGGGGTGGTGAGAACTGAGAACCACCCTTTCTCACATGCCCAGGTTGTTTCACTCTCACCTAGTCTCCTGGTTTGAAAGTGTGGTACTTGGCACCACGTCTTTTGTCAGTGTACTTTTTACTCTTGAGCTGTTTGTTACTCACAGTCTCTTTCACTTGAGCACATTTGTCACTCTTGGGGCCAACAGGAAAAACATTCAGCCTTGTACGCATTTTGCGATGATGAAGAAGCTCAGAAGGTGAAACGGCTGTAGTACTGTGTGGGGTAGCTCTGTAACTTTGCAAGAACTCAGTCACTGCATGTTTCCATGGTTTTCCTATCTGTTCCGCAGAAAGGATGCATTCTTTCAGGACTCTATTCCACCTCTCCACAGCGCCATTGCCTTGAGGATAATACACGCTACTACGCATGTGACTTATTCCTCTCTCCTTTAAGAATGCTGCAAACACACTGGAGGTGAATTGAGGCCCGTTGTCAGTCACAACACACTGGGGATTCCCCTCTCTACTGAACACTGATTGGAGGAATGATGTGACCACTTCAGCAGTGACATTTGGAGAAAACGCTACCTCAGGCCACTTACTATGATAGTCCACCAGACAAATGGCAAAACGACAGTCAGAAGGTCCTCTCTCAAACGGTCCAACGATATCGATCGCTAGTTTCTGCCATGGTTCAGACGGCAGACTGACAGGCTGAAGAGGAGCCGGTGCTGTTTTAGCCGATTTGTCATTCAGTTGGCATGTTAAGCAGGAAGAAACAGCCGACTGCACGTGAGCATCCATCTGAGGCCACCAGAACAATTCACGCAGCCGCTGTTTCGTTTGAACAATTCCTTGGTGTGTCTCATGTGCCAGGCTTATCATTTTACAGCGCAATGTAGAAGGAACAAGAACACGATGTTCGCCTCTCCTCACTAGCACACCATCCACACACAGTTCATCACGAATACGAAAGAAGGGGACCAGAACAGGATCCAGGTCACAGGATTTTTTCGGCCAGCCCTGCCCGATTCGCAAGCGCAGCTGGGTTAACTCTGGACAGGCTTCCGAAGCAGCTATGAAATCCTCAGCAGACAATGTAGGCAGCCCAGTAACGAAAGCAACCATTTCTGGTTCCACAGCACTATCATTTCCTGTCGGTAGTGGCAGCCTGGACAGACAATCTGCAGCACAATTAAGACGTCCAGGTCGGTAGATGACATCATATGTGTAGCAAAGCAAACGTGCCGACCACCGAGCGACCCGCATACCGGCCCGGCCAATTCCTTTGGTTGCCAACAGTGTAGTGAGCGCAGAATGATCAGTTCTGAGCGTAAAGTGTCGACCCCACAGATACGGCCGCCACTTTTCTACGGCCCAGACACAAGCCAACGCCTCCTTCTCGACCGTAGAGTATTTCCTTTCGGCTGCAGTAAGGGTTCTGGAAGCAAACGCTACAGTCCTTTCAACATGGTCTGGGTGTATTTGTGTCAAAACCCCACCCAGGCCATAGTCAGAAGCATCAGTCGACACTATAGTGGGAAGGGACGGGTCAAACAACGCAAGCACTTGACTTCCAGAAAGCAGGTCTTTCAGCTCTTTGAAGCTGCGTTCAGCAGACACAGTCCAGGCAAACTTAATATCTGACGTATCTCTAAGTAGCGCACGCAACGGCTCAGCAACAGATGCAAAGTTCGGCAAAAACTTGCTGTACCATGAAATCAGTCCCAGAAATGTGCGCAAGGAAGCAACATCGTGCGGCGCAGGAGCCTCAATGATCGCAGACTTGTGTTCCTCATCTGGGAAAATTCCATGTTTGGAAACAACGTGTCCAAGGAACTTTAAGGATGACTGGCTGAACGTACACTTGTCCCGGTTCAGTTGTAGTCCTGCGTCTGACAAGCGCTGCATGACTGAGCGCAGCGTTGTATTGTGACTTTCCTGGGTGGCACCATACACTATGATATCATCCAGGTAGTTCCTTACCCCATGTATGCCTTTTAGGACAGTTTCCATCATCTTTTGAAACGCCGATGGCGCGGAAGCAAGGCCGTACGGAACCCGGCAGTACCTGAAGAGACCATCATGCGTAATAAAAGCTGTGATGTCCCGGCAGTCCTCGTGTAAGGTAAGCTGATGGTAAGCAGCCGCTAAATCAATTGTAGTGAACACTGATGAGCCGCTTAGTTCACTCAAAAGTTCATCTATATGTGGCAGAGGATGGCTGTCAACAATCAGGGCCTTGTTTGGCTCACGCAGATCAACACAGAGACGTATTTTACCTCCTTTCTTCGTGGTGACAACAATAGGTGAAATCCACGGGGAAGAATCGATTTTCTCAATTATGCCATTTTGCAATAACGAGTCGAGTTCTGCAGAAACAGCTTGTCGCACAGAGAATGGAAGTCGACGAAGCTTCTGTCGAATTGGAGTAGCGTCAGGTTTAACTGTAGGCTTATGAACAAACCCTTTCACGCTCCCCACAGAAGTAACTGGAGCAGGAATAGTTTCACCAACAACTGCATGTAGTTCGTCAGGCGCAGTAACAGTACCAAAATGAAAAGAACAGTTCAAAGCTCGAATTAAGTCCATGCCCATCAAAGCAGAGCCACCTTTCACAACGTAAAAACAAGCAGTGGTTACCTTTTTATTCAGTGAGACGTCCGCATGTAAGCATCCTAGCACAGGAATATCTTCTTTCAAGTACGTGACCAGTTTCACTTTAGGAGCGGTAAGAGAACAATCCGAAAAGTGTCGTTTGTACACGACCGCAGGCAGGATTGATACCGAAGAGCCCGTGTCCACGACTAATTCAGTCTCAACGGAAGCACCATTTGGCGTCGTAACATGAACATTGCATAAAAGTTTGTCTGTAGAAGTATTCACAGTTTCAGTCAAAAGAACGACCACTTCAGGGACCACTTCCCGAACATCCTTAGAAGAACGGCAAACTTTAGAAAAATGTCCGGTCTTACCACAAGTACGGCATTTGGCTCGAGCGGCTGGGCAATCGGCAGCATTAGCCAGATGATTTGTAGCTCCGCAACGGTAACATGCGCGACTCACCCGCCGTGTAGTATCAGCCACAGGTTTTGCTCTGTTAGAATGTTCAGCACGCTTCTTCCGATGAAAGGGTTTAGAAGCTACGGCCTGAACTGAACTTTGTGCTGTGAGCATGTCCGAATTCGAGAGCGCTTGTTCCACCTGACACGCAATAACAATAGCCGTGTCCAGGGTCAGTGTTGGTTCCAGCAGGAGTCTGTCTCGCACTGCTGGGGCATACGATCGTTCGACCAGCTGATCGCGCAACATTTCACTCTCCAGAGCACCATAAGCACATGATGAAGATAATTCCCGCAAAGCAGACAGGAACTGTGAAATGGTCTCGTCAGCGCGTTGAGAACGCTGGCGAAAGCGATGTCGAGCGACCACAACATTCACCATCGGAACAAAATGATCCTCCAATGCTGTCATTGCCTCTGCAAATGTAGTTCCAGTATTAGGCAACGTGTAAAACAACCTCTGGCCTTCAGTACCCAAGCTGTGTAGTAGAATAGCACGTTTCCTGGCATCAGGCCATGAGTCTCCTGTAGCATTAATAGCAAGCAAGTAATTTTCGAACATTTTCCGCCAGGTAACAAAAGGAATCGCAGGCTCTCCACTGCATGGCAGAAAAGATGCAGGCGTAGGCACAGAAACCATCGTCGCCAATTTGTAGTGTTTTGTAGTATGAAGCACACGACCAGAGTAATTCCTTCGAGGCTTTTTATTCAACACATGTTCAACTCATGTCCAACTGAACTCCACACACTGCTTCTTATTCTTCCTCAGTAGCACTTCAACACTTAAGCATTACACTGCCACCTTGTGGTTAACTATGAACACCACACAAGTGACTAAACGCGCTTTTCCACTGCATAGTACGGTACGGTTCGGTTCGGTACGGCACGCTTTGGCGCTTTTCCACTGCATAGTACGGTACGGTTCGGTTCGGTACGGCTCCCTTGTGGTGCTTTTCCACTGCATGGTCCGGTACGGTTCGGTTCGCTTCGGCTCGCTTTAAATGGTCCCTGGTCTGTTGAGGTTCCAAGCGTACCGTACCGGTACTAAAATGTGACGTAAAACACTGCAGATCACTGATTGGTCAGACAGAATCGTCACTACCAGCGTCATTGGACACTAAACCCGCTAGATTTAAATAACCAGTAGACAACAGCCAACGCGGTAGCATCTGTTTTTTAAACTTTAAAAAGAAATGGTTGAATCGTGGTCAGTGGACGAGGTGCAGACGTTCCTCTCGTTGGTTGCCGAGGAGCGGATCCAGCGAGAGCTGGATGGGGCAAAACGGAATGAAAAAGTGTTCCAAGAAGTAGCTCAGCTCTTAGCCGCACACGGCTATCACGGGACCTACAAACAGTGTAGGGACAAAATAACGATCAGTCCCACCCACTTTGAAGAGGTACTAACTGCGGTGGAAAAGCAACCGAGCTAAAGCGAACCGAACCGTGCCGTACCGAGTCGAGTCGTACCACGCAGTGGAAAAGCGAAGCGAGCCGAACCGTACCGCGCCGAGTCGAACCGTACCGAGCCGAACCGAGCCGTACCAGCAGTGGAAAAGCGCCATAAGCATTACAGCCAAACTAATGTCCCTATTTTAAAAACAAAGCCTTTAGGTAACAAAATATTAAATAAAAAAATAATGGCAGACATTTAGGCCAAAGTGGAGAAGATAAAAATCTTTGTCATTATTTTCTTTGTTATTAAAAAAATAAGAACAAAGATAAGATACACATTACAACTTTATATACAAATGAAATAAACAGTGCTTTATTTTTACAGATACAGTATTTAACAGTAGCATTGAAGAAATTAATTAAATGAACAAATATTAAATTAAAACACTACATAGACCTCATTGTATAAATTATACATTGATTCTTATTAAAGCTACTATTAAAGTGCTCAGTCAGAGAGTGATTTTCTCTTTGTGTTTTTTTTTGTTTTATTAACATTAAAGGGATAGTTTCCCCAAAAATTGTCATAATTTACTCTTTCAAGTTATTTTAAACCCAAATAAGTTTCTTTCTTCTGTTGAAAATAAAAGTTATTTTGAAGAATGTGGGTAACCAAACAGTTGCTGGTCCCCAGTTTGTAGTTTTTTCTCCTATGGAAGTCAATGGGGACCAGCAACTGTTTGGTTACCCACATTCTTCAAAATATGTTCACCACAAGAAAGAAATTAATACAGGTTTGGAACAACATTAGAGAGAGTACATAATGACAGAATAAAAAAAAAAAAATGGTGAACGATCCCTTTAAGGAGAAGCAGCAGCAGCATGTTTACTACTAGGCTACTGTCGCTTTAAGACAGGCACGCGACACATCTAATATACGTGCATATGGCACCAGATTTTATCTCAAATGTTTGCTTTAACTTTAGACATAACCAACTCTGTTTATGTACACCTTGTATGACAGTATTAGCGCAATAACGCTAAAGATAACTTAGTAACCAGGCTCTTTGAAAGGCTATAGTTCCTGTGCTTTTGTCACGGTTCATGAATTCGCTGTTTTCTTCATGTCTCGTGTAATTGTTGTTCTGTGTGTGAGTAGGCGTGACCGCTCGTTCCGTTGATCAGCGTGCCAGCTGATCTCGTTCCCTGCACCAGCTGCTGCCAATCCACTCACCTATAAACTCATCACATTCTCCTCTCTTTGTCAGATCGTTGGTTTGGTGTCCTCTGTGTTTGTTCATCGTGTGCCTATCTGCAGTCCTGTTCTGGTTCGAGTTCCTGTTCGGTGTCTTCATGGTTTCGTCTCGTCTGAATGTTCACCTGCACTGGATTCACGATCATCACTCTTCACCAGCACGCTGACCATCTAGTCCCTGTGCCACCAGCCCACCCATGTTCCTGAACTATTTTGTGTCTTCTGACCACTCAATAAAAGAGTTACTTGCATATTTGCTTCTGCCTAGTATTTATGACAGCTTTAGGAGTCAGAGCTCAGAAAAGCGCACGTTAGAACAGCGCAAGACGCAAATTAAATGTTTAACCGGCAAGGCTTTAAAGTACATGCAAATAATGAACTTTTGTGAATTGCAGTGTCCCGTAGGCCTACCTCTGCATTAAGGTGTGATATATACGTCACGCTGTACAGTATGTTGAGACAGGCGCCAGAACTGCAAATGATAGAATGCACTGTAACACGATACTACGATATTTCTTCAAAAGCAGATCGTGGAGACATTTTAATCGTCCACGATCAAAAATCGCCATATCGCACACCCCTATCCACAACCCAGGTCCACCAGTGCTCCATGATGTTTAATAGGGAGCCAATCCAGTGTTGATAGAACCGGGCTAATATGGTCATACTTCCTAATTCTAGTAAGAACTCTAGCTGCTGCGTTTTGGACTAGCTGGAGTTTGTTTATTTAGTGCACAGGGCAACCTGCCAGAAGAATATTACAATAATATAGCCTTGAGCGCATGAACGATCTGTTCCGCATTTGTCATTGACAGCATATGTCATAATTTAGAAATATTTTTAAGATGGAAGAATGTAGTTTTACAGATGCTAGAAACGGGTCTTTCAAATTAAAGATGGCTATCAAAGAGCACACCCAGGTTACTAACTGACAAGGAAGACTTGACTGAACATCCATCAAGTGTTAGACAGTATTCTAGGTGCAGAGGTTTTTGGACCAATAATTAGAATTTTTTTTTTTTCAGAATTAAGTTTGTCCAATTTTTTTATCAGCTATGCATTCTGTTAATTTTGTGACATGGTAAGTTTCGTCAGGGCATGAAGAAATATAGAGCTGAGTATCATCAGCATAACAGTGAAAGCTAATGCCATGCTTCCTAATGATATCTCCCAAGGGTAGCATTTACAGAGTTAACAGCAACGGTCCTAGTATTGAGCCTTGCTGTACTCCATACTGAACTTGTGATCGATATGACACCTCTTCGTTTACTGCCACAAACTGATAACGGCTAGATATGTATGATTTGAACCATCCCAATGCAAATTCCACTAATGCCAACATCATTTTCGAGTCTATTCAAAAAAAAAAATTTGGTCGATAGTATTAAATGCAGCAATAAGATCGAGTAACACTCATAGAGAGATATGTCACCGATGTTAAGACCAGGGGTTATTTACCACACTCCGGAGGAGCAGACACCAGAGGCAGACAACCAAGCTGAAACTTACCTAAAAAGGTAAGTTTTTATTAAATTTAAAAAGGGATAAAAGCAGGGACAAGGACGTTCGTTGCTGTGGCTTTGGTGCGATACGGGGAGGGGAGTGCTGGTAGGCACTCTTCCGTTCTTCAGGTAAGTATATCCCTCTCTTGGTGGCTCGTGGGACAGGCAGTGGCTCTTCTCATCGTCAGACTCGTTGAATAAGCTCGTGGGACAGACAGTGGCTTCTCTCGTCGTCAGACTCGTTGCATAAGCTCGTGGGACAGACAGTGACTTCTCTCGTCATCAGACTCGTTGAATAAGCTCGTGGGACAGACAGTGGCTTCTCTCGTCGTCAGACTCGTTGCATAAGCTCGTGGGACAGACAGTGACTTCTCTCGTCATCAGACTCGTTGAATAAGCTCGTGGGACAGACAGTGGCTTCTCTCGTCGTCAGACTCGTTGCATAAGCTCGTGGGACAGACAGTGACTTCTCTCGTCGTCAGACTCGTTAAATAAGCTTGTGGGACAGACAGTGACTTCTCTCGTCGTCAGACTCGTTGAATGAGCTCGTGGGACAGACAGTGACTTCTCTCGTCGTCAGACTCGTTGCATAAGCTCGTGGGACAGACAGTGGCTTCTCTCGTCGTCAGACTCGTTGCATAAGCTCGTGGGACAGACAGTGACTTCTCTCGTCAACAGGCTCGTTGAATAAGCTCGTGGGACAGGCTGTGGCTTCGAAGACAGAAACGGGGAACTTTATCAGCCTTCGCTCTCGTTCTGGGTGGGTTAGAAAGGCGCCGTTGGGAGAAATAGGGAGGCTGGACCTTCTTTGGCGTGGGGTACAGTGCTCGTGGACGGTGGCAATAGAGGTGCGTTGAGCTGTTCTCCTCTGCACCATACACACAATCCCAGAGACCTGGACACAGCTGAGGGGACAGATCAATTCGAAAGAATCTTCAAAGTTTTGGATCAATTTCATCCGTCAGAAACTCAGAGAGAACACAGTTGTTTGATCTCACCACACTCGTGCATAAATCACTCTTGTAAATCTCCACACGTGTTTAGTTCACTCTTTCAGACACTGCAAACTCACTCTATCTTCACAGCGATTAATCAACTCGTTTCTCTTTTCTTCCTAGGATGGATGAACCAAAGAATAGAGGACTCAGAGGATGAACATGGATTCAGCGATCTTCCCAGCCGCTACTGTTACTGCCAACAGGATGACACACACTGCCCACAAACACAGGTTTGTCGTACACTGGTGATGGCAATCTTCACATGTGTCTTTCTCCAAAAGGTGAATCATAAAAGGGGTGCACTTAACTTTTCCTCGGTGAATCGCGTGAATCCTGCAGCGGGTTTCCACTCTCTTTTCTGCCAGTCACTCTCTTTCTTCCTCTGTAAAGTTTTCTCACTTACTTCGTTGCGTTGCTGTTCGTGGTTTCTTTAAAAAGACTCACTTAATGAGCATGTCTCGGGGGACTCAACATGGAACACCGATCAGGTCTTAAACCTCTGCTTTCTGCACTTTTTTCCGCCCCCTCCTGTGCTTCAAGACATGACGGCCATGACAGGTAAACCCAGAGCCGGCCCGGTGTTACACCGGCATTTCTTCCCCCTGTAAACGAGTCAACAATTTTTTTGGTTCCCGGTTTGTTCACCCGGCGACAGATACAACCACGATCGGATCAGCAAATCAGCAACATCAAATAATTTGTAATTCTAATGAGAGCTGTCTCAGTACTATGATACAGCCTAAATCCTGACTGGAAATCCTTGCAGATACAATTTCTTTCTAACAAGGAACATAGTTGTCAGGATACTGCCTTTTCTAGTATCTTTGACAGAAAAGGCAGATTTGAGATTGCCAGTAATTGACTAATTCTGTAGGATCAGGTAGCTGTTTATGAATAAATGGTTTAAGCTTAAAAGTTTTCGCTACATATCCCAATGACAAAGATGAATTAATGATATTAAGAAGAGGATCTATGACCTCTGGAAGCATTTCTTTCAGTAGCTTAGTCGGTATACAGTCTAACATACATGTTGTTGATTTAGATGATTTAACAAGTTTAGACAATTCTTCCTCTCCTATAGCAGTGAATGAATGGAATTTTTTCTCAGGGACACTACAATGCATTGTCTGTAGTAGATGGTTGAATAGTTATAATTTTAGATCTAATATTATCAATCTTGCAAGTAAAGAAGTCATTACTGCTCTGCTGTTTGGAAACGTCTTGGGTTGAAGCTTTATTTCTCATTAATTTAGACACTGTATCAAATAAATACCTCTTCTAAGTAAAAAAATAAGCAGATCTAGCAGTGTTTAATGCCTTTCTGCTCAGCGAGCGACATTGGGCATCAAACACATGGCAAATGCTAATACTTTTTTCATAGAACAGTAGGCGTTCTGAGCACAGTTAAAATAAATGAAAATAAAACAATAATTCAAATTCAAATTCAAAATAAAATTCTTAACAACAAGCGCTGCTTACGTCACTTCAGAGTTCCTAGTGGTGCAGGAAAATTGCCTTAGGGGGAACATTTAGTTCTCGGGGAGTCGCCTTGGTGGCTAGTTCCTATAACTACGTTCATATAACTACTCAGTGCAAAAGGGGCTATGTTGTCCTAAGAAAGAAAATAACCATGTTTTAATTGCTCTGTCCCTTATAGATAACTTCCTGTTCAGTTTTTACTTCTTCTTCACTGGTACAGACATAGAGAAACCCATTTTGCCCCAAGGGAAATTAAATCCCCTTTGCCCTTGCCATTGCTTTTACTCCCACCATATCTCATCCAGACGGACCCCTTTTCTCCACCGAGATTACCTGGCATAGCTCATATCAATCTCAGTCAAAACTTTTACTCAAAGTACCTTCATTAATCCTCTATCAGAATCTTCTCGATTTGTCCTACTGAGGCTGAGTGAGTAATCCTCAGCTCAAGTTGTCACTATTCTTAAAAACATATCACCAAGGATTTTAAAACGGGCACTTCTACACAGTGCCATTCGATAGTGTATTTGCATACTGGATAAGGTTCTGTTACACAAATGACCTTTCTAACACTTCCCCTCTTGTCTTCAAAGGATAAAACCTTTGCGTGACTGCGTGAGAAGCTGATATCCATCCCTATCAATTTATTTATTTTAATTATTGTTAATTGAATTTTACTCTCTTCCAATTACACAGGAGTACTTCAAAAGACTAATGGTAAAACTATGTGTATGTGCTCTGGAGAACGCTCATCATTTAGACTCAGATCTGTTGCCTTTATTGATTTACTGTTGCCTGACAAAATGTTATGAAAGTACAAAGGGTTGAAAACTAAGATGGTTCTATTTCATCAGATACATTTTCTAATTGCCATAGTCCCTTGTCAGACTTGTTTAAGTGCATTCTGTCTTTTTATAAGACTGAGAGAAATTATACTGTCAACACATTTCAGCATTTAAAGGCATAACGGGCACACTCACGATGTGAAGGCTGTTCCATTAGGTTGGCTTCAACGCATTCTTTGCTTGGAAGGAATCCCAAAATGCCATGGGGCATGCTCATTGAAAAAAATTAATCCAAGATGGTGGACGAAATGGGAGAAATGTCTGCTTTGTCCAATAGCATTTATGGCAAACTGTCTATTGAAAGTTTGTCATGTATTTAAATACATTTGTAATTACACATTTCGTTTGATTAGGTTGCAATTTACTGCATATAATATCTATATCTATATTATATAATTATATAATCAAGTACTTTACATGTACATTAAGGGAATAGTTCACTTCAAAATGAAAATTCTGTCATTATTTACTCACCCTCGAGTTGTTTCAAACCGGTATGAATTTCTGTCTTCTGCTGAACACAAAGGAAGATATTTTGAAGAATGTCGGTAACCAGACAGTTGATGTGCCCCATTGACTTCCATAGTATTTTTTTCCCTACTATGGAAGTCAATAGGGTACATCAACTGTCTGGTTACCAACATTCTTCAAAATGTGAAGTAATGTTTTGACATGCCTGTCACTGTACATAAAAACATGAGTAATCAGTCAAAGTGAAATCTATTGGAAATGAGAACTTCAGGTTATTTTTATGGTATCTATGCCATAAAGTGTTTATTTCTGAATGTGATTGTTGTTGGTACATTTTACCAGTATTTACTTTAAATACAAACGTGTAACATTTAAATATGAAAAATATGCAATATGAAAATTATTTTCAAACAAAGTATTTTCTTTAAAAGACAAGATTTGGTCTTCAAAAAGCCTTTTTCCAAAAGATACATCTTGAAAGGGGGGTGTCGTCTTATATTCAGGGTCGTCTCATATTTGGAACAATAAGGTATTATATTAACTTAAAATGTACTTTTAAGATTTGAAGTACACTACAAGTGCACATTCAATAGAATTAAGGACACTTCTTTTTCAAAAGGGTTTCTTTTCCTGTATGTTGTTGTGCTGACTTCGCTCGGTTTTGACGAAAAATAGACATTTCTCAGTGTGTCTACCTGTGTGTGTATCACAATTCATTTCAGTTGAGGGTGTGTGCTGAGTAAAGGTTGATGGCTCTTGTCAAAGTTTATGATTGTGATTTACTCAAGTAGTTAGCTCTCACAAGCCACACTGCTGGGGCAAAAAGGACAAGGACTTCTGATGGATAATGTTGTCTTTCATGTTCCAGTCAGGTCGTGTGTAAAAACTTTAATCATTAGCATGTTTTCTAAGGCAAGCATTGGTCTTATTATTGCTCACACTTAAATTTAGTAGTTGTTGAAATCTTAAATCTAGTTATTAACTTATTAAGCGCCACAGACATGGTGAGGAGAAGTGTGCTATTACTTTTCTATAATCTGATACAATGTAGGGTCCATAATATTATGGGTTTTCAAACTACCCACGTTCAAGATTAGAGTACATCAAGTGTTAATTGTTTATACTTAAATCCGCAAATCACTTTTCATTTCCAACTTGAGCAAATGGTATCCCATTCTTCTCTTAAAGGAATAGCTCACTCAACAATTTTAATTCTGTCATAATTTCCTCACTCCCATGTTTTCCCCAATTCATATGGGTTTCTTTAGCCTGTGAAACACAAAAGAAGATATTTGAAGAGTGTCTCAGCATTGTTGTCCATATTATGAAAGTCAATGGGACGCAAAACTTAAAGCCTCAAAACGAACAAAAATACGGTGGCCAAGAGAGCTCAACGCAACACAAGAACAATCCTCTGTAGGCTAGACCATCCATTTAACAACGCTCAGTGCGACCTTCACGGCTTTCAAAGGTGTGGCCTTTGAAGTCAGAGTACTTCGAAGGATGCTGCCTTTGATTGGGACACACCCAATGTCTAATAATTGTCTAGAACTCCCATCACCAGCCCATTCACCTCAGCACAATACATTTCCTAGCATCCCCACCTGCACTGATGTAGCCATCACCCGCACCTGCACCTCATCAGCACACTCATCACCTCTGGCATATCATGGCATATCATGGAAGCACACAATCATGGTCTATGACTTAGACAATGGATTACTTTCCTGTATTCCCTACCTGTGAAAACTTCCTCCTGCGTTTCCCAAGTTCCTGTCTCCTTGCTCCTGCATCTGTTCCTCTTCTCCAGCGTTCCCTCCAGCTTTTCCCAAGTTCCTGTCTCCTGTCTCCTTGCTCCTTGCTTTCTTAAATTGCTGGTGGTTTTTTTTTTTTTTTTTCTATTTGCATGTGTTTTCTTGAGTTGCAGTGCACTGAGCTCTCTCGACCACTAAAGTGTACTTTTTTTTCACAAGGGAACAGATACCCCACTCAAAGGTACAAGTTTCACTACCTTTTATGTCCTTTTTGGATCTTGCATAAAATGGACAAAAAGTTTCTTGAGAAAATGTAAAAATCAAGTTATATCATCTGATTCACAATTGACATTACATTTTTAGTCACACAACAACTGATGCTTCATATTAACATAAAAGAAAATAATGTTATTCCACTACGGCACCAAATGTTGTGCACCTGTGAAAATGCATAATTAATATTATGAAGGCAGTGTTAGATTGCGCAGATGCATAAATCTCTTGTTGTCTTACAGAAAATGGAAATGTATCACTTGGTTACAAAAGGAGAGATTGCTTTTGTGTCTCATCAGATTTGTTTTCGCTATTGCAGGCTGTAAAATCTGGTTTCCTCTGAGGTCCCTCAGGAGAAGACATTTGGACAGGTTGGGTATGTGTGCTTCTGTTTGTTTTTTGGATGACATGTATTAATAGAATCTGTGAAACCACCTTGGCGGTGCCATTTTAAATGGAAAATCTCTCCCAATGGCTGCATTAAAAGTCAGTGATGAGTTTGAAATGTTCCAATCCATTCAAATGAGGTATAACAATTATAAAAGTGGACTTGCAGTATATTCCAAGTATTCTGATTACACGTTAGCTTTATGTAAGGAACAAACTGAAAAAGTCATTCAGAAAAAAAAAAGAAAAAAAAAACCTTGACTTCCAACCTATCTTTCCACTGCAGATTAATGACAGAAGTAGTGATTCATTCTTTTGAGTCTAATCTTTTGAATGAACAAAAACAATTTATAAAAAGAAAGTAGGATTTTCTGGCTTTGGATGAAACGAGAAAATAAGCTTTGTGAACAACAAAAGTTTATGATACTCACACATTTTGTTCATCATGAGAATCTTCACAAATTAACATAACTTTTATGAATTTTGAAGCCAAAATACAATCGGTAAAAGTAAAAACCTAAACATAGGTTATAAACAAACAGTCGCATGACAAAATCACCACCATTAAGCTCCTGACATCTCTTTCAGTCTTTATTTAAAATATAACTTTTCCCTGAAAGTTTAAGTTAGAATAGTCTGCAAGAGTGCGATCATAAACACGAGTGTTAGGTTCAGTTTGGTTTATCTTTTGTTATCTCTCGTTTTGTTCCTGTTTTTCCTTTCAGTTTAGTTTCAATATACTTAGTTCCCTATCAGTCGGTCACTCTCGACGTACGTTGTGACCGATGAATACGAATCTCACTTTAGAGGCCAATCTCCTTCGAGTGAAACTAAATGAGCCAATGCACATTGGCGTGCAATCATTTGCATCAGCTGTTCAGTCACGTAGCGCGGGAATATAATATGCAGCAGGTGCGATTGCACTTCAGCTTTTTGCTTCAGAGCCGAGCACTTCGATGCTGTGTTCTCTACAACAGAGTGTTTACAAGACAAGCGAGCTCTCAACGGGACCTCTCCAGACTGGTGCGGGCGATACAGAGCGGCAGCGTGATCTCTCTCTCTCTCTCTCTCTGTCTCTCTCTCTCTCTCTCTCTGTATTTTTTGTTTTCTGTTAAGAGCACAAACAAAATAGCTGTTTTTACAGCTGGTAAGGTGCGCCGTGAGAGCGCTGAAAGGCTGTTTTCACGGCTGGTAAGATCGCCAGCAAGAGAGACAGCGCACGGCAGGTACACATTCCTGTCCGTTTTCTCTGTGACCGTTACCCTGCGTGCTTCAGCACCAAGGAGAGCAGTCCCTAAAAGAGTTTACACGGGTAGAGCGCGTTTTTTTTTTTTAAAGATGTCACTCTACCTGTGTGTTTCTGGATGCGGCCGTTACCTGGGGTCACGGGATGGTCACGAGCGCTGTAGGCACGCTGAGGCAGCGTTCGTGGATGAGTCATGTACCCATTGTGGGAAGATGACCATCTTGGAGCTACGGTCGAGACTCTCATTCCTGCAAAGGGAACCCTCGCCTCCGCCGTGATCTAACCCTCCTCAGAGGGTTACCTCAGGCAGTGGTGCAGGTGACCTGAGGATTACAGTGAGCGCGCTTCCTTCGGGTAATTAACCCCCTAGGAATCCTCATTCCTCCCACTCTCCACAGCCAGAAGAGCCGCCGACAGAACGTGCTGTGTACACACGAGGTGTGTACCAGTCGTTTCCTTCGGCGCTCCCCATGATGAACAGATGTTGATCGCTGCATCGGTGGGTCAGATTTCTCTGCAGATGACGATTCGGCGCCGCTGCCCCCTTCGGGTGTGGCAGTGGTGCCCGAGTCGGACCCGGAGAAGATGGCCATGCTTACCTGGGCCGCCAACAGGATCGGGCTCGTGTGGAACCCTCCACCATGGCCTGAGCCCTCGAGGCTGGATGATTGGTATCTCTGTGTGGGGCCCCCTGGTATCTCTGTGTGGCGCTTTGGTAGGGATTCCTATTCGTCAGTCACAACGTACGTCCAGAGTGACCGACTGATAGGGAACGTTTCGGTTACATATGGTAACCCTTGTTCCCTGAAGGAGGGAACGGAGACATCTGCTGCGACCCGCGGGGGCATCCAGCTCATCGGCTCGGCTCCTCAGCAAAAAGCTGAAGTGCAATCGCACCTGCTGCTCATTATATTCCCGCGCTGCGTGGCTTAACAGCTGATGCAAATGATTGCACGCCAATGTGCATTAGCTCGTTTAGTTTCACTCGAAGTAGATTCTCTAGCAAGATTCCTATTTGTCGGTCACGAAGTACGCCTCCGTTCCCTCCTTCAGGGAACGAGGGTTACCATACGTAACCGAGACGTTACTGATTCCTCCCTGTTTGTTGCTGTCCAGTCCATTGTTTGTTCTCTTCTTAACCCTCTAGGCGCCACGGTCGAGTTTACTCGACAAGATGCGGCACTGAATAAAATGGCCGATTTTGTCAAATTGGGTGTCAGCTAATTGGGTGTCAGCTAATTCCTGTCAGTTTTCTCTGTGACCGTTACCCTGCGTGCTTCAGCACCAAGGAGAGCAGTCCCTAAAAGAGTTTAAACGGATAGAGCACGTTTTTTTTTTTTTAAAGATGTCACTCTACCTGTGTGTTTCTGGATGCGGCCGTTACCTGGGGTCACGGGATGGTCACGAGCGCTGTAGGCACGCTGAGGCAGCGTTCGTGGATGAGTCATGTACCCATTGTGGGAAGATGATCATCTTGGAGCTACGGTCGAGACTCTCATTCCTGCAAAGGGAACCCTCGCCTCCGCCGCGATCTAACCCTCCTCAGAGGGTTACCTCAGGCAGTGGTGCAGGTGACCTGAGGATTACAGTGAGCGCGCTTCCTTCAGGGAATTAACCCCCTAGGAATCCTCATTCCTCCCACTCTCCACAGCCAGAAGAGCCGCCGACAGAACGTGCTGTGTACACACGAGGTGTGTACCAGTCGTTTCCTTCGGCGCTCCCCATGATGAACAGATGTTGATCGCTGCATCGGTGGGTCAGATTTCTCTGCAGATGACGATTCGGCGCCGCTGCCCCCTTCGGGTGTGGCAGTGGTGCCCAAGTCGGACCCGGAGAAGATGGTCATGCTTACCCGGGCCGCCAACAGGATCGGGCTCGTGTGGAACCCTCCACCATGGCCTGAGCCCTCGAGGCTGGATGATTGGTATCTCTGTGTGGCGCTTTGGTAGGGATTCCTATTCGTCAGTCACGACGTACGTCCAGAGTGACCGACTGATAGGGAACGTTTCGGTTACATATGGTAACCCTTGTTCCCTGAAGGAGGGAACGGAGACATCTGCTGCGGATCGCGGGGGCACCCAGCTCATCGGCCCGGCTCCTCAGCAAAAAGCTGAAGTGCAATCTAACCTGCTGCTCATTATATTCCCGCGCTGCGTGGCTTAACAGCTGATGCAAATGATTGCACGCCAATGTGCATTGGCTCGTTTAGTTTCACTCGAAGTAGATTCTCTAGCGAGATTCCTATTTGTCGGTCAGGAAGTACGCCTCCGTTCCCTCCTTCAGGGAACGAGGGTTACCATACGTAACCGAGACGTTACTGATTCCTCCCTGTTTGTTGCTGTCCAGTCCATTGTTTGTTCTCTTCTTAAGTTTGGAGTGGTTTGTGTTATTGTCAGTGATATACTCCTGTGATTATTCTCTGTGTTACTTTTGGATTTCCTGCGTCATGCATTTGATGAACACAACCATCATTGTGACAATGAGGCTGTGAAAGTAGACTAGTGAGTAGAATAGTTTTCTTTTTTGGTGTGATGTCAAATGTCCCTGACAACCTTTGTCGTCCCATTTAGCCACTTGTTAGCAACTGTCTTTTTCAAGACAAGTAAAAGCATTAAAAAAATCACAAGCTCAAGATATTTTCACATTTTATTCTACTATATAAAATACATCAGTAAATACCCTCTTGTGTTTACCACAGACCTTATTTCAGGCATTTAACTAACATCACACTGGGGGGAAAACAACAACATTTACTTCAGGACAATGGAACCACCCAAGTGATAAACTGCTAACTCGTTTCAAGGGTTTTGGCCTCAAAAATGAATACTCTCTGCACCACTCTATTAGCAGCTCACTGAAGGTAAAGACTATCAGTAAGTAATGACTTAAATTTCATTCTGTTCCTCACATAAAGCTATCGTGGTTTTAGAAGTAAAAATGTCTTAAGATTTAAACAGATTCAAAACCAATCTGACGAGGAATAGAAGATTACTCCAAAGTCATGGAGTTAGTATTGAGAAACGATGATCATCCTTACATTTTATGGGATGTAGGATGGTTGTAACATGGTGTTTGAAGACATCAGAGACTTTTAAGTGTTAAAGAAGAGATCTGGGGCCATGTGTATAAAGACAACATTTTAGTCTTACGTGTGTCAACCTTCTAAGAATGGCATCATTTTTTTACTCTTAATCCTAAATTTAAGAATAAGTGTGATTCATAAAGGTTTCTAAGTGTTAAGACTAGATCTCAGCTACTACATTTTTTAAGAGTGCTGGAGAGGTATCCTAACCTAGTTAGGAGTAACACCATGGCAGCAGAGAGGAGACCACACACTTTCCATCATATAATGTATTGTATAAGTTATATGATGACAGGAAGTTAATAAAACGATAAAATATTGATCGTAAAGGTATTCTTTTTGTAACTGACCTTGTAAGAAATGTAATAACTTCTCACGCTCTACAAATCAATGCTCTGACTGCAGTAATAAAGTAAAAATGACATTTTTTGGCAACTGGAAAAATGCAGCAATGCTTCAGTGGTTACTTAGGTCTGTTATTCCACAGTAAGCAGGATCTTAAATAGCACTATTGTGGCACTAACCTCACCAAACATACAGTAGTGGCCGAAAGTGATGTCGGGAGCTTTTAATTTTTTTTTTTTTAATGACCTTACAAGATCGCTTTAAACCATCAAAATATGAGGAAAATATTTTAAATGTTTTAATTGTTAATTATTTAAAAATTTGAAGGAAGAACAAAACACTAACACAGCTACTGGTAAAAAAAAAAAAGCTCACAGGAAAAAGAAAACATTGACAACAACATAATCAATTATTAATATTTCACTGGTTCTATCTTGTTGTAGCATGTGTTAATAATATCTTTGCATGATTTGGCGTGTTTTACGGCATTATCACAAATAAAACGCAATATGCTTACAAAATCTTTTACACATTTTTTATAATATTTGAATAAAGGGTATGTCAATTTTCCTAGGCTGCACATCACTTTTGGACACTACTGTATGGCAGTTCATTGACTTTCCAACTGATATTCAAACCATGCTGCAAAAGCAAGCCACTTTTATTATTATTATCCTTAATAAATGTGTCAATATTTTTCCATAGTTGTTCAGTATAGAAACATGACCAAAATAAATGATGAACAGTTTCTTTGTGAATTTGGCAAAATTTAGCATATTGTGTCCATATTAGTTCTATATTTAATCATAAAATATTTAACAGGGTAAAATGTATTTTTTATTTTGAAAGACACTCCTTTTTAATTTATTAGTGAGACATTTGTTGTTGTTGTAAGGGCCAAATGTTTTAGTAAAAGATTGCTGGAGTACATAAATAATATATTCAAGAAAAAGGTATCTAACTTTATTATTTCTATCTTTTTTTTCCTGAAAAACATATTTTACCTTTTGGAGTTTCTATTGGTTCAGGAAATGTAGTTGTAGTAGAAGAGTGATTGCAATTTTTGAAACAGATTCCTGTTGGTATCGCTCCCATAACTATGGCAAATTATTTGGCATATTGTATTCTAAAAGAAAATGTTTGATATGTTGTAATTGCACATTAATAAAAATCTTACACCTCTGATACATGAAAAAGGTTGTTGTGGGAAGATATTCCAGATGTAATCTTTATTTTTCGAATACAGATGAAGCCAATTTATTTTGAAAGTATAATTTGAAGAACTAAAATCAATACAATTTAGAACAACAGATTTCTTCATATAATGGCTTTTGGTTTTCCAGAAAAAATCTGTTAGAGATCTATCAATCAATTTACATGTGGGCTTATCTACATAAAGAGATTGGGCCGCATAAGAGAGACGTGAAAGTCCCTCTGAAATTAGTGAGTAAAACTCTTCCTTTAATAGATAGATCCCTTTAAAAAGCCAGCAATTAAATTTTTTTCTTTGTTTTAGCAATAACAGGATTAAAATTAGTTGCACATCTATATTTATCTTTCTTTAACCAAGATATTTTACAGTGCTTTTAACAGCTATGCCACAGATAGAAGAAACACTACAACTTGTAATGGGAAATAATTCACATTTATCAATATTAAGACTTAGACCTGAAGCTTTAGAAAATGATTGAAGGATATTTGAGGCTACCGAGATTTGAGAGGAGTCTTCTAAAAACAAGGCTATGTCATCAGCTAATTGACTAATGATTAATTTTGCATTTCCAACAGTGATGCCTTTTAGGTTACTCCTTTTAATATGTAAATTAAGAAACTGTACTCTAATTAAAAACAAATAAGGAGACACTGTGCATCCCTGTCGAACACCACTATTTGGAGAAAACCTGGGAGAAGTACCGTTTTTAGATTAATTGAGCGATTTCCATTTATATATAACATTTTAATCATGTTACAGAAAAAATCACCAAAGCCAATTTTTGCTTGAAATAAAAAAACGTGCTCTAAAGTATCAAAGGCTTTGTAGTAATCTAAGAAAAAGATGAAGCTGTCATTATTAATTATATCAGAACAATCTAAAATGTCTAATATTAATCTTATATTATTAGATATATGTCTTCTTTGCATCAAGCCAAATTGTGTTATCAGTAATAGCATGTAATACTCCTTTTAATCTTTTGCCCAATACAAAAAAAAAAAAAATTATAATCATTGTTTTTATAACGTTATTGGACACCAATTATCTAAGGTAATGTTTTTATGTGGCTTGGGAATTAAAGTGATCAGTCCTTGGCATAATGTATAGGTGGGAGAGACGATTTATTTATGCTTTCCTTAAAGACGTTTAATAAAAAAGGGGCTATGTTTTTACTGAACACATGATAGAATTTTGACGTTAGACCGTTGGTACCAGGGGATTTATTCATTTTTAAAGATTTAATTGCTTCATGAATTTCTTTTGAATTAATGGGAGAATCACAAAAGGCTTGAACAGTGTTACATAATTGATTAATGGAGAATAACGACTCAAAAAAAAAAGAACATGAGCATGCTGTTTATTTAATGTAGATGTGTATAAATCATGATGAGCAAGCACGTTAAAATCCTGTCTGAAAACAAAAAAAAATGGTGGATATTTAGCAATTTCAACACGTTCTTCCACTTGATCAGTACGTTTTTCGTTATCTTTTTGGTGATTGAAACCATAAATATTAACAATAATACCTGTTACACTATAACGTCCACCTGGATCACAATCAGAGCATACAATCTTCTCATTAAAAGAGTTTTTAAGAATACAAACACCAGGGCTGCGTTCAGCCCAGACAAAACATTGCACAACGTTTTTTTTAAACAGAAACGGTGATGCGTTGAACACACTGTTCTGATGACGCAAGAGTTGCAACTATGGCAGCTGAGAAGGCCATTCTTTGTGTTCCTTGTGAAGAATTTTCGGAGCCTGATGAAGTTGGTATAAATATGTGTTTAATACTACAAAATATGCCCGATGTTACAGTTACTGCACTTGCCGCCCAGGACAAAAGAGAACATCCCAATCGAGTGAAGGGATTTGTGGAAACTGAAATGGAAGCACACTTCCTAATTTAGACTAAACACATCTATTTATCCTCACATACTGACTTTATTTGTAGTTCATACTGTTTTAATACCCTGTATTTTCTTTCTCATTTTTAGGAAAAGCACTTAATTACCATTGTTTATTTCTATACCGAATGTCATACACTTGCAATGAAGCTAAAAATATAACAACTACATCATTATTTTGATATCCTATATTTTTTACAATAAAACTTACGACAAACATGTCTTCTAATATCCTCAAGTTGTTGCGTATACCGAGCTGCATCGAACACATTTGTAAATTACTTCCCTTAAACCCATTGTTTGTGCGAGTTCACTTTAATACCGTGTGCTTTATATACATGTTGCTGCTGATTGGACTGCAGTTCTGACACACCCACCAAACAAGAGAAAACGTATCTCAAACCCCGTTGCACACCGGTGCACGCCGTTTCCAAGAAACATGACGTTCAACCCGGAAACCGTAGCAAAACGTTGCGGACCGTTTTGAACTTGAACGTGCCCCAGCTGTGTTACTTGTTCCATGAGCCATCCATAAATCTGATCCCCAATGAGATCTCCAGAAAACATAATCCTCTTTAGTTGAGTGGCATTTTTGCCAAAAATAAAAGTCAGATTTAAATTGCTTAAGAAACAGAAAAAATGATTTCCTCTTTGTAATGTTTCGTTACCCTCTAGTGTTAAAAGAAACTATAGATAGAGACATAAAAAAAAAGCCTACTACAGAGGTAGATTGAACCGGTCTTTGAAAATGTGTTAAATGTACACACAGAACGATGAGAACAGCAAACTCTATACTAGTACAAATTATGTTGTCACAGAGTCACCAGATCAGCACGCTCCGCCCCCTCGTTCACTCTGCTCGTAATTCTGATTCACGGCACCTGCACATCATCACCTACTCATGCTAAAAAGAGACACTTCCCCTTCACTTCCTTGTCTGGTCTCATCCTTACGTGATCTCACAGACTCCAACCAAACACTTACCTGTTGCTACTTACCTTGAAGATTCCTCGTCAGTGCTTCATCTCCGATCATCTGCTTCCTGTCATCCGTCTTCAGTCATCTACCCGCTGTCCCACAGTCATCATCTACAGTCCCACAGTCATCATCTACAAACAAGAGATCAAGATTACCTCCAGCTAAGTTTATTATCCAGTTCAGATTCTTCAATATATACTCACCAGTCATCTCTGCTGTTCCACTCCGTGCCTCTGTTCAAATAAAACTCTGTTTTTGAACTACTCACCTGTCTGCTTCTCTCTATACCGTGACAGAAGACCAGACCACATGTAGAGCTCCACGGAGACTGCAACGAATTGCCCAGTCGATCCTTTTGCATATCTGGTTCATGCAGTCCGTTTATCCCTTCAACCATCTAATGAATGAATTAATGAGGCATTTATATCTAGGCAAGGCAAGGCAAGTTTATTTATATAGCACATTTCATACACAATGGTAATTCAAGGTGCTTTACATAGAAAAATCAAAAGATCTACATCGGATAACCCACCTACCATTCCCGCCGATGTCTTTAACGCCACACACCAATCACTCCTACAATCTTCACCCACTACTTCATCCGCTGCCTCTGCCAGTCCCATGGCCCTGGACGCCCACTACAGTGGGCTCAGTCACTGTGGCAATCCAACGCCCAGGGCCGTAGCTAGAGGATTCGGGGCCCCCTGAAAAAATATTGATGTGGGCCCCCACCACCCTCCACCAATATCATATACTGTACAATAGATGAACATGGAGGCCCACATAACAGAAGATGGTGATGTTGTTGTAAAACCTTTATTTTAAAAGTTAAATGATAGTGCCTCTATCCTGAAAACTTACAGCAAGGAGCTAGCACCAGTGTGGCAACCCATCTTCCAACAATCCATGGATACGCACACGGTCCCTGTGGCCTGGAAAACATCGCATATCATTCCCCTACCAAAGAAATCATGCCCCAAGGAGTGTAATGACTTCAGACCCGTGGCTTTAACATCCGTATTAATGAAGTCATTGGAAAAAATCGTAGCAAATGAGCTCTCTCAGTCTGTACAGGATATCCTGGATCCGTTCCAATTCGCATATAGGCAACATCGTAGCACGGAGGATGCTGTCGGCACTCTTACGCATCTGGTCTCAAAACATCTGGACACCCCGAAAATAAAGCCATATGCCAGGGTACTGTTCATTGACTTCTCCTCTGCATTTAATACAATAAAACCGGACATATTGTTATCTAAAATGGCCCTAATGGGTACGAATCCATATCTCATTCATTGGTACTGTTCATTCCTCACTAACAGGCAACAGCTGGTTAGGGTCAATAACACCTATTCACCCATGGTCACAACCAGCTGCGGTGCCCCTCAAGGATGTGTTAGCTCTCCTTTGCTCTTCACACTCTATACCAACGACTGTGTTACCTTTGCACCCAACCATCATATCATCAAATTTTCTGATGATACTGCTCTGGTAGCTTTGATGGAGGAGGGGGAAGGGGCTGAACTTTATGTGCAAACAGTGAATAATCTTGTAGAGTGGTGCGATGAAAATGCTATCATTCTCAATACACAGAAAACGGAAGAGATCATCTTCGGCACCTCTCATGAATGCCACATTACACCATTAATCATCCATAATCAAATCATAAAACAAAAATCATCATTTAAATATCTTGGAGTGTATGTGGACTGTGACCTTTCCTGGACCTTTCATGTAGACTACATCTGCGGAAAGGTACAACAGAGAATTTATTTTTTAAGGAGACTTAGGTCATTCGGAGCGAGTAGTGAAATCCTGTCTCTTTTCTTTGTGTCAACCATTCAAAGCATTCTGCAGTATGGTTTGGGGGCCTCTCAGCTCATTTGAAGGCCAGGATTTTCCGGCTCCTGGGAATTTGTTCCAAATTGGTGGGACAGTCGGTTGAGAAGGCGTTTATTGAAAGTCATGAAGTACATACTGTACGATTGGCTCATAAAATCACCCAAGATTATTCCCATGTGTTGAATCAAGAGTATCAACTCCTGCCCTCTGGGAGACGCTATAGGGTCCCGGAGTGCAGGAAGAACAAATATAAGCACTCATTTGTTCCTCTGTCTATATCGATGCTGAATCAACACATGATGGGAAAGAAGTGATAGTTTTCCCCCAACTTGCATTTTAATATATGTATATATTTATGGCTATTGAAGAACACTCCTGCAGGGCGGAGTACCCATAATATTATGGAAGTACTTTTGTATACTTTTTATTGATGACTGTATGTTTTTGTTTTTAGTTTGTGTGTGCTATAATTGTTGGAGCTTGTATTGCAAGACAAATTTCCGTGTACACGGACAATAAAGTACTATCTTATCTTATCTTATATAAAAATTACAACTAATAAAAACTAACAAAAAAGCAAGAAATTGTTAAATAATAATAAAACCAATTTTTTAAAAGTAATAATTTTTTTTTCCCCATCAGTCTGTTTTAATTCATAAATCAAAAAGTAAACATTTAGAAATTGACAAGAATGCAGTCTAATTAAAAAAATAAAACCATTCATTGTCTTATTTTTTAATAAAGATAATATGGAACTGGTAATATTATTAAATAAAGCGAATACATTTATTCATCCAAGTGCAGTGTGTTGTATTCGTGTTTTCTCGATGTTTTAAATATCATCAGCCGGCAGGTCATATGCATAATGCAATGCGTCGTGACTCGTGTAATTTTTTTAAAACTCTAGTTACAATAGTGTAAAAAGACAGGAATTTAGACCACGTAATCATTCGGTCGATTATGGCGCACACCGATAATAAAAAATGACTGTACACGGCAGACTGTAGACGGAAGTTTTCTAATTCCCAGCGAAATAACAATATATAACCGGTCTTTAAGAACGTCTTGATCGACTGGGATACAACCACTCTCCTTGCCTCCCTCTCCGTCTTTTCCTGGCATTTCTGGTTCCCTGATTTATGTTTTCTTTTCCCCGACATTTTTCAGTCAGTTAGTCTCCTGCTCTTCCACCAAGTTCATCGTTAACTTCTGGCTGCCGCCTCAACTCTGATTGGTTCTGTTCACGAGCTGGGGTGGGACTTACAATTTTATTGGGTCCATCTGATGTTTGTCACTGACTCTGACTGAATAATTAATAAATACTTTAGGTCGGACTAAACCATTTTTATGGAGGTAAGAGAAGCAGATATTTGGAAAAATATTTACTAGGGCTGGGAAAAAATTAATCGTAATTAATCGCATCCAAAATAAAAGTTTTGTTTACATAATATATGTGTGTGTAGTGTGTATAATTATTTTGTATATATAAATACACACATATGCATGTATATATTTAAGAAATATTTGCATGTATATACTGTATATATATTTATACATCATTTATATTATATATAAATATACATATTTTTATATGAATAACACATTTTTCTTAAATATATACATGCATGTGTGTGTATTTATATATACAAAATAATTATACACACTACACACACATATTTTATGTAAACAAAACTTTTATTTTGGATGCGATTAATCACGATTAATTTTTTCCCAGCCCTAATATTTACCTAAATTGTACGTTTTTGTGGTTTTCATTTAAATCTCAGGCATACAACTAATATAAATATTAGAATTATTCATACAACAGGGGCCTAAATAGTATAACTGCTGGATTTTGTGGGGCCCCCTGGGCAGCGGGGGCCCCTATAATTGTCACCACCTTTCACCCCACTAGTTTTTGGTCACACCGCATCAGATCTGTCAGTTCATGACCAGTTGTTCAACCTTCGTCAAGCCAGGAATTCTGTCTATGATTATGCTCTCCAGTTTTGCACCCTTGAGGCCACCAGCGGCTGGAACGAAACTGCACTTCTCACTGCTTTCCGTCATGGACTCAATGCAGATATCCGTCAACTAATGGTCGTGTATGACGACGCCATGGTAATAGAAAACTTCATCCAAAAGACCATCCGAGTCTCTCAACGTCTCAATGCCTGCTCTCTTCTGAATCCCGGTGTACATCCTCCGCCCTCGGCAACATCAGTCGTCCTTCCAGCACCTGAACCCATGCAAGTGGACTCGTATCACCTAACTCATGCGGAGCGTCAACGAAGAATCCTCAATCAACTGTTTTTGTACTGCGGGAGAGAAGGTCACATCACAGCCTGTCCAGTTCGACCACCACGCTTGGCGGTGAGTACTATTCAACTTCCACCTCAAATTAATTCTCTATCTAGTACTACTGTGCATGTCCTAACCCCCCGCATTTGTGTCTCAGCGCAAGCCCTCATCGACTCAGGTTCCGCGGGGAACTTCATCTCCATCCAACTTCTCCAAAAACTGAACGTCCACAGGAAACGCTGCTCTCAAGATTTAAGAATCCACACCATCCAAGGAAAGCCGCTGGGTCGTGTTTGAATCCAGCTATTCTCTCCCACTCTGACGCTCCGCATTGGATGCCTGCATGCCGAAGAAATCATGTTTATGGTGCTGGAAGGATCCACCGCTGATCTCATCCTGGGACACCCGTGGATGTCATAACACCAACCTCGCATCAACTGGGACACCAGTGAAATCCTGCAATGGAGTGATGCCTGTTTCCAATCCTGTCTCTCTTCAGTCCAGAAACCATCAAAATCTCGTTCTCACTCATCCACAACTCCTGATCAACGATCACTCTCCATCAACTCCTCCGTCGAAAGTCCAGAGGTGGATCACAAAGTGGAGATCCCTCCAGAATACCGGGCGTTTCCAGGATGTCTTCAGTAACTGTACGTTCACACCGCCGCCGACTTGAGCTTCCAAAACAGCCGGAGGTCATTCATTTTCAATGGAAGCTGGCTTTTCTCAGCTGCAAGGAGCGTCAAATCCATCGACGTCGAGTTTTGGGCGTTTTGAGTGTTTTGAGCGTCAATCAGAAAGTTGAAAGAAGCTCAACTTTATGGTAATGAGCTAATAATAATAATAATAATAGATTTTATTTATAACGCGCTTTTCATTCCAAAGAATCTCAAAGTGCTACATAAAAGAACAACAATAATAATTGCAGAATACTAAAAACAATAAAAGCAATAGAACAATCAGCATATAAAAGCCTTTCTAAATAAAAAGGTCTTCAGTTCTGATTTGAAGGTGTCCAGGCTCTGTACTTCTCTCAGCTCACTCGGGAGGTGGTTCCAAAGCCGAGCTGTGACGCGGTTCAGCGGCAAGCAGCGGCAAAACACCAGCAACCAATCGGAATATAGACGTCCTTCGAGCTGACTGATTCCGGAGAAACATACAATGTAAACTTTCGTTCCTACCAAAACATTAGTTCCGAGGAAATGGAAGAGAAGCTAATAATCGCCGTTGCTGGGTTTCCTACAGGTTTCCTATTATTTATGACATAACGTTGTTTGCTAATAGGGGCCGCATGAGCGCAACTTTTATTTGAAATATTTACGAATGCTCGTTTTAAAGCAGGAATGCAATTCATTTGCTCACGGTGACACCGATTTGACCTCAAATAATAATAGCTAACTATTCTTTTTTTTCCCGACCAAATGTGACCAAAACGGTTATAAAAATGCTGTCATTATAAAAGGTTTCTTCAATGTATTGTTTTTTTTCTTTTCTGTTTACTACATTTCATGTTGTGACACTTCTATTCTCCCTGCAACGTCAGAGCATTTAAAGCGTCAACAAGCTTCCCCGTACTTTTTGACAAGCGTCCTTGGCAGGGCGGCCAGAGCTTCTTTGACGCTCAAGTCGGCAGCGGTGTGAACGTACAGTAAGCGGTTGGCAACTTCAACCACATCGGCCATGGGAGTGTGCAATCGACCTACTACCTGGGGCTACTCTGCCCAAAGGCAGAGTATATCCACTTTCCATCCCGGAGCAGAAGGCCATGGAGAAGTATATCCTGGAGGCACTCCAACAACAATTCATTCGTCCATCTACGTCCCCTGCCGCTTCAAGCTTCTTCTTTGTCTTCAAAAAGGACGGAGGCTTGAGGCAGTGCATAGACTACCGTCACCTCAATTCCCACAGTCAAATACAGCTATCTACTTCCTCTGGTCCCAGCCACCCTGGAACAGCTAAGGGGAGTTCGCATTTTCTCCAAGTTGGACCTGCGGAGCGCATACAACCTCATTCATATACGCCGAGGAGATGAGTGGAAGACTGCCTTCATTACCCCTTCAGAATACCGGGTCATGCCGTACGGCCTGTCCAACACACCTGCAGTATTCCAAGGCTATATGAATGAGGTGTTCTGGGAATTCCTTCACCGATTCGTCGTGGTCTATATAGACGACATCCTTATCTACTCCCGGAACCTGGCCAAACATCGCCTCCATGTGACCCAGGTCCTGGAAAAACTCCACCACCATCATCATCTCTCCCTCAAGCTTGAGAAATGTGAGTTCCACACAACCTCAGTCCACTTCCTAGGGTCATCAACCATCAAGGCATCCAGATGGACCAGAGGAAGGTGGATACCATCCAGAACTGGCCTCAACCCACTACCATCAAGGAACTCCAATGCTTTCTCAGATTTGCCAACTTCTACTTACAATTCATCAACAACTACAGCCTTCTCAGTTCTCCTCTTACCTCAGCTCTTAAAGGCTGGCCCAAGTCTCTGCCCTTAACGCCAGCAGCATCTGAAGCCTTCCAACCGCTCCAATCCTGGTCCACCCTAATCCTGATCTTCAATTCATCTTCGAGGTTGATGCCTCATCTACAGGGGTCGGAGCGGTCCTCTCACAGCGGCAGGGTGATCCTCCTAGACTCCATCCATGTGCCTTCTATTCTAAGAAGCTTTCCCCGACGGAGCAGAACTACGACATTGGAAATCGAGAGTTGCTCGCCATCAAGCTAGCACTAGAAGAGTGGAGGTATTGGCTGGAGCGAGCACATCACAAGTTTGAGGTTATCACTGACCACCGTAATCTCGAATACCTGCGAGAAGCTAAAAGATTGAATCCACGTCAAGCCCGGTGGGCTTTATTCTTCACCAGGTTCAACTGTACCGTCTCATATCGACCTGGAGATAAGAACTGTAGAGCAGATGACTTTTCACGTCTTCATCAATCTATCCCTGATGATCCTTCTCCTGAGCCCATTCTCCCTCCAGCCATGATCATCAGTCCCATCAAATGGGCAATTGAGGAACAGATTTCCCACACCAATCACTCCAACCCTGCTCTGCCGGGAGGTCCAGAAGGGTTCCTCTACGTTTCACCCACCTTTCTTCTGACCCTTCTCCGGGCTCTGGACACCCAAGTAGCCGACGTACCCTCTCGCTCCTACGTCAACGCTACTGGTGGCCCACCATGCCTCAGGATATCTCCCGGTATGTCAAGGGTTGCTCAGTCTGCGCCGTTACAAATACTCCCCGAAGACTCTCGGAAGGAAAATTGGTTCCTCTTCCCATTCCTCAGAGACCTTGGTCACATTTGGGCATTGACTTCATGACAGACTTACCCGCTTTAAACAACCACACTTGCAGATTCGTCATCTTGGATCGCTTCTCAAAGGCCTGCAAGCTGATTCCCTAAAAGGACTACCAACTGCCTTCGAAGCGGCCGAAGCTTTGTTTCAAGACATTTTCCGTCACTTCGGCATTCCTGAAGACATTGTATCAGACCGAGGTCCTCAATTCATCTCAAGAGTCTGGCAAGCATTCTTCAAACTCCTCTGAGTATCCGTAAACCTCTCCTCCGGTTACTATCCTCAAACGACCAGACTGGGCGGAAGATTCAGGAGATCGGTAGATACCTGAGGTCCTACTGCCACTAGAACCAGCCCAATTCCTCCCATGGGCTAAATATGCTCAGAAATCCCTACGTCAATTCACCACTGGGCTCACCCCGTTCCAATGTATCCTAGGATACCAGCCTCCTCTATTCCCCTGGTCGGGGAAGCCCTCGGAGGTTCCAGCTGTCAACCACTGGTTCAAGCAGAGCGAGAGGGTATGGGACTCAGCTCATGTGCATCTCAAACAGGCAGTGCGGAGACACAAGAGACAAGCGGACAATCATAGAACACCTACCCCTCGCAACCAACCGGGTCAGAAGGTATGGCTCTTGACGAGGGACAGCTGAGTCCCCAGTACATAGGTCAATTCACCATGCAGAGGCAGCTCAACGAAGTCACCTACAGGCTAAACCTACCACTGCACTACAGAATCCTTCCACGTATCACACCTCAAACCTCACTCTGAACCTTTGTTTTCTCCTCCCACAGAATCTGGTGACGATGAAGTACCTCCTCCTCCCAACATCGCCAAAGAGGAGCCCATCTACTGGGTTCGAGCTATCCTAGACTCGCGATGACGGGGTCCCAGACTGGAATACCTCATCAACTGGGAGGATTACGGTCTCGAGGAACGTTCCTGGGTAATACATGATGATATCCTCGATCCTACACTCCTCACACAATACCACTCAGAACACCCAGATCGACCAGCTCCCAGAGGTTGAGGTAGGGCTCGTCGTCATCGTCCTATCCAGTCGTCAGGACCCTCCCGTGGAAGGTCATTTCTGAGAAGTTTTATGCATACAGGCCCAGGGGCCATCTTCACCAAACATCTTAAGGCTAAAAGTAGCTCCTAACTTGCCGATTTAGGAGAAAATCTTAAAAATAATGGGCGTGTAAGTCCTAATCTTAGGACTCCTACATTTTTGCCCTTACGAGTATTTCACAAAGCATTTTAGTGCTAAAACCAGCTCCTAAATCTGTGTTAGGGGTAGTCATGAGGACTCCTAAGTCACTAGACCAAATCACAAACAATCCTAAAATGGCTGTTGCAGGCAATCCGTGTTACCTAAAGCAGACACAGGAGAGGAAGATGGCAGGTGAACAGTGAGGTTTATTTACAACAATTGGGTAGTGAAGAAGTGAGCAGGTAAATGAAGTCCAAAGGATGATCTTGACGGAGACACTGAGGAAAGGAAGACACTGGAGACAGGGAGATCGTGGAGACGGGGAATAGTCCACTTTGTGAAAATGAGATCGGACAGTGAGTTGTGGTGAGGTGTGTGCTTAAGTAGTGGTAGTGATGAGGGTGATAATGAGGTGCAGGTGTGAGTGATTGGAAATTATGTGCAGGTGGGAACCGAGAGTGATGGGAAATGAAGTGCAGATGATGGTGACTAGGTTGATATGTGACAATCCACCTCAACAATCCACCCAAAGACACTGTACACCATTGAGGCAACAGGCGACAGAGTCTTGGGTGCTGAACCTTTTTTTTTCATAAATGCAATAAATATTTAGATTACAACATAAATATAAAGGTTCATTTATGTACAGGCAAAATGCATTGAATGACAGAGAATAAAACATTGCGGTCAAGTTATAATGTCATATCGTCTGCACTGATAGCCTTGTGACCCAAGTTCCAGCTCCAGCTCCAGCTCGTGGACCTTTCCCGATATCCTATAATTTCCGATTACCTGTGGCAGTTGTTTTCATGTGTTCAAATAGAGTAAACAAGGAAAATAAGCTTATTTGGCGAGCTGTCCGAGAGGAGGATCCGAGCTCGAAATTTATCCCAAACCAAGAGTACTCTCCCGTATCCCTGGCTGGGAATAGGAACCAGCCGAGAGTGAGGGGTCAAGGTGGCGGAGGGATGCAGAAAACTGTCGAGGTAACTAGGTGAGCCGGCTGTTTATATATATATATATATATATATATACACATAAGGGGTGTAACGATACACGTATTCGTATTGAACCATTCGGTACGAGGCTTTCGGTTGGGTTTTCGGTACGCATTTTTAAACCGAACGGTTTGTTGGACCATTTTTCCTGCCGACCAAAATTTCGTTATTTCACATGTAGGCACATCGCGTGTGGCAAGCGCGCTCATAATGTAAGAGACGCTGGCGTGACCACAACATTGCCCAACATCAAATGCCAAACGTAATATAAGCGGAACGAAACTGAGCTACTCGGTATTGTGTGGTTGATGAACCGTTTATCAGTTTGAACCAATGCAGCGCGAGCCGATCTTAATCAAGCAGCACTGTTACTACACAGCCAAATCCAGTAAAGAAAACATTTGAATTCGCCACTGAAGTAATAACATCGCTGCGAGATGTAGTGAGAAGCATTCACATTTCTCCGTTATTAACGGATCAAACAGCGCTGACGTGGAAACCAGGAAGAAACAATGAACTATTCAGTGTCCACAGATCAGCAACATTCACCATGGATTTACTGTAGTAACACTACTAACTGTAACCATGGAAGTTTGGCAGGAATAGTAGGCTATAATGCTTTCAAGGAACATCATGTCGGTTTTATTGTGACATTATGAATACAATTGCTGCCCTCAAATGTTAATCTGAACTAAAATAAACCTTTGTTTATAACTACTACAATATTACATTTCATTTTTCCAAGGAGCAGTTTTGTTTTATATACTCCTAAGACAATTATCAATTAGAGCTCCATCATTGCACAAAGTAAAGAAATATCATACTTTATGATGTTACTTTTAATAAAAAAAGAATTAAAAAAAATTAAATGAAGGCAATTTCTGGCATTTCTTTCTTTTTGACGTATCGAAAACGTACCGAATCGTGACACAAGTGTATCGTATCGAACCGAACCGTGAATTTTGTGAACCGTTACACCTCTAATATACATACATATAAAGTATATATACTTATAAGTCCTCCCACCTGCTGACAATACAGAGACTCAGAAGATGATGCAGCAGCTCTGTGTCCTGTCCTGTGTTTTTATTGACTTTAATATCTCCCCTTACCAGGCAGTGAGGCTACTACATCTGCTCTCTAATCGCACTTGCGGTACTTTGATGTCATTCACCGATCGGTCTGTGCAGCGCCGGTTCAAGTCGAACAAGCCTTAAGATTTCTCTCTATTCCTCAGTGAAAGTTGGTCTCAGCAGCTTTGTCAATAGGTTTAAAGAGGAAACGCTTACCTAAGAACCTTTACTGCTATTTAGGAGAACTCTTAGTGGTAAGATAAAATGTTTTGTGAATACGGCCCCAGGAATGTTGAGGAGCAATTTGTTGAAGAGCCATCCCCTCTAAAACAAATAATAAGACTTGCAACAGAATTCAAGTGGATAAAAAGCCAATGAAGAGAGTACAAGTAAACTACTCTTCCTGTTCCTGTTTCCAGTCAGTGGTATTATACTGTTTTATTTTGTGTAATATAAGATGGTCAGTTTGCAATTACCTGGCATAATTGTACATTTATTACTTACATGTACAAGACCCACATTTAAAACAGCCAACCTAAATGAATGTCAGGTAATTTTAATGAATAATTGAAGTGTTTACCTTCAGGTGTCAGCCATAAGATTACATTTCAAGGAAAACATACCAAAGTGACGTTCATACCAGTTGCCTCCTTTGATAAGAGAATCCATTCCACAACATGCTGATGGTTTTCCTGGTCCTGTGATTGACAGTGCCCTCTAACCACAAATTATCTCTATAACCAGCCTTGCAAGCCTTAGATAGATTGTTTTGTTACCTTTCACAGAAACAAAAAGATGGAGCAGAGGCTTTCTCTCAGAGAAAAAAAATATAATAATAATAAGAGAGAGAATCAAAATATGAGATTAAGTAATCACTCATTTTATTCTCAAGTAACTGTCCAGCTGTAACCCCATTGGATAAAGAGAGAGAAAGGCAGCATCTCTTTTGTCTCCATTGAGCTCCTTATCTCATTAGCTATGTTTCCATCCACCTATTTTTGTGCGCATTTTGGGATATTGCATAAAAAAAAAAAAACTGGATGGAAATGCCAAATGTGCATAAATTCTAAAAAATATGTTAAATGCATAAACTTACTGTATGCTGAGTCGGATTTATCTGATAAGAAAACGTGCACAAACTAAAATGGAAACGCATTTACCCAATAAATTCCTTGATGTGCATCAATAAAGACATGTGACTTTGTGATAGGACGGCACCAGCGGACGGATCTCGTTGCACAGCATCTGAAATTCTGTTTTGGTTGTTCTGAAATGCCTGCGCAAAGTCTGTCGTCAAAGGGGTTCAGTATAATTACCTCGCAGAACTGTCTTACAAGACTGCGTTCCCAAACACCAGGCTTCTACCTCAGAAAGCAATATAACTTTATTGGGTTTCGTCTTCCCGCTCTGAGTATACGAGAATGATTATATAGTGGCATCTCCTACTGCATCAAACTTCCATTTTTCCTAGTGATATTTATCGTCAGTTTACCAGGAAGTTCTCTTCACTGGATGGAAACTGTGCTTTATTTGGAGATGTTATAAGCGATATTACAATTTTGTGCTCAAGTTTTATTCGCAACTTTTAATGGAAACAGAACTACAGAGGTCCTAAAGTGTGGCATGTATAAATGCGGGTGATGCAATACTGATAAAAAATTCTGTGATTTTTCATTGCCTCTGACTTGTTACACACACACACACACACACACACACACACACACACACACACACACACACACAAAATAAACAAATAAAAATAAAACAAAATGTAATGAATTACCGTATTACTATTTTTTTCTGTTGCCGTACCAGTCAAAAGTTTGGAATAATAATTATTTATTTATTTATTTTTTAAATGGAAAGAATTCTCTTATTCTCTCCAAGACTGCATCGATTTAATAGTGTAAAATAAATAAAGTGTATCATTATATAATTTTTTTTTTAAACGACAATAATTACAAGATTCCACGATTAATTTTCTTATGCCTAAAATGAGTAAAACATTTTAACCAGCACCCCTTCCACAGCTGTTAATATAAGATACGATCACATTAATACAACAGTTCAGTTTTGATACAATGCATTAAGGAATAGATTTGCTACAAAGGAAACGGATGAAAGGGTCCCATCTTGTCGAACTGTCCAACGCTGACTTTCAAAAGGTATCTAGTTCGTTCTAAATGTAGGGCAGACATCAGTTCATCAAGCCATAGTTTAACAGTCTTTTTCCAGAACAGCAATAACAGCTTCTTGGCTGTTATCAGGCTTTATGTGAGGAATTTGTGTTGAGCTTTGTTCAAAAGAGAATCATAATGTCCTAGTATAATGAGCACTAACTCTGGTTTAATATTCACATTAAGGACATCTGAAACCACCTTAAAACCATACAAACCAGAATCCCTGTATTTTAGGGCAAAAATAAAACTATTGCTAAATCCACATCCTCTGATTTGCATTTATCACAAAGAGGTGAGACATTGGGAAAAATTCTGTGTATTTTTTTTTATTTTTTTTTGAGAAATGTATTACTTTAAACTGAAAGAGGCATAATCTAGTATTGACAGTTTGTTTAACAATATCATCCAAACCACTCTGCCAGACCTCCTCAGGAACTCCAATTCCCATCTCTCGCTCCCATTCCTCTCCGATCAAGTTAATAGAGGAGGAAGTAGCTGCTTGTAACCTATAAATTAAAGATAATTGATTTCTGTTTCCCCTAAACTGTGCGAGACTGTAGGATTGAAAATAATCCAAGACATTTGAAATTAACAAAGACATATGCTTTACTGTGTTCCACCCCTTCTTTTAACCACAAGGACCATTTGGAGTTCCCAAAGACACAGAGGGGCTGATAGTGATCAAGGCCTGTAGGCCAAGATTTGTGTACTTTGGGGGTCTATGAATTGTTACACCTTTAGAACAATGGGGGAAGTGTAATTATCAGATTGGTCAGTTTGAATGTCTCACATTTGGGTTTTAGTCACATGGTCAGGGAAAGGATAAAAGAAGACTGTAACTGTTGCTCTGTCCTTTTTATGCTCTGGCGCTCTCTGGGTCCCTCTTGGGACTCTCTCTCTCTTTACTTCCTCTGCTATTTCTCTCTCTATCTCTCTCTCTCTTTCTATCTATCTCTCAGGTAACATTTTACATACATGCTGGGTACAATTAATTATATACTGTAAGTTAACATCATCTCATACATCTATTTTGTAGGTATTTTAAGTGTAACCATAACCATATTTTTTCATTAAACCTTTTCAATTACAAATAATGTGCTAAATGGTTTTGATTTGGTATTGACTTAAAAGTGCTACCTATTGCAATACAATATTGTCACTCATATAGCAACGCTCTCCCACATATGAAGCTATTGTAACTGCGCTTATTTCCGTCGTTGGTATGAGTGGCAGTGGGTGGAATAGACAAGAAATGTACAGTTTTCTACCATCTTGCTGATAACGTTTCTTTAGTCATTTGGCAGTCTTGCAGCCTGAACCCCTGCAGAAAATCCACCCTTACAAGACAATCATCAATGACTAAGGGCGGGATCTCATCTAATTTTGTGTACGCATTTTATTCATTATTTGTAAGAATTTGTACGGTTTTTTGGAAGCTTGTATTTTTGTTGCAGTTGCATAAAGGAAGCTAAACCCCCAATCAAGGTAAAGATCCTTCACCATAGGCCCAACTCCTTCCTCTGATTGAAGGCCCTGTCCAGTCTTGAGAGAGGGAATGATGGGTTGTTTGAGATTGGAAATCAGTAAATCCTTACTGTATCTGTCTCCAAACATGTATCAGACTCTTTATGACAGTACTGCTAACTGCCGTTTGATCTAGTACCACCGGAGAAAGTATCACTGCTTCAAGATCATAAGGATGGCAATGGTCCTGTTCTATCTGAAGCCAATCTGGGGCATTAGCCGACTCTTCTAGCCATAGTGAGTGGCATTTAAATGAGTGGCCCAGTGGTAGAGACGAAAATCCGCAAGGGATCAAATTTGAACCCCCCCTCATGTTTGTGTTTACAAAAATGTGTTTTTTATTTATTTCGTGACTATTATAGATCCATAGAAAGGGGAGAATAATCAAGTCTAGGTGTTTAAAGAAATATTTGGGCAGTAATGTTGAAATATTCCAAAATAAATATAATATTTGGGGTAGAAATATAATTTGTATCACATTTATTCTTCCAATCAAAGAGATCGGGACAGTTCTCCAATAGTTTATACTGGTTTGTAACTTAATCAATAGAGGGTTAAAATGTGTTTTGAAAAGCAAAGAAACATTTATTTGTTAGAGGCATATTAGGAATAAGAGAAAAGACCTTCCTAAAAAATTTGGGGCGTCATAATTTAGACCCTACACATTTATCAACATAATGGGGAGACCATTTATCTCACCAGATAGAATAAAATAATGGCCTTCTCCATCAGTTCTCAGGCGTTTTGTTTAAATTGTACCCCTTTCCGTACTAAAATAGAAAAATTAGATTGATAGATCTGCCCTATACTGTACATCTGCCTTTTAATTTATCTTTGGAGTCTGCTTTGAGATGCATTCTTGCAAGAAAATTATATCTGAAAAGAGATTTTAGATGTGATAACATTTTACTTCTCTTAACAGGATAGTTTAATCCTTTCACATTCCATGAAGTTAATGAGACCTTGGCTTTTATGTTACTTTGAATTATTGTTGCGCATTGTTCAAATTCACTACCCTTTCGTTATGTTCGTGGCTGAAAACAGCCACTACTTTAAACTGCTGTAAAAATGTATCAGATAAATTATTTTTTCACATAAATCTATTAATCAACCTCAGTCCTGATCAAAACTACTAAATGTTTAAAAAAAAAAAAAATCAGGATTTTAACTCTTTTATTGCCAAATTCATAAATGATGTCACTGATTTAGGGAAAAAAAACACACAAAATGACTTATTTTCAATATAAAATGTGATTGTGGACTGGATTTTTTTTAACCTTTTATCACAGTCATAGATTAGAAACAACATTGGTTTTGATGCATTGTTAGTTTTTGTGTAGCATCAGGTTTGAACTTTTTCTCCCTCATTTACTGTTCGTGGCTGTTTTTGCCCCATTGACTTCCATTATAACCACATTTTTTGATTGCAAAGCCATGACACCCTATAATCATGCATTTTTGATTGTTGGTGGTTTTCCCTGTTGGGAAGAGGTAAAATTTAATTTTTTTAATGTTGATAACCAGGTGGCACCATCAACCCTTTAGATAGGCCTGTGCAAAAAAAAAGCTTAGTTTCTGTCTTTTACATGGAGTTATATGGAGTATAATAGCATATTAAAGTGTGTGAGAGAGTGTGAGAACTCACCTTGATGCGTCTGAGAAAATCAAAATATACACCTCAGCTCTCAGAACTACATGGAGTAAACAAAAACAAAGTAAGTGTATTTATGCATCTGCTGCCTTTTGATGGTGAGAAATGCAGACTAAACAAAAACAAAGCAAGTGGATTTAAACACTTGCATGCAAGCCTGCTGGTCATTTGATGATGAGAAGAGCAGCAAGCAACATGAGAAAGGGCTTTAATAGTGAAGTTTTAGAGATGATTATGCAGCCTGACCCCTCCAGCGAGCTGCAGAATGTATTGTCTTCTCCCTCTGACACCACAGACTCAGGAGATTCAGGTCCTGATTTGGATGTGGCACCCTCATCATCCTCTCTAGCTTCCACTGAAGGCGAGGAGGATTCGGAGGATCCTGGATCTGAGTGGATTGGGAGAATCTTGAGAGGGACATGGTGGCTCTAAAAATCGAACGACCACTGCGATCATCCCACAGGCAACGTGTGGACTCCCCTCTGGACCTGTAGACGCCGGCCAAAATCAGTAGCCCCATGTAGGCACGGAGATCTGTGAAGTCCACCCCGGTCCAGTTTCTCATTGTGCGGCACCCATGGAGGTTGGTCATGCTGACAATGAGGTCAATCATCTCCTCGGTAAAAACAGATTGAACACAGAAGCCATGTTCTGGACCCTTGCGATGGCATAGCGTGTCGGGCCCTGGAGTCACGCCTCTGGCAGGTTGAAGAAAGGGAGTTGTCTCCGCGTTGGTGGAAAACCACCAACAATCAAAAATGCATGATTATAGGGTGTCATGGCTTTGCAATAAAAAAATGTGGTTATAATGGAAGTCAATGTGGCAAAAATAGCCACGAACAGTAAATGAGGGAGAAAAAGTTAAAACCTGATGCTACACAAAAACTAACAATGCATCAAAACCAATGTTGTTTCTAATCTTTGACATGTCCAAGACTGTGATAAAAGGTTGAAAGAAATCCAGTCCACAATCACATTTTATATTGAAAATTTTTGCCAAAAAGTTTTTTTCCCCCCAAATCAGTGACATCATTTATGAATTTGGCAATTAAAGAGTTAAAATCCTGATTTAAAAAAAAAAAAATTTAGTAGTTTTGATCAGGACTGAGGTTGATTAATAGATTTATGCGAAAACATTTGAAAACAATATTTATCTGATACATTTTTACTGTGGTTTACTGTAGTGGCTGTTTTCAGCCACGAACATAACGAAAGGGTAGTGAATTTCCCCACAGTGTACTGTTGAGTTTTGGAAAATTTTCAAAGCATTTTCACAAAATATGTGTCAAAATAAGATTTGTCACCAAAAATCATTCCATTTGCTGAAACACAGAGAATTATGGCCAAATTAAGACTAAAATACCCCGTATTCAGCCATTTCTTTTTTATGGAAGTTTTCTTTCTTTCTTTTTTCTTCAAGCAAGTCAAGCAAGTAGTTTTAAAACAGGTGCTACAGCGGTGGCTGTTGTCTACTGGCTATTTAAATCTAGTGGGTTTAGTGTCTCGTGTCACAAATACAATGACGCTGATAGTGACGATTCTGTCTCTCTGACCAATCAGTGATCTGTAGTGTTTTCACGTCACATTTAGTATCGATACGGTACGCTTGGAACCTCAACAGAGCAGGTACCATTTAAAGCGAGCCGAAGCGAGCCGTACCGTACCGTACCATGCAGTGGAAATGCGCCATAAGTGAGCCGTACCGAACCGAGCCGTACCGTTCCATGCAGTGGAAAAGCGCCATAACTAGAATGTGATACAGACTTGCACAAGTAACAGAGTAATTTAATAAAAACGAAAAAATCAAACTTCCAAAACTCACATCAAAACACAGCTCCGTAAGGAGTTTAAGGGGAAAAGTGTGTGAAAAGTGCGTGTCGCTTTACCACAGCAGTTGGGTAGTCCGGATTTCTTTGGTCTTTAAAGACAATCTGTTGCATCCTGGCCACCTTTTGCATTATTTCTTCTTTCTCATGAACATGCAAGTGCAGAATGAAGGCCTGAGGCGGTTCATCACCTACAGGATGAGACTGCCAGGGTTGGGTTGAGGGATGAGGAGAGGACTCAAATCCAGAGCAATGGGCTTTTTATTAATAATAATAATAATAAAACATAAACAAAAACTACCCCTTGGGGGAAAACAAGACCGGCAGCAAGACTTGGCAGGAAAAGGACACATGAGGGTACTTTAGATGACAAACTCACACAGGACTGCAAACACAAAAACAATAAATAGGGAGAGCAAACAAAGCAGCCAATGAGGGAGGATATGAATAATCACTATATCAAAATATCAATAATCAGATAACAAGAGGGGCGGGGTTAGACAATAGACATGAGAGCAATTGGCACAAAGAAAAAAACATGATAATCCATGGCTAGCAGACACAATCACCCCATGTCCTCAAACAAAACATAACATGGTAATGTCACGGGCGGGGCTTCCCTCTACTCTTAGTATGGGGAAGCCCCACCTGTGACTGGTGATGATTTGCCCTATTAGCATAGATACCGACCTGGGGTGCGTTTCTCAAAGCCAACTATGGTCGCAAGTTCCGTCGTTACCAATAGAGTTTAATGGAAATTGCGATCATAGTTGAATAACGATCCTTTAGGAAACGGACTCCTGAGTGAGCCGCAGCAGTCCACCATTTCTGTTTCCTATAATAGTAGCTGGTGATATACAACAATGTCTGTGCCAAAAAACATTACAAATGTTCTGTTATTGGATGTACCAACGAACATAAGAGTCTCCATAGACTCCCAGCATCTGAGCCACTGAAGACACTGTGGTTGAATTTAATTTATTAAGGAAATGTGCAGAAGAAGTCGGTAAAGTGTTATATATTTGCGCAAATCATTTTACACCGGACTGCTTCACAAATGAGGGTCAGTTCAACACTGGATTAGCACAAAAGGTTTACATGATGACGGTACATACTAGTAGATGAGTTTAATCAACTAAATTTCTAAACGTTGTAACTTCTTCCTGAGTCTCTCCATCATTGTCCAACTCTGGTTCAAACAATGTAAGGCTGAACACCGCTACTGACAATTTCTGACATTTTGGCTGGTGAGATTCTCCAATTTTGTTGTTGTTGAGTATCTGAAGCACGAGCTGTTAAAGTTCGTCCCTCTTCTGGAAAGGGGGCAGAGAGAGGCGCCTCATTTGCATTTAAAGTGACACACTAAAATGGTGTGTTTTTGCTCACACCCAAATAGGGGCAAATTTGACAAGCTATAATAAATTATCTAAATAAATAATATAAATAAATAAATAAATAAATAAGGAAGGAAAACTCTGATTCCAAACCTCCGCTGCCTTGTGGCATACCCGGTCATGGGGATGCTGCTCCTTTGGGCCCATCAACAGCATGGAGAGGGGGGACCTGCTGCATGTGCAACAGCTTTTCATCCTTTTATATCACCTTGCCCTGTCTTTCGCCCTGGAGAGGTCACGTCAGCTTTATCTTGCGGTGTCAAAGCAACACAGGAAGCAGCAGTCTATCGGTTAAAAACTACAGCTCAACTGGCATAGAGCATAGCACCAGAGTGTAAGGATTCAGGGCGGATCTAATCCGTGGGGAATTTGCATAAATTAATTAATAATTGGTAATTAATAATTATTCATACATGTTTGGATTAGATCAGTCTTACATTGAATTTACTCTCCCTCTAAGGGAGGATCTATCATTTTACCTGCATGCATACGTGTATCCTTGCATTTTAACTACAAGTTGATTGCATAGATCACGTTTTACAGACAGGTAAAATTTAATTAGCTCAATTGTCAGATTAATATTGGGGGAATCCCACATATCATCTTACTTCATAGGATTTCAGGAAACGCAATTCTCTGGCCAGAAGAACTGGGTTTTCTGCCCTATAAACACATACTCTTTAAAGTATTTTTAATTTATAAAGCCGTAGCTTGATCTATTCATTTCAGAGACCTGGAGTATGAGCAGACACAGTAACATCAATCAAAATGAATATAATGGATTTAATAAAGGCATGACTATGTATGTATTTACTACGGTTACACGGGATATATGTATTTACAAACACATAGACATCAATGAACAATACAATAAGACATCAATGAACGAGAAATGCGTAAAGTTTGGACAATGGATAACTTACACGCGTGAGCGAGTAAGAGAGAGAGGAAAGGGGATGGGGAGAGAGAGAACAGAGAAATTGGGAGAATTTCATTGGCAGGAAGACATTCACCTCTCTGATAACAACACGAAACATCATCTTAAAACTTCTTAGAAGCTGTAACGGGAATGATACTTGCAAACGTGAGGTCTGTGTGTGTGTCGCGGGCTCCTTGCGCGGTCCGGTCGGCCCGCATGTTGAACGAAGGTCCTGTCCTGCTTGCGCGCGTCGTGTGGAGCGCGGCCGCAGCGTTTTTGCACGGCCCGTCCCGGCGCGTGCATGGTTGGCCGCTTGCGCGTGGCCCCTTTGTTCCATGGGGGATCACGTGGCGTTCGTTGGCATTCGGCGCGAGTGTTTGAAAGGCTTAAAGTCTTTGAGGTGACGTTACCCGAGGAAATAGTTCGGCAAAGTCCATTTCCTTTCCTGGGAGACGAACTCGGGAGTAAGTTAAAGAAGAGACGAACTTTAGACGAACAAAAGAAAAGATCCATGGTGGGATCAGATCTCCATGAGGAGATCGCTAGCATCACATGTTTCTCTGAGACGGTCAGACTGCAAGAGAGCGTCCAGAGGGAGGTTCAGTCCTCTTTAGGGGAGCTGGAGTTCACACCTCTGAGGTGCGAACTGGCCAATGACATTCAACGAAACTTTTGGCGGCCAAATTCTCTTTGTCTTGTCAAAGTTAAACTATGGCCGTGTCCGCCTCTTTTATGACCAGTCAGAATTTGTCAGAATCATTCCACAAGATGATAAAAACATAGAAAACATACATTTTACTGTAATCTTCTGTATCTGACCAAATCAGTTGGAACGAGATAATTAAAACGGTACCAAACACAACATTTACACATACTTGGAATATGAAGATACATCTTAATACATAATACACACTCTCAAGAGTTTCACTGATACGCTAGGAGATCATTTCTAAACTACCATGGACTGGGAAACACACAGACATACAGGAATATATCGTATACAATTGGTAATGGCTCGTTTTATGCGTGTAATGTAAAGGTCCATTATGTGTGCGTGTGTCAGAGTTCTGTTATCTCTCTTGCAGAGATGGGGGAAGGGCAAGGAATGTTTCAAGCATTTTATGACTCTGGCCATTCCTGAGAGAGAGTGTGTGTGTGTGTGTTGCATTCAGTCTTTTTGGGTCTCTAGCAGGATGTATTTATTTATTCAGATTCACCCTTTTAGCCCAGTCCTTACAAGAGGTTGCTTCCAACGGTGGGAGATATCCTCGTTTCTCATTGGACAGCTACCGCCTGCCTAAGCAGGGCAGCCCCCAGCAAAATAGGTGCTATCCCGCCACAGTCTACCTTCCTCAGTGGGTGCTTGGGGATTAGGAAAACACAGACAAGCAGACTGTATGATTCACACCAAGCAAGAATCAAGACATCAGACAAAAAAGGCCAGCTCTCAAACTCGGATGTTGGAATGTACGTACAGTGACAACAGAAATATCAGAAAATCTCCAAGATTTTAGTGATGTGAGAAAGACAGCTGTCATCAGCACTGAGCTCCTGAGACTGCAGGTTGACATAGCAGTGTGGATACCTCTCCATGCTATCAGAACAGGCCATCCTTGCCCCCTCACACCCTCATGCCCTCTCACCCCAGCGACAGGGCTTCTCCGGGACTGGCCGGTCTGCACCTTCATCTGCCTCCACTGAGGTCGCCCAACACCAGCAATCTGCGAGTGGCTCCAGAAGGCGTCGTTCTATCCGATGCGGCTGCTGTGAAGAGCTGGTGAAGCTCGAAAAGGAGAAGCTGGAAGTGCTCCGAGGGGTCGAGCAGAGATTACAGGAGGCCAACAACCTCGCCCGTGCCACGCTAGAGGTGAAGGCGGCGAAGCTCCAGATTCTGGAGAAGCAATATGCTTTGTCCGAAGCAACATTTCAAAGGCCAACCATTTCCATTCCAATTATAATGCCAGGTTAAGGTAAGCATGATTATGATGCTCGGTACTACTAGAATGTTGTCTGTTATCTTTTTGTTCAAACTATTTGATTACATTACAGATGAGATATCAACAACCCAGTGACTGCGGGCTTCAGGAAAGCAGACTTTATATGTTTATTTTCAAATATATGAATTTTCAGTGCTTTTGTTTGAATAAACAAAAAACTTGCTGTCATCGATGTGGGGTCTGCGGAGCATCTTTATTGTAAAGAGTTCATTGTGTAGTGATGAATGGCACATAATAGTGAAGCATATGTTACTTTAACCATCCTCTACTGTGTAGGAGAAATTAACTCGGCTGTGCACAACAGCAAAAAAAAAAAATGACAACGAGAAAATGCATACGTCCAAAAAAAGGGACAAGTTGTATGGTGATGTAAAAAGAAAAATAGGGTGCAAAAATACATTAACCAAAAACGATGTGAATGATTTGCTGCCTCGTTTGTACACCACCACCTGTAGGGCATCTCTAAGTTTGGGTGGGTTGTAGACACCTTCCTCTTCTTCCTCCTCCTCTTCTGGCAAAGCTGCACCTCCACTGACTGCACTGTTGTGTAGCATTGCTGTAACTACTGCTACTGCACAACATCGTTCTGTCTTCAGATGCAACCCTCCAGCTGATTTATGCAGGCACCGGAAGCGCATCTTCCAGCTCCCAATCGAGCGCTCCACCAAGTTGCGGGTACGGATGTGTGCGATGTTGTAATTCTGCTCGGCCTGCATGGTGGGGTTGGTGAGTGGATTTAGAAGATAGGTTCTGAGAGGGTAGCTGCTGTCTCCTATAATAAAGTTCTGCCCATAAACCCCTCTTTCTGCGTCTGGTCCACCGCTGAATTGGCCAACACAAAGCTGTCGTGTGCGCTACCAGGCCACTTTGCAACCACGTCTGCAAACACCCCCCTGTGGTCCACCACCACCTGGACATTGATGGCCGCGAAGCCCTTACGACAGATGAAGGCCTAGTTGAGCGCTGATGGGTTGGCTATAGGGATAAGTGTCCTGCCGACAAGCCCTATTACTTGTGGCGTACCAGCAATGGCATGGAAGCCTTGATGCGCCTTCATTACTTTGTGCCTGGCCGAAGGCTTCCGGATATAATCTGTGGCGTGACGGAGCAGGATTTTTGTGACAGAATGAATGCACCGCCACACCGAGGTCTTACTCAGTCCATATCCATTCCCAACCACCTCCGGAAAACTCCCCACTGCATAAAAACGGAGAGCCGCCAGCAGCTGAATTTCGGGGATGAGGGGGTAGTTCCGTCGAGTTTGTCTTGACACATTCGGACCAATAAGATCTAAAAGCTTTTGAATTTGCTGTTGTGGCAGGCGAAATTTCTTTTGAATTGTATCTTCTGACATGGTAGCCAGGGGACTAAAGTTTTCGCGTATATATTAGTGCACATACACTAAATGGTTTCCCGGACGGCGCCGTCTTTGATTTAGCCCAACTATTCGCTGTATCGCTGCCATAGTTTGACCAAACTCCCCACCACAAACATTCCCTTTAAATAGACTAATAAGCCTATTTCCCCCCCATTATATGGATAATATAATTAAAAAGCTAATAACAAACACTTGAATTAGCGTAATTGAACACTGGCTGTATTAACTTTAGAATTATATTCGTATACAGTAGACTGAGATGTAAAGAAGCTTTTTGCAGTGGTGGCCACTAGTGGAGTGAACTGCCAACAGTGATAAGGTATAGCTAAGAGTGCTCCAGACCAACCTTCCGAACATATGATTACAGGTATAAAGGTATACTTAACTAAGAACGTTTCAGGAAACGCATATTGCCGAAAAGGTACAGCTTAAGGTATAACTTGAGAACGACGTAGTGTTAAGAAGGTTTCAGGAAACGCTGGCCCAAATCAGATGGGCGACTCTTCTACCTCGCAAGACTGAAAACTAAGGTGTGCAAGGTCATCATTAGAGATCTGCTCTTTGCTGATGATGCTGCCATCACCTCACACACTGAACAACAACTTCAGCTCAAAAAGGACAGATTTTCCCAAGCATGTAATGACTAAAGTGCTAAGCCAAGACGTGGATCCTGTCATTACCATCGACAACCACGTACTTGATGTTGTCCACCAGTTTACATACCTTGGGTCCATCATCAGCGACAATCTGTCTCTTTAAGCTGAGATCAACAAGCGCATTGGCAAGGCTGCAACAACCCAAGGCCGACTTACCATTCGTGTCTGGGGGAATACTAAGCTATCAACTTCTACCAAAATGGCAGTTTGTAACGCCTGCATTGTTACTCTACTGTATGGTAGCGAAAGATGGACAACATATACCAGCCAAGAATGAAGGCTTTCACTTCCGCTGCATCTCTTCGCATACTTAGCATAAAGTGGAGCGACAAAGTATCCAACACTTGGGTCTTTGCACGCGCTGGTCTCCCCACCATGTACACATCGCTCGGATAATGGAGGATGCGCTGACTTGGCCATGTGTGCAGGATGGAAGATGGCCGTATCCCATATTTAAAAAAAAAAAAAAAATATATATATATATATATAATTTTTTAAAAAATATTTTCTTTATTGGTTGCATGATAGTGACAGTCTAAGTCGACGTGACTGTGTCATAAGTCTTTTAAAATATCAGACCATTTGGCCGTTTTATGACTTGGCAAATTTACATTGTTTAAGTTCAAAATGTGTGACTTCCCAAAAACATAATGATATTTATTAATAATTCATAGGCTGTGTACAGTGACAATTATTTAAAGTGTAATCAAAATATTAACGTCAAACTACACTCTGTATTTCTGCGCTGTATTTCATAACAATTGTAAATAAGCTAATATGTCATCTGATGTTAGATATTTAGGTCTAAGTTTCTAGCACAGGAGTTGTCAGTGTAGCTTAATCTCAGTGAATCTGCCTGTATGTGGAGCTGGATGTCCCCAAGTGTAAAAGTAGATTATATCTTTATCTTATCATTATATATTTAACTCTTGATACATTGCTGTACCAAAGAGAACTTAGTCATTTGCTCTTTGAATGCCTTTGATATTCAATTATTCATGTTTTGTAAAAAAAACGCCATGCAGGGCACATCAGGCATATGCATGATATTGATGATTTAAATAAGAAATCAAAGTGCATGCAGTAATACGATTTGATTGAAGAGGGATCGCAATTATAAATAATTGCTGGTCTGAAGACAATGTGGGTGGATGCATTCAAAGGATCATGAAATACAATCAGTCACAGCATAATGTGTCATGTATTGCCAGAGCCTGGAATGGCCATTGTGAAAAACAGGAGGGGGAAAGGGAATAAGACGCACATGATAGACTAAACGAATGCTTGAGTCTGATCCCTGCATCTGGGGAATAATTATTTATTTAAAGGGGTCATATAATGCCATTTTTGTACAAGCTAATATGATTCTTTAGGGTCTAAATTAAAAGTTTGTAATATACTTTAATTAAAAATTCTCATTAGTATTGTAAGAAAACACTTATTTCACCTGGTCAAAAACAGCTCTGTTTTCAGCACGCCGTTTCAGTGCATATGACTTTAAATGATAATGAGTTTTGCTCACCCCGCCTCTCTGTTCTGCGCATACACCGTTTGTAACACAATAACACAATAACCATAACGCGTTGTTCATTATAAACGTTGGATTATGAATTATACTGAGAACATAGAAAACATGCTGTAATGTACCCTGAGTGTAAACCGACGCATTCATCGTGAAGCGTGCAGCTAGCGATTTGCAAAGATTAATATAAATATTAATATAAAGATTAATAAAACGTTACACTCACTTTAGTTCTTCTGAAGGTTCAGCAGGAACACGAATAGGTTCCGACCCTTTATTCAGGTGCAGCTTCTTAGCAAAACCAGCTTTATACTGACCCTCTTTTATAAAGCAGTCCACTGAGAAATGATTCGCGCAAACATGAAAGCATTGACGTTGCTCGTGGGGAATATTCCCTTCGAAAACACTCAGCCACTGCGTCTTCAGCGGTTCGGATTTATGAACATTAAAATTACTGCTGTGTTATTGCACCCAAGAACAGAACACCACAATCGCTTAGACGCCATTTTGCTCATAGACAGTGCTCCAGCATATCAACAATGACCGCGCCGATCCGCGCGGACTATGATTGACAGGACGAGCGAGGGCGGATCTGTGTTGAATCGCTGCTGTCAATCAACAATCGCGGGAGGGGCGTCCGACCGTGTGACGTCACACGGTCGAACGGCTTGATTTGAGGCAGGGGAAAACATATAAGGAGATTAAAACAAAAACACTGGATGGATTTTTATCATTATATGATGGTTGTGTACAGGCACTGCCAACACACATTTCAGTACAATCAACTTGTAAAAGTGCATGTACCATTATATGACCCCTTTAAGGCAATTTTGCTCTATTTAGGATTTGTTTTGTGAATGTGTAAAAGAGCTACGGTTAAAGATTTTCACTTTCAGGTTACAAAAAAAAACACTTAACTCTATTTTAAAGTCTTGTTCTGCATGTACATATAGTAATTAAAATTATTTGGTAATAATAACTAGTTACTAACTTTGAACTAGGGGTGGGACGATACAGGTACCTCACGATTCAATTCTGTGGCGATATGTGGTCCACGATATGATAATATCACGATTCGCGATATCTACGATATTCAATATATTGGAAGAAATTTCATCAACGATATATCACGATATATGTGACTGAAAAGAAAGATTAACAATGCATGTGTACATATTGAGAATTAATATACCGTAAAACTTCCCGGGTTTTTATTTTCCCAAATCGTCGAACTGCACCGGCTTGTATTCGAGACAGGCGTCTATATGAGACAGGCCTTTATAATTTAGTGTTGAGATGTTGTTCATTGAGTTTAAGCGAGTCTCTAATCTCTAAAAATCTCCAAATGCTCCACGTGAAACTGCGGTCTTCCGACCTTTTACTATCGTGTCAATTGATTTTGATTAATATGCGCGAGGGAGAGAGCAAGACAGCGCTCGTGTTGTTTGAATACGTGAGAGTGCGCGCGCGCGGCCGTTGCGCTCTCTCTGCTCGTAAAACCCGAAGTGTCTCCACACTTTAGAGTGGAAACTAGCGGGTGGGTCTTTGATTCGTTTTTTATTGTTTTCCGCCATTCTTCTCGCTTCTCTCTGTTGTTGTTAGTTAACTTGTGTTCTTCACCGGCCGCTGTTTGCGCCACTTTACCCCTATTTACTCGAACAGCGCCCCCCGCAAACAGAATGGTAGATATTGGGTAGTGACAGTGACACTGACAACGGGTAAATTAATCATTTTGTGTTGTAATAAAATATCGATATTGGGCGTTAGTGTATCGATTATTTATTGCGACAGAGAGCACAACAATATATTGCAATATCGATTTTTTTTCCCACCCCTACTTTGAACCCATGTTAAGTTAATGTGGTTACTTTATGTTACTCAGTACATTATTGTGAAAGTAAAATAAATTAACAGGGACAAACCAGGCAGGTGCTCAAACAATTTAGGGTATACATTTGTTTTCTTGTTTCTTTTAATTTTGTATTAAATGGTGAGAGTAAGCCTCCTTTCGTGCTGAAACGGGCCTGGTCTTCAATATGTAATTTGAAACAAGATGGGCTTTCATCAAAGCATAATCCAGTGATACACTTTGCATGAGCATAAAACACTTTTGCCAGTTTTAGTAGAATTCCCTTCGCTGGCAATTTAGGAAGACCAGTCATATTGGCAGGAAAAACAGAGCAGCTCATAATATCCCTTTATTACATCAATCTGTCCGTATCGTGTTTGATAAAGGTGATATCATGCACTCTGTTTTCTTGATTTAGTAAAATAATAACATTTTCTCTGTGAAGAATGTGTCCAAGAATGTAATATAAATATCTGACAAGGACTTGCAATCAAAATAGTTTCTTATTCTTTAAAATAATTAAGAACGTTTAGATTAAGAAGATTTAGAACATTATATTACATTGAATGTCTGCATAGCATACAAAAATACAGTGTTCAAGTTGCAATGCACTGCACAAAATAAACTAACCAAATAAATATTTTCAATATTTTTGGTCCTTGCTCGATTTACTTTGTTAAAAAAGAACAGATGCAACTAAATTATAAACCGTTTTGTCACAACTTAAAATTGTTTAAGTATTTATTTGAATATAAAAAAGTTTAGTTTAATCACAATTTGAATTGGGACAACATTATTCATTTTGATTAACGTCAAGGAAGAATTAATTAAACTAGGGATCATTTGCATGGGAAAGGGATTGGTTTACTCAAAAAGCAATGTTCAAATACGGGTGATGTGACTATTCTTGTCTTTCATGCAGCAACATCGTAGAAGATATTAAGAAAAAAAAGTATGTAGGGTTGCACTATTTTCAGCTAGTTGTCTTTATCTGCAAGAGATTTGTCAAATTACTTTTATTTTTTTAATTAGGTTTACTCAAATCAGTTTCAAATAGATTTAATCTATACAAATATCTGAGTAAGGTTTACCCAGTTTTAGTTTAAGTTAATGTTAACAAATTTTCAATGCCTGTCAACTGAATCAAGATTTTTTAGTTAATTAATACTCAAAAACTGGAAAATGAGAAAACATGTATTTTTGCATAGTTTTTGTTTTGTGGCATTGTCACTGTAAAAAGTAATAAGTAGACTTTAATAAGAAAAGCTGTGGAAACTGATTGCCTCAAATTTTTCAAGCTTATTAGGTCATACTTTTTGACTTGATACTACTGTCTACTTCTTTGTAGAGTTAACTTGTGTATTTGTAGAGGTTACGATACAACTTGAGTACAGGTAACTTAATAAATTCAAGTTTATGCAACTTACAGATTTAAGTTGAGATTTGTAAGCAGAACTTAAACAAAACAGTTAATTTAACATGTCTGCTTGTTCATTTTACTAGAGGAATGTGTGGAAACTGATTGCCTTAAATTTCTCAAGCAAGTTGTGCTCAAAATTCTAAGTTGAGAATACAATTTTTTATTTTTTCATTTTCAACAATTGGAAAACACTGACGTATCTGTAAAACAGTACTGAACAATTTTCTTTAGAGTTCTCTTAAAGGAACACTCCACCGTTTTTTTCATATTAAACTATGTCATTCCCTTAACTAAGATGAGTTGATACATACCTCTCTCGTCTCAGTGCGTGCACTCAATCGCTCTGGCGCGTCGCGACACTTTGATAGCACTTAGCTTAGCCCAGTTCATTAATTAGGACAAACAGAGAAGCGACCAAACACCTCCACGTTTTCCCTATTTAAATAGTTACACGAGTAGTTACACGACTGAGAATGGTGTAAGATGATTACACCAGTGTAAAATGGATAACTATAATGTATGGCTGAATAGCACTTGAGAGCACTTCGACTCGGTGCAGTAATATCATGACTCCTAAAAAATCCTCTCATCATCAGGAGTGATGATATCACTGCGCCAAGTCGAAGTGCTCTCAAGTGCTATTCCGCCATACATTATAGTTATCCATTTTACACGCTTAGAAAAGCGCCACGTTTTATTTTTTGTCACCATTCTTGGTCGTGTAACTACTCGTGTAACTGTATTTAAATAGGGAAAACGTGGAGGTGTTTGGTCGCTTCTCTGGTTGGATCCTAATGAATGAACTGGGCTAAGTTAAGTGCTAACAAAGTGTCTCGCGCACCAGAGCGATTGAGTGCACGCACTGAGACGAGAGAGGTATGTATCAACTCGTCATAGTTAAGGGAATAACATAGTTTAATATGAAAAAAACGGTGGAGTGTTCCTTTAAAGACAGCTCTATTCACTCAAAGCATCATGGCTATGATCTATTACTGCATCAGGCGATTTTTCAGTGATTGGATTTTAGGTTTGAGTGACTTGTGGCCAAGGGACAAAATCACTCTCTGTATGAAGTCGAATGTGCTCTTCAGTGCTGCAGGATACTCTAAGTTTAGAGCATAAATTAGTCCAAAGAGCAAACACATTGCTTGTGGAAGATTTTCAAGATCATCCACAACCACTGTACCTTCCAGAATGATTGCCGTTGTTGTGGCATCAAGATGAAGGGAGTAGGGTACGGCAGCGGTTGCAGACGACTCGGGAATCACTGTCAGAATACCTATTTCAATGTTGGACATATCTTCATTGTCATCAGTCCTAAAAAATGAGAATAGCATATAACAAAAATGAGGTCAAAGAAAGCCACAAAACATATTTTAAAAGGAACACTCCACCGATTTTTCATATTAAACTATGTTATTCCATTTACTAAGACGAGTTGATACATACCTCTCTCATCTCAGTGACACTTTGTTAGCACTTAGCTTAGCCCAGTTGAAGTTAGAAGCGACCAAACACCTCCACGTTTTCCCTATTTAAAAAACGTTGCGTCGGATGACGGAGAATGGGGGGTTTCGCCAGAAAGCCTATCATCTTCGAGTATTAAAAAACGAGCCTATGGCAATGAAATGCCATGGGTCTTCGGAATTTGCATAATGTATCTCCGCCCCACCGCGTGGGAGACACCTGCAACAGCAGATCATGTCTTCGCTGAGGAGCCGAGACTGAACTCAGACGTCTACCCAGCGGAAAAGCGGAAGTGGCAAGGAGACGTAACGTCTCCGTTCCCTACTCAGGGAACGAGGGTTACATCCGTAACCGAGACGTTCCCTTTCGTAGTCACTCCGAGTTACGTTGGATGACGGAGAATGGGGGTCCCCGTGTAATCACGCCACCTTCACAGCTGTCTTCCAGTGCCCTGCGAAGTCTGACCTCCCTGTTGTGATATAGGCCTGGACGAATGAGTCCTACTTAACACAGGAATACCAAGGTACACTGGGAAGCATATCTCAGGGGAGATATGCCGCAGCATGCCTACCCGTAGGGAGGACTTAGGAATACACATATGGCCCGAGGGGGCTTCATATGGAGGAACACTGGAGTGACCAGCCCGTGGGGTGGCAACTTTCAACTCCAGGAGTGGCAAGGTGGCTTGCCGAGGGAAAGACACATGCTCGAAGAGGCTTACAGTGGAAATACACATGTGGGGGTTACTCAGGGGAGGAACCATGCACACGGAGGTACCTAGCCGAAGCACAGGCAATAGACACTGGCGCCAGCGTCAACAGTGCTGGAGAAACTCAGGGCTTCAGAGAGGAAGGCTCACCTGAGGAAATATCGCACGAATCCAGTCCGTGGAGTGGAATGGCGAGCAAGCGAAGACACCTGAGCTGGTCCAGTACTAGCTAACTGAAGCGAGTACACGAGAGGACACAGGCTCCACTCGGAGATTATAAAATCTGGCGAATGTGTTGGGTGTCGCCCAGCCTGCAGCTCTACAGATGTCTGCCAGCGAGGCGCCATGCGCTAGAGCCCAAGAGGAAGCCACACTCCGGGTGGAGTGCGCTGTCACACCAAGGGGGCACGGTCGGCCTTGCTGTTGGTAAGCCAAAGCAATGGCGTCCACTATCCAGTGAGAAAACCTCTGCTTTGAGAGAGCCTTTCCCTGCAGTCTCCCACCATAACAGACAAAGAGCTGGTCTGAGGTCCTGAAACACTGCGTCCTGTCTACGTAGGCACGGAGAGCGCGTACTGGACAGAGCAGTGCCAAGGCTGGGTCTGCCTCCTCCCGGGGCAGCGCTTGCAGGTTCACCACCTGGTCCCGGAAGGGAGTGGTAGGAACCTTGGGCACATATCCAGGCCGGGGTCTCAGGATCACGTGAGAGTGACCCGGCCCGAACTCCAGGCACGCTTCGACAACGGAGAATGCGTGCAGGTCCCCTACCCTCTTGATGGAGGCCAGTGCAACCAGGAGCGCTGTCTTCATTGACAGGAACTTAAGCTCAGCTGATTGCAGAGGCTCAAAGGGAGCCCTCTGCAGGGAATTTAACACCACTGAGAGGTCCCAAGAGGGAACGAGAGGAGGGCGAGGAGGATTCAGTCTCCTCGCTCCACTCAGGAACCTGATGATCAGGTCGTGCTTTCCAAGAGACTTACCTTCAACTGCTTCGTGATAAGCGGCGATAGCGGCCACATACACCTTCAGGGTGGAGGGAGACAGCCTTCGCTCCAACCCGTCTTGCAGGAAGGAAAGCACGACACTGATCGAGCATCTCCTGGGGTCTTCTCTGCGAGAAGAGCACCAGTTGACGAAGAGGTTCCACTTCAACGCATAGACATGTCTCGTGGACGATGCTCTAGCGGAAGTGATGGTAGCCGCCACCGCTGGTGGCAGGGTACTCAAACCTGCCTCGTCCCGTCCAGGAGCCACACGTGGAGGTTCCAAAGATCGGGACGAGGGTGCCATAGGGTGCCCCGTCCCTGAGAAAGGAGGTCCTTCCTCAGAGGAATTGGCCAAGGAGGTGCTGTTGCGAGGAGTATCAGTTCGGAGAACCAGAACCATTGGTGGGCCAATACGGCGCAACTAGAATGACCTGCTCCTCGTCCTCCCTGATCTTGCACAGAGTCCGTAAGAGAAGGCTCACTGGGGGAAACACATATAAGCGGAGGCCCCGCGGCCAGCTGTGCGCCAGTGCATCCGTGCCGAGCGTGCCCTCGGTCAGGGAGTAATACAGGGCGCAGTGGGATGAGTCGTGGGAGGCAAACAGGTCTACCTGTGCGTCCCCGAACTGGTCCCAAATCAGCTGGACCGACTGGGGATGGAGTCACCATTCGCCGGGGATGGGCCGAAACCGTGACAGCTCGTCGGCTGCAAAGTTCCGATCTCCCGGAATGTAGATAGCATGAAGGGACCTCAGGTGCTTCTGACTCCATAGGAGGAGGTGGCGTGCGAGTTGCGACATACGGCGGGAGCGTAGACCACCTTGATGGTTGATGTACGCTACTGTAGCTGTATTGTCTGAACGGACTAGTACGTGTTGACCCCTGAGCAACGTTCGAAAACAGTGCAGGGCAAGGCGTACTGCCTGCAACTCAAGGCAATTGACATGCAGAAGGCGCTGGGGTCCTGTCCAGGAGCACATGGCGCCCCAGCCCGTGGACGAGACATCTGTGAAGACAACAACATGCCTGGAAACTCGTTCTAGGGGAACTCCGGCCCGTAGAAAACTGAGGTTCCTCCACGGGGTGAAGGTCTGACGGCAGGTCGGAATCACTGGGACTCGGAGCGTGCCATGATGCCATGCCCACCTCGGGACTCGATCGCGAAGCCACAGCTGAAGCGGTCTCATATGAAGCAATCCGAGTGGCGTTGCCGCGGCTGCAGATGCCATATGCCCCAGGAGCCTCTGAAACAATTTCAGTGGGACCGCACTCTTGCCCTCGAACTGTCGAAGACAAGTCAGCAGTGAGTGTGCGCGCTCGCTCGTAAGCTGCGCGGACATGGCGATCGAGTCGATCTCCATACCGAGAAAAGAGATCCTCTGTACGGGGCAGAGTTTGCTCTTCTCCCAGTTGACCCGAAGGCCCAGAGGTGGCCTAGGTGCCGGAGCACAAGGTCTCTGTGTTCGCAAACCTGATCTCGAGAGTGAGCTAATATTAGCCAGTCGTCGAGATAATTCAGGATGCGAACCCCGTGTTCGCGTAGGGGAACAAGGGCTGCCTCGACGACCTTCGTAAAGACGCGAGGAGACAGAGCCAGCCCGAATGGGAGAACTGCGTACTGGTATGCCTGCCCCTCGAAAGCAAACCGAAGAAACAGTCTGTGTCGAGGTAAAATGGAGACATGAAAGTAGGCGTCCTTCAGGTCTATCGCTGCAAACCAATCCTGGGGCCGCACGCATTCGAAAATGCGTTTGGCCGTGAGCATCTTGAACGGCAACCGAAGGGAGCGGTTCAAGACGCGCAGATCCAGGATTGGCCGTAACCCACCGGTCTTCTTGGGGACAATGACGTACGGGCTGTAAAACCCTGACCTCATTTCGGCTGGAGGGACAGTCTCGATTGCACCCTTCGCCAGCAGGGTGGCAACCTCCGCTCTCATGAACGGGGCATTGGCACCGACCATCGTAAAGCGGACAGGGGCTCAGGGACAGAGGGGGACGAGAGCGGCGAGGCCCAGGGCCGTCGCGCACTGTCATCCGGCTCTGTGTGCTCAGTGATGGACATTTTGGTTCTTTCTTTAACCACATTAGGGTGCTGCCCACCCGTGGGTGAGCAGCGGGGAGTGGAGAACAAAAGATTCCGGGGGAAGGAGGGGGCCTGCAACCGCCTCCTGGGAAAAATCCGACACCATCACTGAGCAGCCCGTCTCAGGAGCGCCGCTTGGCCTGGCGTTTAGGCGTAGGGCAGCAGCCGCCTGTCCTGCAGCTCTGTGAGATCTCGCCACCAGGGTAGACGAGAATCTACAGGCCTTGGACGGGTGCTTAGGAGTACCACGAGAAGAAGCACTCTGAGGACCCAGTTGCATCGCAACAGAGCGTTCAACCGGGGGAATCCCAGTGTACCCATGGGCGACCGTGCCATCGAGGGGAGGAAAGGCGGAGAAAGCTGTCGAACGCTCACGGGAGGTCAAAGGAGCCTTCCATGACTTCGACAGCTCCTCATGCACTTCCGGGAAGAATGGAATTGGGGTTGGCTGTGCCGTGAGGCGGCAGCCGCACCCAAAAACCAATCATCCAGCCACGAGCGCTCGGGGCAGGGCGGAGGGTTCCACTCTAGCCCGATGCTCGTGGCGGCCCGGGAGAGCATGGCGGTCATCTCGGGATCTGATACGGGCAACGCTGGCACTGCCGAGGGAGGCAACGCTGCCGCATCATCACTTCCCGATGACTCTTGCCCGCCTTGTGATGCCGCGATCGACATTGAATCCTCCTCTGGAGCGCCGAATGAAACATGCGGGGCATCCGCAGATGGAATCACCGCGGCACTTGCGGGTTGCAACACTGTAGAGGGGGGCGTGGTCCGAGGACGCATCGTCGGATTGCTCCACACCGTCACCCTCAAGTCACCCTGTCCACCAGCCGAAGTACCACCTCTCGTGGAGGGTGTAGATCGGGGTGTGGATGAGAGGACTCTCTCTCGAACGAGATCATTGAGTCTCGACCTCAGTGTTGCGATGGTCATGTTCCCACAGAAGGAACATGAGTCATCCACAAGCGCTGCTTTAGCGTGCTCTAAGCCCAGACACGCAAAGCAGCGATTGTGCCCATCAAAGGATGACAAATATCGACCGCACCCAGAAGAACACGGGCGAGACATCTTTAAAAAGACGTGCCACTTGCAGCTCTTTTAGAGAGGAAAAACTCTGCGATGCTGGGGCGACCAGGGAGAGACAAACTGCTCAGATCGCAGGCAATGTGAAGCTCGCTGGAAACCGCCGTAACACCAACACCGGAGAGTTCGCTCGTCTCGAAGAGATGAAGTCACTGATTAGAAACTCAGGATTTGGCTTGTGGAGTGAAGAGATGCTCTTGGCTCCGAAGCGAAAACATGATCTGCTGTTGCAGGTGTCTCTCCTTAAAGGCACACTATGCAAGAATTGTACCTTAATATAACAGCTTCAAAGTCATTTCGGTGGTAAACAAACTCATAGTAGGGTGAATCATCCTGGTAGTAAAGCTTGGGGGGGACGCCGCTGGAAAAACCAGCAATGCAAGTTTGAGAGGAGCGCCCCCGACAAATCTCGCGAGAATCACAACATGCTTTACGGCAACGACGTCACACACATCAACAACAACATATGACACACGAAGACACTTGCGCGCATTTCAAACGTGATACTCGACGATGGAAAAAGCAAAGAAAACACGGTCAGAAGAGACTAGGAAAAGGAAAAGAGAATCTGACCGCATGAGGAACTGGAAAAGAGTCCCTGATTCGCCCTCGCTATGTGTGTGCGTGTTGTGTGAGTAGCGCGGCTGATGAGCTGATCAGCGCCAGCTGTTTTGAATGAGGATGTCCTATATATGTCGTATATATTGTTTGTTACCTTGTCCTGTCTTTGTCAGATGGTTGTTGAGGCTACCAGGGTTCTACTCGCCGTGTTCTCCTGCATTCCAGTCCTGTACCCATGCAGTGGTTTCCTGAGATTTTCCCGGAGGAATTTCTACCTGTTCCTGCATCTGTGTCTGCCCACTGCGTCCCTGCGTTGCCGAGCCTGAGTCTTCTTTTGCCTGCTTCCGTTTTGACCCACACAAAAATCTACTATTGTGCTCCATAAATTACTGTTTACTCGCAACTGAATCCTTTGACTGTTTCCTTCAGAGTTGTGACAGTCGCACTCGTTCGGGCTTTCGCCTTTCACTAGACGGCGCGAGCTAAAAAGCACCTGAATGCAACCGCAATGCTGATCTGGCGATCTTGTTGATGGACTAGTAAATAAATCTCTTATTTCTAAACTTGTTTGTGTTCTATGTTGCGCTTGCTTGTAGTATGTCATTTTTTTACGATGCTGTTCATTCATCCATTGTTGATAATTAGACCAGTCCAATTATTTCCACATATGTCTAGCTAGCTATTTACGACCGTGCAAGTATTCCACAGCGACTATAGGGGTCGCTGTTTGACAAAAACACAATTTCTGCATAGTATGCCTTTAAATACCCACGCGGTGGGGCGGAGATACATTATGCAAATTCCGCAGACCCATGGCATTTCATTGCCATAGGCTCGTTTTTTATTACTAAGATGATAGGCTTTCTGGCGAAACCCCCCATTCTCCGTCATCCGACGTAACTCGGAGTGACTACGAAAGGGAACCCGAGTTGTTTCGTCTCATGCTGAAACTTCATAACCAACGACGAACAGTAAATATATAAAGCTCTGTAATACAAATAAGTACTGTGAAGCAGTAGCAGCCGATGGGCTTGCAAATACGCTTTAATCTTCCCAGTTATTTTATAGGTGAAAGAAAAAAAGATTCAGAACCTATTAATAAATAAATACACACGCACACGTGTGTGTGTGCGCGCGCGTATATATGTATACCGTATATATATATATATATATATATATATATAGCTATTCATTTCATTATTATTATTATTATAATATGCAAATTCTGTGCTCCAGAAATTTGCAACAGTGTGAACATGCCTTTAGTACAATACACTTACCAATCTTAAGTACAATGTACTAGATTTGTTTAGTTTAACTATTGCATCCAACTAAAAGGTCACAGTACACAGTGTAATCAAGTTAAATCAACTGAGTTTTCAAAGTAAGTTAAATTCACTAGTTTTTCTTAAGTAGGTAGAATCAGCAATTACTTTTTACAGTGAACAAACATGATATTGCAAGCGAATGATTCTTATGAACAGATCCTTGTTAAAAAAAAGTTTTTGGGTTTGTATCAACCTAATGAATAATTTATTCCTTGAATTGTTCAGAACATTAAATGGGGGGTTCGAAATTATTTTTTTTTTTTTTTTTCCAAAAGTACTACAAAGAAATCTTTTAAGGAGGCAGAATTATTAAGCGGAATCGAGATCATACGCAAAACCAAATTCCCATCCTTGTTATTCCCATCTCTATTATTGACTTAATATGAATACTTCATGACTCCACAACCTCACTACAGCAGCTCATTCTCCACTGGGAATAGAATCACTTAACTATACACATCCACTATACATTTTAATCTTTGCAGCTCGAAAAAAAACAGTATTCTCTGAAGAATTTCTGGATGTCACGGGAAGCAAAACCGCCTCCCCCCAAAATTCTCTATATACCCAATTTTATGAGTTAAAAAATCATCTTTATTTTATTTAAGGGAGAAGATGAGGTGACTGCTTTATTTGAACCCACACTGGCTCATCACAAGATAAGTGATGAGAAATAATGAAAGCTTTAATTGAAGTCACTGTCATATAAATTCTGTGATGTCTTACTTCAGTCCCATTTGGCGCAACATATGTACAAAATCGCACAGCATGAAGCAACAGCTGTTTTCAGTACATAAATATCAAATCATTTTGCATAAATGTATTAATACCCATCATACTTAAAATATTTTATGTCAGCTATTGTATTTCAGTACTAAAAATAAATAAAACATTATTAAGATAAAACGTTGTATCTATAAACATTAGTTAATGTACTGTGAACTAACATGAATATAAACATTATTAAAGGGTATGAAATGCTAAGAGTATATTGTTCATTGTTAGTTCATGTTAGTAATTGCATTAACAAATGAGACCTTATTGTAAAGTGTAACCAATATAATAATAGTATATCAATGATACTAAAGAACACTGATATACATTGTTTATATAAAAGCAAGACTAACTAACTAAATAAAAACATGACCAACAGGTATAAGGAATGATGAAAAAAAGAGGGGGAAACGAGCTAACAGGAGCAATGACCATGGCATTTGAAATGGGCTCTATGATGTCACTTCCTCACCATGGGCTGTTATGCTTCTGCATGTTTGCATTTTGATTTTTTTTCATATTTTGTCAACCCTCTAGGCTGCATTAGTCACTTCATAGAGTGCCCTGCACTGGTGCCGAATCTTACATAATACTCCCTTAACTGACAAACAGACACACACATGCCAAACACACCCTGCAATCAGGCTATGGGAAACTATGCCTCGGGTTCTCATTCTCAACACACCTGCTGTCATCCTCTCTCCCTCCTTAAATGACAGATCTCCAGACTCTTTCTCACCCCATTTCCCCTATTCCCTTCATCTCTACATGCTACACACGTGCGAGTTGATACTATAGCTAATAATTACAGCTAGGAAACAGTTGATTTGAGCTGTTTATTCAAAGGGTCAGTAACCACAATAAAAAGGAAAAAAAGTATTTTCAAATTATTTAAAAATATCTGGTTTAAAACATATGGCAAGTTCTTAGAAGTGCACTATATTTATTAATTTATTCGAAACTGTTATCATTTTCAAAAAAGTTAATGAATGTAAACATATATCATATTGTGAAACCATCAAGTAAAATGTAGCTAATTCGCACTGTAACCGTTACTTTCAAATACATTTTTAATATTTTTTTACAGAAATGCTGAATTATTAATTCATAAATATAATGATGTTTTCAAAATATTGACCTTGACTATAATCCTTCCTCTCTATGATATTAGTTGCAGTAGTTTCATTAGTTTGTTTTCTTTATTTACCACATATCATATAATAATATTATGTCATGCACCCTTAAAAATAGTTCTGTTATGACAACTCTCGGAGAGATTGGCATGATAGTGGTATGGCAATGTTAATGCATTTGGTCTTGGTGGAGTAGATCTGTAATGCCGCTGCAGAGCAAGTACAGAGACGTGCGACTGCCAATACATTTACAGACATTGCTTTGAGCGTGTAAGACATGCTGCTGCTGCTGCACATTTAACACACATAGAATAAACCCCGTAGCAGATCTATACAGGTGGAGCTGGGGAAGGGGGAGGGTTTCTGAAACTGACAGCAAACAATGCCAGTATCTGAATGTTTGAGCAGCAAGCTTTGCTTATGCCACAGCAACCAATCAGCTGATCTATGTAGATAATGATGTGATCGCTACAACATGAGTTAAAGACTTATCAGCCTGCGCCATCTAGAGTTTCATAAATCTTTGTATTTCACCCAAAAATGAAAATGACCCCATAATTTACAAGCATCTCCGCTCTGTGTGCGACTGACATAGGCCTATGTGTGTGCGCTTCAATGAAAACAGCACATTAATATAGAACGGTGATTCAACTGACTTCAACAGCATTATTTCACAGCTTCCAGCAATCAGAATCGAGTATTCAGACAGACCATGGTATAATTTTATAAACACAATTTATTAATATGTAATATAATTTGATCTCAAACCAATTAGGAAAACAAAGTGGGTTGAATCCCAAAAGCTCTAAACAAATTGTAGAATTGTTAAGACAGCATCAGTTAAGCAATAGATCATTTAAAAAGGTTAAAAGGCTTGCCTAAAAAAATCAGCAGCAATATGATGTTTTTGATCGATTTGATGTTACTGAACGAATAACTTTTTTTTTTTTTTTATGATCTGAATATGTTCTCCTTATCAGTAAAAGGCCAGCAAATTTCATAATCTTTTTTGTTAAAGGAATATTCACTTTGTAGATAACAAAACAGCACAAAACGTGGATGGAAACTTGGCTATAGAGATGCACTACTAGAGTTTTCACTAGTTGCACTAATTGTACTTTCGCTTCAGTATTATTTTCTTGATCTGTTTTTCTTTTTCTTTTTTTACACATCCTATTTTACCCAGGATGCACTTCCTCTGTGTCTCACTGCATCAGGTGTTGACAGTCACAGCAACCCATGCCAAAACACGCCGCACACCTGGCAGGCGGATGTGACTCGGACTCACACCAAAGCGGTGAGTCACCGCCGTGCCAGCGGCAGTCTCCCGGACAACCGAAAACATCCATCCCTGCGGTCTGTCAGAATCTGAACTCGGTCTCTGGTTTAAGGGTTTCCAAAAAAAGAACTGCTGCATTTTTTTTTTTTTTTTTTTTTTGCTACTGCTGCTTTTCGCAATGTTCTGAAGCTCTAGTGTGTAACAGCCTGCGCTATCATTCATCTGAAAGGGCAGTTCCACCATAGAGTCTCAAATTCTGGACTACATGCTCTACTCCACAAGAACTGCTCTCTGGCTAGACCGTTAACTGGACAGCAGATCCCCTGAGATAACAAGCTAACATCCTGGGCAGTCAAATGAAGTGGATATACTGTTCAGAATTTTCCAGTGTTTCTAAATATTTAATGACTCCATTATGTAATAATGTAATATTCTAGGTCTTTAGTCCAAAGCTGTATACTTTAAATAAACATTCCATGTTCAATACAAATGATGCAATGTTGTATAGTTTCAAAATCCTGAGAACACTGGTGAAAATGATTTTCATTTTATATTTCCATTTAAACAGTGTTTTTTATTGCATGTTTTATTTAATTATTACATATTATTGTATCTGCAAAAATAACATGTGAATTGTCCAAACATCCACTTATAAAATTATTTGGTTTACAGACTTATATTAGAAAAGAGAAACATTTTGTCTGATAACAATTTAAACAACACCAAGAATGAGAAAAGGTCAATTTTTTTAAGTCCTGGCTTAGCGAAGGCTTTTTTTTTTAGTTAAAAAGTGACAAACCTCTTCGATGTGTCCTGGTGTTACATGAAGACGAGTCGAGAGATGTAGAGGATCTGTTTGCAGCGTAAAACATTTATTTAATCAAACTAAAGAACTAAATACAAAACTAGAAAGAGCACGAAGGCAAACGAAACAGTGTTGTAAACACAAGACAATGAACACACTGTATAAGTACAATGTATAGTACAAATGTGTGTGTAGTATGCATGTATTCTTTCGCTTCACTGCCAGTCATTATAGGTCATCCTGGTACTTTTCGTACAGTGAATTCGGACATACTTCTTTTGTAACATACTTTCACATCCAAGTTTTTCGCCTATACTATATAGTAGGGAGGTGTGCAAAACTCCGCACAAAACAGCTGTGTACTAATCAATCAGACAATGAATGACAATGACAACTAAAGGAAAAAAGGAAGAAAACACAGGAAATACTGGTAACAAACTAAAAGTCCTTAAAAGAAAACCCCAAAACACTGACAAAACATGACACGGGGGAATACAGGGATGGGATGGAATACAACTGCACTTTTAGATGTTTTTTTAGAGTCTTTTAGACATTGTTAGTGGGACTTGTTCCTTCAAATTTGACACCATGCATTGTTGAATGACAGATTCATCAACTTACAAACAAATAAATTATAAATAAAAAATAAGAAAATAATCAAATGATATGTAAGCATCTCTCATCTGTTACAAATCATTTCGTTCTATTAATATTCAAATTATATATGTATCTTTCAAACATTTTGGGTTGGAATGAACTAGGAAGGTTGTGCACTTTACATAATATATTTGTATTTAGTTTACTTATAATAATTGTGTTTTTTGACTTGAAATGTTTTTTTTTCTATAGGTCCACGTAATTATGTCTCAACAGTACAAAATCCTAATGCGTTGCCTAAACACAAACCATTTATGTTAAGTGAAACATTCTTACATCCAGAGGGTGTCGGTATAGTGCGAGCCAACTGCCATTTTGCCCGAACTTAATTTGATTGTGTTCAATCTGCTTAAATATATGTAACATTTAAGTTTACTTAATCCACTTGTGTTGGATTACATGATTGATTTGTGTTGCATTAACTAAAACTGGGTGGTGCTTGTTAGTGCCCAGCATGCTTTGCATATGGTTGAATTAAGAGAGAATAAATGTTAAAATTAAGTGTTATTTTATGTTTTTTTGAGATAATGACAAAAGGGGAAGACTTGATAGTGTGTAATTGTGTTTAATCTTCAATTACATTTGAATTATTAGCACCATTTAAATTACAGTGGGTTACCATTGTGGAGAAGAGTGGAGCATTTTGTTTGGCTGTGGACTGATTTAATTATTTCAACTGTTTGGTTGACTGAGCATGTTAATCTTAGCATTTAAGATGCTAATATGTGCTACTGCTAGCAAATAGCAAGCTATAGTCTAACAATTTAATTATGTGTTACTAAAATAAATGAAATATTAATGAATGAATGAATATGAAAAATACCCGAATCATGTCATGAAGCCTTTAAAAAATCACTTTGAGACTACTTTAATAGGGTTTAGTTGCTTAAAATGACTTAATTCCATGATGTTGAAGTTACATGAACAAATTATGTTGAAGTTAAATGAACAAATTATGTTGAAGTTACATAACAAATTATGTTTGTTTAACATAACCTAGTTATGTGGAACCTGTTGACGAAATAAAATTAATTAAAGCCAACATATCATTTTTTTGAGTGTAAGGTAAGATTCAACCTGATCTCACGGCAATTCCTACGTATTGTACGAGGTGGCTAATTCGTACAAATTCATTCGATTTTTCCTAATTCGTACAATTTTACGAGTTACCAAATTTGTATGAATTCGTACGAATGACCTGACTCCGCCCCTAAACCTACCCGTCACGTGGGTTTAGACAAATCGTACGAATTTGTACGAGTGAGGTCGTACTAATTCGTACGAATTAGCCACCTTTTAATCACTCATACGAATTCGTACGAATTGGTCGTGAGATAGCGTTGTAAGATTTTTGAAAGCAGAGAGCTCATGCTCACCAAGGCTGTATATTTGATTAATAATAAACAGTAATATTGTGAAATAGTATTACAATATAAAATAACTGTTTTCTATTTATATATATATTTAAAATACAATTTATTCCTTTGGTGCAGAGCTGAATTTTCAGCAGCCATTACTCCAGTCAAGAAATGCTGGTGCTTAAGAAATATTTCTTCTTATTATCAATGAAAGTTAAATACTTTTTTAAATAGAAATCTTTTGTAACATTATAAATGTGTGAGTAAAAATATTCATTTAATGTCATAGTGATTTTGCCAACCCTATTTTCCGCAATAAACGCAATGTAAACCTTTCAGGTAAAGAGCGCTAGACACAATGACCTTCTTCTTCTTCACCTTAATTACAGCTGTCACAATACAGTGTAGTAAAGGTCAGAGCAAAGTAAATGACTTCCTCTGAATACAAATGAGAGAAGTGCTTAGTTAGCATAAAGCTGGACAGGGAGAGCTGTGGGCATTATCTAATCAACACAACGATCCTATTTAATGCCATGTGGGGATGATGACTGGGGACCAGATTCAGATCTGTGGGAAAGGCCTGTACACATGCTGGATCTTTTGCTACCTGTCACTGTCTTGCTCTGGAGCCCCTCAGTCAGCTTACATGATGTGACAAAGCCTCAAAATGGGGCATCCTCTGCACTGCTTCAAACCGTATTGTGTGTGTGCATGTGATGTCAGTGTGTGTTGTGTCACGGCCATCTCACTCACAGTGTCTAATGAACCATGGTCATGAACAAGTGCAAAGGGCTCCCAGTTAAAGAAAAACACAAAAACCCATGTGAGACCACATCAACAATAAATGCAATTCAATATTACACCCAAAATAACAATTTGCAATGCACCCATATACATGTTATTAATTCATCTCAGAAGGAATATGTTATTTACATCTAGAGGTGGAGAACTTACACAAGCAGAAATCATAGTTACTGTACAGTGAAGTATGTAGGCTATTCTCTTATTGTATAATGCAATAATATAAAGAAAATCGCTTTTGTTTAGTAATTTGTTAGCAAAGCCCTCTATAAACTGGAATTCTTTAATAATATAGTATGGAAATCAATATTTTTACATTTTCAGAAGAAAATATTGCATTGCAACATTGCTAAGGTTGTCTTACTGGTTGTTAGTACATTGATATGCGATTAAGTCAATGACATGTAAGAGAGTTCATGATAAAAAAAGGAAAAATCATTGATGGTTATACTTCCCTTGTTACACTGTAATTATACATTTAAGTGTATTGAGTACTATTAATTAACAACATGTTCTTATTATAAGGTTAGGGTTTGGCTTAGGGTCAGTTGCATGTAATATAGTGTAATTTACGTTTTTGGGGAGTCACACCACATGACATTTTAAATCCTGAATTAATCTTTGCCTTGTCATAAAAACACCAGATTCTATCTAATTTTACAAGACTTATTGACTTGAACCTCTGTTATTTTCATGTTTATGCAGGTTGGTTAGACCACCTTGTGGGGTCCCACCGGGGTTCATTCTCGGACCATTATTATTTTTTATTTATATTAATGATTTATCAAATGTGTCAAATATTCTTTTTTTCAATAATGTTTGCAGACGACACAACTTTAGTTTATTCTCATTCAAATTTTAATTTTCTGATTAAAAATGTAAATACTGGTTTAACTGCATATGCTATATGGCTCAGATTAAATAAGTTATCGCTGAATACAAAAAAAAATCTAATTATATAATTTTTTTGTGGAAAAAAAATCATATTTTAAGGACCTCTCAAAAGTCAAAATAGAGACTGTGTAGATATCCAAAGTTTCAACAACAAGATTCCTTGGAATTTTTGTTTGACGAGAATTTGAATTGGAAAACACAAATTGATTGGGTTAGCAAGAAAATAAATAAATCTATTGGTATAATTAGGAGGATTAGCAATCTTATTACCACAAATTGTCTTCTTACACTCTATTACAGTTTAATTTATCCATATCTTTCATATTGTAATATAGTTTGGGGAAGCACTTTTCCTTCCACACTTCATAGAATTTTGGTTCTTCAGAAACGTTTGGTCAGGATTGCAACCCGATCTGAGTCACATTCTTCATCTGTGCCTCTATTTCAGAATCTTCAGATACTCACTGTTTATAATATTAATATCACTCAAATATGTGTTTTTATTTATAAGGTATTTTCTAATTATGAAAATATTCCAGAGCACTTCAAGACTTATTTTAAATTTAACTCACGGGTTCACTCTTATTCAACTCGTCAATCCTTAGATCTTAATCTTCCAAAGTTTCTTACGTGCAGTTTCCATTTACTATCAGATTTAGGGGTACCAAATTATGGAACAGCTTTTTCCACCTAGCAACAAACTCCTCCTCATTAAAATGTTACAAAAGATATTTAAAAGCCCATTTAACTGCTGTCTTAAAATTTTAATATAGAAATTATCTTACCTTTATGTTATGATCATATTTTTGTTTGTATATTTCCATTACTGTCATTGACATTGTCATTAAAATTGGTTGATGTTATGTGTATGTATGTATACATATACACTCACCTAAAGGATTATTAGGAACACCTGTTCAATTTCTCATTAATGCAATTATCTAATCAACCAATCACATGGCAGTTGCTTCAATGCATTTAGGGGTGTGGTCCTGGTCAAGACAATCTCCTGAACTCCAAACTGAATGTCAGAATGGGAAAGAAAGGTGATTTAAGCAATTTTGAGCGTGGCATGGTTGTTGGTGCCAGACGGGCCGGTCTGAGTATTTCACAATCTGCTCAGTTACTGGGATTTTCACGCACAACCATTTCTAGGGTTTACAAAGAATGGTGTGAAAAGGGAAAAACATCCAGTATGCGGCAGTCCTGTGGGCGAAAATGCCTTGTTGATGCCAGAGGTCAGAGGAGAATGGGCCGACTGATTCAAGCTGATAGAAGAGCAACTTTGACTGAAATAACCACTTGTTACAACCGAGGTATGCAGCAAAGCATTTGTGAAGCCACAACATGCACAACCTTGAGGCGGATGGGCTACAACAGCAGAAGACCCCACCGGGTACCACTCATCTCCACTACAAATAGGAAAAAGAGGCTACAATTTGCAAGAGCTCACCAAAATTGGACAGTTGAAGACTGGAAAAATGTTGCCTGGTCTGATGAGTCTCGATTTCTGTTGAGACATTCAGATGGTAGAGTCAGAATTTGGTGTAAACAGAATGAGAACATGGATCCATCATGCCTTGTTACCACTGTGCAGGCTGGTGGTGGTGGTGTAATGGTGTGGGGGATGTTTTCTTGGCACACTTTAGGCCCCTTAGTGCCAATTGGGCATTGTTTAAATGCCACGGCCTACCTGAGCATTGTTTCTGACCATGTCCATCCCTTTATGGCCACCATGTACCCATCCTCTGATGACTACTTCCAGCAGGATAATGCACCATGTCACAAAGCTCGAATCATTTCAAATTGGTTTCTTGAACATGACAATGAGTTCACTGTACTAAAATGGCCCCCACAGTCACCAGATCTCAACCCAATAGAGCATCTTTGGGATGTGGTGGAACGGGAGCTTCGTGCCCTGGATGTGCATCCCACAAATCTCCATCAACTGCAAGATGCTATCCTATCAATATGGGCCAACATTTCTAAAGAATGCTTTCAGCACCTTGTTGAATCAATGCCACGTAGAATTAAGGCAATTCTGAAGGCAAAAGGGGGTCAAACACAGTATTAGTATGGTGTTCCTAATAATCCTTTAGGTGAGTGTTTGTGCATGTGTGTATTGTGTGTGTGTTATGGATATATGTATCACTAGTTTGTTATTACTTTTATGTAGTCAAATGTTATTTGTTTTTTTTAATGTTCTTTTTGATTTTATTGTAATTATATCTATAGGTGGAGGCGTTAAATTAAGCCCATTTGGGTTTTTTTTGCCTCTTCCTCCACATAAATTGATAATATTTGTCTTATTTTGTTTATATATTTTATGTCTTGTTTATTATTATTATTATTATTATTGTCATTTTTATGTAATTGTAAAGGTGCAAAAATATTAAAAAAAAACACACAAAAAAACCCCACAAGACTTTGATTTAATAAACAATAAATCAAAATGTAATAGATAATTGTATTAATTAAAACAATGTTTTGGTTGCACTTTATTTTACAGTAAGTGCACTTACGTGTACATACAGTGTACTTGCCTAAAAACGATTGACACTATAAAAACGGTCCTGCGTAAATCGGTGTCTGAAGCATGTGTGCAAGTGCACCAATGAAATTATTCTTTGATGTAGTCAGATGATGACTGGCAATGTCTAAACGCTCATGTCTAAAAGGCCCATACCGCCATACCGCCGACTCCCATGGGAGAACTCACCATTAGAGGGGCAGCAACTACAGTTACATCCACTGATAACTTCTGTCTGGAAGAAGGTGGACTACTGTTCTGCTACCGCCACCAGGCTCAGTACTCTGTACATTCTAAGCTACGACCACTTCTGACTTCATCACCATACATATAGCACATATTCTCACCTTCTGAACGAAAGGGGGTCAACAAAAGAGTTAAAATGACAAGCAGAGTAAACCAGGGATGACGCAGATATGGCTGCCTCCGCCTAGATCTCCTAACTAGAAGAGGACAGGCTACTGTACCAACTCCAAGATCCAGGAAGGATCTCTAGGTGTGGTTCGTTGCTTCTTTTTATCCATGACCTCCCTGAGATCCATCCCAGACCTCATGTGGGCACACCACTTCTCCGCTCGACTCCTCGGAGTGGGCCGACACTCTGGCCCTCTGACCCTCTCTCCAACTGCTGGAGCTTGGTTCAGGGTCAAAAGGCTTCTTTTGGGCTGAAGGACCAGGGCCACAGCAGGGAATGTTCTTACTGAATGCTGCCGACTGAACCTTAGCCTCTTTGAACCCCCGACTACAGTCTCAACTGCAGTGCCAAATAGGCCAGATGGTGAAACCAGGGCATCAAGTATAGTAATTTTATCTCTTCCCTGATTCCCGAGAGGTTCAGTCACAGATGCCACTCCATGGCAGTTATAGAAGGACCAATGACGCAGGCCATCTGCTTGGTGGCACAGAGGGCTAAATCTGTGGCCCTGCGGAGCTTAAGGACTGTCTCGGCAGCCAGTATCTTCCCCTGGTCCAGGTCCTTCAACAAATCTGCCTGGTACGCCTGCAGCACTGCCATAGTGTGCAAGGCCCCAACGGCTTGGTCCATTGCTGCGTACACCTTATCCACCAGCTGTGGTCTTACATGGCTTAGAGGGTAAGACTGAAGCCTTCAAAGAAGATGCAACGCCTGGGGAGAGATGGCTCGCAAGCATCTCTTTAACCCGGGGCATCTTCTTGTACCCAAATGGCTCAGTCCCCTTATATTTGCATAACTAGAGACTGAATATGTAACAAAACGTGATGATAATGGTGTCCGTCCTTTCCAAGTCTGTCCCAAGAACTCCCCAGCTGGCGGGTGAAGACTGAGAAAGGGGAATTCCCATCTCAGATATTTCCGCTAACTCGACCTGTGATCCCCACAATCATAATCTCCGAGCTGCCTCAGAAACCCCGGGATACAGAAGAAAGACTCCCATTATCATTACAGAGAGCCGGCAGGAGCGGAGCTTTTTCAGTGTAAAATGTTTGCAAAGTAGGCAACCGCCTCTCTCCAGAACAAATTATGCACAAATCATGTGTATCGTCCTCTGTCAGAAAGCATGTGCATAGAGGCACACATCTTTTAAATTGTTTGCTTGCCATAAGAACTCCTAATGGATGGTATCTGAAACAAACAATGACACACATCAAACAAAGCTGCTTCCCGAAGACAAAGAAGCTAATGAGGTATGTTTCTGGATCTCTTTAAAGTCTTGCTGACTCGCTTACCGGACATCAACTGACTACTTCAAAGGCCAATTTCCGTGGTGTGTTGGCACAAGTGCATCAGACACTGGCTCAAGCAGAAGCATTCCCGTAGCATCTATCTGATGTTGCATTGAGTCCATGCGTCTACCATTGGAGAATGCGTAACGGCCAACTTGAAGATCACATGTGACTTCGATAACCAATCACAACAGTCCTCAATCACTGTTTTCGGAGACCATAGAAATGGATGAGTAGTGCAGTAAACTGAATCCTACCTGTCACAAAATTATCCGTGACTTCTTTTATACATAAAAAAAAAAAAAACGTTTCCGTAAACTAAAAATACTTCAATCAAAAAACAAATGTTTAATGCCAAGAAATACAATTCTATTTTTACACTATTTAATTAATGTTTAATCAATGTTTATTTATTAAAACCAAGTATAAATCTCATCAAGTTAGTGTTTTTACACATTTTTACGTTTATTCCAAAATAATAACTCAAGGCAGTAACAATTCAAAAACAATATATTTTATTTGTGATTCATCAACTTCCTTAAACACAGGTCACAGACACGAAAATGTCCAGCTACCTTTAATTTCACCAAGCTGATTGTTTACTAAAACCCCCCACAGGCCATTTCAAGTTTTATTTTGACGTGACATGATTTCCATTACACGAGAGTAGATGTTAAAACTTCATGCTGAAACAAGAGGCAATTTATCGCACAAACCAATCATATCCAATCATAACCGATTATATCCAATCATAGCGCGATGGAGGCATTGCTCCTCTCATGTGACTTTCCCCCATTCATTCTCAATCACCCCCCACTAAACCCAGCGCACGCTTTAGGGGGTCAGTTAAAACTCAATGTGCTCAGGGGAGGCAAGAGAGACGCGGCGTCCCGCTGTAACTTTGTCAGTGTTACTTTAGAAAAACTAGTGATTTATACACTTTTTTAATGTCACATTTTATAATATTTGCATTGTTATATGTTTGTAATATCGTTTATTTTCTAATCCAATTCTTTTGAGGAGACACTGCCTCCCTTGCCTTCTCGGAGGAAACTCCACTTATACAATAATGTCTGTGTTGTAGAACCACATTTTATGTACAAATATCTACAGGTATGTGGTTCAAATGACAAAGGTGAGACAATGTTACAAGTACTTCAGTTTCTGGAAATAGTTGTAATATTAATGGTACAAGACTGTAAAATGCTACTGTAAAACCTGCTAATTGGTTAAGCTGGGACAGAGACGGGTCTTGTGCATGTTGCCCACTCGGGTCCGACCTAGTACCAAGTGCAATCCTACATGAAATCCATCTGGGCAATTAACATGGGGCCATCATGGAACCCACAGACAATCCCATACAGAGCCCATTTTTCAGCCCATTTCAAACCCACATACAAATATTGGCAGCTGGGACCGAAATGGGTCTTGTGGGCAATTAACATTGGGCCATTATGTAACGAGCGGAAAATCCTACATGGGGCCCATTTTTCAGCCCATTTCATACCCATATATGGGCCCCACATACAAATGTTGGCTAGGCACTGGGGAAAACTGTAATGATGTAGCCTTACATTTCATGTGCTTTTATAGTAAAATAATGGTAAATGTACTGCTTTTGGAAGGAAAAAATAACAAATCATCTTACACTTTACATTGAAAAGCCGTAAACTGGCATTCTTAGAATTCTTTGTGTGACATTCCACATATCACACGCTCATGGAATAGATGCATTAACGATATCACTCACATACACCAAGCCAAAGCAGCCTTTCCCTCATGTCAACACACCTTTTCCAACAAGCAAATATCTCCTTTGGGGTGGTTTGCAGTCCATGCCAGTCAAGGGCATCAAACATTCGCTTCGGATCTAATCAAATGACACCCAATCTCATTTGTGAAATGTCAATATGATATCTGGCACAATGGCAAGTGACAGACAGCCATCGACTACAGTGGGCAGTCAACTTTATAATGTAATAAAGCTTCAATTTGGCAAGAGTGATGGAAAGTGTTGAAATGGCGTCCACCTGGGGTGAGAGGTTAGCATAGCACACACACACACACAACAATTTTTAATCTCACGGTAAACTGTCAGTGCAGGAGCACTCCCACATGGTTTATTTTTAGAACACATCCTTGTTTAAATGCTATGATCGAAAAACCCACCCACCCTCAGGATATGACAGATGTTTTCTTCTCCATCTCTGCTGTAGTTGGTGCAGCTGAACTTGTGTTACCTCTGTTGGAAAAGCCAATGAATTATGCTTTGTTCCAAAACCCAGTGAGCTGCTTTGCTGTCTGCTAGCAGCTGTCCTCTACAGGCAGCATCCTAACTCAAATGTAACCAATTGGGCAACAACTCAATTCATCATACATAAAGCTTAGAAGATAAGGCTCAATTGAATTCAATAGAACGAGTAGTAACACTTTAGATTACAGCCCGCAAAGTACTGTGTAATTAAGGCAAATTTATAGCGTAACTCTCGGTTATTATAGTGTACATATAAACTACTTATGTGTAAGTATAAGGGAACAATATGTAAAGTTTTGGGAATAAAGGTGCTTTTTCTACTATTATGATACAAAAATCTCACATTTGGGAGCAATTTAACAAGAACATACACTGTGTAGCTTTTTGTAAAAATAGAGTACCAATACATATAGCCTTTTTATTTTTTTAGTACAGGGTACATATCTGTGCATTTATACAGTATGTTCTCTCTTTTTTGATAGCAAAGGTGCAGATGTTTTAGTTTGGGCTTACATGTTTTTAATACTGGGGAAATATACTCTTGTTCAATGTAGTTATAGGTTAAGTGGTGCTTGTTTCCCTCTTGTTCCATGTAATTACAAGGTAAGTGTGACATTGCGACTGCAAATTAAAGTGGTGCTTGTTATTCTCTTGTTCTCTGAAGTTACAGGGTAAATACAATAAAAATACATACACACAATCTAATATCACCAACTTGGAAACCTTTATTTGAAAACCAACTTATTTCAAAACGGTAGCATTCAAATGTTTCATCCAGTTCCTTTTGCTTAAAGATCGGATTGAAGATTGGATTCATCACGACAGTATGGAGATGAAGCTGGTCATAACTCAGTGCAGAGGACTTGTCTGGTTCTTGTGGTCTTTGCTCAGGATCAGTGCCGATGGCTGTCGTGTCGACGAGGCCTTCACAGGGGATTGTCTAGTTGACAGGATCTCTGCTGACATTCAGGGCTGTGTTGTAGTTGCATCTAGGCACAGGTCCACCTATGATCTGGATATGGACCATATACGGCTGACTACCGGTAACCTCGGATAAACAGAGAGACTAATATTAGCTTAGATGCCGTTTCTTCTTACGATGTAACAAGTACATCAGGTGTTATGGGAAGTGTTTCCATAAGAGCTTCCTGATTCTAGGAAGAACTCTCTAGCTGCTGCGTTTTGGACAAGCTGGAGTTTGTTTATTAAGCATACAGGGCAACCACCCAGTAGAGCATTACAATAATCTAGCCTTGAGGTCATGAACTCATGAACTAACTTTTCTGCATTTGTCATTGAGAGCGTATGCGTAGTTTAGATTTATTTTTAAGATGGAAGAATGCGGTTTTACAGATGCTATAAATGTGGCTTCCAAATGAAAGATTGCTATCAAAGAGCACACCCAGGTTCCTAACTGATGCAAAGACTCGACAGAGCAGCCATCAAGTGTTAGACAGTATTCTAGGTTATTACATTTCCACTGATCTCATCACAAAGCATTGCCCTCTCTGTGAAAGACACTTGTGATGCTGCTTTACAATCCAATTAAATTTAGAAAGCATTGTTAAAGCCATGGAGCAAGCCCATGATGCCTGAAAATGCTACCTACTGTATGTTGTCACAGTCACCAGCTCTGTCACCAGGCACTGTATCTGCACTACATTCCCCATAATATTGTACGTAATTACTAATCACATACCTGTACTGCATCTCCCTCATCTACCGTTCTGCTATTTAAGCACACACCTCGCACCAGTTCAGCTTCCGGTCTCGGTTATAGACGTTGTTTGGACTACCTACCTGACTCATGCGATTTTTCTCCTATGTCATTCCTCTCCAAATTTCACCAGTCTGATCCATTCATGTCCCCGGTCCTTTGTGTGTGTTCTCACCTACCGTTTCATCCAGCGAGGTGTGTGGTCCGTCTGCTTCAGCCATCCATGATCCCCTTCACCTGTAAGACAAAGACTTTCCATTACCATCCATCTCAAGTCAACAATAACTCTCATTGTCCTGTTCACTCACCTGTTTCCCACCATCACGCTCTGTGCTGTCGAATAAAGAACCTGTGATTGCATTTCCCTGTTTCCGAATCTGTGTTCCGTAACATATCTAGGGAGGTTGATGATTTGAAAAAGAGCCATAGACCTAGTTTCACAGACATGGCTTAGATTAAGCCAGGATTAGGCCTTAGTTCAATTAGGACAGTAAGTAGCTTTTAAAAATGTGCCTTAGAAAAACATTACTGGGGTGCATCAATGGCATATTTTAAGATTTGTCTGTGCAAGTTGCTTTCAGTTAACACAGCTCAAACATCCATTTTAGTCTGGGACTATAGGCTTAAGCTTTGTCTGTGAAACTGTTCAATAGTTTTAACTTTTGTTCATTAGACCTCATTTACATTTGAATTTGAATATCATTTTTTCAGTTAAGATTATTTATCAGTAAATGACAGGACATCTTTATCCTAGACCTTTTTAAAGCATAAATTACTATTAACTAATCATTTATTTATGAAATTCAGATGAGACAAAGTTGCAATTTTGTATGTGCTGTCTTAGTGTTTTCAACCTCTCTTTGGAAATCCAATACAACAAAAAATTACGAATACAGTGAAATCAACCAATGAATTCGATATTTCAAATACGTATTAATCCTTTGATTCCTAGGCTTAGAGACTCTCTAAAGTTGTTTATATAAGGGTTAACGGTTTCGATGCTGCCAGTATGTTAAAATGATACATTTCCATAGCTATCCAAACATAAAATTGTAACGTTTTGGTCATGTGTCATGTCTTTGTCATGTTTCATGTCTGTCATGTGATCCTGCCATGTGTTCCCTTGTCAGATGTGTCATGTTGCAATTGGTTCATTGTTTCACAGGTGTCCCTTGTCTTGTCATTAGTCCATGTGTATTTAAGCCCTCATGTTTGCCTATGTGTCTTTGTCAAGTTTTATTTGTGTAACCGTCTGGTAAGCTCCATGTTCAAGTCTTGTTCTAAGTTCATGCCACTCCATGCTTTTGTTTTATGTTATGTTTGTTCACGTACAAAAATGTTCAACCGCATCTTGCTAACAAATACTGATAAGATAATGTTGATATTTGGATCACATTTGTGTTCCCTTTTATCTCTAAATTTGCTACTATGTAGCAAATCTCGTTTCTGTGATTGTTTATACAGTGATGTATATAGGCATACCATAGCAAATCTCAACTGATGGATTGTTTAAATTGTCATTTCCTAAATAGAACTATTAAGATATTATAAACATTAACTTTATGATTTTCTATAAGTCAAAAATAAGTCTTTGAAACAATGTGTATGTTTAAATAAAATTGACTTGAAAGAAAGCAGAGATGATTTGTTTTTGTGAGTCAATGTATAATGTATAGCATATCACACTTGTGAAGTGCAAGTGTTTCTATTGCATTTTCTATTTTTCTAGCGTCTACCAATTGAACCTAAATTGCATGGTCATTACACTTACAATATAATATTATTGACCGTACTGAACAAAAAAAAAAAATATTTCAATTATTTTCAAGAGCATAAGTCACAAATGCCTCCGGTTATCTACTGAAAACCATAAAATCCAGTCATGGGTATAGCAGACAATCATAACAGGAAAAATAAGAGTGGGCTTTTCCTTTCTCCCTTATCTGTGGTTGGTGGAGGAAAAGCCTTGTGCAAATATTCCTTTTGGGTTGGCAATTTTCTGGATGATTTTAATAGTACGCAGACAGATTAATATTTTATGATGAGACCGGGGAGAGTTGTATCTGTGGGATTTTTTGAATCACAACCCCTAACATCTCTTAAATAAGCTGGTACGAGGGTGCAGGGGATTTTGCAATAACGAGTTCAATCATTTTTCAGTTCTTTTCAAAGAATAGCGATATCAATCCACATAGTAAAGGGCCAACAACGAATAGTCACCATAAATTTTTCTCTGCCATAGATAAAATGCAGTCATGTGTTGCCAGACTCATGACATACAGCATAAAGTCAAGTCCTCATAGCAGCTTATTCTACTTTTTTAGACTGTTTGATTGACATGTATAGAAAATCACATTCTATACAAGTTGATTTAGTAGTGGGTTTATCTGAAAAGATATAACCTCTGCTCTGACTGACACACAAAGGGTAAAAGTTGACCTCTGGGTGCTGCACAGTGATATAAATATAAATAATTGATTAATTAACTGCTTTGGCCAGTCAGCATCCATGACTCGTCCTTCTGTCCTCACTCCTCCTTTTATCCTTCCAGAGCTCCTCCAAGAAACCCAATACAGTAGCAATGGTAGATTGCTGTAGGTACATCTAACACTGTTATTGTGAAAACCCTTTGGGAAGTATTTGATCTGACACACTCGTTAATCCGTACCCTCTGAAAACCTGATAACAGCTGAGCATTGCACAGGTGCTTTTACTTTTACTTTGCTATCCCTTTTAATCTATCATCAGTAGCCTACCACAAACTAGAGCAGTACATTGCAGTTACTACAATTTACAATCCAATTGCAGTTAATTAAGGGGCGCAATATGTTTTTATAAAGCGATATAATTATGAAATCATATCATTTACTGTATGGTGTTTGTGAGAAAATAATTAATGTAAATTGACAGATGACAGATCATTGAATGCATTTTGTGCCAAAGCAATGATAACCCACAGTTTAGCTCACATAGACTAATGTTGTGACCACTGTGTAAAGAGTTTTGAAAAAGTACTGAGAAATGTGTTCTAGCGATTGTAAAAAAACCCTGTAATATTGTAATAGAAAAACATACAGTATATACATGAGTTGTATAATATATGTTGTGCTCGTATTTTCAGGGTGCTACTAAACAAATATAGTAAAGTTGGTAACATCACTACTTTCAGTTACTCCCCAACACTGCTGTCGACTGCCTTTGATACTTTGTGATTGGATTTACTTCGCTTGGTCAACCGACGAATCTGTGATGGCAGGACGTTTGCATCACGCTTGGCATGGCACTTGCATCAATTTTTGGGCCTAAATGAGGCAGACAGATAAACATGTACTCATTAAGTGCTATGCCAATTTCATGTAATGAATCCAAACTAGCAAGGCTATGGAACACGGCCATGTTTAATTGTCTTTGTTGGCTAGGACGTTTTGAATTTAATTGAAGCCAGAATGAAGGCAAACAGGTTAATTAACCTTATGACACAATACATTTCATCAGGAACATTAAGGATGATTGAATGATCTTTATATATTTTGAATTGCGCATATAGCTTCATTGCATATCTCAGAGAGATATCTGCATATCAGTCTCCACATGTTGATGTGACAGATTCATGAGAATATGTGAATGAATGATCCGTAAAGGCATATGCTGTGAGTTAGTATATCTTTTTATGGGCTATGTGGGGTTTTTTTTTTTTTTTTTTTTTATGGATAAAGATTTTTTTCTGCCAAGCTCTAAAATATTTTATCAGGCAGAAATTGTGATTAAATACAAATATTTGTAAAAAAAAAAAAAAAAATCCTATCCAGTAAACCACGAATGACTGGTCATGGAATTTCATTGGTTTAAAAAGAGTGGGATCCCAAAACAATATTAATCTCTTAAAACTTTTGTAATCCTGAAATTTAATTTACAGGAACTCGTAATGTCGTGCCTTTGAACATTGGTTTGGACAGTGGAGAAAAAAAAGCACTGAAGCACTGCTCTGTACAACCATTGCCTGATTTGTTTCTGTTTTATTTCTCCGAAATAATGATATTAGAAACATCTGAGATAAGTTGATTTGTAAAGTCAACAGAAAATGGCTTTCACAACTGGTCGGTATTCTCAGTGACAGCAATATCTTATACAAATTCTGTTGTTAATGTACAAATGAATGCATGCATGACGTTCCATCTTTTTCTATCTTGTTTGGACTCTATCTGTTTGGAACATTGCCAAAGTTATTCTGGTGGTGGTATTGGAAAGTGAGAAATGCATTGGCAAAACTTTAAAGAAATGTTAAAGACTTCTAACAGTGTGCTTTATGCAAATGCATTCCACAGGGGAAAAAAGTGCGGGCCACACTGTGTGTGTCTCCTCTGATGCCAGCCGCCAATCACAGCACTGGAATAGAGAAGCGCCAGATTGCAATCCCCTCTTCATCGGAAAGGGATAAATGTACCGTTTCAACAGAAACTCCTGCGTCTCTGGCCTGTAATCGTGAGACATTAAGATACAACGCCGTTCTCAGTCTCCCATCTGGTGAGTGTAACAGATTCATGTTCTGAGTTTCAGTCCTGTAAGCGTAGAGACAGAAACAGATCCTGAGTGAGTCTCCGGTTCATCCAGTGAGACAGTAACGGATACACGTTCGGAGTCTTTGTCCAGCGAGACAATATGTACGTCCCAAGTCTCCATGCCCAAGAGACAAAAGCAGATTGAATAAGTTCTGAGTCTCTGGTTCAAAGAGGCATAAGATACAGACATTTGCAACAAGGTTAAGCTCCGACGAGCACCTTCACTTCAAGGTACCTTCGTTTGTTAGTTCCAGACTTTTAAGGACCTTCTGAACCTGCGTCAGGGCATCATCTGCGGTTTCTAGATTTTAGGAATCCTATTTGGTGCTCCAGGTGAATATAGCATCCTGCATATGTCACGGTTCGCAGGCCTGGGCAACTCTTCTCAGGTGATGAGCTAAGCCAGGGGTGCCCAATCCTGCTCCTGCCGATCGACTGTCCTGCCCAGTTCATCTCCAACCCTAATCAAACACACCTGCCTTTAATTTTCAAGTGATCCTGAAGACCTTAATTGGTTGCTTCAGGTGTGTTTGATTAGGGTTGGAGATGAACTGTGCAGGACAGTCGATCGGCAGGAGCAGGATTGGGCACCCCTGAGCTATAAGCCAACCCAATCTCAAGCAATTCGTACGTATTTTACGAGGTGGCTAATTCGAACGAATTCATACAACCTCACTCGTACGAATTTGTAAGATTTTTGATAGTACATATTTTACGAGTTGCCCATTTCGTATGAATTCGTACGAATGACCTACCCCTGACCCCGCCCCTAAACCTACCCATACATACGGTTGGTCTGGGAACGCCCCCGGGAACGCCCCGTCACGTGATGTGAATTTAGCCCGTGGGGGAAAACATTGCCTTGGCGCTCATTGAAATACACGCGACCATCATGTCGAAGAGTTGTTGTGTCGTTTTCTGTACTGCTAATATAAATTTTTTTTAATAAATTGAAGTTCTACATCCTTCCTAATAAACGCACAGAACCGTGTGAGCCTCCAGGGACTTGTAATTTTTTATATTACTGTGTGAGTAGATCCCTGTGTGATGTAGTAGTGGGTGTTAAACTCGTATTAGGAAGTGGGCCAGATTTGTCTATTACGAAAAAGAACAATAGTAATCCTATAAGATTTGTATTTTAATACTTCTGTGATGTTCTGTAATACCTCTATGGTACTTCTATAGTTTGTCTTAAAATACTAGTATTCCTAGGATTACTATAATATTTTATCCTAAAATACTACAAGATTCCAATGGTTGTGTTTCATAAGGGATGTCTCATTCACATTAGCGTTATCAGCTGAAGATTGGCTTGATAGGCCAATCGCTACATAATGACGCCAGCCGTGAACCTGTCAGCACAGTCCCTCGGCAACTTCGTACTACTGATCACCGTTTTACAAAAGCATTTATAGTTTGGAGTGAAGCATACGTACAATTGGTAAGTGACAAGGTTTTATGGAGTTATAGTATGCAACATATGATTGAGTTATAGGCTAATGTTACCGGTAGCTACCGCGACGTCTTACCTGGAGATTCAACCAGATAACAGAATCTGGAAACGACACCTCCGGCCATTTGGTGGGGTCATTGACCCAGTTTTTAATTAAATAAGGGCAATCATACCCTATTGCAGTTAATATTGCAATGTATCGTTGCCGGTCGGCAGGCGTCAATGCCTCGCAATAAGACATTTTTGTCATTCAAATACACACGATGTTCGCGGTGTTTTCCCCCACGCCGACTCCGCCCTCACCACGCCCCCAACTATGACTAGTTGCCGACTGTATGCATCACTGGGGTTTAGATAAATCCTTTCGAATTCGTACGAATTGGTCACGAGAAAGCATTGGCCTAATCATATCAGCGCACCTGAACCTCGTCAGTACTGCCTTTAAATGTGCTGTGTTTGCTCTTGTCTTTTGTCAGATCGTTTTTGTGTCCATGCCTGCTGTTTCTCCCAATCCAGTTTTGTTTCTGTGCCGTTTGTTTCGCTCCCTGTTCATGTCTGGATTATCTCCGCATCACTTCACTGGATTTCTCTTTGTACTATCTACCAGCAGACGACACTCAGCCCATTGCAGTCTCTTCGCTGCCAAGGCCTGCCATTCACCACGATCCTGACCATCTTGCTTGACTATTCTCTGTTCATAAATAAACAGACTTTTCTGCATTTGCGACTGGTTATAACAGGAGTTATTTCCTGGCAACAGAGCGTCATGTTCAAAGCTGTTCAAGCAGATTCCAGCTCCATTCCCCACTGCATTGTTTCCCCGCACAACCAGTGGAAGACGTCACTGCCATCAGATGTCACTCGACCACGTGGATCATAAATTCCACTTTACCAAACCTCTTTCCAGAGACCTTGGCATCGTTGTATATTATCAGCATATGATATTCTAATTTACATTAGCTGTAATATATGTTTGTTGTATAATAAGGTTCTTCACCTTATTAGTTACAGAGCAACAACAATTTATCTTTCCTTAAGATAACTCTGCCACAGCCAACACCCAATTGAATTACTTGTATTGTATTCATCTTATGCACATTATTCCTTTATCCTTTAGGGTGTTCATTATTACTCTTGTTTATCTTTTTGCTTATAAAATGTATTTTATTACACTTGTGTCTTCCTTGTGTTGATAATGAAGAATAGGCTCTACAAGTTAATGATACTTCAGATTGGTCAGATGACAAACTCCCTAATTAATATTTTATTTAGTCAACAATAATCTTTGATAGTTATTTCACTGTTAAGGTGAAATTCTTAGCTGCTTCCCCGATGTAAGAGGAGTAAGATCCCATCTAACATTCTCACACTCACCTTAAGTGACATGACCAAAGCTCACAATATTAATTTGGTGCCACCTGTGAAACCTCTACATAACAGGAGCCATGTGTGAGGTTATAAAGTACAATAATTACACAGGACTTGATGTTGTTAATAAATAACTGATTGAATTGTGAAAAGTGAGTGTTATGTACCAGAATGGAGTCAGGTGGTTGTAGAGAAGTTGTTGAAACGTAAGAGGGTTTTGGGATGTCCAACGAAGCAGTTGCTCAAGGCTTATTACAACATTCATCTCAATGGCAGTAGTTTGGATAGTGTATGATGCACCCTTGATCATGCCATCTTTGCTCATGGGCAATCAGTTCCAGATTTTTTTGAGCCAGCCCCCTGAGCCATAAATGTGATGTGACTAATCATTCTTTGAAACAGATTTGTGAAACAGCTTCACTGCGAAATTAAATAGGCAGCAATTACTGTATTCATACTGCCCAGCTTGCAGCAATGATATTTTGCTGTCTGTGACTGTTTCACACATACATTTAATACATGCAATAGGATTGGATATTATTATTGGATATTTAGTGATTAGCAATCATAAACAAGATGATTATATACCAAGTTCTGGCATGAAACTCAGATGGCACAAGCTGATACTGTAGGTCCTTAACTCAATTTGGTCGCGATCGCATCGTTATCTACATAGCGCAGCCTTAATTCAATTAGGGCATTTAAGTGGCTTTTATAGATTTGCCTTAGGAAAAAAAAATATATTATTGGTGCACATAATGGCACTGACATATTTTAAGATATATCAGTGCAAGTTGCCTTTAGTTAAAACAGCTCAAACATTCATTTTAGTCTGGGACTAGCTTAAAGGGATACTCCACCCAAAAATGAGAATTCTGTCATCATTTACTCACCCTCAAGTTGTTGCAAACCTGTATGAGTTTCTTTCTTCTGCTGAACACAAAGGAAGATATTTTGAAAAACGATTGGAACCAAACAGTGGTTTGGCACCATTGACTTAGTAGAAAAAACTAATACTATGGAAGTCAATGGTGCCAAAGTTCCAATCGTTCTTCAAAATATCTTCCTTTGTGTTCAGCAGAAGAAAGAAACGTATACAGGTTTGCAACAACTTGAGGGTGAGTAAATGAAGACAGAATTTTCATTTTTGGGTGGATTATCCCTTTGAGCCTTGTCTGTGAAACCGTGGGACAATGTACAGATGCAAATTCTGTGACTTGTCTTGCCGCCAAAACAGCTCAAACTTTCCAACCCGATCTCATTAAATGCCTCTCTATAGCACGGATTGTATTTATCGTGAAATTTATACGCGGAAATTAGTTTTTACGTGCATATGATATGCACTGTAAACCCCTTGGGTAGGATCAGTAGTGTCGGGTAATGGGCAGCTTTTAGTGGGCAGGAATTATTGGAACATTGGAGAGGAAAGAGAAGGACTGATGAATGATACACCACACAAATCTTCAGCTTTTAGTTTTATTCATACATTTTTTTTTTTAGATAAACTTTCTAATTTTGAAAACTGATATTGAGAATTGTGAAACCATGATATATTTTTTTTTTACTGTGAAGTAAAATTAAGATTTTGGTCATATCGCTCATCCATATTCTTTGCTCAATATCAAAAAAGGTTCCCACAGTTTTACATACAGTATGAATTTTTTAATAGTGTTTACCACAAGTAATAAGACTACATTGTAACCTGGTTAGAAATAAGTATAAATGGATGCTATTTTGTATACGTTTATTTGTAATTGCCAGCAAAGTAATTACACGCCATAAAGTGCGTATCATATGCACATAAAAACTCATTTTGCCATATAAACTGAATGATAAATACAATGCGTGCTATAGAGACGCATTTCATGAGATCAGGCTGAACTTACAATTAGCCTGTGGAATATATCACCGGTGTCATTACATCACTCACTGCGTTCTTTTAATTTAAATACACAAAGGTGATTCGAGAAGAGATTAAAATAATTCTTCCAGAATTTGGACTTTAACAAACTGCCAGCCGTGGTCAGTCATCTTTGAGGGAATGTTCCTCTCTTACAGAGTTTAAACGACATTTAAAAACTAATTTTTTCACTCTGGCGTTTGATCATTTATGAGTGTTGTGCTAGTGGTGTAATATGTTATTATTGACGCCGCTTAGATTTTGAGGTGTCTGTGGCAATGTTTAGAATTCAATTGTGATTTTATGATTGTTATCGTATCTAATGTACAGCACTGTGGTCAACTCTTGTTGTATTAATATGTGCTCTATAAATAAATTGAACATTGAACATTGAACATTTGTTTTGTGGTAGCACAGGACCTTTCCCTAGTAGAGGTTACAGAGCTACAGGTTTCCTTGTTCACTATAGAATGTGAAAACCGATGGAAATTCAAACAAAGACGCAAGACAAAATGTTATGGACTAAACCACATTTTTTGCTCATTATTTAGACAAACCTTTTTTTTTTTTTTTTGTAGAACACTCATAACAGAAAGGTAATATTCTCATACACCTGTTCCATGTATTGTCACAGTAAAAGTTTTATTGGTCCCAAAAAAGCTTTAGAAACAAAGTAGTCTATTTAGAGTGTAAAATGCCCACTTTTCACTTTGTTTCTCTATATTTATTTTAAAGCATCTTTATGTAAAACTAATATTCAAAAGTTAAACTAATTGCATTTAATATGAACCTCTGTGATACATTTGAAATAAATTACTTATAATATGCATTTAGTTAGTCAAAAACATTTAATTTAATTCACACTTAAGTGTGTTCCTTTAAAGTATATTATTTGTGTAATAAGTACACTTAATAAATTTATACTAAATTGCACTTTTTTTCCACAAGGGAAAGCTTTAACCCTCTATGGTACGCAATATGATATCAGTGAGGAAAAAAAATATTTGTTATGTTTTTCCTGCTTAAAAATTGGACACTATAACAACATCAATAAACATTATCATTATTTTTAGATTTATTTATTAATTAAAAGTTTGTTGCCTCAAGGTAACATTGTACCACAATGGACAAATTGAAACATTTGACATTTTCATGAAGAAAACATTTATATATTTATTGAACACATCAATTTCTTTAACTAAACACTTGAACAGACATATTTATCAAGTTTATAATGAATTACACATTTAATATTTAATAAAAAGTAACATTTATTATCCAACTCATTATTAGTACAGCCTCCCTCACACTTGCACAATGTGGTACAGCGAAGTAGTGATGGGCGATACTGCAAATTTCTGTATCGATCCGATACCAAGTAAATACAGGGCCAGTATCGCCGATATCGATACCGATACCGATACCGATACTTTTTAATTTTAAAACCATGCATTTGAATTTGTCAGCAATTTCCTGTGCTAGATCAGTGTGTCATGATTTATGAGGTGAATGCATCATTAATTTGCTAAATCTGAACACGTTTTCATGACACTAGGCCTAAATATTTTGTGATTTGTGCTCTCAACTCCCCTTTAATTAGGCAGTGACTTTAACAAAACTACCCTAATTATAGTACTAGCCTACTAGTACTAGCCTACTGTTCAAAAGTTTGGGGTCTGTAAGATTTTTATTTATCTGAGTAAAAACTGTAATATTACAATTTAACATAGGCTATCTGTTTTCTATGCCATAGTAAACTGTAATTTATTCATGTGATCAAAGCTGAATTTTCGGCATCATTACTCCAGTCATGATGATAATTCATTTTAATATGCTGATTTGCTGCTCAGGAAACATTTCTTATTATTATCAATCTTGAAAACAGTTTCATATTTTGTTGGAAACCATGATACATTTTATGCAGAATTATTTGATGAACAAAGTTGAAAGAACAGCATTTAAATATGAAGTAGATTTTTTTAACAGTGTAAAACCATTGACTGTCACTTTTGATCAATTTGATCCTTGTTGAATACAAATATTAATTTCATAAAAAAGATCTTACTGACGTCAACATTTTAAACTGTTATGTACATGCAGTTTTGGTTTGTTTATTGCTAAATAACTCCCGATTGTTTCTCTGTCATCTAAGCAAGGCTTCGTTTCCCAAACGCACTGGGCCTGTGAGCCCAGCGAAGCACCAGCATCGAACGCTCTGTGATTGATTGGTTTCGTCTTGTAAACAGATGACTAGAGAAAAGGTTCTATCCTACACAATTACCCGCTAACATTCGCTTATTTTTCCACTTAGAAGCTTATTTTACGCACTGAATTGCGTGCTAAATTAATAAAAAATTACTGGTAAAAAAAAATACACATTTGGATCGATATTTTTATGTGAGGATCGATCCTTTTCGATACCACGTCAGTATCGAAGTATCGATACTTCAGGATCGATCCGCCCATCACTACAGCGAAGTCTAGCTCGGTGGCATTTACAGTTGCCCTTACAGGCAACCACACAGCCACAGTTGAGGAGGAGTGAGCATCCCTTGCTGACATCTTCCAGATCTGTCCAATATGACACCCAGACTTTGGTTCTGTCATTCCATTCCCAACCCCACTCACTGAGGTCTGGAATCTCTGGAGTTTTGGAGAGGGACTGCTTCCAGACAAAAGCTGCAGTGTGCAGGGCACGCTTCCCATGCTGGAATAAGGCATGCTGGGTCGGGGGGATTGAATCCAGGGACTTGAGGCCATGAGTGAAAAGAAGCTTACGGGCTTCATTAACTGACTTGACACCGCAGTTCTTACTATACATGAGTACAGCGTTCGAGAACTCGCATGTGCACTGATTCCAGTGTGAGGCTTGTTGGGTCTTGGGTGATCACAATGAGGGTGTCGGTGACTTCTGGGTAAACTGCCCACGCTTTCCAGGCAGTTTTTTTTTTGTCAATTCCATACATTGCTGATAAAACGTCACATCCTGTGAACGCGTGGAAGAGGGGCAGTGCTTGGCATTTTTGAGATCCCAACATTTCTGAGATGTGGTGGATTGGAATATCTTTATATCCACAGCTCTGAGAGACCTAACTCCTGGAACAGATTGATGGCCAGCACAACCACATCACTATCTACTGTCCTTAGGTAAGCCTTGGTGTGACCGTAAATGCCACCGAGCTGGACTTCACTGTACCACATTGTGCACGTGTGAGGGAGGCTGTACTAATAATGATGAAGAGTGATTTAAAAAAAAAAAAAACATGATGTTTAACCCTTGTGCATCAATTAAAAAAAGTTACTCATAGGTACATAGAGGACAAAAATGTCCCTGTCAAAAAACTGTCATAATAATGTGAAGCTTGGGAGCAAAGACTTAAGTTTGGTATCAAAGAAGACCCTTGGCAAATTATTGCTGAAGTAAAATAAAATTAATAAGTGAATAAAAAAAAAAAGTTATATAGGTATGTTTATAAAAATTATTTATGAAAATAATTTTATATAAAATATATATTTTATAAAACAAGTTGAACTCTAAAACAGCAAGAAAATCAAAGCCATAAATCTAAATAAGTTGTGTTCCAAATTTGAGGTTGATATCTCAAAAAATTAGCTTTCCGTAAGAGTTTGTTTGGGCGCAGTAACAGACTTTCCCCATTGGATGCCAGCAAAACTCCACTGGTGCACACAGTGATTGGATTTGTTATTTGCAGTTGAGTTTTTCTCTCTCAATATAACAAACACACACATGCACACACAGACACACGTATTTTTTTTATAACACACTCTAACCACACTCAGACATCCATACACACCCACACAATTATCGTTGCACAATTTATCCAATTGGCTCTATAATATGCCGACGCAGAAAACAGGAATAAAGCGATAATTGTTTTATAGGCCAAACCTGGAAAAATGGCACCATCTGGTAAAAAATTGTAAAATTAAAATTTCGAAGCCTTGCCAACAGAATGAAAGCATCTTAACAAAGATTTCATCATTTTATAGTTAAATGAACCTGGGATTAAAAATTGCAGTTTTAATGGGTTTCAATGGGGCCATTTTTGTCCAAAAGGCGCTGAGAGGGAGTGTTTTGTGTAGCTAGTGCAAAAAAGATTTTTTTAAAGAAATTGGCGGTGAAATAGTAAAATTCCAATAAAAATACACACCTGTGCCAAATTTTATGCAGTTAGAATTAACACAGGCAAAGTGATTAAAAAAAAAAACTGAAAAGGACAAAAATGTCCATAAGGATGCACAAGGGGTATGTTTTTGTGTGTGTGTGTGTGTGTGTGTGTGTTATTTGACTAAAATGTAATATTGATACTTAACATGGTGAAAAGCCTAATATAACTTTTCACTGTGGCATAGTTCTGAAGTTGTGTTCATTTATAGCCTCAACAATAGTCCTTTTGGTCACAACTTGTGATTTTTGACACTATAGTGATAGTGTCCTGTCCAATCAACAAAGAAAAGCATACCTTGGAGGTAAAAATATGGGTCTAGGGCCCTGAGAAATATTTTAATGTGACTTTTTCAGAGATATTGACAGTTTATTTGAGCTATATATGACTATGATAATAGATTTAACATGGAAATATAAGACTTAAAATAAGAATAATATATAAGAATTGGATTTCTTGTATCAAACAAAATTACATTATACAACAATTTAAGACCAAAGGAAACTGAGATGTAACCTTTTCTCTTTTCGGCAGGGGCCAATTTGGAATCCAGCCCAACTTGTATCCATGGATTTTTGAAAACCTTAGGCCTATACCTAACACCCTGCCAAAAAGTGCCCAATTTTCATGAATTGCATCCTAGCTATAAGAGTAACCCCATTATAAATGGTCTCCTTTTCCTCAAAAGCCCCCCTTCCTTTCCTTTTCATGTCTTGATCTGTTGGGAGACAGCATCCAGCCAGACGATTGGTTCTGACTGTGCCAATGCAGTGGATCTTCCTCTTTTCCAACAGCATCTGCAGGTCAACACTGGATGGCCAGTTGTCGAAGTACAACTTGTAGGAGATGTTGTCTGGAATGATGCTTGAAAGGGTAAGCACTATGTTACCAGTAGCGCCTATGTCAGGCTGCCCATTGCAAGGAAAGGTACACCCAGTGTACACCTCAAAGTTGTAGACCATGCCACTGCTATCAGCAAGAACAAAGACTTTATATCCCCAGCGTTTTGGCTTCTTGGGATTGTACTGTTTCATGGGGTTTTTCCCCTTGAATGGGACAATTTGTTTGGCCCCACACATATTTTTATCAATTGAGATTGCTTGGAACTTCTCCAAGAGGGATGCCAGCAGTGGGCGCACCTTATACAGCTTGTCATAAGCTGGTTCTCCAAAAGGGGCTTGCTTTAAGTTGTCAGCAAAGTGTAGATTGCGTTTGATAGCCTCCCAGCGATGCAAGGCCATGGTGTTTGCAACACAGTCGATCCTTGTTGCCAGTACATTCGGAACCCTGGAAGTCCGAAGATTGGCATAAAGAAACAAATGCTCAATCTCCTCAGCTCTGACTTTGAGTGGTTTTCTAGGATCACACTGTATGGCATAGAGGTTGCTTTGTTCTACTATATTGTCAATACAGCTGCTGGTGAGGAGGCCTCTAAAGTATTCAGTAGGATGTTTCACATCTGTCTCTCCATTGTGGTACTGGAAGGATTGTCCTGCATTTTTTCCACTCTAAATTCTTAGCTCGTGTGTATTTCTGCTGGCAAGCCTCTGTAAAAAAAAACAAAAAACAAAAAAAAAACCTTGTGAGTTGCAAATGACATGCAAATGGTTTATTTTTACCAAAATTACCAATTTACCAATCATCTTACTCTAATCAAGCCTGCTACTGTAACTCCATTTTCACCAACACCAGGTTCCTCATTCTCACTCTGGAGTTTTTCCTGTTGATTTTCTACCATTATGGTAGTTCCATCTTCATCCTCATCTCCATCCTCACTCTCGCTCTCACTCTCTCCCTGCCGAACTGTCACTATGACCTCATCTTCCTCATCACTACATGCCACCTCATCCTCACTGTGCTTTATACCTTTTTGAAGTGCCATAGAAAACGTGCGGATTCATCTCCTGCATTAAATCATAATATGTGCATATATAGTATGTTAATTACCTTTCTTTTAAATGCATTTCAAAATCTTGCAACAATGCAGATACATTTAGATAATTCAAACTTTTCCTTACAAATAAAATATACTTGTATTCAAACCTAGTATGCCTGGTATGGCCTTATGTGATTCCATTATGGTACAATGTTGCCTCGAGGCAACATGCAGTTTTATGTAATTTCCTATGATACATTTGATGATATTTAATGTAAAGTTTTTGAAAATACTTCTTTACTTACCAATGAAGGTGACTCTGGTTTTTTGTAGCTGATTATTTGGACAGAAATGAGTGAAAAATGTCTATTTCAGTGGAGAAAATATGGAGCCATGTGACATGTGCTGAAAGAAGGAACAAAATGGACCCCTGTCAGTTATGTAACCACTCTTTAGCATTTTCATTGGTTAGTATTTGAGTTCCCCTCCCCTTAGAGAGCACTGACCAATTAAATTTTATTACGTTTTTATAAAAAAAAAAGCTAAAATAGACTTTGTTGCCTGGAGGCAACACCGTACCATAAAACACAAGGAAGTATAATATCAGGTTTTGGTGGATTCAGGCTGTAACCAAATATCCATTCATCAAAGCCTGATGCAACAGAGGGATATGAGCCGCAAGGTTAAGGTGCGGTGTGTGCACGGGGATGTGGTGGATTATCTTTTAGTGCCTGTCAGTATTCAATTCAATTCATTTAGGCGAAAAAAGCAAAAGTGGCCCCACTTTAGATATCCGCTAATTTTGGGTAGAGATTGGCGATCTTTTTCACAATTATTGGAGATTTTGTGTGTGGATATCTCTTGGGAGATATGCATTGGGTGAGAGAAGCTATCGCTCAGGCTGGGGTTGCTGTTCCGGAACCTCACAGACCCTCCAGAACAAGGGCGGAGCTAATTCTGTCTGAGTTAGATGACTTTCCTCTTGAGCATTCTCGTGATGAAACGCTCAAAAACGTGTATGACCGGGTCCGCACCATCTACGGACAGCTACTTCAACCTGATCAGCCTCTCTCCTATCCCTATTTTTCTATTATAAAAGATAGGTTGTATCAGGTGGCCCAAGACGCCCAGACAAAAAAAGATACAACCCAGTTATATATTATGTTATTTATTATATATACATTATATATATATATATATATACACTCACCGGCCACTTTATTAGGTACCCCATGCTAGTAACGGGTTGGACCCCCTTTTGCCTTCAGAACTGCCTCAATTCTTCGTGGCATAGATTCAACAAGGTGCTGGAAGCATTCCTCAGGGACTTTGGTCCATATTGACATGATGGCATCACACAGTTGCCGCAGATTTGTCGGCTGCACATCCATGATGCGAATCTCCCGTTCCACCACATCCCAAAGATGCTCTATTGGGTTGAGATCTGGTGACTGTGGAGGCCATTTTAGTACAGTGAACTCATTGTCATGTTCAAGAAACCAATTTGAAATGATTAGAGCTTTGTGACATGGTGGAAGTAGCCATCAGAGGATGGGTACATGGTGGCCATAAAGGGATGGACATGGTCAGAAACAATGCTCAGGTAGGCCGTGGCATTTAAACGATGCCCAATTGGCACTAAGGGGCCTAAAGTGTGCCAGGAAAACATCCCCCACACCATTACACCACCACCTCCAGCCAGCCTGCACAGTGGTAACAAGGCATGATGGTTCCATGTTCTCATTCTGTTTACGCCAAATTCTGACTCTAACATCTGATTGTCTCAACAGAAATCGAGACTCATCAGACCAGGCAACATTTTTCCAGTCTTCAACTGTTCAATTTTGGTGAGCTCTTGCAAATTGTAGCCTCTTTTTCCTATTTGTAGTGGAGATGAGTGGTACCCGGTGGAGTCTTCTGCTGTTGTAGCCCATCCGCCTCAAGGTTGTGCGTGTTGTGGCTTCACAAATGCTTTGCTGCATACCTCGGTTGTAACGAGTGGTTATTTCAGTCACTGTTGCCCTTCTATCAGCTCGAACCAGTCTGGCCATTCTCCTCTGACCTCTGGCATCAACAAGGCATTTCCGCCCACAGAACTGCCGCTCACTGGATGTTTTTTCTTTTTTGGACCATTCTCTGTAAACCCTAGAGATGGTTGTGCGTGAAAATCCCAGTAGATTAGCAGTTTCTGAAATACTCAGACCAGCCCTTCTGGCACCAACAATCATGCCACGTTCAAAGTCACTCAAATCACCTTTCTTCCCCATACTGATGCTCGGTTTGAACTGCAGGAGATTGTCTTGACCATGTCTACATGCCTAAATGCACTGAGTTGCCGCCATGTGATTGGCTGCTTAGAAATTAAGTGTTAACGAGCAGTTGGACAGGTGTACCTAATAAAGTGGCCGGTGAGTGTATATATATATATATATATATATATATATATATATATGTTGTCTCATGGCAGGCCACATGGGGGAGGGAAAAACACTGGCACGTCTCATAGCCAATTTTTTTTGGCCGGGCATTCACGAGAACGTCCGCCGGTGGTGATCAGCTTGTCATGAATGTCAGCTGGTTAATCCTCCAGCCATTTCAAAAGCGCCATTGCGCCCATTACCATTAGTAGAGGTCCCCTTCGAGAGAATTGGTATGGATCTCATCGGGCTGTTATAACGTTCAGCATGCGGCCATCGTTTTGCATTAGTTCTAGTGGATTATGCAACATGAAATCCGGAAGCTGTGCCGTTAGGCACCAAAGAGTGTGGCGGACGTGCTGTTTCACATTATCTCCCGAGGTGGAAGAGATTCTCACTGATCAGGGCATAGCGTTTATGTCACGTACATTAGGTGAAATTATACAAACTTTTGGGCATTAAATTGATTCACACCTACTATCACCTACAAACAGATGGTTTGGTGGAACGATTTAATCGCACTTTGAAATCCATGGTTCGTAAATTCATAAAAGAGGACGCCAGAAATTGGGATAAGTGGCTCGAGCACCTGTTGTTCACAGTGCGGGAGGTTCCACAAAGCCTCCACTGGGTTTTCCCGTGGGGTGCTTAACATCATTAGATAGGCTTGGGAGGAGGGGCCTTCAAACTGCCGTATTAAAATTCAGTTTGTCATGGACCTCCGAGCAAAACTTCACACATTGGGGCGTTTCTCTAAGGAGAATTTGCTCCAGGCACAGGACAGACAAAGTCAGCTGTACAACAGGGGTGCGCGAGAGCGTCAATTTACACCGGGAGATGAAATGTCTGTAGTACTTGCAACGTCTAGTTCTGCATTACTTGCGAAGTGTCAAGGACCTTTTGTGGGATCCCTATCTTTTACCTGAGCTGAGACCAAAAAGGAGGTGAGACAGTTCCTGGGGCTGGCAGGATATTATAGGAGGTTTATTCCTGATAATTCAGAGCTCACCAGCCCTCTGACTGATCTCACTAAAAAAGGATGGAGGGCAGTGGACGGAACTGTGCCAACAGGCCCTAATCAAAGTAAAGGCTGCCCTGTGCTGCGGGCCGCTCTTGCACTCTTCTAACTTTAATCTCCCTTTTTTGTTGCAGACAGACGTGTCGGACAGAGGGCTGGGTACATTCCTGTCCCAGGTGGTCGGAGGAGAGGAGCGGCCGGCGCTGTATCTAAGTCGAAAGCTCTCAAACAGAGAGACTAGATACAGCACCTTGAAAAAGTGTATTTGGCCATTCATTGGGCACAGGTGACTGTAGTCGGGGGAAGGGGTATGTGGCAAAGGGGGCATGGTAAAGCGAAGTCTGTGCAGAGCAAGTGCAGAGAAGAGTGTTGATAAGGAGTCAAGTGAATGAATACTAACACCTGTTTCTAATTCTAGTGATTGGTGGAGAGATGGATATAAGCACCCCACACACCATGGACTGATTATTTTGTCTTTTGTGCCTGATGGGGCACCTTGACCTCTTATTCATTTTTATTTGAACTGTTTACATCCAGATCCTCGATTTTTGGGAAAACCGCAACTCAATGGATTTCATTAAATCCTTTTTTATGTAATTAAATGCATTCATTGGCATGATATAAAAATGTCAATAGTAGCTAAAAAAATATTGAAAATAACTTGAAACCCTTTAATATTACTCTCAATTAGCAATGTGTCACAGTTGGTCTGAGCTTTAGTTTGCGTTGAGTTTGCTAGTTTGCGTTTTATTCTTGGTTGGTTTTGCGCGGTTTTCTGATCTGTTTCCTGTGTAATTTGAAAAGAGCACATTTGAGCAATACAGTTTTTCTCTGGACTCTGGAGATGTCTTCATGTCGACAAGACCAGGAGATTTTCATCACAATGAAGTCCAACAATACATTGCTTCTGAAGAATTCAAAATATCAGTTGCTGGTCACATGCTGTAGTAGTGGATGTGGAAGAGCAGAGAGAAAGATATAGAATCACATTCACAGACAAGCAAACATGCATCAGCTGATCTATCTTTTCTTTATGACAGCTAAGATCTGTGGGACTGTGGTATTGCAAATGTCAGTAAGTGAACCATAACTCCATGTTTAATCCATTACACTGACAATCACCTGAGCACTCCAGCTAGTATGAGGTTACGAGTAACATACTCCGCTGGAAGGGCTATAACACCATCCCAGCCACAGCGTTTATAAATAGCCTGGCTTATGTAGCTCCCATCATAATGTCACCTCATATGGCTGCCGCTGCATATTTTTCATAGTTTCTCACATAGTTTTTGCTTAATCTGATTTAATTCCTCAGTGGAAAGAATCAATAAACCAAAATAACATATCAAGTAGATTAATAACAGATAATACTACCACCTACATTGGGTTACACCCTACCTGACTGTTTGTCTACACAGCATGTGCATGCAAATTACTTTATAATGAATATAAATGATCCACTTCTTAACACATTGGCTGCAAACAAGCCATTGAAGTCAGGTCCATTATTTACTGAGGTGCTTTATTAGATGATGTGAGGTTCAAAGAAATGCACAGTATATTGTAACCCATAGAAACTAACTTTAGCTAATAGAACCCAGGAAAAGCTATACAGGGGAACAGAGTAAAAATGAAATCAAAACAAACCATATATATATATATACATATATATATATATATATATATATATGGTTTGTTTTATATATATATATATAATGTATAAATAGTCACAATTACTAAAAATGAGTGAGCAACATAAAAGTTTTGAGTACACTGAGGCAGAAATTTGCTTCCATAGGGATGCTCAGACAATGCAATGTTTTGATAGAACTTCAGAGCTACAGTGCTTACTCTGGGAATCAAACTACAAATGGCATGGTGCCTTTACATTTTAAGCTATGAAACTAGAAAGCATTTTAACCTAGAACAAAAGGTACGGGTTGTGTTTCATTCTACTGCGCTCCATCTGAGCTCTCTAGAGCTGCTTTTGAACGCAAGAATATGTCCTTTGTGAACCCCTAAAGCATCTCCTTTTTCTGTGCAGGATCTGTTAGATTTTTTTCATTGTAATTGAACACTATTTGTCTCCTCAAATATCGTTTAGTAAAAGCATTTTAGTGGAATTAAAGCACTGCACTGAACACTTGAAACAATCAGAGAAAGAAATGGCTATTTTCAGGTTCCTACTAACTACTGAGTGCTGAAGATCAAGTGACCCAAAAAAAGATATGTTCTGTAGTGTTTTTAAAAAGTCATAAAACGTAATAACATTACATGAATCTGCATGTCATTACAATGACTTGTTCAGCTCTCAACACCTACTTGGCAAAGACCTCAGTTAGAAGAGCAAAAGCTGCAGGCTGAGAGAAAAGTCACAATGGTCAAAGAAACCCCCCCCCCCCCCCTCTCTCCCCCCTCCCCCTCTCTCCCCCTCTCTCCCCCCTCCCCCCCTCTCTCTCCACATCAGCGGTATTGCAGAACAGGGGGAAGTGTAGTGACTAACTTTTGTTGACAGCTAATCAATAGGGGATAGTGTCTTTGAGCTTTTAGGGGAGGTTATATATACTTGCGCTAGGCTTAAAAAAGAATTAAGCCTTTTTACTGAGGTGTCTCGCCAAAGACACCATAAAACATGGCAAAGATGTGAACATGAGTAAAAATAATAGCTGAAATTTGTGAGGCCTGCTAACACATGCTGTTATGGGTAAGCCATGTTTGTGAGAATATTCTAATAGAAAGTTTTTTGAGGAGTGAAGACCAACCTGGTAACCACCTAGCAACCACATAATAACACCCTAGAAACTGCAGAGCGACGCCCTAGTAACCCCCCAGAATACCCTAGCAACTACTTACTAATTGATATAACCCTGCTTTAAACTCTCACCTGTCCAACTCTAAACAATGAGCGAAAAACTGAAAAATTGGGGAGGGTGACAGGTGAGAGAGTGGACATAGACCATTTTCAACTTCCCCTGTCCAACTCTATAGTCATAGGATTAACTGCCAGGGAGCCCAACCCTACTTTAACCCCCAGTCAATGAACTGGGGAGGGTGGCAGATTTGTATCTGTCGAGCTTAACATTACAGATATACCAAAAGAAGTATAGCCTTGCTTTAATACCCAAACTGATAGGTTAGGGAGGGAGACAGATTGGAGAGTGGGCTGTTTCTTGCGGCTTAGTCCACTTCAACTCTCAATTGTCCAGCTCTGAACAATGAGCGAAAAACTGAAAAGGTTCCCGGAGGGTGACCGGTGAGAGAGTGGACATAGACCATTTTCAACTTCCCCTGTCCAACTCTTTACTCATAAGAATACCTGCCAGGGAGCCCAACCCTACTTTAACCCTCTGGGGTCGGCGGTCTCGCCGGCGATACCAGCTCACTTTTTTCCTTATCAGTGCAAAAGAGACTCAAATTACTCTGTTGATTTTGATCTTACATATAAGTGTTGTACTTCATTCGATCCTGTTAAGTTTGTATTTTTTTTTGTGGAACCTCATAATAAAAACAAAGTGTTGTGCTTTTCGCCTAATAAAGAAAAATAAACATGATGCGCGTTCTGCGTTCTCTCTGTCAGTGAAGTCCATTCTGAAACGCGTCTGAAAAATGAACTGTAACTCTGCAAATACTCAGTCAAACAGGTATACAGGCACACAGGCATGAAGCCTGGATTATCTTCTTTTAAATGAAGTAATTTATATAAAAAAACAAATTTTCTCATTTTATGTAATCTGTACGAAAAGAGAGAGATGATAGTCGTTCTCGTCTCAGGTCATTAAAGTTCATTTGACCACGCCCACAATGCGCGCGCTCTATTCAAACACAAATGCTCTGAGGCGATCCACGCCCACATCAGCTGGATAACCCACCAAAAGAGTCTCATATATATGACGCTGTGAGGAATAATACTATCTTAATAATAATCCTGGAAAAAATTACCTCAGAAGTGCAGGTAGTTTCATTTGGAGGAGCAACGGATCCAGCTGAGGAATAGGTAGGCTACATTCTTTATTTTCAAGTGCTTTGTTCTAATCGCGATATGAAATAGTGTCTGTAAACAAAAAGACTGTTTGAATATGAATCGCATTTTTGTGTGTGAATGAATGAACAGCTTTTACCTAACTATATTCCAATACTGAGATGAGTAAAAATCGACTGAAATATGTTGAAGTAAAATATTTTTGTATAAGCAACGTATTAAACTGCAAATTAACATTTATATGTCCTAATCATAAAAACGATATGTTACATATGAAAGACAAGATGTCATTTTTACTGTAAAATACTGCCACATCAAATAAGCTTGTTTGCTAAGATGTTATTATAGTGTTTGTTCGATTGTAGGCTATATTCAAACTAATTAATCCGCAACTGTGAAATATGTATGATAAAATGTATACTTTAATATATACAAAGAAAGATTACATTTGAAATATAGTTCATTTTAATTGTTGTTGTAATTGTAACCTTTTTATTAAAATAGCAAAAATATATGTAGGCTACATATAAATAAATCTTAGGTAAATCTTAAAAGCTCAATATAAGCCTCCTCTTTAAATTATTTTTATTGTGTTTTATTAGTGACACATTTGGGATAGGACTTTCTGTAAAAACAGTATGAGAATTAACTGCACAATTACCAGAAATGTTTACATTTGATATTATACAATTTGCAAGCACAATTAATAATTGGAACTGTGAACCAATTTTGTATTATATAGGCCTATATATATATATATATATATATTGTCATTGCATTCTTGTGGCTCAGTGACACACCTGAATGAAAGGGTCATTAGTATGCAGCCCCATTATGCGCTCAATATGCAGGCCCATTGTCTTCTCAGGTGTGAATCACAGCAGGTCACACCCCTGCGCATATTGCCTTTCCAAACAAAAAGTGTCATTTTTAAATTTAAACCAATCTATTGTTTTATGTGAATGATAAGGCAGGATGATTTTCAGATCATTTTGAAGAAAAAACTCTAGGCGACAACATCCATTAGTCAAAAGTCTTGTGGACACATATTTAGTATGTGTTTTGTGGCCTTATTTCAGAAACTTTAAGTTTTAGTTTTTTCAATAACCACGCATAAACAATATTCTCTCAAAAATACAAAAATGTACATACATGTTGATAACATATTATGGTAGCCCTGTTTGTGCTAAATAGAGTGTAATTACACCTTTGCCAGTAATTTGTTTATAAGCAACTGGAAAAAGCACAAATGTCAGAGTATGTCAAAACATCTCAAGGACCCCAAAAACACCTTGGACCCCAGAGGGTTAACCCCCAGTCAATGAACTGGGAAGGGTGGCAGATTTGTATCTGCCGAGCTTAACATTACATATATTCCAAAGGAGTATAGCCTTGCTTTAATACCCAATCTGATAGGTTAGGGAGGGAGACAGATTAGAGAGTGGGCTGTTTCTTGCGGCTTAGTCCACTTCAACTCTCACCTGTCCAGCTCTGAACAATGAGCGAAAAACTGAAAAGGTTCCCGGAGGGTGACCGGTGAGAGAGTGGACATAGACCATTTTCAACTTCCCCTGTCCAGCTCTATACTCATAAGAATACCTGCCAGGGAGCCCAAACCTACTTTAACCCCCAGTCAATGAACTGGGAAGGGTGGCAGATTTGTATCTGTCGAGCTTAACATTACAGATATTCCAAAGGAATATATCCTTGCTTTAATACCCAATCTGATGGATTGAGGAGGGCGGCAGATGAGAGAGTGGTCCACATCTTGCACGATTTCACGTGGCGTGATTTCATGAATCATGAATTACATTCAGGCTTTTTATTTATATAAGTCTAAACCTTAAGAAGCCACACAGTAAGCACTATTTAAAAAACCTTGGACAGGTTGTGTGAGATTCGTCCACTTGCAAACTTTGTTTGTGTGCACTATTCAGACTATGTAATATTTTTTTAACAGAATTGTATAAAAAGCCCAACTTGCATACCCGAATGAACAGAGACAATCAAAGATGTGGTACATTCGCTGATAACAGAAATGCCAGCCTGACAAAGACACAGCATTGCTGGAGGACCCATGCTTTTGTCTAGAATGTCCTTGCAATAGGGTTACAAACAAAGAATTAGTAATAAAAAACATGGTAAAGAAAGCTAAAAGTGCCCAAGGTCCTTCGAACATGCTGATAAACAGAATGGTAAAACATGGTGAATAATGACTCAGTGCCAGGCTTGTTATTTATGTAACCCAAACCTTAGGAAGCACAAGGCCTGACAACTTTTTGCAAGTGATAAAAAAGAGGCAAAGATATATTTTCCATTTACAAAATTTTATTTCTGTATATTTGCCCTTGAAGGAAATTGTCTTAACAGATACTAGTGAACTTGAATCTTTTTAAGATGACCCCCCCCCCCATTCTGCCCATTTATTCACTAAACACTATACCAATAATGGTAATTTATCATCCTAGACTGTTAGAACGTCAGCTAACAAAGCAATTTGCATGCTGTAACCACAATTAGCTTTTAACTCTGCCTGCTTCGTAACAAATAATTTGCAACGGCAAACAGCCAGCACAAAATGTGTCACTCAAAAATGGCTAGGACTTTGTTCTTACTTTTTCAATATCCCTTTTTATAATACCCTACTCCCCACACTCGTAATTATAATGGATGAGATTCCCTTCTATATGTTTCTCCTCAAAGTTTGAAATTAGATCAAAATAATTTGAAAATAATAACTTTAAAAGGTTAAAAAATAATTTGTTTCCTCAAAATGATTCCAATGCAAGTGCTTTGTTAGAGGATGGTCTGCTTGCCGTTTCCTCGCTAGAGAAGCGTTCAGATTTTCTGCTTGCAAATTCCGCCATGTGAATAGCAAATCGCGAGCGCAACTGGCTTTCAAAGGGAATGGGAGATGAGACTCTGATTGGTTTATTGCACATTACGCCCAAAACACACCCACTGAGTGTGTACTTTTCCAGTACAAAAGAGGAACTCTCGAGAAAAAAAACAAAAACAAAAAAAAAAACAGCATGATGCATTTCGATTTTTAGGGTTCTCTCAACTATTGTTTTAAAAATTGTCATAAGTACTGTAAAACTACTTTGCTTTCATTTTGAATAGCTTTTTCACTAAATGCAAAATATCTCAATTACAGACAACAGATTTGTGTTTATAAAATGTTCAATTAGTAAGACAGTTAGCTGATATATAATTTGCCATATTTTATATACGATAATTCATATGTGAACTGAACTACGCTGGTTTTTAAAGGTGCAATCACCCTCATCTTCCAGACGTTCAAAAAGTTTTAAAAAGTCAGCAAACAGTGAAACAATAACCCCATCATTAACCACACAATTCATTCATTCTGCAATTCAGGCTGGGAAACCTCAAATCCTTTACATTTCATTGTGAAACTATTTGTTCAGACAGTTATGTTGGGAAAACATTTTGGATTGGTACAACACATTGGTACGTTTATGTATTTTAAACTCAAAATGTCATATAAACTGGTAAAACAAATGTAGTTTTTACAGTGGACGGTTAGAGAACGTTTACTGTATCTTCACTCATGTAGGGACGTGGTATGGGAACACCAGAGGTGGAAAAGCACTGCTATAAGGGTTATCAATAACAAATTCAGCAACCAAATTTTACACATGGACCCTCAGGCTATAGTTTATGTCCATAGAGAATGTGTTAATATGTATATGAATTTATAATAGGTTGTGACAAACAAACAAAAATAAATTATACATTTGTATCGCCGTGGGCGTTCTGTTTCCATTCGAGCGTCCAGATCGTTGTGCTTAAAATAGCATGGATCACATGGGACGTCTCTGTACTCTTTGTAAAAGATCACAGCGTTGGGTTCACACTTGTTAGGAGTGATAAGGGTTCATTCCTGAAGAGCTGGAATTTGAAAGTGACTTGTATTTCAAGTCACATCCTACTGCGAGGGAAAGGTGGAAATGTGATTTAGGGATGAGCATCGCCCTCATGGTGGGATGCTTCATAATCTCCCAGGTTTTATTGTTCATCCCACTGGGATTTTATAATACCCGACACATGTTATTTTAGTGGTCCTGTTGAGTGCATGTAAATCACAGGTTTAATGCTTGTTTTATCATTTGTTCTGTCCCTGTGGATCAGTGAATAAACAAATGCATCAATCAATAGTGGCACTGCTGCATTGAAGTTTCAGTGCAATAGTTTGCAACAATAAGATTCAATATCAACATTAGTGAATGCTTTCACAAACTAACAATCAACAATACTTTTACAGCAGGCACTGATGTAGGTTAATGTTAAACTTATCATAGTTTTGTTTTGTCAAGACAATATATGCAATACATGTGTAATTAATAATTACACAATAGTTATGTTTATTATATTATATTATATTTTTGTACATATTGCTACAAATGTGATATTTCACTGCAAAATAAAAAATTAAGTAACAATTTGCGTAAAGAAGATATTCTATATAATAATAATAATACAGTAACATTTAATATAATGTTAATTATATAATGTTTAATATATGTATGTAAAGTAAGGAATAATTGACGACGGCCTGTTGAATTATTAGAAAAATAATGCACAACCAAGGTGGCAATGCCGTTACACCTCAGGGGTGCATTCTTTTTTAATTAATGAACGTTGCAAAGTCAATTATTCTGCTTATACTACAGTTAACACACATAAAAACATTGTTCAGATGATATATTTCAAGACATTTGTCAGGTTTTTGTTTCCTTTTTTTCTCTTTTTTTTTCAAAACTTGAAACCAAAAATGAAACCAACCTTGGAAAATATTACTTTAAAATCCACAAACATGAAATTAAGCATCAAAAATAAGTTGTTAAGTCTGTTACAATGTACAAAACAGTGAAAAATTGTTTCCCTCTGATCACAAAAAGGGCATTTGCTATCAACTGCTGAATTAATGATGCTAACAAACGCATTTACAGCAACAATACCGTGCAGTATTCTCCACTGCAAATCCCCATTTGCTTTGGTCAATGGTGGCTTGTACAAACTTCTCCACACAGGTTTACCATCATTTTCAACACCAAAATGAGCAGCCCACGGCGTTTCAACCCGCACTTTCAATTTTTCCTTGTTTAACATTTTTACACACAATTCATACAACTTTTTTCCATTCACAGAACACAAATCCAACCTTTCCAATCTTTTAGTCCCAAGCAACTGATGAGAACTCTCCTCCTCAGTGAATTTTGGTGAATTGTCCATGTCTGGAAAAATGTCCTTTACTTCTGGCATAGATCGTCCACTGTCGAATTCCATAATTAAAAGCTTGTCTTCATCATTCAGAGTTTTATTAACATTTTTCAAAAAATGACCCACCACTCTCTGTGACTGGAGTCCCAAGCATTGTGCCACAGCATTCACGTCATCACAGTCATTTCCAGCAACCTCCAATAAATGTCTTAAGGTGGTCATTTTTGCTGTTACTAAAAGTTTCATCCTTCCAGACATTGTTTGTCCAGCAACATCCAATCTGGCACCTTTAACTAAAGGATCTTCTAGAAGCCAATGAAGAGATGACACAGGCATTGTCCTTACAATTCTCACTAATGACCATGCTTTTAGAACACTACGGTAGTATAAGGGAAGGCTTTTTATGTCTCCCGCTTCACAGTTAATCCAAAAAATAGTTTTATTTAATCCCAAACCTCCTACTTTTTCCAAAATGAAAAATATTCCTGCTTCCCATACATTATTTTGACCATACAACACTTTTTGAATAAACTGTAATCTAAACGCTGTTTTACGGCTTTCTAGATGCATAAGACCTTGTCCACCATCATCCCTTGTTAGATATAAGACACATTGTGGAACCCAATGCATCTTCTTATTGCAAAAAAAATCAACCATTAAAGCCTGTATTCTTGCCAGAAGACCTGCTCAAGTACTGCCACACAGTGCCATAATGATGCTGCCACCAAATTATTAATAATTAAGGAGCGTCCTCTATATGACATTTGTGGCAACAACCACTTCCATTTTTTAAGTTTTCCTTCAACCATCTCTAAAACACCATCCCAATTTTTCATCGTAGCTTGATCATCACCCAAATAGACTCCCAGATACTTAACACCCCGTGTAACCCATGACAGTCCACCTGGTAAATGTGGTGTTCCTTGAGTCCACCCACCGACTTCTAAAGCAGTACATTTAGACCAGTTCACTTTTGCTGAAGATACTTTACCATACCTCTCTACCACCCCTTTGATTTTCTCCACATCACTACTTCCCTTTACAGCGATCATTACATCATCCGCATAGGCAGATAAACAAAAAATGTTCTCTAGACAAAGACACCCATTCTAAAATATCTCTCAGTTTACATAAAAAAGGCTCAATTGCTATTGAATACAACATACCTGACATTGAACAACCTTGCCTAATTCCCCTTTCAACTTTCAAAGGGGCACTCAAGCCACCATTGACCTTAACTACACTTTCAATGTCACCATACAATACTTTAACCATTTCAATAAAAATTGGAGGAAACCCAAAAAAATCAAGCACATTCCATAAATATTGGTGTTCAATTGGGTCAAAGGCCTTTTCTTGGTCTAATGAAATCATGGCAAATTTCTGGCCTGTAATTTTTGCTATATCAAAAATATCTCTAATTAAACCAATGTTTTTTGTAATCGACCTGCCCGGTACACAGTACGACTGATCCGTATGTATGATTTGCTCCATCACTTTTCTCAACCTGTTGGCCAAAGTCTTCGATAAAATCTTAAAATCAACACAGAGCAAGGACACGTGCCTCCAGTTTTTGATTTCTTTCAGATCGCCTTTCTTAGGTAAAAGAGTCAAAACTGCCCTCCTGCAGCTCAAAGGCAGCTGTCCTCTGGCAATGCTGTCACAGAACACATCCAACAGGTCATTGCCCATCAAATCACAGAAAGCTTTATAGAAATCAACAGTTAGACCATCTAACCCTGGAGCCCGACCATTTTCCATGCTCATTAAAGCTGTACACAGTTCTCCCAGAGACAGTTGTCTCACCAACTTTTCTTTTGCCTCCTCCTGCACTTGAGGTAGGCCTCCGAGAAACTCTTGTACCAGCTCTTGGTCCTCTGTGTACTCACATTTGAACAAGTCCTTGTAAAAGTCAGCAGCCCTCCTGCGCACATCAGCAGTTTCAGTGAGCTCCTGCCCATTGGCTGATCGAAGACAATGAATGATTCTACTTTGGCCATTTTTCTTTTCCAAGCTGAAAAAAAAACTGGGATGGAGCATCCAGTTCAGAACAATTCTGAAAACGAGACCTGATCAATGCCCCCTGTGCTTTACTGACACTTCAGGTTCTATTAAACAATCAAATTTTGAGAAGTACTGTATGTCATATTAGGGAAGAAGAATACAATTAAATATACAAAGGCACAGATAAACAAAAAGCTAAAAAGAAACAAAGCGTCCATTGACTACAATGTAATCAGTTAATGATAATTTGTTGGTTCACTCTTGTTTTTCATTACAGCAGCTATTCTCCTGGGCATTGACATTGTGCAAGTGTCATGCTCAACTTCTTTTCAATCCTGCTTAAGTCCTTCCCTAATTTATGCTTCATTGGAAGACCATCACAACTGAGGTTTATAATTTCCCAAAGGTTTTTAAATATCAGGGGACTGAGGATGCCACTTAAAGACTTCAAAAAGCTGAGTATGAACACTTTCATTGTGGCCAACTTTGTTGCATTCACTGTGTGTTTGGTTGGTGATCGTTATCATGTTGGAAAATACACATTTGATCTCAAAACAGATCCTCCATACTTGCTATATTTTGTTCAGCAAGATTCCCAAGTATTGGTCCATAATCAAAGTGCCGGCAACTTTGTAGATCCTTTCAACGCCTGTTGCAGACATGCATCCCTAATACAATTATGTTTCCACTGCTGTGCACAAGCATTTGGTATTAAAACACTCCAGTCATCTCCAATGACCTTACCTGACACCATCCAATGCTTGTTACAGTTTGACTTGTCGGACTGCAGTTCATGGCTGCAATCTTCCATACTCCAGTCGATATGTTTTAGTAGATACAGCTAATAAATGGTTTATTTACTGGTACACAATAGCCGTTGGCTTACAGTTCGAGATGTCATTGGAGGTTGGAGGTCTCATCCAGGTCTTTAGAAGATGCTTTGAGGTGATTCCACGTTCAGGTGATTTTCATCCTCCTGTCAAAACGCTCACTAGTCTTCCCTGACCAGCCACAGCATTTTACATTTTGCATGGTAGTGGCCTCACTGTACTTTGAAATAATTCTGTGGACATTGTGACCATTCACATCCAGCGCATGAGCAATATGCAAAAACCAGTTGACCAGATTTAGCCATTTAACAATATCTTCTTTGGTTGAAGAGACATTTTCACCTAAGCCCACAACATAACATTCATAATATAAATGAAATGTGGAACGTGGAACGCGTACATTAGTTTTACAATCCAGGCACAACTTCACAACATACATATAAATTATTTAATATATATATATATTTATTTTTATTTTTTAAAGTGCGAAGAAGCGAATGGAAACTGCTACACACATACACACACACACATAAATCTGTGACTTTACGGTTCTAAAAATAGACTTTTATGCAAGATAAAATTGATTTCCTTTTTCTTCTTGGTTTTGCTTTAGTATCTTTGATTGATTTTATAGAGCTGTAGGTGGATTTCTGGTTCCACTGCACACTGAATCGTTTTCATATGTAAATCATCACTAACAATTGAAATGACTGCTCGGCAGTAAATATCAGACATTCTCAAAAAAAAATCACAGCCATCTCGCCTTGACCAAGCGGCGACAAATGACACGCTCTCTGACAGCTTGCTCACATCAATCAGCTTTTTACAGCTTTCGTCTGTGTCACGTTTATTGAGTCACCACAGAGCTCTCTATATTTGTGTCAGGTGGATCTTCTTGTAAATCATCGTCTTCCATCCGGATAAAATGGAGAGACACATGCGACTCATGCCAGGGCTGCTACCTAAGAAACTGGGTCAGCATTAACAAGGGCCATACTGCCTCACTCTGTACGTCCACCCTGACGCTGATCTGCAATGGCAGGTCCCTGTTACATAAGCAATGAGGGCCAGTGTGGACAAACCAGTCAGCTTTAAATGTTTCAAGTTTGTTAACCTATGTTTGTGACGCCTCAAGTGCTCATGTCTTAGTTTAAACAGGTCACACACACTTACAACGAAAACACAATCTGTTGTGCTGACGTTATACCCTTTCAAATTGAAATCATCATGAAATAAAGGATTCACAAAAGATATTATAATGCACAAATAGTTTAGAATTCAATACATCCCCCCCCCCCCCCCCCTGATGTTAGACATCAGTATTTGTCAGCCTCTCTTTGCATTCTTCGCATGAGAGGAATATTGAAATGAAAAGAGCTAGACTGAAAGAGAGTGAGGGGCAGACTGGCCTGGCTGAGTGACATCATGATGTTGTGTGACCTGGGAGGGCAAATCTTCAAACCTATATTTAGCTGTCTGTGATGCTGCCCAATGAAAACGCTGCCAGGGCCATGGGCTGAGCTAGCCGGCTGCTTGCTGGTCCGAGGCCCTCAAATGCTATTTCTGCAATGCTATTCTATATTTTTTCCTTCGACACACGTGACCAAGCACTGGCCTCTAGCTCTGGCTGGTCGGATTGACTTGATGAAGACGTGGGTGGGGTTTATGATTTTAGTCAAAAGCCTTTTTTTAGATGTTGGGGGTAGTTCATTTTTGGAAACAGCTTGGACTAAACCAAAGGTATCTTCATATTTGATCTTGGTTTGGAAAGTGAGTGGTAAATTGAAGTGCCTGTCGATGGACTGAATGACGTAATAAAGAGACATCTCTCCTACATGTTCGACAAATGGGCCCAGACGTTTTGACTGATCAAACAGATGCTTTGTACTTGATTACGTGATTTGAACGTGAACAGAAGATGAATGGTGCTGCTACTTTAATAACATGGCAGAGGCTTGCATATTTTGGCAGGAGTTTAATGCAATATTTTCAGTACCATAAGCTTTAGCGTGGCAGATGCTGGATTAAATTAGAGACACATAACTCAATGGGCAGCATGACACAAATCAAGTTTTAGCAAGATTAGTTCAGGAAGTATATCCGTTCTTGGATTCTCCAAATGAAAACAGCTTAGAGGCATGATTTATTGGACGTTTAAATATTTTCTTGTTCCGGCTTTTACTATAAGACATTGGTTTATTGATTCCTCTGAAAAGTTTAAACATTGTGTCTTCATCCAAACACAGCAACCTTTTTAGCAACCCAACCTTCCCAGCATAGCAACACCGGCTCAACCAATTGCATGAGTTTAAAGGTGTCAGTATGTGAGATTGACAGCTAGCGGTTGAAATGGGTACTGCAGTCCAAATTCAAAATAATGAAGAGAGTTGTTCCCCTCGCCCCTCCTGCTCAGACTCGACGCGGGTTGCCAGATTGAGGACCAGAATCCGTTGCCAGATTTATGATGAGTTAATGTCGCGTTTTAAAGGGTTAGTTTACCCAAAAATGAAAATTATGTCATTAATGACTCACCCTCATGTTGTTCCAAGCCAATAAGACCTCCGTTCATCTTCGGAACACAGTTTAAGATATTTTAGATTTAGTCCGAGAGCTTTCTGTCCCTCCATTGAAAATGTATGTACGGTATACTGTCCTTGTCCAGAAAGGAAATAAAGACATCCTCAGAGTAGTCCATGTGACATCAGTGGGTTAGTTAGAAAGATTTGAAGCATCGAAAATGCATTTTGGTCCAAAAATAACAAAAACTAGGACTTTATTCAGCATTGTATTGTCTTCCGGTTCTGTTGTGGATCCGCGTTCAGTGCCGCCGCTGACGTAAGACGCTGCTGACGTGTGTGTGTGTGTGTGTGTGTATTCTGGTTCTGTTGTGGATCTGTTGTTCTTACGTTCAGTGACGCTGCTGACGTAAGACGCTGCTGACGTGTGTCTGGTGCGTCCGTGTATTCGGGTTCAAATAAATATGGCTGGGCAAAAAAATGCAAGTCTTCCTCTGTGTGGAAATCCTTATACATGTTTGCGAAGATTGTTTTGTTTACAGCGTGCGTCTCCCTCAGACTGTAAACGAAGCTCGGGCGCACCAGACACACGTCAGCAGCGTCTTACGTCAGCGGCGGCACTGTACACGGATCCACAACAGAACCGGAAAACAATACAATGCTGAATAAAGTCGTAGTTTTTGTTATTTTTGGACCAAAATGTATTTTCAATGCTTCAACACATTCTAACTAACCCACTGATGTCACATGGACTACTTTGATGATGTCTTTATTTCCTTTCTGGACAAGGACAGTATACCGTACATACATTTTCAATGGAGGGACAGAAAGCTCTCGGACTAAATCTAAAATATCTTAAACTGTGTTCCGAAGATGAACGGAGGTCTCACGGGCTTGGGACGACATGAGGGTGAGTCATTAATGACATTATTTTCATTTTTGGGTGAACTAACTCTTTAATATACTCCCGTTCATAGAGATTTTTAGATGGGTGGGGAGGCTTTTTAGGGATCGCTTTTTAGAGATCGCAGAAAAGAGGCTTTTCTGCGATCTCTGACCCAGTTTGTTCACTGGTTTCCATGGCTGTAATATGCTGTGTTTTCCGCCAACTGGCAACCTGTGGTGGCGAAATACTATTGGGTGAATTGGCATTGTTCGGTATCACACAGACCAAAACAAAAACAGACATTCCCACACGCACATTTCAAAGTAGAGTAACTGGCTGTAGCATTGTTTTTCAGACAAACAAGTATGTGAATTTAGCATGTTTCCTACATATCTGCAAACATATTATGGTATTTTTATGCTTTAGTACAGTCAAAAACGTACAGCACCTTTAAGGTGGGTATAACTGTTTGTTTGAGCAATGGTGGAGTGTCCAGGAAACCTGTTTAATAACAGCCATTAGGTTTGTACACATTTGAGTTAGTGGCACAGCAAATAAACACTTATGGCCAGGTGCGACGCAAGTGTTTTTTGCCAGTTTCACGTCCTGCGCCACATTTTTTAAATAGCAAATGCATTTGCGCCTGTTTGTTCGCCCATGGGCTGCTGGTCTGAAAACCAGATGTGTTCAGGCACATTGTTGGCGCGTTGCTATTTTGAGGCAACTGAAGTAGACTGAGGCATTGACCAACAAAAACCTGGTCTAAAGTCAATGGCACAGTGTTTTTTTTTTTGTTATTTAAAGGATGCATTAGTAACAAGTGCCTATAGGCGGGTCCACAACGCACGTACACTTTGCCTATTACACACACAGGGACGTGCACCAGCACACAAACTAGCAAAATGTTAAAAATAAAAGGATTACAATGTAAAAGATTATTATTGTGTACATAAAGATATGGTGGAATCCGGCTTGTCCCATAGATAGTGCTTTAACCTCGCGCACGAGCAGATCCGTTAGCGCTCTGGAGACGCGTTCAGATTTTCTGCTTGCAAATTCCGTGAATAGCGAATCCGCCATGACGCGAGCGCAACTGACTTTTAAAGGGAATGGGAAATGGCACTCTTATTGGTTTATTGCACATTACGCCCAAAACACACGCGTTACTCATTAAGAGAATAGGGACAACCCTTTTAGACCATGCGCCGGGTGCGCCGACCATAAACTAGCAAAAGTGGATTCGGATAACGCCCTAACGCCCTTGCGCTGTGTGCTTTAGACCATGTGCTTAGATCGTTAAAATAGGGCCCGTACATTTTACAGAAAAAAAGGAAAGATAAACCTTTCCATCTACCACCACAGGTTACATAAACATGCTGTTTATCATTATAATGCTTGGTTCAATAAAGCCTGTAGTTTTATGCAAGTAGAGAATTTAAAAATCACTTTGCAAACAAGGTTATATTAAAGCAACGAGGCAAACTGTGGTAGAATCACTGAAGCGCACATCCATCCATTCTCTACAGTATAGTGCATGGGCTTTAATGGTTTGTAAAACATTTACAAAAGTAACATGACAAAATAAACTAATGTTAAATAACTGGTAACTTTTTTTTTATTAATATAACACTAAGCAATAAAGCAACTTCCAGTATATGAATCTATTATCCAAATCTTAATTGGTTGTAATAATTTATCTAAAATATAAGTCCCATCTAATAATAAAAAAACATAAATATAAAGTTATAATCTGCAGTTTAAGGGCTTGGGCATGGGCAATAACTTTCTTAGCTGAAGGAAGGCTCTAAATGTGCAATTTGTAATTGGTCACGATGAAAAAACTTACCAAGGAACATACTTTAATGATGTTGAGAGAAGACTACAAAACATCCTTTAAATAAGCACAGATTTTTGAAGCAGCATAAATGAAGAGCTGATTGGATTTCATGATCATAACGTGCAATATTCCGTCATTATTGGGATAGATTGTAACTTTGATGACCTTGGAAATGTCCAACTGTTGAATTGGTTATGAGAAGTTGCATCGCATTACATCATGATAATGTCATATTGCTGTAACACACGAGGATGGTGAAATGATGGCTTCAATTTAGGGCAGAATTTGATATGGTTGCCCCAAAGAACTGATCTCTCATAACTGTGGCTATGATGTTGTGTGCAGTGCCACTGAGTACACCATGATAGAGTTCTTTCCGAATTGAATTGACAATTGCTTTCAAATTACTAAATTAGTTACTGACTTTGAATTAAAGGTAAAAACAAATATGATCAAATTGAATTTATTATGCAATATGATTGATGATGATTTGTGATGTTTTCCCTGCCTAAATCTGGACGCTGTAACAAAAACATTTCCATTATTTTTAAATGTATTTATTTAATAAATGTTTGCTGCCTCAAACAGACAATTTCAAACATTTGACATTTTTATGCAGAAAAAAATAAATATATTTATTGAAAACATCAATTTATTTCACCAAAACACTTGAACAAACAGATTGATCTAGTTTTTAATGTACAGTATTACACAAAATTAGATACAAATTTGCATTTCATATCCAGCTGTTGCTCTCATGCATGCAACATTGTACCATTGTGGAACACAAGTACCAAGACATTATATCATCAAGTCATCATATCAAAACATCACGATCATTGTTGTTTCATTAAAAATCACCAGAACCTTATCCTAATATGCACCTTTACAAGCACGCACACACACACACACGCACACACACACACACACACACACACACACACACGCGCACACAAGGACCTGCATGTACACAAGCACATAAAGCACATAAACACAAAGTCCTTCCTCACTAATTGCACCTCATGCTTGTGAAAGTTGAGGAAGAAATTCCTCTCAACAGAATAACACTTAAGTAGCACATTTTGAGCACAGCACTTGTACAACCTAGGTATTTGCATATTTGCATCACCCCTTTCTTTAAGTCTGATCAAAGCGAGCCGGTGTTGATGGTTGTGGTTCTACAGGAGTTTTAAAGCCAATGTTATAATGGCCTCATGACAGCCAATGTCAAAACCAACCACATGACAGTTTAATGTAATGTTAACCCATAAAGCTAAGTGGTTCCCTTTCAAGGGAACTTCGAGCTGCGTTTGAGACGCGGTGGGAACGCTCTGCGTGATTGCGTCATGAAGCACGTGTAAAATCAGTCCAATGGAAGCCCGATACGTCACAGGTGACGTCATAGACCAGGAAACTATAAAGCACCCTTGAAAACAGACTTCTGTTGTCTTCAGTAAGCGCTCTCTGTGACTCTGTCCTTGTCTATTTATTGTTGTCTGTCCGATCATTTCATATATATATATATATATATCATTATGGCGAGCAAGCAAGATTACAAACGTTGTGTTGTCCCTTGCCCTCGTTTCATTACGGGTGGGGACACACATCAGATGTGTGTTGCTTGTTTGGGAGTGGAGCATGCTCAGTCGGTCCTCGAGGGGGCTGACTGCGAGCATTGCATGAGTTTGTCCATGAAAACCGCTCTGCGGTTTCTCCTCCCCAGGCTGAGACACCACTGTTGCGGCTATCCAGTTCTGAGGAACTGGATGTCGTTGATATGGGGGAATTTGAGTTTTCGCCAGCTCATACCCCTGCTGATGAGGAGCTTATGGAGGTTTTATCTCGTGCTGTTACTAAATTAAATATTGAGTGGCCAGCTGATGATATTGATGTTGAATCAAGAAAGAGTCTTCTAGATGAACGTTATTTACCATCTAGATCACGACCTCCTCGTCGGGAACTCCCGTTTTTTCCTGATCTTCACACTGAGGTGTCCAGATCGTGGAATAAACCGGCGTCTTTCAGAGTTCATAATCCTCAAACTAGTAATTTTAGTAAAGTTAGAGGTATTGATAATTATGGTTATTTGACGATGCCTCGTGCGGAAGAGACGCTTGCGAGCTATCTCTCCCCCGAGTCAGCGTCATCACTGAAAGCCCCGACGTTACCCACCAGACCATTAAAAAATACATCAATGCTGGTGGGTAAAGCGTATTCGGCAGCAGGTCAGGCTGCAGCATGTTTACATACAATGTCGATATTACAAGCTTATCAGGCTGACCTGCTGAGGGACATGGATGAATGTGAGGAAGTTAGTGCTGATACTGTTCGAGAATTACGTCGCACAACAGATCTATCTCTCCGGGCCACCAAGGAGACGGCTAAATCTGTGGGCCGTTCTATGGCAGCCCTGGTGGCCACGGAGCGTCATTTATGGTTGAATCTTTCTGAAATCAAGGATAAAGATAGATCTGTTCTTCTGGACGCACCGCTTTCTCCTACAAGTCTGTTCGGCGATGCTATAAATTGTGTTGTCGATAGGTTTCAAGAAAATAAAAAACAAGCGGCTGCGTTTCAGAGGTTTCTTCCTCGCCGGTCCAGTGTCCCCGAGGCTGCACGTAATATAAAGTTGGAGCAGCCTCGTCCGTCTACGAGCTCCGCACACAGATTCCAGCAGAAACAGAGCGTCGCTGCTCGGGCTCCTCCACAATCTGGGGTTCCCGAGTGGAGTCCAGGCCTGTTGGGGGTAGACAGGATCTGAGGACTGTCATCCTTCAGACAGGATCATTGGCCTACCTCAAACTACACTGTCTCGGTTACAAATGGTTCAAAATTCAGCAGCCAGATTGTTGACAGGAGCTAGGAAAAGGGATCACATCTCCCCTGTTCTTGCCTCATTGCATTGGCTACCAATAAAATTTAGAGTCGATTTTAAGATCCTTATTTTTGCATACAAGGCCCTACATAGTTCGGCACCAGATTATATTTGTGATCTTATTAGGCCATACACAGCCTCTAGGTCACTAAGATCTTGTGATCAGTCACTCTTATCTGTCCCACGCTCTCGGTGTAAATCAAAAGGTGACCGAGCTTTCTCTGTAGTTGCCCCAAAGCTCTGGAACAATTTACCTTTAACTATTAGGACCTCTCCATCTCTGGTTGCTTTTAAATCCAGCTTAAAGACCCATTTTTACTCTCTCGCATTTGAGTAAATTTTAAATAATTTGGTGTTCTACGTTATGTATGTGCTGTTTGTATAAACTGAATGGTTTGATCCTTCATTTTATCTATTTTTTGCCTTTTGTCTACTACTTTTTCTTTTCTCTTTTTATTCTTCTATTTTATTTTTATTATACTGTAAAGCACTTTGGATCAACTACGGTTGTGTTAAACTTGTGCTATATAAATAAACCTTGACTTGACTTGACTTGTCATCTCCAAGAGAGCCTGGACTAAGAAGAAGTGCTGACGCCGAGTGTGCCAGGCTTCTGAGGGTGGTCCCCTCCAAGAAGGAACGATTCCGAGGAACCGTTTCTCTTTGGCGCCCTCCGGGGGGCGATTCTCCGAGGAGAGTCGCAGCGTTGCCACATCGGTTGTTCCCTGCCGGTTCGCCGTTTCAGGGCACCGAGGTGTCAGCGTCCCCGTACAATCCTCTGAGGAGGGTTGTAGAACGGTCAGTTCGGTTGTTCCCTGCCGGTTCGCTGCTTCAGGGCGCCGAAATGATTGTTCAATCAAATCCAGAGGCCAGTCTCGAGGGACTGGTTCCCTTATCAGAATTTCTGGCAGCATGGAAACTTCTGCCAAATATTTCTTTATGGGTCCTGCACATAATAGAAAAGGGTTACAGAATTCAGTTCGGTTCTCGTCCGCCCAGATTTCAAGGGGTCCTTCCCACAGTGGTGGACCCACAGCAGGCTCTGGTTATGGAGCAGGAAGTTCTGACACGTTCTGTCAAAAAGGAGCGATAGAGAGGGTGCCTCCTCCCAACAGAGAGTCAGGGTTTTACAGCCGTTACTTCATTGTTCCGAAAAAGGATGGAGGGTTGCGTCCTATTCTAGATCTGCGCCAGTTAAACAGCAGAGTTCAGAAACTCAAGTTCAGGATGCTCACACTCAAGCAAATTGTTTCACAGATTCAGTCCGAGGACTGGTTTGTCACAATAGACCTGAAAGACGCTTATTTCCATGTATCTATCCATCCTCATCACAGGAAGTTCCTGAGGTTCGCTTTCGGGGGCGAAGCTTACCAGTATCGGGTTCTGCCGTTTGGCCTAGGTTTATCACCCCGCACCTTTACAAAATGCGTGGATGCAGCTCTGGCTCCCTTGAGACTCCAGGGCATTCGCGTATTAAATTATATTGACGATTGGTTGATTTTAGCTCAGTCAGAGCAGTTGGCGGTTCGGCATCGAGATGTCGTTCTGTCTCACATAAAGGAGTTGGGGTTGCGGCTCAACACCAAGAAGAGTGTTCTCCTCCCTACTCAGAGGACCACTTTTTTAGGTGTAATTTGGGATTCGACCACAATGCAGGCACGTCTATCTCCTGCTCGGATCGCTGCGATTCTCACAGCCGTAAAAAATGTAAAACTAGGCCAGTCACTCACTGTGAAACAGTTTCAGAGACTGTTGGGGCTCATGGCAGCAGCGTCCAACGTGATTACTTTTGGCCTGCTGTACATGAGACCCCTGCAGTGGTGGCTCAGAACCAAGGGGTTTTCTCCGAGGGGAAATCCGTTCCGCAAGATCAAGGTGACGCGGCTATGCCTTCGTGCTTTGGTCATGTGGAAGAAACCTTGGTTCCTCGCCCAGGGCCCAGTGCTGGGAGCTTCTTGTCGACGCGTCACGCTTTCGACGGATGCTTCCCTCACAGGATGGGGGGCAGTCATGAGTGGCCGCTCGGCGCAAGGTCTTTGGCAGGACCATCATCTGTCATGGCACATAAACCGTTTGGAGATGATGGCGGTATTTCGAGCTCTCAAATATTTCCTGCCAGACCTGAGAGGCCATCATGTGTTGGTTCGTACGGACAACACGTCAGTGGTTTCATATATCAACCATCAGGGGGGTCTGAGGTCACGTCACCTTTGCAAGCAGGCCCATCAGATCCTCCTATGGGCCCAGGGGAAGTTGCTATCTCTCAGAGCAGTTTACATTCCGGGGCGTCAGAATGTGGGAGCAGATATACTGTCAAGGCAGGGGCTGAGGCCCGGGGAGTGGAGACTTCACCCCGAGGTGGTGGAGCTCCTGTGGGAGAAATTTGGTCGTGCTCAGATAGACCTTTTCGCATCCTCAGATACAACCCATTGTCCCATGTGGTTCTCTCTCACGCACCCAGCTCCTCTCGGACTGGATGCGATGGTGCAGGTGTGGCCGAGGCTGCACCTGTATGCATTTCCCCCGATATCATTGCTCCCGGGGGTTCTGGAGAGGGTTCGCCGGGAAGGGGCCCGTCTGCTACTAATAGCCCCTTACTGGCCGACTCGAGTTTGGTTCTCGGACTTGGTGTCTCTTCTGAACGGCTCTCCCATGGAGATTCCAATCAGGAGGGACCTGCTGTCCCAGGTAGAGGGCACAATTTTTCACCCTCGGCCGGAGTTGTGGAAACTGTGGGCCTGGCCTCTGAGGGGGCCAGGCTCATAGAATCCGGTCTCTCGACTGAGGTCGTTGAGACCATTCTCCATTCCAGAGCCCCTTCCACGAGAAGACTGTATGCGCTGAAATGGAAATTATTCTCCACCTGGTGTGGTGAGCGTCAGTTAGATCCTGTTAACTGCCCTGTTGGGTTCAGTTCTCGATTTTCTGCAAGACCGTTTCTCTGCTGGATTATCTCCTTCCACCTTAAAAGTTTATGTGGCGGCTATATCGGCCTATCATACCCCTCTGTGGGGTACTTCTATTGGGAGAGATCCTCTGATTATTCGTTTTCTCCGTGGTACATTGAGGTTGAGACCTGCACTGCACTCTAGAGCACCGGCTTGGGATTTAGCCATTGTACTTGAGGGTCTGGCTCTGGCTCCTTTCGAGCCTATTGAAGAGGTTGCAGAAAAATTCCTCACTTTGAAAGCTTTGTTTCTCCTTGCTATTTCTTCTATCAAGAGAATTGGAGATTTGCATGCCCTGTCGGTTGCTCCTTCATGCCTGGAATTTGCACCTGGTATGGTGAAAGCATTTCTATACCCTAGACCGGGTTATATACCTAAGGTCCCAGTGAATGTTGGGGGCCCTATAGTGTTGCAGGCCTTTTATCCTCCACCTTTTAATACCCCAGATCAGGAGCAATTGAACCTGTTATGTCCAGTTCGGGCATTAGATGCCTACGTTCACAGAGCTGCCCTGTGGCGTAAGTCAGAGCAATTATTTGTATGTTTTGGGTCACTCAGAAGAGGGTGCCCTGCATCGAAACAGGTTATGAGCAAATGGATAGTCGAGGCTATATCATTGGCTTATGAAGCGGCCGGTCAGCCTTCACCTATGGCTGTACGGGCCCATTCTACTAGGAGTATGGCGGCCTCTACGGCCTTAGTTTCGGGTGTTTCCCTTCTTGACATTTGTAATGCGGCAGGCTGGTCCTCTCCGCATACATTTGTCAGGTTTTATGACCTTGACTTCTCCACTCCTGGGGCGAGGTTGCTTGCTTCTTAGTGTGCGCCAAGGACTTCACACAGAACGGGCATTTGTCACTATGGCGTAGTGGGTATGGGGTTCCCACCGCGTCTCAAACGCAGCTCGAAGTTCCCTTGAAAGGGAACGTCTCAGGTTACGTATGTAACCCTGGTTCCCTGAGAGGGAACGAGACGCTGCGTTTGCCTGCCATACTTCCTGCATACCCTGATCGACTTACTTCAGACTTTTCAGAAGCTGTCGCGGTCTGTTTTCAAGGGTGCTTTATAGTTTTCTGGTCTATGACGTCACCTATGACGTATCGGGCTTCCATTGGACTGATTTTACACGTGCTTCATGACGCAATCACGCAGAGCGTTCCCACCGCGTCTCAAACGCAGCGTCTCGTTCCCTCTCAGGGAACCAGGGTTACACACGTAACCTGAGACGTTTCTTAAGTTTGATAATTAATCTGCTATGTCATGTTTATGACATATTTATGACAGGTTGTGTTGACTTAGTAATGTCAAGTTGTCATAACAAAGACATCTCAAACTATGTCATATTTGCATTAAAAATGTCATAATTGAGCGAATGACACTTAATGACAGTTGTCATAAACATGCATAAAACCTCCTTTATATTCATGGCATGTGTCATGTCATGATTATGAAGGTGTCATGTCAGTCTTATGCACACCCCTTCAAGTAAAGTGTTACCTCTTCTAACTCTTTTCCTTTAAAAAAAAAAAAAAATATATATATATATATATATATATACACACTTGTATTCCAGCTTGGTATGGTCTACATGTGATTTCATTACAGTAAAGTTTTTTTGTAATACCCTATGATTTGATGATATATATCGTTTGTAGGCGATTATCTGGACTAAAATGAGTGAAAAATGCACTTTTCATTGTAGAAAAAATTGAGTCATGTGACTTGCACAAAACGGACCCCTGTGGGTCATTTGACTACTTTTTATTTTTATTTTTTTTATTTTTTATTTTCATTGATTAGTATTTCAGTTCTCTTCCCCTGAGATAGCAATGACCAATTATGACCAATGGTTGTCATTTAAAAATAATAAAACATAAATAAACGAACTAAAATTGGCTACATTGCCTGGAGGCAATACAGTCCCATAGAGGGTTAATAATTATGTTTATTTAATTTAAAACCTCATGACTACACTTGCCTCTATCACGAATGAAATGCTGCACACAGTTCGGACAGTATCGGCTTGTTTGCAATGCAAGGGCAAATAAAGAACTGTTTCTTTGAATACGCACAGCGTTTTGCTATATATATATGGCTAACGTTTTATGTATTTGAGGAAAAGAGAAGAGTGTCTTAGTCTAGCATTGTTGTTGAGCCATAGCCAATACCATCTTACATATCCTTAAAGGAGAACTCCGGCGCAAAATGAACCTTTGGTCTAATTACACATTGTTACCTAGTCAACCGTTATCTGAGATTTGTTTTCATGATTATCGAATGTAAATAGTTTAATCTCTAAAAACAGTTTAGCCTATAAAGCTAGTATAACGCCAGTATATTGGGCATAGTGTAATGACAAATAAAAATCGCTTGTTAATACCACTAACAAGGCTGAAAATAGCCCCACACTAGCACGGTAGCATAATGAGGGTCCCTACCTTCAAACCGAAGCATTGAGAACTTTGTCAATGTCCAGACAGTTTAATAAGAAGATATTTTATACATACAGTCAACTTCGCGTATACAGGCAGAAGCCATCTTTGAAAAACAGTCTCTACCAGTTGATCTACGAACGCCGATCCAAGCCTGCTGTTCGCGCTCACCTTATCACAACTATATATATCTCACCAGAGCACTTGGATCGGCGTTCGTAGATCGACTGGTAGAGACTGTTTTTCAAAGATGGCTTCTGCCTGTATACGCGAAGTTGACTGTATGTATAAAGTAAGACCAAAGGTTCATTTTGCGCCGGAGTTCTCCTTTAATATAAAAAAAAAAGAATTTTATTGTAAGTTGGACTATGTTGGAGTATGTTTTAAATGCTACCTATATTTGTGCTTGTATGTACAATATATTTTATTGCATTAAATAAATGTACTTTCAAAATTCAATATATTGCACCTGTACCATGGTGAAAAAACAACAACAACAACAACAATACATTTACAATGTGCTACAATCAATTTTAAATATAATATTTAATATCTCAAATAAACGTGGTAAAGTTTTTTATAGGAAATTAATACTGGTAGTAATTATTAATTAATGATTTAAGTGTGGGTCACAAAATGTTGTCATTGTGTGAAGTACATTACAATGCCTCTTCAGTTAAAAAATAAATAAATTATGTAGCTCATTTCCTTGCATGGTTATGATAAATAGTCCTCTATGCAAATCTCTGAAGTGTTATAATAAAGTTACAGAGCATGTGTTATATTTAGGTCAACCTGTGCGGGTGGTAATATCTTATTTTTACTTTCACAAGATTGTTTCAGAGCTGTTTTAATGTTTATTTTCTGCTGTTGCTAAGAATGTTTGTGTCGTTTTAAATAATTTTTTGTCATCGACTTTTATCGATGATTTGCTATCTTTATTGTGCCAGTATTTTATTGCTGTAATTAAGTATTGTAAGAGTAATATCTATAGCATCAGTTTGACAATAAATTCACTTATTTTTCCCTTTCTTCAGAATATTTCATTTAAAAAAACAAGCGTATTTCTCAATAATAATGCTGGTAACAGAGTCTTACAGAAACACAGACTGTAGGTGTAATGACTGACAAGTCCCAGTGCAGGTCTAGCCGCCCTTCAGGCACAGTTCATTGGCTTCATTATATGGAAATATGTGCTGGAAAATAATTGGCCACTTCCAACAATCCTATCAACAAAACCAGATGGATAATGTTAGAAACTCTCTAACACGTTGAAACCAGAGTAATTGTATGGGAGAGCTAATTAATATTTTCGAATGGCACCAAAATAAAATGTCTTTGAATTATCTTCATTCTGTGTTTTTCTCAGAAGATGTGATTAATCGTGATAAACCCTAGACAGCATACTGTGTCATATTTGATACACACATTTCTGAGGCCTCTTGATTAAAAAAAATGTTGTGTTCAATTTGCTACATACAATCTTTCATCTGATTGATGTTTATGATGTTTTTAAAGGCCTCCTTCGTGGTTCATGTCTTTTTGCTGTGAAATACTGATTATTAAAACGTAAAGAATATTGTTAGTAATATTTCAAGATGAACGTTAACTGGACTGAAGCTAAGGTTTAGTTGATATGTGTTTTTTTTTTAAGAAAAATCATGTAAAAATCTATATAGTCAATCATGAGACATCAGACTTTTGAGGAACATTTATTTAGTAGTCATAATTGTATTGTACTGTATTTGTACATCTATCAATCATCAATGTAAGACATACAGTACAGTATTATTAGAGTGAAAGGTAATATTTATATGCATTTTTGTCAGATTTTCATCTTATTTTTGGCCATAAAATTATCAGCAACTGCACCGAATTGCATATTTTTGCTTTGGGCCTCTGAATAATGATTATTATTAACACAACATATAAGTACGGAAGCCATAAAAAGCTGATGTATCGAATATGATAAATATCAGATTGCAATTATATATATATATATATATATATATATATATATATAGGCTATATATATTGTCTACAGGTTCAAACTGTTTAATTAACAGTCTGACTATTATTATAAATGTCAGCCTTTAATAATCATGAAAATAATTTTATTAAATATTTTTTCATCAATTGTTTATACCCCTTTTTTACTCTCTCATATAAAAAATGTTTTAGGTGACATTCACACTGAACATGTTTTTTTTGTTTTTTTTTTACTCAAGGCACTGGAACGGAAAAATACAAGGTGCGTTTTGTAGAAGTTTAACTTGTTTTAATTTGAAATGCAAAAAGCTGCAAAATGAGATTGGAATATACTGGTTAAAGTCGCCCAGCAAGCACATTTACACAGAAAAGCAGTGCAGTAGAATGCAAAATCAAGTAACCTCTATGCTTCGCTTGCATTTGGACTGTGCAAATTTCCTAGCGTCACTTGATTTGAAACTTTATTTGGGTGCAAGTAATCAATGCCCTCTTTCCAAAGCTCACGCTGCCACTATGAGTTATCATTATTGCACCTAATTACTATTCAGGGTTTCAGAAACAGCAACAGTTGGCATTTTCCGACACTGACTTCTTGAGGCCACATCAAATGTCCGTTCTGACATCATCCTCTATGATCTTTCCCAACATACTGGCCGATGTGACCTTGAAAAAAAATTCCTAAATGGAAACATCGCTACACAGGCAATGGTCCTACAAATAACCAGCGAGCCATTGATTCCCGTTAGCAACAAGCAAAGGGACGGAGCCGGATACCCTAACTGACTCTTTTACCAACACGCATACACAAACTCTCTGGCAGTTCGCTCAAATGCACTTTCCATCACTTGCAGGCATAGTAAATGCGAAATGGCCTCCCCACCTCCCCGTCTCTTGCTAACATCAGCCATGCGGGGCTTTTAAGGGCTCAGACACAGAGTAATTAAAAGTGCTGCCACGAGCACTGTGTGCAAAAATAAATCCTATGACTACCTACTTCCGTTGACAAATGAGAGTAAGCATTTTAACAACATTATGCTATAAATTTTACGCTCCCAATTTTTTAAACTCTTCTTGAATGGACGAAGGATTAAAACACTGCATTATCGAAAGTGAAGCCCAGTGGCGACTTGTGCAACAGCCCGTTGGACTTGGCTGAATTGTTTACAGAAGCGTCCACTTTGGTTTTGGACGCCTGTGGATGGGGGTAATGGAAAGTGACACTATCTTGCCAGCTCTTGGCTGCGGGATATTTCACAGCAATCCCCACACACATGAAGTCCGATGCGCTCATCACTTTGGGGAGGTCTCGGTATGAATGTGACCACAGCAGCCAGTGACGATGTCACATTATAGAACAGCCGCTCTATCCATTGCACATATTACAATACATGACAACTCATATAGAGCATCACTGCTGCTGTTTTAACCAACTGAAACTCATGTGAGAAATGACATTGGCTGAGCATTTTTAAACCAACTAAAACAAACTAGAAATGTCCGTCCACCTGTTTTCCCATGAAAGTAAACCGAATAGTGGTTCTCAAATGTGGTTCTTCATGGGTCATACTGTAATTGTTTTCTGTGAGCACACAATTAGTGCTAAATGCAAATTTACAAATCCCTCAGTAAATGTCTTCATAACATAACTAGGTACAAGACTGCAAAGTTTGGTGTATGTAGGTGCTACTGAAGTGGAGATTCCAGACTTGGAGTATGAGAGAAAGGTCATTTTGAGAAAATGGGCTTTAAAGATGTCGCAGCAGCCAATGAGATTGCGCATTCAGAGTTAAATCCCCCCTTTTACTTTCACGATTGGTTGCTGATAAACAGGAAATGACCATCTGGATCCGACAGCATTGTACAGGAGAGAGAGAGCTTGCTAACGGTGTGTGTGATGACAGGGTGCAGATCGCGATCGCGGAGCAACGGGTGATTTAGATCACCAACTTTTGAAGAATTTACGAGAAATCTACAGACGCAAACAGACAAAGTGTTGTAAGATAAACACCTAAATGTGTATTTCGGACTTTTTTTCTCCACATGTCTGAAAGAAGACAAATATCCCAAAATCTCAAAATTGACCTGTAAAAAAAAAACGATGTTTTTGCCTTCCGTGTCTCGCCTTAATTACATTTAACATTTTGCTTGTGAATAGGTTGACAACGCTACAATTGTATTTGCCGAATAATTACGTTGCAGCGTTGCAGCAGTGAATAAGAGAAAATAATTATTTTCTGATCCCGTTTGAATTGTGCCATGAATGTGAACATATGTTGTCTGTGAATTTTTTATATAATTTCTCATGTAACAAGTTTGACAGTATATTGTATGATTCTTTGGCTAGCAGTTGTGGAATAGACATAACGAGAAAGACTACACGTCGCATATGTGACGTCGCCGCATAACACATTTTCCCTCCACAAATCACGGTGCGATAATCTAAGGAATTAGATCGAGATGCCTGTGTGTTTTGTACCCAAATGTCACCATTCAAACAAAGGCATGTTTAGCGGGATCCGTGTGCTAGTGGTGGTGAAGTATATCAAACGCGTCGAAAGCAGTGAAGAGTTGTAGTCCACAAAGTGCTCTCACACAAAGTCTAACCGTATGAAAATTCTACCCGCTAAATTGTAGCATTCTTTACACGAAATATTATATAAAAAAATCACAGACAACATATGTTCACATTCATTGCAAAATTCAAACGGGATTAGAAAATAATTATTTTCTCTCATTCACTTGCATTGACGATTTTTTAACCTAGAGGTCCAGCGGGGTAAGCGGAAGGGGCGGGACTTACCAGCTCTATTTCATTGCTCGTCAATGTCAAAATATTTGAGATGACCAATCAAATCAAAGTAGGCGGGCTTTATGTTCACAGTCAGACCATAGGAGTCAGACGCTGCTGAGCGCGAATGGGCTATGCACGCATAACTTCCGCGTTTGACGCAAGGATGCTCTTGCGTTTCCGGTTGGGGAGATTTAAAGCGGAGGAAAACCGAGGAAAACAGGATTATGGCAAAGTCTTCAAAATTTACTGTCCTCTCGTCTTTGAAACGAAACTTTAATACGTTTAGATGTAATTTTATATATAGTTATGTTTATTTAATATAATAAACACAGAAGCATAAACAAAATGAGGGGTGTCTGTTTTGTCTGTTTTTGTGACTAACGTTTCTTTAGTATAGCAATAGAGTATAAAAACCAATATAAATTCTCGGTATAGCATTGGACTCTACGATCGGCGGAAGTAATCCAGCATCCTTAGACCTTCACCGGAAATACCGCCGTGCATAGAGCCCATTTGAGCAGCACGACTGACGCTTCAGTTTACGGTCAAGTGCGAGTTAAGAAAATGTAAGTAGCACATTTTATAAACTAAACAATTTATATTTGACAGTTTTTAGGTCATAAATGTTAAAAGAATGACAAAAATAATTAGAAAACTAATACACTTTTGTCTAATTTCACCATTTAAAGCTGAAAATAGGCCTATATAACGTGTAATTATGTCATTGTGAGGGGACAAGAAACATTAACAAAGCCGTTTTCATAGGCACAAGATTAACAATGCATGTGTACATGTTGAGAATTAATACAATTTGTAGCCTTCAATAAATTAAACAAGTTCAGCTTTAGGAGGGGAAGAGAGAGCAGGTTTTAAATCTATTTCTTATCCTTTTTTGGCCTTCAAACATCTTAAAATGCACATATCAGAGAAATAAAAATGTTTAACCCCATTACAACTTCAAATTTTAGACCTCTTTGATTATAAAGCCCTGTCTACGGCCCTGTATAAGGCCTAGATGATCAATAATGAATGTGTATATATTGTGAATGAATTTAATAAACTTAGTTACCTAGCTTTCCTGGTAGCTTTGTCTGAGAAAATGATTCATAAATTAGTACAAATCAGTTGACCCTATGTTTACTTTCTTCACTGACAGACAAAAATGAAAAGCCTATATCAGTCAAAGCTCAGCTTTAGGAGGGGAAAAGACAGAACAAGATAAAAACAAAGAGAAAAGGAGTGTGATGCAGATGAGGTGAGAAAAAAAACAGCTGCCCGCACATGGTTTTAAAGCTATTGTTATCCAATTTTCTTGGCCTTTAAAACATCTTAAAATGCACATATGTAGATCAGAGAAATCAAAATTTTCTCGGGGGAGCATGCCCCCGAACCCCCCTATACCTCACATTCTGCACCTCAGTGATTATAAATCCCTGCCATATGCATGTTACTGGATGAATGAATGTAACTAGTTAATAATGAGCATTAGACCATAAACAAACTTTTTTTCATACCCTCATTGGGGGCTGAGCCCCCCTAAAATGAAAATCCTAGAATCGCCCCTGCCACTTGTCTCTTGAAAATAAATCTGTAAGCTTGGCACATTTGGCTGCATCCTCCTCCAATGCCTTTCTTTTTTTCAACCTGGCTTTTTCAGCCCCTCCTGGCCTCTTCCTCCATCCTCCCTGACGTGTACAGTAACGGTAGGGCCGGCCCAGCTATCGGTAGCTTACTACCTGAGAAAACGCTTTGAAAAAGACGGGCTATGGACCCAACCAACTCTATTTGTAAGAAGAGGGGAGAACTTCCTTACATGGTACAACCCATGCCGAGGCTGCACGCTTCGGTGTTAGAATGCGGAACGTGTGTAGAACATCTAGAAGATAGAAAACATGACAAATTTACTCGACCGGCCCAAAAGTAAGTAAGTAAAGTTTATTTCTATAGCACATTTAAAACAGCTTGCGCTGACCAAAGTGCTGTACATAGTTGTACTGGCCACAGGGTAATAAAACACATGTAATAGAAATACATTTACAAATACATTCAGTTTAGGCTAAAACAACATTACAGAGAGACAGCAGGTTAAAACACACTTAGCAGGAAAAACATTTAAGATGCCTAAAAGGCCAACATAAAAAGGTGGGTTTTAAGTCTAGCTTTAAAATTATCAATATGGGGGGCATTTCTGATTTCGGGTGGCAGTCGGTTCCACAGCTGAGGGCCAGCAACAGAGAAGGCTCTGTCACCCTTCCGCTTTAGCCGGGACCGTGGGACATGCAGCAGGCCCTGACTGGAAGATCCGAGGGCTCTGGGAGTTGCTTGGAGCTGAATGGTATCTGCTAAGTAGCTTGGGGCCAGTGCGCGTAGAGATTTAAAAACCATTAGCAGTATTTTAAATTGTATCCTAGCAGTGGTGGACAGTAACGAAGTAAATGTAATTCGTTACTGTACTTAAGTAGCTTTTTTGGGTATCTGTACTTTACTCAAGTATTTAAATTTTGGGAGACTTTTACTTTAACTCCACTACATTTCAAAGTCAAATATCTTACTTTTTACTCTACTACATTTTCAAAATCAGTCGTTCCTTTTTATTTATGAGTGGATAAAAACGTAACTGGTCGAACGAGCCACCAATCACAGTAGGCCTACAGCGCGCGCGCTTTGTTTTGAACTTGCCTTGGCGGTATCTACTAAGCAGAGCTGTTAAATGAGAGTTGCGATACATAGATGGTTGTTACAGTGATCTCGCCGCCGCGCGGTCACGTTATTCGTGAAGGCTAGCTCTCAATAGTTCCAAACAAATCGCGTTGACAATGATTTTAAGCGGGACAGAGAGCAGCAGCTATTATTGCAGCAATTATCGGTAAGTATTGACGCATAATGTACATTGCTTACGTTGCCACTAAAATGACTTCCATGTAATAGCTTTTTTTCTGGGGAGTAGCCTAGCAGAAACACTGTCTGCATTAATACGTTTTTGTGTTTAATTTCGGAGGGAAATTGGCTGCTCCCATAACATAGAATATAGAATATATATATATACACTACCGTTCAAAAGTTTGGGGTCGGCACGATTTTAAATACTTTTAAAAGAATTCTCTTCTGCTAACCATGGCTGCGCCTATTTGATTAAAAAAAAAAAAAAAATCAGTTATAGTATTAAATATTATTCCAGTGTAAATCAGCTGTTTTCTGTGTGAATATATAGTAAAGTGTAATTTATTCCTGTGATCAAAGCTGAATTTTCAGCATCACCAGTGTCAGTGTCTTCAGTGTCAAATGATCCTTCACAAATCAGTATAATATGAGGATTTGATGCTCAAGAAACATTTATTATTATTATCAATGTTGAAACAGTTGTTGGTCTGTCAGTTGTACAGTTTTTTTTTTTTTAGGATTCTTTGATGAATAGGAAGTTCAAAAGACTTTTGTAACATTATACATGTCTTTACTGTCACTTTCGATCAAATTAATTATTCCTTGATAAATAAAAGTATTGATTTCTTTCCTCCAAAAAATAAAAATAAAATTCTCACTGACCCCAAACTTTTGAACGGTAGTGTATATATATATATGTGTATGTGTGTGTGCGCCCGCGTGTGAATATATGTGTGTGTGTGTATATATATATATATATATATATATATATATATATTTAATGGCGTTGTGCAGGTTTATGTGAATGTATCATAAAATTAAGATGTTAATAATTATGACCATAGGCGCTTGAGAAAAATATATACAGTAAATACTCTAAATGTTTTATACCTTATGGGAACAGTCCCCTTCCCTCCAAAATTAAACACACAAAAAATTAATTAAATTCAAATATATATATATATATATCAGACTAATTAATGTCATTTTATTAATAGATTGGTGTGCCAAGAGTGACATAGTCTTCACTTAGACTGAGTTAAGCAAGAGTCTTGTGACAAATTATAATAGGACATTATAGCCATAAAAAAATCTAAGTACTTGGATACTTAAGTACATTTGAAGGCAAATACTTTTGTACTTTTACTCAAGTGAATGTTTAAAGGCAGCACTTCTACTTTTACTTGAGTAATATTTTACCTTGAGTATCTTTACTTTTACTCAAGTACATGGTATGTGTACTTCGTCCACCACTGTATCCTAGACTGGACAGGAAGCCAGTGCAAAGAGGCTAGGACGGGTGTGATGTGTTCACGTTTTTTTGTGTTTGTGAGCAGTCTGGCCGCTGCGTTTTGAACCATCTGAAGCCGTGCCACTAGAGTCAGAGGGAGACCAAAGTATAGAGAATTACAGTAGTCTAAACGGGAGGTTATGAAGGCATGAATGACTTTTTTCAAATCTTTGAATAACAGAAAAGGCTTGAGTTTGGAAATTATTCTCAACTGATAGAAACTGGATTTCACTACAGCTGATACTTGTTTTTCTAAATTGAGTTATCAGTCAAAAATAATGCCTAAATTACGTGCGTGAGTTTTAACGTATGCTGCAAGAGGACCAAGGTCAGCGGTGGTGGCAGTTTTTGATCTTGAGGGGCCAAAGATGATAACTTCAGTTTTGTTCTCGTTTAACTGAAGAAAGTTGTTACTCATCCAAATTTTGATTTCTTTTAAGCAGTCTAAAAGAGGTTGCATTGAGTTGCATGATTTTAGTGGGATGTATAATTGGGAATCATCTGCATAAAAATGGAAAGTGACGTTAAATTTTCGAATAATTTTTCCTAGGGGGAGCATATAGAGGCAGAAGAGTACTGGGCCCAGAATGGATCCCTGGGGGACACCATGAAGCACAGGTGCAGGGGATGAAGAATACTGGCCAAGTTCTTTGATGGAGATAAGAGTGAAACCAGTTTAGAGCAGTGCCCTTGATGCCAACCCACTGTTCAAGACGCTCTAGTAATGTGCCATGGTCTACAGTGTCAAACGCAGCACTAAGATCCAATAAGACTAGGATGGCATTATTACCTGAGTCAAGGGTGAGCAAGAGGTCATTTGTCACCTTTAGCAGGGCTGTCTCTGTGCTATGGCGAGTTCTAAACCCGGACTGAAATGGCTCAAGGATCTCTGTGGAATTGAGATGTGAGAGCAGCTGCGTTAACACCACCTTCTCCAAGATTTTTGAAATAAATGGCAGTTTGGATATGGGCCGAAAAATATTATAACATTTTGCATCTAGATTATGTTTCTTTAGCATGGGCTGGACAACCACGTGCTTAAGATATGTGGGAACAATGCCTGAGGCAAGGCTAGAATTAAGGATAGCTAGAATAGAAGGACCAACAACATCACAGGCATCTTTGATGATCTGGGGTGGAATGGGATCATGTGGGGTTGTTGATATTTTCATGTGTTTAACAATGTCCCATAGCTCATTGTAAGACAGTCGTTGAAATGGGTCAAGTGTAGCTGTAGTTATAGGGTGGAGTGGTATGGTCTCAGAAACAACATGAGCAAACTGTGCTCTGATGTGGCCGATTTTCAGAGTAAAAAACTTCACGAACTCTTCACAATTATTAATGGATGCCTCAATTTCTGGATAAACTTGTGGGTTAACTATTGAGTTGATAGTATTAAATAAAATTCTAGGGCGATGAGAATGTCTAGTGATAATAGCCGAAAAGTGCTTAGCCCTGGCTTTTTTTGCTGCACTTTGGTAATTGGTCAGAGAGTTTTTAAATATTTCTAAAGAGACTTGGAGGTGGTCTTTATTCCATTTACGCTCCGCTCTTCGAGAAATCTGCCTGAGTTGGCGAGTGGAATCATCCATCCACGGTTGGGATTTAAAATTAGGGCGTTTAAGTTTCAAAGGGGCCACAATATCAAGGATAGCTGAGCAAGAAGCATTGAAAGAGGATATTAGCTCATCAGGGCTCAAGAGGTGTTCATGTGCAGTTATAGAGGCATTACCCGCATCTCTCAGAAAACATTCAGAAAACACAGTAGCAGTAGAGGAGTTGATATGACGAGAGTAGTGGCCAGAAGATCTGGCTGAATATAGTAAGTTAGATAGTTTAACATTGAACATAATAGGCATATGGTCGGAGAAGGATGCATCCTCAAAGCTTATGTTCTCAATAGAGAACCCATGCGACATAATCAGATCTAGAGTGTGCCCCTGAACATGGGTTGCTTGATCTATGTGCTGGAAAAGGCCAAATGACTCCATTAAATGACAGAATTCATTAACCAAAGGTTTGCCCGGGCAACAGACATGAATGTTAAAATCACCCAGAATCAACAAACGGTCATAAGATGTTGCATAATGAGATAAGAAGTCTGAGAATTCTTTTATGAAATGTTTGTCTGATTTGGGAGGCCTGTATACAAGTGCGCATATCGATGGAGCAGTACCGGGTTCCATTTTTACACATTGTACTTCAAAGGAGGTGAAAATTTCAGCAGGGAGTGTTCGTACCTTGAGTCGATTTTTAAAAATCAAAGCCACTCCTCCTCCTCTCCCCGATCTCCTTGGCGTACTTATAAATGAACAGTTTGTAGGGCAAAGTTCGCCAAAAACAAATGTTTCATCAGCACCGGGGCCAATCCATGTCTCCGTTAAAAATAACATGTCCAGATCACGTTTGATAAAAAAGTCATTTAAGATAAAAGACTTACCGTAAAACTTCAAATAGTAGCCCGGGCTTTTATTTTCCCAAATCGTCGAACTGCACCGGCTTGTATTTGAGACAGGCGTCTATATGAGACAGGCCTTTATAATTTAGTGTTGAGATGTTGTTCATTGAGTGTATAGGCCTGTCTCTAATCTCTAAAAATCTCCAAATGCTCCACGTGAAACTGCGGTCTTCCGAACTTTTAGTATCGTGTCAATTGATTTTGATTAATATGCGCGAGGGAGAGAGAGCAAGACAGCGCTCGTGTTGTTTGAAGACGTGAGAGTGCGCGCGCGCGGCGGGGCGCTCGCTCTCTCTCTCTCTCTGCTCGTAACGCGCCCTGTCAAGCGCCGCAGTCATTCTATTCTACATCACTCATCGATCAAAAAAGGTTTTGGAGGGACAACAATTTGCTTTGGCGGCCGCCAAAAAGCGGACGATCTGACGGTTTTAGAGGATTAAATACAACCCGAAACTAAAAAACAGACCCGGCCTCTATTTGAGACCGGCCTTTATTTACCCAAACCTGCAGCCACACCAGGCGTGTAAAAGAGACAGGCGTCTATTTGGGACTCGGCTATTATTTGAAGTTTTACGGTATTAGACACAGACCTGCAGTTCAGTAGCGCGGCTCTAGCTGTAAAATAATCCAGAAGCTGTGAAGATTGAGAGCGTTGCAATAGGTGAATGTTTAGGGAGTTCACCCCACCGCTTCGGATGCGCAGTCTTGGTGGCGCTGCAGGGCAAAGCGTCGATGACCGAGCAGGAGAGATGGCAATGTGACAGGTGTATCTCAGATCCCATGATCGGCGAGTCAAGTGAAGGCTTCTGCCTCCCGCAATGTCGATTGAAAATAACCGACGCTGGAAAATAGAAACAGACGATCCCCTGATCCGAACTCGGATACCACCGCGATTTCCTCGTTTCCTACGCCGTTTTTTGCGATGGGAAATACAGCAGGAAAGCCGGCGAACGCAGTCCAACGGAGAATTGATGAACGTCGGATGACATCTGGAGTGTGGACCAGGGCACCCAGTAGATTGTAAGTCAAGAGACTTTCGGATATGTAGCAGTATGGAGCGATCATAAGTCACAAGGTCATCAGCACAGTGCCACAGCGACAACAGGAGGAAAACAGACAGGTAGAATAGTAATCGGGCAGGTAGGAGCTGACGCCAAGCCGACAAACACACTCTTTCTCCTCACCCTTTTTTAGTATCCTCTTTTTTTAGTTTTAAAAGTGAATTCTCTCCCGATTCTCCCGATTACCCACCCCGGGCCTGGTGTCAGTCACTGGAGAACAGTCAGCGATTGGATAAATCTCTTTTCCTTATAGGACACTTTTTTCCTTTCCTTTTCTTAACCTTTTTCAACTTTTAACTCTTTATTTTGGGTTACCCGGTTTACCAATAACCATCAGAAGTCTTAGGCAACAAGCATATTGCTGATAACCTGAAAAACCTTGAGGTCAACATGAAAATCAATTTGACCTTGCTTGATAGTAGCGCAATTGCTATTGTTGTGGTAAACCTTTCATCCATGCAAGTAATCTTTTAATGATCTTTAATTTCTTCTTCACTTGGAAATACGTCACAATCCTGGAATAAGGTCGGTGGCAACTTCTGATTCACGAGCTTGAATCTGATGTGAAATCCATGTTGGGAACGAATCCCTCTCCCTCTATTCAACACAACTTCTAAACAAATACCACGAATGATTAAGGAGTGCATAAGAAGAAGTCGGAATCAGTTTTAACAGCCTTGAATGTGAAGCGCTGTGGGATGCTGATCTCCTGAAGCACCAAAACTGTCCTAAAATCTGGAACATGCATAGTGTGTGTTAATGTTTCTTTTCTCACAGACTGGATACTCAGAACATGTTTAAATCTGTTGCTGCCTCACAAGCTGTAGACTCAGAGAATGGAGTCTGTTGCTGTCTCTTCCTTCATAGGCCCAGAGACTCAAAACGGTGTATCAATTATTGTCTCGCTGGAGTGTGTTTGTTAATGTCTACATTTTTGCTGTGACCATCCCCAAGTCAGAACTCCCTTTCAAGGTGTGAAATTGATTTCGTGTTTCTTTGTCCTCCATGATTTTCCCAACATGGTATATGTTCACAGTCAGTCTTACCAATGTCTTTCCCGCCTCTCCTATGTGTCACCTCCATGGAAGAGAGACATCGCACCCACCCTTACTGCATATCACCTTTCTGTTTTCAACCCCTCCGCTGGAAGGTCATCAAAATTTGCTCCGCCAGTCACAATAACAGAGTGCAGGCTCCTAGTCTATAAATCCAGGGACGCAGACACACTGAGGATGATGCATGAGTGCAGACGCAGTTCATAAGAACATGGGTGGTTGTGACGCGTGCCTGGTGATTCATGGGTGTGCTTGCTTCTCCACGTGTCTGCATGCTGGGAGATAGAGGCACAGCTAAATCAAACCTTAGTGGAATATGTAGCAAATCCTTGATGAGCTAGCTCAAAATACTCAAATAAACATAGAAAAACGTCCACTACAATAGACCTGGATTTAGACTCAACATTCACATCAAATTATTCATATATCACATATGAAAATAACAGAACCACCATTTGTAATTGCAGCTTTAAGTAAATACATGAAGGTATAAATGCCTGCCGGTTGCATGTGTACATTTAGCTCATTCTAAGTTGTACAGTATGGAGTGCGTTTGTGGTGCTATTATAGTTGAAGGAGCTTGACCATAAACAGAATGTTGTTTTTTGGAAAAAGTTCCAGAACAGAAAAAAATAACAGCATGAAGGCGAATAAATAATGTCAGACTTTTCAATTGTGAAAAAAAATATATATTTACATACAGTATTTTAATTTGTGTCTGTCCTGCTGTTTTTATTTTTGAGCATATTAAAGCAAGTTTTAAAGAAACTTTTTTTTTTGTTGTTATTTTGTTATTTTTCCATCCATTTTTTTTTTTTCAGTTTTAACAATAGGCCCAGTATCTGCTGATAAAAAGATGCCTCACAGCATGGCGCTTCCTCCAACATACTTCACTGTATAGGTATAGAGTTTTTTGAGGTGTGAGCCACACACATGGCTTTGAATTTTAGCTCCCTCAAAAGAACTGTTGAAAAAGTAGCAGCTTCAAAAGAACTCTGATTTGTGAAGAAATGCCCCTAAGTCAGTGATGTGGCGTATAAAAACGCCCCCCAAAAAGGCCTATAAATGTAGAAGCAGTAGAACACACCAATCACCAGTTTAATAAACAACTGTATAGATAGATAGATAGATAGATAGATGACCAGTACCTTTTTCATTTAGAGAATGCTTACAACAAATATCTAGTGTACCGTTTCCTTTAACAATCACTACACCGCGCTGGAAAGGAAAAAATCAACTCTAATGAGCCTTTTACACTACACCGTTTTCAACTAAAAACATAAAACTTTTTTTATGCGCTTTGGCCGCTCATTTATGGGACATTGGCATTTTGGGGGGCCTGAAAAAGCAACGTTTTTGAAAACAATACCATTATCGTCTCTACGTAAACGACACAAATGCAAATTTGTGAAAACGGTGACATCATGCACATGTTTTCAGTCTATAGGCGCACAATGTTTCTTTACAAAGTGGAATCGCCAACTACTGTCCTGGCATGAATAAAACAGCGATTTTCGTCGTTTTCGTGGATCCGTGTGAACAAGGATCGTTTGGACAGTGGTGTTGTCTGTATAGAAAAAAAGCAAAGGAAAACCTTTCTGTTTTTAGTACATTGCTGTCGTGTAAATGTACCCTACAAGTCAAGGAAGATATGAGAGTCGGGAACGATATATCCAGGTTTCAGGAGGTTTAAATACAACAGCACACACTCTCATTGCCAATCAGTGCTTTTTATGGATAGTATACGAAATTAGAATTTGTCTAAATCGTAGTATGTTGAAATGAGTTTTCCAAAGATACCAGGATGGTCTACTTTCTTTTTTTTTTTTGTTAGAATCCGAAATGCAGATCCATGCACACTCTATCGGCTAATATTGCCCACAAACCCATTGAGTTTTGGACGAGGACGAAGGACGGTTAAGTAGAGAGGTTTAGATTAAGCTCTTTGAGTGATTAATAATCAGTTTCGAACCTGACGAAAATATATTTATCCAATGTTATCGACATTATATTTCATCTGCAACGGCATTTTGAACTTTTTTGAAGACCTGTTTGGTTTTTAACTTTTAAATGCATCATTATGCAAATTGCAAACACATGAGGAGAGTTCTCTGCATGAAAGACCAACGACTGACAGATCGAGCTATTACATTTCTCTGATATGGTAGGAAATTTAATTAAATTGAATGTGAGAATTGCAACTGTGACATGATGATTGACAAGGCAGTTTAAATGGTGACAGGATGCATGTAACTAAGCGACAGAGGGGTCCGTTAAAGATGCAATTACGACTAAGTAGTAGCTTATGTCCCAAAGCTTGCCTAGTCATCTGATACATACTCAAAAGTAGGCTATATACTTTTCCTTACCAAAAATGTACATACACAATGTACAATATTGGGACGCAGCACAAGTCATCTCTCATTAGTAGATTCACCTGTGTACACCTTGAGAGCAAAAACAAGAAAGAAAGAAACATACTGGAATATGTTGCACACAAAACACACCCTGCCCAACATCACTCAAGTCCAAATAAAAACACTCACGCATAATACACGTGAAAAATCAACACAGATTATTCCTTCATTTCAGAGTGTGCAATTATTTGGTCCTTTTTGTGAACATTTAATTTGAAAAGTTCTGACTCCATTGCTGCTTTGCTTTCTGCATTAATTAAATACCACAAAAACTAAACTGAAGCTAAATTTGAAATTGCAGTAAAGTATAATTAAAAACGAATGACCTTTACTATCACTAACAACCTTAACAATCTTTATAAGCAGATGCTATTTTCATGCAGCCAGCTTCCTTCAGTCTCCTGATGACTAGCAAGTGTTCTGAGTTTCAGCATCCCTGCAGAGTTATAATTTAAACAATCATTGCACTGACATCTGCTCCTCATGGTATTCCATGAAGGTCAACATTTTTACAAATTTTTGCAGTACAAATAACTTCAGAATTTGTAAGTAATCAGTCAATTTAGCAGATGATTCTACTGTTAGCAGCTTATTATAGGGAGAAACCTGGGGTTAAGTGCCTTGCTCAAGGGCACAATGGTGATAGCTCATGGCTAGTGTCCACTGGCACACCCTTGGGCCGCCTAGAGTCTGTTCACTGACCACATGATGGATTCTGCACACACAAAATGAGCAAGCAATAGGCAAGTACAAAATCTACCAGACTGGTACAATGAGGGCGTTCTACAGCAGAGGAAAAGTTTAAGTTTTATTGTAGGAGCTTGCACGTGGTAGAGAATAGGATGGATTATGTAATAACATTCAGTTGCAGTTCTAAACAAAGTGCTTTACAGGTATACATTTTACATAAAACGTCCCACTGTCACGGAGTCACCAGATCAGCATCCTCCAAGTTCTGATTCACCGCACCTGCACTTCATCATCAACACACACTGGGTGTTTCTCAAAACCAAGAATGCAAAGAACGGACTTGTGTTATTAGGGAGAACGCTCTTTCTAGTTGTTCTTGGAAGAATGAACTCACAAGGTGACGAGCACACAGAACGCTGCTGACAGTTTGAGACGATGTGTTCTTGCTGATATTGCGCAATAATACCCTTGCACAGACGCCGTCTGCAGTACCCAAACATAACGAGAATTATTGACGATAACAGCCAGGCTGCAATGGTCTCTTGACTGTGGGGTAAAACGAGTCTGTGAGCAAACTGACCAGTTGGCTCGCTAGCTAACTTAACACCCCCAGTAATCTTATGGAGATTCTCACTTCCGAAAACGTTTGAGCACATTTTCGATTCGCCATACATTTTCGGAAAAATGCCAATATTTAAAATCTACACAGTTGATTTCTCGCATCAAATGTTCTCAGAAGTGAATTTAGTGATGAAATAGCGTACGAAATTGTAGAAAAAGGAATTACCTGCCTCTCCTTCCTCGGATGCCGAAATGAATGCTGGGATATTTCTGCCGTCAAGTTCACACAAGTTACCAACCGATCCATCCTCGGTAAAATGGGCCGTCAAGAACACTTCCGGGATTTTTAACCGTTCTTGCCAAAATGCGAACTTGTGTATTGGGACAGTACTTGGGCCACAAAAGATGACGTTTCACTAAAACACAAGAACACAAGTACAGACAAGAACAGATTGAGATAGGCCCACTATGAAGAGGCACTTCTCCTTCACTTCCTTGTCTGGTCTAGTCCTTACATGAACGTACAGACTCTACTCCGATACTTACCGATTCCAACCTACCTCAAAGCTTCCTCACCTGAACTTTGTCTCCGATCATCCGCTTCCCGTCTCCTGTCATCAGCCTGCCAAATTCTCTTCCATTACCTGCAAACAAGATATCAAGATTATCGTCCAGCTAAGTTGATCCAGTTCTGATTCTCCAATTCTTACTTACCAGACTCATCTGCTGTTCCACTCCGTGCCTCTGTTCAATACAACACATTCTCATCCTTTGGCGTCATATAGGTGACGCCATATGACATTTCGTCGAAATCTTACGCACATGGCCTTCTTTTAGCGTCAATATAACACGCACTGTTATGGGTAGGTTTAGGTCTGGGGTAGGGTACGGTTATGACGCCTTGGGATCTGCGTCTCATATTGACGCTAAGGATGCCATGTGCGTAAGATTTCGACGAAATGTCCAAAGCGTCACATGTATGACGCCTTGGGATGAGAACGAGCTGGTTCAATAACACTCTGTTTGATACTATTTACCTGTCTGCTTCTCTCAGTCTCGTGACACCCAGGTTGGAGTCTTACTTTAAACTTTTGATCAATTATGTACGTATAGTACCTATGACCTTTATATGATTTAGTATTTCATCTGTTTTCTAAACTACAAATAAGATATACAGGTGGAGCCAGTTTCCAGGAATGGAAGAGTGCCATCAATAACAATTCAATTTAACCCCAAATAATCAGTGTTCTCTCTGAAATTACCTCCTCTTCCTCTTTCTAAGCAGTAGCTATCACGAATGACCTAAAATATACATTATTGTTCAATCAGCACTAGACATAATTTAATCAATTATTGATCTGCTCAAGGAATGTTTTATTCAAAAGACAAAATCAATTATTTCCCAAAGGCTCACAGGCAAATGGCATTTCTATTCTTTTTTGTAGACTTGCTCTCAGAAGATGACATGGAGATTTGTCAATTTTTCTTTTCCCTTTTAAAAAAAAACACAAAGGAGAAAAAAACTGACCTAGTTGTAGCCATTCAGACTGATGATCAAAGTATAGCTACAGTTCAAGAGCTTGTTGTTTACAGTACAAAAGAAGGGATTTTTTACCCTCATTCAACAAACCTGTGTGACTTTAATTCTTCTATGGAACACAAAGTTTAGCAGTATGATCACACTACTCATTTCCATAAATTGACTACATACTGTATATAGTAACCAAGGGCTGCAAAAGGCCTCAAACAAGTGCTCCGTACCACTTGTATTCACAATGTTCCAAGTCTTCTGAAATCATAGTTTTGTTTGAGGGACAGATTGAAATTTATGTCATTCAGGACAACAGCTTAATATTTAGAACTTACTAAGATATATTTGTGGCAACATGATTCAGAATAAGTAGTCGATTGGCTTTGTGACAGATCAATAGTATATGCACATATATACTGTATAGTCATATACTCGTGTAAAGTAGACCCATAAGGCAAAATCAGTTTTGTTTCTGTAAACCGACTGCTTAAAAATGGTACTTACAATGCCAAGTTTGTAGGTTTAAATCCTGTATTGTGTTAAACACTTGCATTACACAAATAGGGGCACAGCTACACATTTGTTGAGGGATATGCAACATTCATGTTAGGGATAACATCACATCCAATGGTTCTTCCCATTCCAAAAAAGAAAAAAGAAAAAAAGAAAGTGATTTAAACCACAACAGAAATAAATACTCAAGAGCAAACTGATATTAAACGTGCCCTTTTTTATTATGCCCTTTTTAAAAGACTTGGTTTTGTTTTGGGGGTCTATTAGAATAGGTTTTTATGCTTGCATGTTTAAAAAACTTTATTGTTCACATATTTGTCAGGGTTCTGTCACTTCAGTCTGTTTATTCTTGTCGTTGTTGTCAGGATATACACACACTGGACAAGAAGGTAAGTTTAAATCCAACACTTTATTTGGTCACACAGCGGGGAAAACTCAAACAGGTGCAGGGATAAATGGATGGACTGGAGCAGAGTGCAGATGGATAATAATACTTGAAATGTTTTACAGAAGTAGATGAAGAGATGTCCGGGAAGCACACACCTCAGCGGCTGACTGGCGAGTGGAACTCGGGAGTTGGGGAACTTCTCAGGGAGCAACAACAGGAGATAACAGGGAAGTTCAGCGGAGATCATTCACAGGAGAACTGGCGATAACTCACAGGATTACTGGAAATCACTGGAGAGTCCGTATCCAAATCAAAGCCAGACAATGACTGAGATGAGATGTGCTGATTGAGCGCAGGTGTTCAGAATTCATTGTTTCATGGTGATGAGAGAGCCAGTGCCCTGTTGCACAAAGCCAGTTTCAGTTGCTTCCCAGGGGTGCGATTCCCAAAAGCATTGTTAGCCAACTATGTTCGCAAATTCCGTCATTATTAGCGTAGTTCAACGAGTCGTTCAACCATAGTTCCGACGAACATTCGCACACAGAATCACAAAGTTGTGTGGTTGGAACGACAGGTCTCAACCTGTGGTTAGAAGCATAGTTTCTTGTTTGAATGATATGTGGACTCAATAAATCCTTTTCTTGAGCCAAATAAGCAAGCTGACATTCAGTACAATCTGTATATTTTATTTAGAATACATAGAAATTTTACACAGTGTATGAGCAGACATGGTATCAATTTTGTCTTGACAGGTAGTGTATTGTTTCTGCAATACTTGTGCTTTTGACACTTAGTACAATTGTAATAATCACCAGTGAGAGTGATTCTGTGGATTACCATCAGAGGGCACTCCAACCCGGACAATTACCACACCTTCACAGACTCCATTCCCCATAATCCTTTGCCCGGACTTATCAGCCATGATCACATACAGCTGTTAATCATTAGCCTCATTAGCTCTGCCTATAAAAGCCTGGGTCACCCTATCACTCACTATGAAGTTTTGTATTTTGTTGCGCTGCATTTCTGAGCATTTCTCTGGTTCCATGTATTTTGGTTTTTGGACTCTCTGCCTGCCTTTGGATGACCCGTTTGCCTTGTTCCCAACCTTGTGTGTTTTGTTTGTTTGGACTGCCTACCTGTGTTTTGACCTGTTGCCTGTACATTGGATTACGTGTCTGGATTGCCCCATTATTAAAAGCTGCATTTGGATCTCAACCTTCTTGTCTCAGAGCTGTAAGTGACAGTAATGACCCATCCGTCAATAACAACCGGCTTGCGGATCCACCGTTGGGCTATACTGCTGCGGTATCGTTGTAAAGATGAACTTTAACCACTGATTCTTCACATGCTCATCCTTGGGCAGTGGGAAAAAATGGCTTTACCTTCTTCACATTGTAGAGCACAGCGTATTATCGACATGACGCTATCCGATCCACAGAAATCAGCTGCAGTGTTTGAGGGGGTTCAAGTTTTCCCTGGTGTCTGCGCATGCAATAAGTGGCAATGTGCCAATGTTTCATCTTGACGTCACAATGAAACGGCTTAGGATTTGTTTGAAAAACGATTAATTTAATTGACTCAGAGTCGACTCTTACTTTTGAGAGACAATAACTTTATGGGCCCTATTTTAACGATCTGAAACGCAAGTGTCAAAGCGCAAGTAACTTTGTGGGCGGATCCCGGCGCTGTTGCTATTTTCCCGGCGGGATTAATGCCTCTTGCGCCTGGCGCAAATCTAAAAGGGGTTGGTCTGAAGTAGCTTCATTATTCATAGGTGTGGTTTGGGCGTAAGGTGAAATAAACCAATCAGAGCGTCATCTCACATTCCCTTTAAGAGCAGGTGCGCATGTTGCATGGCGGATTGCTATTATAACGGCGGATTTACCAGGCGCGCGCCAGGAGGGGTTCACAGCCGAGGAGACCGACGTTCTTGTCAGGACCGTGAAAGACAGAGAAGTGGCGTTGTATGGGGATGGAGAAACCCACCCAAATCAGCGTCGGTTAAACAGGCGTGGGAGGAAAAAAACTAAATTTTTTACATCTTCATGGACACCACAATGATTTCCCTCATGTGTTAATATTTTTCCTTGTTATAATGTATGATTTGCAAAAATAAAAACTGCTGCATCTGTGTTGATGAGAGAATCAAAGTGTATGCGCGTTGTGCACCCGCTACATTATGTCCAAGAATGCGCGCTTAAAATAGCATTATGAACAACGCGCAACGCGCCACTGACTTTAGACTAGGTTTTTTCTGGTCAGTGGCGCAATTGTTTTATAGAACAGCAAAATAGCATGAGGGAAAGTTTGCGCCGAAACACAGCTCCTCTTTGCGCTGAACCGCCCCGGGGAGCGCAAGTGTATTTCTTAGTTAACCGACGAGTGTCTGTGGAGAGAAAAGTCCGCTTTGCGCGGGTGCAAAATAGGAATAATACATGCGTCAGTGTACAAAGTCATTTACGCCGGGTGCAAGATAGAGCCCTATATGTTTTGCATTTTCAGATTTAAAACTTTGCAGGATGTTTTCATTAATTTAGAGCTATGTAACACACTACATGAAACATAATTTTCAAAAATCCATAATAGGGGCACTTTAAAGTTATTACTCCAAGTTCGTGACATCATTAACCAACGTGGTTGAACGACTAATTTGCGACAATACGGTTTCGGGGAAACAGTTGTGACTAGCTAGTTGATTTCTTCAATACATCATACTATGGTAGTGAAGCAGTGAGTTACATCGTTGTACGGGAAACTCACCTCTGGTCAGTTCAAGATTAGTTTGAGCAAACTCAGTTTTTTTCGGGCTCAAGAAGGTAAATGCGTTCTCGAGACACCAGGCACTGGTATGTGCGGATGGGCGGCCGGAGCGCGTTAAGAGTTTTTCTGTTAGAACGGTGTCGTGTTAGCGGCCCCTAAGTTAATAACTACTGATCTTCGCAACGGAAGTGAATCAATCAAAACTTCAATCCTAACTTTAGCTGGACAGTAACTTTGTCCTGGTGCTGTTGTAAAGCCTAAACAATCTGTTACATACATTTCTAACTGTAAAGCTGCTTTGAAACAGTCCATACTGTTAAAAGCGCTTTACAAATGAAGGTAACTTGACTTGACTATAGGAAGTGTTCCCGGTTCCGGCTGACCTAATTTATGCAGCCTAATAATCATTTACTGATTTGAATAATAGAAATGTATAATTTTCTATGTGTATGCCAGGTTAAAGAGATGTGTTTTTAGTCTTTAGCCTATTGATTGTGGTTGCTGAATAACAACAAGCTCTGTATGACAATACATATTTTTTGCTGTTGTTTTAATAGAAAAACATGAAAGTAATTTGGATTTATTAGATTACTAGGAATTTCACTTTACATGGAGACCATTTTCAAAAACTTGCACTTTGAAACCCGTTTTCAAAAGTTTGCATTTTCAGGCACCCAAAATGCCGTTGTCATGTAAATGAATGGCCAAAACGCATAAAGTTTTACACCTTTTGTTGAAAACGGTGTCATGTAAACAGCCGTTAAAAACCTGGCAACTGTGGTTGCCAGAAGTTCACTGTTAAAAAATACTGTGACAATTTGTCTTATTATGATTATATATTTGTGCCTGTATACTTTACAAAGTTGTACAAATTGTATATTTCATTAAGTGATGTAATGTTAATGTATCGTCTCGGTTACGTATGTAACCCTCGTTCCCTGAAGGAAGGAACGGAGACGTAGTCGACGTGTCGACTGATTGGGATCTCACTTAGAGAGCCTGACATCTTCGAGTACTATTAAAACGAGCCAATGAAATTGGCGTGCGTGAAATGCATCAAACACTCCGCCCCCGCCCGCGGGTATAAATACGGAAGTGGATGAACGCACTAGTGTTTTTCACTGAGGAGCCGAGCGTAACTCGGAGTCAGCGGTGGTCCAGCAATAGTGGCTACGGGACTACGTCTCCGTTCCCTCCTTCAGGGAACGAGGGTTACATACGTAACCGAGACGTTCCCTTTCAGTCGTTCACGTTCGACGTAGTCGACGTGTCGACTGATTGGGATCCCAATAAAAACGCCATCTAGTGCTGCCACCTTCCAGCGCCTAGACAAAAGCCTCCAGATCCCCCCGCAATAGGCGGGGAAGGGACAGGGCTTAGGCCAGGGAAGTCACTGCTGTTCCTACAGGACCACTGGGAAAGCGTTCCCTGAACATGGAAGGAAGGGACGCTGCGGAAGCCACATCCTGCCTGAAGGGAGGTAATGTGGAGAATACACATATGAACTGGGCGGATGACCGGGCAGTACAACATATGGAACGTCACTGGGGTGGCTCCAGCCAACAGGGGGGAGACTCAACCGAACAGTGACGGCAGAGCAGGCTCTGCCAAGGGAAGACACGGGCTCGCCGCAGGGAGCCGAATCGTGGAAGAATACACATATGGGATCGCCGTAGGGATCACAGCATATGGACCCAGCCTAACACAGGTTCCACCAGTGCATACGAGTGATAGGCCTGGCTTTGGACATTCCGCCATGTCCGTTGCCGAAGGGTATGGAGGAACTCGACAGGGTTCGGCTAAAAAAAGGGAACTCAACTGGAGCAAGAATTGCGCACGTATCCAGTTCATAGGAGGGGAATGGTGCAGCAAGCCGACAAAACGAACCGGGCTTACAGTGAAACTGGCTTCAAGTGAAGGGAGCCCCCGGGAAGCAGCGGTTCGACTAAGGTGTCGCCCAGCCCTCAACTCTAGAATATCTGTCAGCGAAGCACTCTGTGTCAACGCCTAAGCGGGAGCACACACTCATTTAAGAGGAGCTCACCACCTAAGTGGACATGTGCATCTCGGAATTACCAAGATGAAGGCAGCCACATCCGTGGGCCAACCTCGCTTGGAAACAGCCTTCCCTCTCTGCTGATTTCCTTAACAGATAAGAGCTGATCTGAGGTCCTATGTCTTGCGTTCTGTGCACGTAACCCCGCAATGAAGCGGACGGACAGAGAAAGCCAGGGCTGGGTCTGCCTCCTCCAGGCAGCGCTTGCAGGCTCACCACCTGGTCCTTTAAAGGGAGAGGTAGGAACCTTGGGCACCTATCCAGGCGGGGTCTCAGCTAGTGAGAGTTAGCCGGCCCGAATTCCAGGCACAAGTCGTTGACCGAAAGCGAGCAAGTCCCTACCCTCTAGAAGAGACCATGCGAGCAGGAGAACTGTAAAAACAGAATTTTTAACTCCTGCCTGCAGTGGCTCAGGGGCGGTCTCTGATTGCAAATAGCACCAGAGACAGGCCCAAGAGGATAAAGAGGGGCGCAGGGATGACCCTTGCTCCCTCAGGAACCTGGCGATCCGGACGTGTTTCCCATACTTCTGCATATGATGTCTGTATCATATTGAGGGTGAAGGAACAGCCTACTCCAACCCAACTTGCAGGAAGAGAGCACTGAAATGACCGAACGCTCTCAGGATCTCCTCACGGAGAGAAGACTCAATCAACGAATAGGTTCCACTCCTAACTAGCGAAGCACAACTGCCTTATCTTAAGGGGGTGCTTGCAGAAGTGATGGTCACTACCACATGTCCTTGTGATAGCGACCTGAACCTCCCCGTCCAGTTCTTTGAACGCGGGTGCCATCATGCCCCGTCCCTGAAGTATTCAGGGGAACTCAAGAAGGCTGTCGAGGGAACTAGATCTGGTTGGGCCAAAAAAAAAAGGGCAACTATCAAGACCTGTTCCTCCTGACTAGCACAGTAGGTGCTTTCTTTCAAGTGACATGCACGCACAAGACAGGAGCACTGCTCAACACTAGATGTGATAATTCACTGAGCTTCAGGAGCAACTCTGCTCAACACCTAAGTGTGATAATTCACTGAGCTTCAGGAGCAACTCTTCTCAACACCTAAGTGTGATAATTCACTGAGCTTCAGGAGCAACTCTGCTCAACACCTAAGTGTGATAATTCACTGAGCTTCAGGAGAAACTCTGCTCAACACCTAAGTGTGATGAACATCACTGAACTTGAGCAGCGCCTGAGCTTCAGGAGCAACTCTGCTCAACACCTAAGTGTGATAATTCACTGAGCTTCAGGAGCAACTCTGCTCAACACCTAAGTGTGATAATTCACTGAGCTTCAGGAGCAACTCTGCTCAACACCTAAGTGTGATAATTCACTGAGCTTCAGGAGCATTTCTGCTCAACACCTGAGTGTGATGAACATCACTGAACTTGAGCAGCGCCAAGCGATAATGAATCGCATAGCCGCTTTCTTAGAAGGCTCACTGGGGAACGCATTTCTGCTGGGCCCCGGGGTCAGCTGAAAGCCAGAGTCTATCCAAGGGATGTCCGCTCAGACAGAAACACAACTGGTAGAGGGATGAGTCCGGAGGGCAACAGATGCAACTGTGCGGCCCCGAAGTGGTCCCTGCCCAGCTGGACCGCCAGGGGATTGGAGTCTCCACTCTCCCTGGCCATAGCTGTCGTGAGGCTCGTTGGCAGCACGATTGAGCAGGCTGGAAGAATTTTATAGTGGAATGAAGCGACCTCAGAAGCTTCTGACTCCAAGGAGGAGGTGACGGGCGAGTTGTGACATGCGAGGGAAGCTTAGCGCAACGGTCGCGATGTTATCCTTTCAGACCAGTACCAGCTCGCTGAGCAGCGGTTGCTCAAAGCGAGGTGAACTGCCAACTCGAGGTAACAAATACCAATGCAGTCGGAGGTCGCCCAGGCCTCCGTTAAAGCATGCCCTTTGTACATGGCCCCTCAGTCGGTGTTAGTGAACCTGAAGGTCTGAACACGGGCTGAGAGTTTGGCGGCAGGCCGGAGTGATCTTTTATCACACAGGGCGTGCCGCTCTGCCACGATCACCTCGGGACTCGATCATAAAACTAGTGCTGAAGCGGTCTTCATATGGAGGAAGCCAAGCGGCTGCGTCTGCCATATGCCCCAGGAGCCTCTGAATTTTCAGTGGGACCCTTTCTCACTTCTAGCACTAGCCTAACACACTCTTCTTGAAGAGACGTGTTGGACCGAGTCCTTCTCCTGAACTAAAACAGAGATACTCAGCCCGAGGGCGAGATTACTCTCTTCCAGTTGACCTGAAGACCCAACTGGCTATGGAGCACTCGAAGGGTAGGACTTGTACTGATACTTCGTACCCTCGACGTCAGCACACAGAATGGTCTGTGGATCGGAAGGATAAAGATCTGAAGTACTGTCCTTCAGGTCGAATGCTGCAGGCCAACCTTGGGGACGGAGCATTTGAAGATGCATCTCTGTGTAGTAATTGAATGGAGGCTTCCGAAAAAGGGCCCGTTTCAATTGACACAGGTCCAAGATGGCCATAACCCACCACCTATCTAGGGTACAAGAATTACGGGACTATAGAACCCGACCTTCATATCGGCCGGAGGAGAGGCAACATCACGTCCTTCGCCAGTAGGACTGCGACGTACGCACACAGGACAGGAGCAGCGCTCAACACGTAGGTGTGATAAATATCACTAACTTAGGAGCATCTCAGCTCAACACCTAGGTATGATGAATATCACTGAGCCAGGGCGAAGCCTAGCGAAATGAATCGCAAGCCGAGTCTGCTGGAAGTTTCAGGGCCAGCTGGAGCGGTAGGAAGCCCCTTCAGGCTACACAGACCGTGCCAGGGGCCAGGAAACCACAGACGTACCCAAGGTGGGGCAGCACTGTGGAGGACAGGGACCCGACTCGGAAGGCCCGGAGGCGGCCCGAAGCAGGGTCTGAATGTGGTGTATGACACTTACCTGTCTCCACGAGACGGCCAGGGATGCGTGAGAAGGCGGATGACCGGGTCCTCGAACTGCACCCGAGCGCCGGCTGGCGAACAAGAGGAAGCTGAAGGGTGCAAGGCTTTGCAGGGTCACACACCGTCAACTAGCCCTCTTGGGGCCCAGGAAGGGAGAAATTGCTCTTTCTTTGAAAATGTGGGTACCGCTGGTTCCACTTTTATGGAACCAACGGCGGAACAATACACACACAAAAACAAAAACTTCACTCTGTCCTCTTACGAGTGAAGGGAGTGGCCGGTGACCATCTCCAAGAGCTTTCCCTCCATCCCTGGGTGGCCCGCCTCAGGTTCAACGCCTTCGTCGTCGCTTGCCACCTGGCTTGGCAGCGCCTGAAGCGGGCGGGGCGCCCCTTCTGCGGCCGGCTCCACGCTGAGACCTAGGTGGAGGCTGCTGCGATGGTCCAGCAGGAGCAGAGGCGGCTGCAGGTGGGCGCCCTCGGCGACGAGCAGGCGGAGGATCTGCCACCGACGAACAGGTGGAGGCAGCAGCAGGTTGTCGGGGCAGGATGTGCCGGATAGCCTCCGTCTGCTTCTGGGCGGCCGAGAACTGCTGGGCAAAGTTCTCAACCGCGTCGCCGAACAGCCCAACCTGGGAAATGGGAGAGTCCAGGAACCGAACCTTGTCTGCTTCTCTCATGTCCGCCAGGTTGAGCCAGAGATGGCGCTCCTGGACCACCAGAGTGGACATCGCCAGACCGACTGCGCGAGCTGCAACCTTCGTGCCCCGGAGGGCGAGGTCAGTTGCAGTGCGGAGCTCATCCACGAGCTCACGGTCTGGGCTACCCTCGTGCATATTCATGAGTACCTGGGCCTGGTAGACCTGAAGCAACGCCATGGCATGCAGAGAGGAAGCGGCTTGCCCACAGGCTTTGTAAGCTCTGCCCGTGAGAACGGACGAGAACTTACAGGCCCTAAAGGGGAGACGAGGATCCCCCTTCCATGAGGTAGCGGTCGCTGGACACAGTTGCATCGCAACAGACCGCTCCACTGGAGGGATAGCCTCGTAACCCTTCGCCGCTCCCCCATCAAGGGTAGTGAGGGTGGAGGAGTTACTCAGGCGGTTTCTGGCAGAGAAAGGTGCCATCCATGCCCTTGTCAACTCCTCATGCACTTCAGGAAAGAAAGGTACCAGAGCGGCGGGCTGAGAACCAGACCGGCCCACTCCGATAAACCAATCATCCAACCGAGACGGTTCGGGACACGGTGGAGGGTTCCACTCGAGCCCCACCGCCTCGGCGGCCTTCTTTAGCATAGCTGCCATTTCTGGATCCGGCTCGGGCAACGCCGGTCTCCCAGAGGGAGGCGGCGCAGCCAAGTCATCATTTCCAGAGCCCAGCTCCCCGTCCGATGCTGCAATGGACATCCTGTCCTCTGGAGGGGCCCCGAACGAGACAGCTGGTCGGTCCACCACAGAGGGACCAGCAGTCTCGTCGGGGAGCTCCACCGGCTGCGGTGCAAAAGAGGAGTGAGGGACCCACGGGGCTTTGCCGGGCGGATTACCCGTCACAGTAATCCTCAGATCACCCAGCCCAGACGGCGCTCCCTGCCTCTTCTGGGAAGGTAACCCAGAAGAAACAGTAGAACGGGGCCTGGGGGTGGGGACTCCACCTTCGCGAACGAAGGCGAGTCTTGATCTTAGCACCGAGATGATCATGTTCCCACAGTGAGAACATGAATCATCCACAAGAGCTGCTTCAGCGTGCTCTAAGCCCAAACACGTGATACAACTCTTGTGACCGTCAGAGGGGGACAGAGCCCTACCGCACCCAGAAACGCACGGATGGAATGGCATCTTGAAAAAGACACAAAACTCACCCGTGTTGCTCTTTCCGAAATGGGACCCGTCACCAGTGCCGGAGCACACAGGGAATGACCGCGGCAACGCTGAATTCAGCGAACTAAAAACAGTGAAGCACTCACTTTTCCACCCTCAACCAACCGTCAACACACACACAAATACAGTGAAATTTGCTTGCTGTTAAAACAGCAGTTGAGAGCTCAAACCTCGCGATCACCGCTGTACTCGCGCTGTAGAACCACCAGCACCGGGAGAGTCTTCCAGAAAGAACACCGACACACTCGCTCGTTGAAACAACAGCACTCTTCAGAGACATCAAAGACGATCGGCTCCGAAGTGAAAGACACTAGTGCGTTCATCCACTTCCGTATTTATACCCGCGGGCGGGGGCGGAGTGTGTGATGCATTTCACGCACGCCAATTTCATTGGCTCGTTTTAATAGTACTCGAAGATGTCAGGCTCTCTAAGTGAGATCCCAATCAGTCGACACGTCGACTACGTCGAACGTGAACGACTGAAAGGGAACTAACTACCAAAATCTGCTTTTTACCTTAAAATGTAATGCTATACTGCCATGTAAAAAAAAAAAAAAAAAAAGTAGTTTAGACTTTTTATCTCATAATTCTTAATTTCTTACAATTGCAAGTTAACATTTGACAATTCTGACTTTGAATTGCAAGTTTAAATCACACAATTCTGACTATTTCTCAGAGTTGTGAGATATGAACTGGCAATCGTTAGTTATAAAGACTAAACAATTGAAATACAATATAATCAATGTGTCATTCAGGGACTTTTACTGTTTTCACCTTAAATTATATGGTAGTTCATTATTTTTACTTGCAAAAAAAAACATAAATTGTACAGTATCTTACAGTAAAATGACACAATGTAATGTTAAATAATAAAAAAAATTCACAGTAAGTATATGGTAAGGCAACTTACAGTTAACCAATTAAAAGGTTTTTTTTTTTTTTTACAGTCCTTTCCAATAATAATTACAAACATTTGTATAGCCCTTTTTAAGCCTTTGTAGTATCTCATCAGAATATGAAGCATCTGTCAGTGGGAAAACGTTCTGGATCTAATGAGCTGGTGTTCATGCCGTGTCCAGGAACCCCGCTGGACGATTTGTAAATCCGACTGGCTTTTCATCTCACACTCACAGGGAATCCTGTCTGGGAGATACACCAGTGTGTCTGGCATCAGTGACTCCAGCCTGTCATTATCTTTCCCATTATAGGCAAAAGTGCGGCACTGATCCTGGATCAGCGGACGGATATTTCACAGACTTATTACAGGGAGATGGAAATCTATCGGGGCCTTCAGTAACCATGATAGACTCGCAATTTCCAAGCTCTGATCAATTACCGGTACAAATCATTTTTAATAGGCCATGCATGGATGCTTTCAAGTAGATGTAAGACACTCTGAAACAATCAATAATGTATCCAATAAAGCAATTCATTTCGTTTGTCACAGACCCTTGTGTGTGAATGGATTACATTATTAAAACAGCCAATAATATAACCCTTTGCTGCATCATTCATTTTCAAATGTGCAGCAATACTGTACTTTTACAGTTTCTATATATAACTTCATTGACTTTTTTTGATCCTAAGAAATAAATCGTAATCTTATTTTTCTCTTGGCTGATCAAGAAAGGAAACTTTGACCAAACAAATGCCAAATGCTCCGTCTTCTAATTCCTTTATATGCGTACTTGCGTTACTGGGCTGCACCATTTTTTTATTATTGAAAACCAATAATATATATATATATATATATATATATATATATAATAATTATATATATATATATATATATATATTGTATTTGGAATTTTGATGAAAAGATTTTAGGGTAAACATTACAATACCAACATTACAGAGTGTTCAAATAAAGGAACTCTAATAGCTTAGTGTACAAAAGGTTGCTACACAAAGGAACAAAGCTGGCTTCAAATCCTGTAATGACACCATTTTAAACGCGAGAATCTGCGAACCATCCTTTATCGTGTCAGACGGTTCTACGAATCGTACTAAAACACAGTCTTATCCCTGTCTGCTGTCAGATGGCGGTCAATGAGCTCTTATGACAGAAGTGGGCTGCTGATAGGACCAACAGAGCGAGATGTAATGTCTGCAATAAAGAAGATGGGAGGTTGAAGGCCGTCAGATGATTGCATCACACACGTTCGGATGGTGAGGGTTCCCCTAAAGGGAGAGCTTACCCATGATTCTTTCTGACAATTCAGTATGACTCAGTTCTACAGAGCCTCGCAGAACTGAAGGTATAAATTAAATGCAATCTGATCTATAATAAGCCAGTCAAAGCTGATTAGAAGGGTACTTCTTAACCTAATTTGACTCAAATAAATAATGAAACAAATAAATTCTGACATATTGAATTGGAGTTGAATAATGCTCAGCCCACAATCCTGTCAGACTGTTATAGTAAACCTAAAATCTCAGCCACAGACCACCAAAGGAACCACGACTTAAACTTTTATGAACTGAGATTCTGAACTGACACCATAAAAAGTATTATTTTGCTGTATTGCAGTTTTAGGACAAATACATTAAAATAAAGCTGATTCTTATGATTTGGAAATGTATTCTATGAAAGAAAACCTGGATGTTTACAATGTTGGTGAAGCTACTTTTAAACGGCATTGCTTTCCAACCTTCAAGCTAATCATAATTTGAAGTAGTTTAACTAGAGTCAAATTACTGTTTTGAAAATCAGTTAGCTAATTAGCTTACGCTATAAGCTACCAACATAAAATATTTTATGGGGCTGTATGATTTCTATTGGCTAAATAAATGTATGAATTCATAAAAAATCAATGATGTAATTAATAATGTAGTCAGAACCATGTTTGCTGGCAAAACAACAAAACAAAACAACGTGGTGTTTTAAATGAATAAACTCTATTAGAGCGACTGTGTCAAACTTAAACAGCTAATTGTTATTGAATACTACAAAAACATCCTGCTGAAAAAAAGGTCATAGTCATAAGGTCGGCGAATTAATTTTCATAAACTATCCAATCAAACTGATTCACTTCAAAGAATTCAACTTTCTGACTCAATATATAAAAGAGGGTAACACTTTAATTGAAGGGGTGTGCATAAGACTGACATGACACCTTCATAATCATGACATGGATAGTTTATGAAAAAAATTTTGTGTCATTGATTGTTTGTAGCAGTGATATAGGATATAAATCTACAGCACTTTGTCAAACACTTGCTGTTTTTAAAAGTGCTCTATAAATAAACTTTGACTTGACTTGACTTGACATGACACATGTGATGAATATGAAGGAGGGTTTATGCATGTTTATGACAACTGTTATTAAGTGTCATTCGCTCAATTAGGACATTTTAATGCGAATATGACATTGTTTGAGATGTCGTTGTCATGACAACTTGACATAAACCAATACATCATAACCTGTCAGTGTCTTTGTCATGACAACTTGACATAAACCAATACATCATAACCTGCAGTGTCTTTGTCATGACAACTTGACATTACCAAGACAACATAAATTGTCATAATATGCCATAAACATGTCATAGCAGATTAATTATCAAACTTAAGAAACCACTTAGCTTCATGGGTTAACATTACATTAAACTGCCATGTGGTTGGTTTTGACATTGGCTGTCATGAGGTCATTATAACTGTGTCATGAATATTTTTCTTGACCTCAACTACAGTGGTACAAATTGAATTTGTACCACGAATTGAAAACCAAACTTTAGTGTCGCACGTGAACCCCTACAGAGCACACACAGTCTGCTCTGGTCCAGAGACATGATAGCCGATCATATCTGCGAGTCGGCGCAGACCACAAAACATATCGGACCCATTTGAATTCTGCACAGAATGCTGTATTTTAAAGCAATATGGGGAAGATTAGGAGGAACAGCACTGACGAGTGGAAGAGATAACACCCGTGCCATGCAGCAACATAAATTACACACTTTTCAAACTGCACATCCTCAGCATGATTATGATCACTGTTTTGCTTTAGTAACAGTTTTCTATTAAATCTGAAAGGAGAATCTATTAGACTGTTGCTCAATGGCTGTGGCCGAGCTGTGATATGAATGAAACGCTATTGGCTATTTTAAAAAGCAGAGGGGCTTCTCAATATGTTTCAGTGGAAATTATGTCAACACATTGAAAAAAAGATGCACGTTTCAAGGCACTGAAGTGGGCCTTTAAGTTAATAGTGTCCGAGTTATTTTAAGTTTCATTGTGTTTTTTTTGTTCATGTGTTTTGGTTTCTTTTTATCCTTTCAGTGTAGTGTTCTCCTTACACTTGTTAGTATGTATGAGCCAATGATTATGTTCACCTGTTTCCTGTTTAGTTCCCTTGTTAAACCTGTGTATATATACTCCATGTTTTGTTTAGTTCTCTGCTGGTTATTGTCTTTGCTTCAGTGTGGTTAACGTGTTTATTCTCCTGAGTAATTCTGTTCACAGTTAAAGACTATTTGAGTGTATTCCTGACTCCGTCGTGTTGGTTTAAACCATACAGCGTTTTTAGTTAGCTATTCCCCAACACTGGATGTTTAATCACAAGTAAAGCCTCTAAACATGAGCCTCCCAGACTACATTGATTCTTGAACCACAGTTTGATTCGCTACAACTGTTGGATAGGTTGTCAGTTCTTAATATAGCCCCTTACAGTATATATGATCTCCAGTCCCTTTGAAACTCAAGAGGCAATTTCTGTTGCGGTGGTAGAGGAGAAGTCTACTCCATTTATCATGAAAGAGGCTAATGAATCCTCACCCAATCAGACCCCAGAGAGAAGATAGTGTGCCCTAAGGTCACAACTGCAAGGTGATCCTCCATTTTTCTCTTCATAAGCTCTTAATCATGTTAGGCTGTGTAGGTCGATCAATGGACTGTAGAACCGAACCATGACAAAAATGTGCCAACATGTGTGTGCAGTCTGTGCCTCATAGTAATGTTTGCACAGTTTGTCATCTTGGCTTGTCCGTTGTTAACATATCTATATTTGTATATATACAGTATATATTTTTTCATCTACTGATAGTTTAAAACAATCATGAAATTTATATGGCCTACTTTTAGTGCATTCTTTATTTTGCATGCTCAAGGACCACTCACAGTCCATTCCACATTGCAAAGAAGATTGTTTAACTTTGAATAAAATAATTTTTTTCACATTCATTTGAAATGTAAAAGTAAAAGTTAAACACTTGCCGGTGAGACGCAAATGTTTGCTTTTTTTTTGTATCTCAGCACACTGTTATGGCAAATTGTAACTATTTTACGTTTTGGCAAATTGGCTAATACGTATGAATTCGTACAATATAATTTGTATTAGTAAGAAATAATAGTATTTTCGTAAGATCTGCTCATGCTCCTTTCACATACAGTACTTTTGGAATTATCATAAATATTAGTTTCCTTGTTGAAAGTTTGACATGAACCGTCTGGGAAATTTAGAGATTATTTTTATTCCTTTTTTATACCAAGTTGGAAGAGCCATACAATTTAAACATGGCGGTGAGAATTCTGTATGGTAAATGTGTACAATAGCGCGGATAATGTTTGAATGGTTGTAAATTGGTAATATCCATTGGATATTGATTAAATATCTTCAATAAATTTTGGATTGAATACGATTTCAAATAACAAAGCACTTAAAGGCAACAAACTCATAACTATGACTTCAGAAGTGGGAAGTCAGTTTCTATAGCATGTGAAGGCAGCACAGCTCCCCACTGACGGTTAGGTACAGGGGTACACTGTACCCCCCCCCCCCCCCTGTTTGCACACCTGTTTCTAGTTCTCTCTGTTCAGTGTTCGTTGTCGTCAATGTAGATGTGATTAATTCAAAATTGCTTTGCATTCATTCTGCTTCTTGTCTTATAGTACTATGACACTCCCTTCTCTTGTCATTTTCAATTTTCCCACCACTAAATGAAACTTAAAAAACAAAACAAACTGTAGTTTGTTGTTGTACATGTTGGTATTTTCCTGACTAAGTGGGTTATTCTTTGTTAGAATAAGATGCAAAGCAGAGCAGAATTGATGCTGATAAAAGTCTGCCTCACTTTTTAAAAGTTCCCTAACAAAAAAGAAGTTATTCAAGTGTGCTATTAGTATTGTACTTTTAAACTAAAAATAAGAAAGTATACTTTCAGTCTAGTTTTTATGTACTTCTCAGACTCTTCTACTTCTAATTACACTTAAGTATACTTGGTTTATACTGACAGAAAAGTATATTTGGCCTATACTTGTACTCAATCTTTTGATTGAGATATACTTAAAAGTATAATGTAAAAAAAAAGTAAAAAAAAAAAAAAAAAAAAAAAACTTTTCACAAGCAGCAAGGGGGTCGCACAACGGACCAGAAGCGCCGTGTCGCGTCTGACAACTCGAGCAGGGGCGGCGCCAGATAATTTTAAAGCAGGTGCTGAGGGGCGCATCTTACTAATACTGTTCAATTTTCATAATCAGCATTTAAAAAAATAACATTATAATATTTTTACAAAAATTAAACAAAATGCGCTTATTTAATGGCTACAACAACACATAGTGGGCCATATATACAGACTCTCTAAATATTGACATTGACATTAACAATGCTGTAGAAGTGCAGTTTGTTACGAGCTAAATGTTAACTAATCTATAGTTCTCTTACGAGAGTATCTCTCGTACTGCTTAATAGCTTACGCTAGGGGAAAAACTCTTTTCCGCGAGATATTGAAGCCAAAAATTATCCTTAATTTTTTATTAATGTAAAACGCTTTGCAGCAGCAAGCAGACATAGGCGAAACAGCTCGCGCGCCTATTGGTTGCTCTGCAGCAAATGCAGCAGCCTATCGAGAGAGACTCTGCGTGACGTAATGACCAATGGGGGCAATTCGCGCCCATATCGTCACGTCCCGCCAGAAGGGGCGTGGTCTCACCCTATAAATATGCTCGTTAGGCTGATACAAGCTGATTTTTACCTCTTCAGCGAAGCACATGCATCGCTGGATCTGGAGTTAGAAGCCGCGCCGTCGAAGCAAGCCTTTCAGCGGGACGAGCTCTGGAGTCGCTGGCCTCGCCGCCTTCAACTGCCGTACCTGCTGCGCTTTCCGGCGTTCTATATCCTTTCATACTCTGTGTGTATTTACTCTGTTGAAAGTGTTTGCTCGCTTACTTGACGCGACTCACACTTCTCTCACAAAAAGAGCTGCGTCTTTTTAAAGATGCCTTCCTGTGGCTCGTGCCGCGCCCCGCTCAGCGATGGAGACCGGCACGTCATCTGTGTTTCCTGCCTGGGTGAGGATCACGCGGCTCTCGCGCTCGCTGACGGCGGATGCCCTCAATGCGAGCTTTTGCCCATGGTGACTCTGAGGACTCGCCTGGCATCATTCTCCGAGCCTTCACCGCAGCTCGCCGTGGTGCCGCGCCGCAAGAAGCGCCGCGCCGTGCGCGCTCCCGAGCTTTCTCCAGCCCGCCAAAGCTCGCCGGTTCGCCCGCCAGCTTCGCCGGCTTCGCTCGAGTCGCTCACTGACGGACAAAGGCCGCCGCCTGCCGCCGCATCCATCCACGAGTTTGACGAACCCACCGAGGCGTGTTCTCTTCTGGCATCCGATAGTGAGGATTGGGCGAGCTCCGTAGATCTCCCCTCCGCTAGCGTTTCCCGCCAGCCCACTGGTAAGAGAGCCGGCATTGAGACTGAGCTGATGCGTCTGCTCTCTCAGGCCGTGGAAAGCATCGGCCTCGATTGGGAGGCGCCCGCGCAACAGGCGAGCTCTGTGGACCTCCGCCTTCTGTCCGCGAGTCGTCAAGGAAACGGGCCAGCATCAAGACCGCGAGCCCTAAAACCGCGGCTAGCTTTCTTTACGTTATAAGAAATCTACCCCGCCCCCCAATGGGCGTGCGTCACCGGCAAATGAGAAAAGAGTGTTTTTTAGTCCCCGCCGAGGCCGGACTAATCTCCATTTCTTAAACATTTCTCAGCTCCTAGTTTGAGCGGCTGAAAATGTCATTATTGCAGCAATGAGCCTGTTGTATGACACGCACACCTGCATACAAACACCGACACACACAAAACTGTGATGAAACCGCCCAGTGGCGGAACCCTAAGCTTTCACGAGAGAGACCCGTGTTCGATCCCGGCTCTCGCAGCAGATAAAAATTTAGTCTCGCCGCGGCCAGACTTCCACCAAAAACTTTTCGCTCGTTCAGTTCCAGAAAATGCGACTGTTCCAGTGTATTTTGCAGTAAACAAGCTGGTACCACGGCCCGCTTGCCTGCACATAAAGGCCGTTTCCACGGCGACCTAGAAAAATCATGTGATCATTGTATTTCTGGTTTTCCGGCCACAGCCGATGGTGTTATAAGTGTAATAAAATGCTCACAGCCCAGTGTTCATTTCTACACACAAACACAGCCCGCCATGGTACAGGGCTCGCACAAATGAAGTCGACGCATGTCAATTGTGCATTAAATGTAGTGAATGTGCCCACAACCCAGTGCCCACAAACACTACCACGGTTTCTGTAAAACGAAACCAACACAAGTCTTCCTAGCCTCCTAGGAAATCTACGGTGTTTCAGTCTCGCCGTGGCCAGACTTCCACTGAAATTTTCGCTCGTTCAGTTCCAGAAAATGTGACTGTTCCAGTGTATTTTGCAGTAAGCAAGCCAGTACCATGCCCGCTTGCCTGCACGCAAATGCTGTTCCCACGGCGACCCAGATAAATCACATAAATGGTGTATTTTCTGGTATTCCGGCCACAGTCGATGGTGATATGAGTGTATTGAAAATGCCCACAACCCAGGGCTCATTTCTACACACAAACACAGCCCGCAAAAATGCAGGGCTCGCACAAACAAAATCGCCTCATGTCGATTGTGCACTAAATGTAGTGAATGTGCCTACGTCTCAGTGCCCACAAACACTACACACCACATGTCCCACGGGTTCTGTGAAAACGAAACCAACACGCATTCAGTCAGCTCAGGCCGACGGTGTTTTTCAGTGCAGTAAATGTGCCCGCTGTCCTGCGCCCACATTCACTCACAGACATGTTAAGCCCCACGGGGCTCGCCCCGCTCTCTCTCCCTCAGCAAACTGCTATAAGGGTTTTGAGCGCGGCCAGGCTGCCCGCCGCGATCGGCGCGCCCCCCGCCTCACACACTGTAAACACAGTGTCTGCGTTAAAGCACGCCGGAGCTCTCTTGCCGTCACTATGTCTCGGCCAGAGCCCAGATCTCATTCTACCCCTAGCTATTCACGCGAAAGTGTGGGCACAGCTTCCTGGGGTATCAGAATGGGTGCTGAACACTATAAAAATTCGCTACAGTTCGCTCGACGTCCCCGCCGTTATACGGCGCGCGTCGAGACGACGGTGGAAAACGAAGTATCTCATCTACTTCGAGCCGAGATAGCGAAACTACTGAGCAAAGGTGCTATAGAACCTTTATCTCAAGCTCAGAGCAAAGGGGGCCTACACAGCAGATATTTTCTGGTACCGAAAAAAGATGGAGGTCTCAGACCCATTTTAGATCTGCGACAGCTGAACAGAGCGCTTGTGAAGCGCCAGTTCAGAATGCTTACGACCAGGAAAATCCTCGCGCAAGTGCGCCACGGGGACTGGTTTATGTCAATAGATCTGAAAGACGCCTATTTCCAAATACAAATAGCGTCCCATCACAGGCGATTCTTGAGATTCGCTTTCGAGGGCCAGGCATATCAATACACAGTCCTGCCGTTCGGCCTGTCCCTAGCATCTCGTACATTCACGAAGTGCATGGACGCGGCGCTCGCACCCCTGAGACTTCAGTGCATGCGAGTCCTGAACTACTTGGACGATTGGCTGATTCTAGCTCGATCACGATCGGAGCTCATAGAACACAGGGCCGCATTACTCGAGCACCTCGAGGAGCTGGGCCTCACAGTCAATTGGGCGAAGAGCTCACTGTCTCCCAGTCAGAAAATTTCCTTTCTGGGAACCGTGTTGGACTCGCTGTCCATGACAGCACGCCTGTCACCAGAGCGCGGGCTAAATATTCAGCGCGGCGCGAAATCCTTACGCCACGGCGCGATAGTTCCGCTCAAAAGGTTTCAGAAAATGCTGGGGCTGATGGCCTCAGCAGCCTCTGTACTCCAGTTGGGCTTGCTCCGCATGCGCCCACTGCAGATGTGGCTGAAAGCGCGGGTTCCACCCAGGGCATGGACAGCGGGTCTGTTTCGCCTCAGGGTCGACCTTCAGTGTGTTTCAGCTCTGGAACCCTGGAAAATAACCGACTGGTATCAGTCAGGTGTGAGTCTGGGGACCGCTTCGAGTATGGAGGTGGTGTCTACGGACGCCTCCACCTCGGGGTGGGGAGCGCTGCTCGAGGGCAGACCGCTAGCTGGCCTGTGGTCAGAACGGGAAAAGCTCCTTCACATAAACTGTTTGGAGATGATAGCAGTCGACAAAGCGCTACGGTGTTTTTGTCCCCAGGTAACAGGCCACCACGTCTTGGTCCGGTCGGACAACATGTCAGTGGTGGCATACATAAATCGCCAGGGCGGCGTCAGGTCACGAAACCTTCACAGGCTGACGGAACGCCTCCTGGTCTGGGCTCAGCACAACCTGCTCTCACTGAGAGCAGCGCACGTGCCTGGTCACCTGAATGTGGGACCAGACAGACTGTCCAGGAACAATATTCCAGCAGGGGAATGGTCGCTGCACCCGCAGACGGTCCAGCTGCTGTGGAAAACGTTCGGCAGAGCACAGGTGGACCTATTCGCGTCCCACGAAAACGCTCATTGCCTGGAGTTTTTCTCGAAAAGCAAGGACGCGCTGGCTCATGTTTGGCCCCGCTGCCCCCTATATGCTTTTCCTCCTGTCTCGCTCCTGCCTCAGGTGTTGGAACGAATCAGGGAGAACGGATGCCCAGTGCTGCTCGTAGCTCCGCTCTGGACAAACCAGACGTGGTTCCCTGCCCTGATGCAGCTGACCAGCACTGCCCCATGGCCTGTACCATTGAGGAGAGACCTCCTTTCTCAGGCGGAGGGCTCGATTTGGCACCCTCGCCCGGAGTTGTGGTCCCTGCACGCATGGGCCATCAACGGGTACCCGCTAGCCTCCCAGAAGGAGTGTTAAACATGATCGCGCAGGCTAGAGCTCCGTCTACCAGGCGGCTCTACTCCTCGAAATGGTCTGTTTTCTCTGCATGGTGTCAAGCCCAGAGCTTTTCACCTGTGGAATGCGGGGTTTCGGAAGTGCTTTCCTTCCTTCAAGAGCTACTGGATAAGGGCAGGACCCCATCCATGCTCAAAGTATATGTGGCGGCCATAGCAACGTTTGCAAAACCGGTGTCTGGCCAGTCGCTGGGGAAAAACGACTTAGTCGTGCGTTTCCTTAGGGGAGCTCGGAGGCTGAACCCTCCGTGGCCCCCTTCAGTCCCGACGTGGGACCTTTCCACGGTCCTGGAGGCCATGAAAGGCGCCCCGTTCGAGCCAATCCAGCTGGTGGACATGAAACACCTGTCGTTCAAAACAGTGTTTCTCATGGCTCTCGCTTCAGTGAAGCACATAGGGGACTTACAGGCGCTTTCACTAAGCGCGTCGTGTATGGAGTTTGGGCCTAATGACTCGAAGGTCATTCTCAAACCAAAGCACGGGTATGTCCCGAAATCCCTCAATACACCGTTCAGGGCCCAGGTAATTTCCCTGTCCGCCCTTCCGGTTCTCAGTGAGGAGGAGGATGCGAGTCTCCTTTGCCCCGTCAGGGCATTGAGAGCTTATGTTTCACGCTCGTCTGTTTTCAGACAGACGGAGCAGCTTTTTGTTTTGTTTGGCGGGCGTTCCAAGGGACTCGCCGCCTCAAAACAGAGCCTATCCAGATGGATAGTGGATGCCATTGCGCTCGCTTACTCTGCGAAGGGCCTACAGTGCCCCTTGGGTGTCAGGGCGCACTCCACGAGAGGTGTGGCCTCTTCGTGGGCGTGGTCGAGCGGGGTTTCCCTGCAAGATATCTGTACGGCCGCGGGCTGGGCCTCGCCGTCTACATTTATAAAATACTATAACCTGGAGGTACCCGCCTTACAAGCTAAGCTTTTGGCGGTCTAAAATTCAGTGCTATCTGCCCCGCTGTGCGGCCCGGATGCTGAGTTTACTGCAGCCCCATGAGTGTTGACACACGTATGGCCACCCAGATCAGGCTGAAAGCTTTCACCCTGGCTGCGCGTTTTATTGTCATATTATAGCCCCGCTGGGTGCTTTTTTATAGGGAATGACGCTTCCAGCCTCTCTTCCTCCACTCTATGTGAGTTTATGGTGATTATGCACTACATGAGCCCTGGGCTTCGGCCCCCGGGACTTTGGTGTTGGATCCCTGTACGCACGGCATGTTGCATTGTGTTCCCCTAGCGTAAGCTATTACGCAGTACGAGAGATACTCTCGTAAGAGAACGTACTCGGTTACTAACGTAACCTCGGTTCTCTCTAGAGAGGGAACGAGTACTGCGTATCTTGCCGTGCTTGGAATACGCTCTGGTTCGCTTCAGTGATAAAAACCAGCTTGTATCAGCCTAACGAGCATATTTATAGGGTGAGACCACGCCCCTTCTGGCGGGACGTGACGATATGGGCGCGAATTGCCCCCATTGGTCATTACGTCACGCAGAGTCTCTCTCGATAGGCTGCTGCATTTGCTGCAGAGCAACCAATAGGCGCGCGAGCTGTTTCGCCTATGTCTGCTTGCTGCTGCAAAGCGTTTTACATTAATAAAAAATTAAGGATAATTTTTGGCTTCAATATCTCGCGGAAAAGAGTTTTTCCCCTAGCGTAAGCTATTACGCAGTACTCGTTCCCTCTCTAGAGAGAACCGAGGTTACGTCAGTAACCGAGTACGTTAGGTTAGGTTAGCCTACCGATTTTTTATACAAGTCAAGTCAAGTCACATTTATTTATATAGCGCTTTTCACAATACAGATTGCATCAAAGCAGCTTCACAGTGATAACATGAAAGTAGTACAACACAGTTCAATAATATTGTTGAATATGAAATATCCCCAACTAAGCAAGCCAAAAGCAAGGCGACAGTGGCAAGGAACCAAAACTCCATCAGATTGGATGGAGAAAAAAAACCTTGGGAGAACCCAGGCTAGTCAGGGGCCAGTTCTCCTCTGGCTAACAATCATAGGGTTTCAAAGAAGCTTTACAGTAAGTGCATATCAGAAAGTACCTGGAAAAAATACATTTAGTTAATCATGTAATATTAAGGGGATAACATATCGCCGGCGTCGAGTCGTCTCTTCGCAGGCGTTGAGTCGTCTCTTCACAGGCGTTGGTCTTCTCATCACAGGCGTTGGGGCATCCGAAATCCCCGTGAGAGGCAGGATACAAAACTGGAGCCTACGAACGCCATTTTTCTCGGGACAAGCGTCCCGAGATAACAGCAGAAAGGCAGATGGGAAATAATTAGCATAGCTGATGTTCATAATGATTTCCATTACACGGGAGTAGGTGTTAGAAAACCATAATCTCACAACTCTAAAATCGGTGTTATATGATCATATTTTCTTGATCTAGTAAGAACTCTAGCGGCTGCATTTTGCACTAACTGTAGCTTGTTTATTGAGGATGCAGGACAGCCAGCTAATAAAGCATTACAGTAATCTAGTCTCGAGGTCATGAATGCATGAACTAACTTTTCTGCATCAGAAACAGATAGCATGTTACGTAATTTAGCAATGTTTCTAAGGTGGAAAAAGGCTGTTCTTGTAACAGATGAAATATGATTTTCGAAAGACAAGTTGCGGTCTAGTATAACACCCAGGTCTTTTACTGTAGTGGAAAAAGTAACAGGACATCCTTCTATATTAAAGTCGTATTGTAAGAGGTTTTGTGTGTAGTTTTTTGGACCAATAACTAATACCTCCGTTTTATCTGAATTTAATAGCAGGAAATTACGCGTCATCCAGCATTTTATATCTTTGAGACATTCTGTCAATTTAGATGAGGTAATGTTTTCATCTGGTCGTGATGAAATATATAATTGAGTGTCGTCAGCATAACAGTGGAAATTAATTCCATGTTTTCTTATAATATTACCAAGTGGCAGCATATATATTGAGAATAGCAGAGGGCCTAGCACCGATCCTTGCGGTACTCCGTAGTCTACTGACGTTAACTTTGATTTTCCCCCGTGTAAAGAGACAAAATGATAACGGTCAGATAAGTACGATCTAAACCAGCTTAATGCCTGTCCCTGAACACCAGTGTAGTTTTGTAGTCGATCCAAGAGTATTTTATGATCTATAGTGTCGAACGCGGCGCTAAGATCAAGTAGGACAAGTATTGAGATACAGCCTTGATCCGAAGCTAAGAGTAGATCATTTGTAATTTTAACTAGCGCAGTTTCTGTACTATGATGCGGTCTGAATCCTGACTGGAATTTTTCATAGATATCATTTTCTTGCAAAAAAGAGCACAGTTGAGCGGATACAACTTTTTCTAGTATTTTGGACATAAATGGAAGATTTGAAATGGGTCTGTAATTTGCTAGGTTATTTGGATCTAGTTGCGGTTTCTTAATGAGAGGTTTTATTACTGCCAACTTGAATATTCTTGGAACATGACCTAAGAATAAAGACGAGTTAATAATATTGAGAAGAGGCTCTTCCACTACAGGTAACACTTCTTTCAGTAGTTTAGTGGGTATTGGATCTAATGAGCATGTTGTTGGTTTAGATGCAATAATACGTTTATTTAGCTCTTCCTGTCCTATCGTTGTAAAGCGGTGTAGTTGTTCTAGAGGGGCCATAATTGAGGTTGAAGCATAAGAGACCATAGAGGATTGTACATTTATAATTGTGTTTCGAATGCTTTCTATTTTCTCATTGAAATAATTCATAAAATCATTACTACTAAACTGTAACGGTATATTTTGCTCTGGTGATGTCTGTTTATTTGTTAGTCTAGCTACGGTGTTAAATAAGAACCTTGGATTATTTTGGTTATTTTCTATTAGTTTGCGGAGGTGCTCAGCCCTGGCTGTTTTTAGAGCCTTTTTATAACGTGATATACTGTCTTTCCACGCGATTCTAAAGACCTCTAAATTAGTTTGTTTCCATTTACGCTCTAGGTTACGAGTTTCTCTCTTGATATCATGCGTAACACTGTTGTACCAGGGTGCTTTAGTTTTCTCTTTAGCCTTTTTTAATCTAATTGGTGCAACAATATCTAATGTACTAGTGAAAATGGTGCTCAAACTGCTAGTCATTTCCTCTAGTTCATCTGTTTGTTTGGGTTCACTGAGCAGCTGAGATAGATCAGGTAAGCTATTTGAGAATCTATCTATAGTGGTTGGAAGGATTGTTCTGCCTGGTCTATAACGTGGCGCAACATGACATATTTCAGCAGTACGTATTATGCACGTTACCATGTAATGATCAGTGACATCATCACTTTGCGGTATAATATCTATATCAGTTGGATTGGTTCCATATGTTAGAATTAAATCTAGTGTATGATTTAGACGATGAGTGGGACCACGGACGTTTTGCTTGACCCCAAAGGAGTTTAATAAATCTGTAAACGCAGCCCCTAACGCATCATTTTTATTGTCTACGTGTATGTTAAAATCTCCAACAATTATTGCTTTATCGACATTGACCAATAGATCCGAGAGAAAGTCTGCAAACTCTTTTAGAAATTCAGCATATGGCCCTGGAGGTCTATATACAGTAGCCAAGGCTAGAGATAATATGGATTTCTTTCTTACATCTAAGAGCGTAACATTTAGCATAAGTACTTCAAACGAATTAAATCTGTGACCTGTTTTCTGAGAAACATTAAGAATATCTTTATAGATTGTTGCAACACCGCCGCCACGACCAGTCAGACGGGGCTCATGCTTATAACAGTATCTTGGCGGAGAAGACTCATTTAGACCGAAATACTCATTTGGTTTAAGCCAGGTTTCAGTAAGGCAAAGTATATCGAAATTATTATCTGTGACCATTTCATTTACAATAACCGCTTTAGGTGTGAGCGATCTAATGTTTAGAAGACCTAGCTTTAGAAATTCTTTTTGTTCACTGATATTTAGATTTTCTGGTTTAATTACAATAAGATTTTTGCTAGATCCTGCACTAGATTTATTGTTTGGCTTCACTAAACGAGGAATAGACACAGTTTCTATATAATGTTCTTCACTACGTATATCAATTAAATTTGGACAGCAAAGACTGTGATTTGGATTTTGACTTATTAGTCATCTGGTGCGTAACGTCTTGGAGATATTATCCGACAGAACAGCCGCTCCGATACACCGATTCAGAGGTCTCGTGAGTTCAGTGTTGGACAGGTCAGTTGTTTAAACTATTCATTAAAGTAAATAGTTAAAATGAGTCATTCGTTTGCGTAGGCCTATCGGACGTGTCATTAGTGGACGTCCAGCCACGGCACGCTTGTGTGATTATCTCGGCAGTTTAGGACAAGATTTGCGTCAATACAGAAAACATTTAATCACTGGATAGGTTTTTTCGGTTATTGAAATGTGGTTTATGTCAGCTGAATGGGCGGAACGCTTTTTAGAGAAGATAATAAGGCAACGTGTTTTTTTTTTTTTTTTTTTGCACAATTCACACACCGCGGTAATTCAGGGGAAAAAAATCTCCAAATGCTCCACGTGAAACTGCGATCTTCCGACCTTTTACTATCGTGTCAATTGATTTTGATTAATATGCGCGCGCGAGAGAGAGAGCAAAACAGCGCTGTTTTGAAGACGTGAGAGTGCGCGCGCGCGGCTGGGACGCGCTCTCTCTCTGCTCGTTATGCGCCCTGTCAAGCGCAGCAGTCATTCTATTCTACATCACTCACCGATCAAAAAAGGCTTTGGCGGGACAAAAAATTGCTTTGGTGACCGCCAAAAAAATTAAATGCTGGAAAAACCCCTGTTATTATGTCAAAATAACGAGAATCTCACCTGAAAATCCGATAACATCAGCCATTTTAATTCAAGCAACTGATTTCTGTAAATGAATGTAAAACTAAATGTATATTGCATGCAGCACAGGGTGAAGTCAAACAGTATTTACATTAACAACGCCGAATGGTGCTGCCGGTGTGTGTAGAGAATAATGTGTTAGAATTTTAAAGACGTGGCGCTGCGCGACGCGGCGCTGCGCTTCTCGTCCGGTGTGCGACTCACTTTACCCTGAAAATTTACCTCAAAAACGCATCGAAACTGCAAACACAAGATTTTTGTGGAACTTCAATGGGGAATAAAGACTAACAAGACAGATAACAACATTGAACACTAAACAAACAGTAATTATTAATTTGCCATAGTGACACAGGAGGTGCAGGATCCAATAAAAAAAGGTTCCGGATCCAACGTCGGAGGTGCCGGAACATGTTCCGGCGTGTTCCGGATCCAACGTCGGAGGTGCCGGAACATGTTCCGGCGTGTTCCGGCTCAAATTAAGCCCTGGTTATATATATTTTAAGTATAAAAATGAATACCTCGGAGCATAGTAGTATATACTTAAAGTGCAAAAATAATATATAGTATTATAAGTATGATGTTAAGTTCACTTAAAAAAAAAAGACAAGTAAACTAGTACTGAGAGTATACTTCAAACAAAAAAAGTTTTTTAGTAGTTCACTAGTAGTTCACTAGTAGTACACTAGTAGTACAAACGAACAAAACGTCCCGGGTTACGTATGTAACCCTAGTTCCCCGAAGGGACGGACGCTGCGTGTAATCGCAGTGGGAACGCCCTCCAGCGTGACGCGTCTGAAGAATGAATGAAATCAGTCAATGGAAAGAATGAGCGTACGGCGAATGACGTCATCGACCAGGAAGCTATAAATATCCCCTGAGCACACAAGCCGCCAGCTTAAAGTTACTGAAGCAAGCGACCCAAGGGGATGCCGGGAGAATGGCAGGACACGCAGCGTCCGTCCCTTCGGGGAACTAGGGTTACATACGTAACCCCGGACGTTCCCCTTCAGGGAATATCGCTGCGTGTAATCGCAGTGGGAACGCAATACCCACATCCCCATACGACCAAATCCCCGTCGTGTGTCATTAGGAGACTCAAACCGACGAGAGAACCTGAGCCCCGGGAGTGGAGCTAAGATCAAGGGAATAAAAACTGACGAAAGTGTGCGGTGAGGACCAGCCTGCCACATCACAAACGTCCTAAAGAGAAGCTCCTAAAAGAAGAGCTGTAGAAGCAGCCATACTCCTGGTGGAATGAGCCCTTACAGCCAAAGGTGAAGGCTGATGGGCAGAACCGTAAGCAAGCGAGATGGCCTCGACCACCCACTTGCTCATCCTTTGCTTAGATGCAGGACACCCTGCACCCAAAGCCCTAACTGGGTACAGCAAATTAAGTTTCTCCTGGTCTGACGTCAGAAAAGGCGGAGGACAGAAAGCCTGCAGAACTATAAGTCTAACAGAAACAGTTGGTACCTTAGGAACATAACCTGGTCTCGGACAGAGAAAGGCCTTAACCATACCAGGAGCAAATTCCAGGCACGAGGGAGCCACCGAAAGTGCTTGAATATCTCCAATTCTTTTTAGAGATGAGATAGCGAGAAGAAGGATAGTCTTTAGAGTAAGAACCTTTTCCGAAACTTCCTCGATGGGCTCGAAAGGAGCTAGGGAGAGACCTTCTAAGACGATGGCCAGATCCCAAGCTGGTACCCTCGTGCGAACTGCAGGCCTCAGCCTCAAGGCGCCACGAAGGAAGCGAGATATAAGTGAGTGTCTCCCGAGGGAACCTCCACTTGAAGGGGCGTGATAAGCAGCTAAAGCCGCCACATACACCTTCAGTGTGGAGTGGGATAACCCTGTGGAGAGACAGTCCTGCAGGAAATCCAGCACTGTACCAACCGGGCCGTTAACTGGGTCCTGCTGGCGCTCTCCACACCAAGAGGTGAAAAGTTTCCGTCTCGCGGCATATAACTTCCTCGTGGAGGGAGCTCTGGATTGGAGGATGGTCTCAACGACCTCAGTCGAGAGACCAGAATCTATGAGCTGGGCCCCCTCAGAGGCCAAGCCCACAGCCTCCATAGTTCTGGGCGGGGGTGAAGGATCGACCCGCTCGCCTGAGAGAGCAGATCTCTCCTGATCGGTATCTCCAGGGGAGAGCCGTCGAGGAGAGACACTAGGTCCGCAAACCATACTCGGGCCGGCCAGAACGGGGCTATTAGCAGGAGACTGAGCCCGTCCCGGCGAACCCTATCCAGAACTCCCGGGAGCAGAGCGATCGGGGGAAAAGCGTACAGACGTGACCTCGGCCACGGATGTACCATCGCATCCAACCCCAGCGGGGCTGGATGGCTGAGAGAGAACCACAGTGGGCAGTGTGATGTTTCTCGAGAAGCAAATAGGTCTATCTCGGCACGACCGAAATGTTTCCATTGGAGTTCCACCACCTCGGGGTGAAGACTCCATTCCCCGGGCCTCGGCCCCTGTCTTGACAGGATGTCTGCCCCCTGATTTAACCCTCTGGGGACCAAGAACGCGCCCGCGCGTTTTGCTGTTTTTTTTTTTCACATAGCAGCAACATAGACTTAAAATGCTCCGTCATTTATGGTCATATAAATAAAATCAATACATGATTATAAACTATAGAGGGTCTTCTTTTTTTGTGGACACTCACATTAACATCAAAACCTTGTGCTTTTTTTTAAATAAATAAAATAAACAGGGTGCGCTTTCAGCTCACTCTGTCTCCGCAAAAATCTTTCTGAAACATGTCTGGAAAATGAACGGAAACTCCGCTAATTCTTATCACACAAACATGAAACATACGTCTAAAGAACGCTTTAAATTTCTACTTTTAAATAAAACAATTCACATTTAAAACAAATATTCTCCTGCAATGTAATCTGTCAAAAACTAAAGAGAAGTACAGTTTCTCCTGTCTCAGCTCATTATCGTTAATTTGTTCACACCCACTCGCAGAGCGCGCTATTCATAAGATAATGTGTTGAGGCCATTTGCAAAATAGATAAACGCCCCCAGGCAAATGCTGTAAACACACAATATTTTTTAGTCAGATTAAGATTCGTCTTGCGCGGCTATGAGGAATAATCCTGGGACATTTACCACAGAACAAGTGCTGGTTTCACTTCGAGGAGGAGCAACAGATTCAGCTGAGAAGTGTAAGTGTTTTGTGCTTTGTTCTAATCGCGATATAGAATAACGTTAGTGTCTGTAAACGGACAAATAGCATATCCTACTGTTTAAATGTGAATTATGTTTCTCTCTGTGTGTGTGTGTGTGTGTGTGTGTGTGTGTGTGTGTGTGTGTGTGTGTGTGTGAATGAATGAATGAACGCACAGATACGCACTGTTACAGACGAAATAAAGAACATTTCTTTGACTAGTTTTGGATAAAGTTTTTCAAATCAAATAAGCATCAAATAAGCTTCAAAATAAAGACATCAAATAAGCTTATGTTTTGTCAATAAACTAATCAACTAAGATGTTTGTTCCAATGCAAGCTATATCAAAATAATGAATCCTCAACTTTGAAATATGTATGATCAAACTAAGACATTTATGGAAAAAGACTATTTTCTTTTCAAGATGTTTCCAACTCTAACTTTGAACTTTGAACTGAAATAAAACCATGTCTATATGGTGAAGGGTGTGTGATAGAAGTGTCCAGACGTATGCACCCAGTATTTTCCTTATATAAATCCAAACAATCTAAAAGCCATTCTTTTTTAAATCTCCTCATTCTTTGTGCAAGGCTCCTGTAATGATATGGCCTGATAGCACCTAATAGGGCCATTATGGGAGGGTCTTTGTCTTTCTCAGGTGTGGAATGCCACACATATTAATGAGAGATCAAGCCTCCTGCATAAAGCTTTCTCAAACAAAACACGTCATTAAAAATGTAAAAGACTTTATTGACTTATCTGAATGAGCAGTCAGGATGATTCTCACATAGTTTTGGAGCAAATATTCTAGGCTATGTGATACAATTTTCAAAAGTCTTGTGAAGAAATAATCAATATGTGTTTTGTGGTCTTATTTCAGCAACTTTCATTTTTATTTTTTTCAATAACCACGCATAAACATTATTCTATTAAAAATACAAACATGTACATACATGTTGCTCAGATATCATGGTAGTCCCGTCTGTGCTATATAGAGTGAATTTACACCTTTGCCATTAACATGTTTATAAATAACTGAAAAAAGCACAAATGTCAGTGCATGTCAAAACATCCCAAGGGCCCCAAAAACACTCTGGTCCCCAGAGGGTTAAATACCCCGGGAGATAAATAGCTCTCAGAGAAAGAATTTTCCCCTGGGACCATAGAAGGATCTGACGTGCCAGTTTGTAAAGTGGGCGAGAATGCAGACCCCCCTGATGGTTGATACAAGAGACCACCGATGTGTTGTCTGTCCGGACAAGAACATGATGGCCCCTTAGGTCTGGGAGGAAGTGTTTCAGAGCCTGAAACACCGCCAACATCTCTAGGCAATTTATGTGCCATAGACGATGATGGTCCTCCCACAGACCCTGAGCCGGGCGACCATTCATGATCGCCCCCCAACTTGTGAGAGAGGCATCTGTCGTTAGCATAACGCGACGACAAGGAGCTCCCAACACAGGGCCTTGGGACAGAAACCAAGGATCTTTCCACATGATCAGGGCGCGATAACACCGTCGCGAACTCACAATCATGCGAAGCGGATTTCCCCTCAGGGAGAATCCCTTGGTTCTGAGCCACCACTGTAACGGTCTCATGTGCAAGAGGCCAAAAGGTATCACGTTGGACGCAGCTGCCATGAGACCTAACAGTCTCTGGAACTGTTTTACAGTGGATGACTGGCCTAGCTTGACCTGATCTACTGTGGCAAGAATCGAAGCAATACGAGCAGGTGACAATCGTGCCTGCATCGTCGTCGAATCCCACACTACACCTAGAAAAGTGGTTCTCTGTAATGGAGAAAGAACACTCTTCTTGGCGTTGAGCCTCAGCCCCAGTCTCTTGATGTGAGCAAGAACGACATCTCGATGCCGAACCGCCTGTTGTTCTGATTGAGCCCGAATTAACCAATCGTCTATATAATTCAGAATACGGATGCCCTGCAGCCTTAACGGGGCTATAGCAGCATCCATACACTTCGTGAATGTTCGGGGTGACAGTGCTAGGCCGAACGGAAGAACCGATATTTGTACGCTTCGCCCCCGAAAGCGAACCTCAGGAACTTCATGTGTTGAGGGAGGATAGATACATGGAAGTTAGCGTTAGATCTATCGTGACAAACCAGTCCTAGGATCTGATTTGTGACACGATCTGCTTGAGAGTGAGCATCTTGAACTTGAGCTTCCCTACAGCGCGATTCAAGAAATGCAGATCTAGAATGGGACGCAGCCCTCCATCTTTCTTCGGAACGATGAAGTACCGGCTGTAGTATCCTAACTCCCTGCTGGGTGGAGGAACCCGCTCTATAGCTCCTTTCAGCAGGAGAGTTTTTTACCTCCTGTTCTAATACCAGAGCCTGCTCGGGGCCCACCATTGTGGGCAGAACCCCTCTGAACCGAGGTGGAAGCGTTCTGAACTGAATAGCGTACCCGTTCTCTATAGTATGCAGGACCCACTGAGAAACGTTGGGGAGAATTTTCCATTCCACCAGGAACTCTACTAAGGGAACCAGCCTCTCGAGGCTGGCCTCTGGATGAACCTCCCGAGTGACAGACACAGCGCCCTGTAACACACTGGCAGGGAACAGCTGGTCTGGGCACTCCACAACCCTCCTCGGAGGGGGCAAGCGTCCCTCGGGAAATCGCTCGCCGGGTCTCTCTACGCCCTGTAAAGGCAGGGTTAGTAGAGCAGAACCCTGAGGGCATCGGGAAAGACAGGGCACCGTGTTTTTGTGCAGTGAACTCAAGTCTTTCACGATGGGGACCACCCTCAGAGTCCTGACGTTCAGTACGTCAGGATTTTTTCGACGCAGCTTTCTTGGCGATAATGACTGTCCTCAGATCAGCCCTACCGCGGGAAGGTCGCGCCGGAGAGCGCCCCGCCTCGTCCCTCCAGTTTCTCTTCGTTTCTGCTGCGCTCTTTTTGAGGTACTCGGCGACTGGGACTGCCCTCGCTCAGCAGCCCCAGCGACACGCACTTTAAGGGGCATAAATTTCTGAAAAGCAGCCGCCTGTTTCTTCTCTTCCTGGAACCTCTCCGTGACAGAATGAAGAGCGTCACCAAAGAGGCCCATAGGTGAAACTGGAGCATTTAAAAGGAGAGTCTTATCATTTTCCTTCATAGAGGTCTGACTCAACCGCAAGTGTCTCTCTGTGGCCACCATGGCTGCCATAGACCAGCCGATAGATTTAGCTGTCTCCCTGGTGGCCCGGAGAGTGAGATCAGCAGTCTGCCTGAGCTCATTAATCATTTCAACAGAAATTTCCCCCCCTTCACACGCATCTTTAAGCAGGTCAGCCTGCATAATGGCCATAGTGTGTAGACATGCAGCCGCCTGACCCGCCACCGAGTAAGCCTTCCCCACTAACACAAAAGTATTTTTTAGTGGTTTAGAGGGCAGAGCCGGTGCTTTAGGTGAAGATGATGAAGCTGGAGAGAGATAGCTCGCGAGCGTCTCCTCCGCCTCCGGCATCGTCACATAACCAGCAGATTTAGCACCAACAATGTTACCAAAAGCATTGGACTGATTTGTGTAAATTCTGCTTGAAACCGGTCTAACCCAGGTCTTTGAAACCTCAGCATGAAGATCTGGGAAGAACGGTAAGCACCGGCGAGAAGGTTGAGGTCGTGCAGACAGAAATCTATCATCTAGTTTACTTTTATTACTAGACTCCTGTCTATCAGCTGGCCACTCGATACTGAGCTTTTCAACAGCCCGAGATAACACATCCATCAAACCTTCTTCATTTGCAGTATAATGTGACAAACTAGTCCACTCTGATGCAAAACTTTCGACATCCAGCTCCTCAGAACTGGATAATCTTAATTCAACATCATCATGTACCTCCACCCGGGCAGAAGTAACCGCCGCAGCGCGTGCTTGCAGAGCCGGGTGAGAGGCACTAGATCTCGCCGGAGATAGCTGAGATAGGGCGGAGACCGTCTCAACGTCGCCAGTGAGATCCATCTGCGAGCCCCAAGACAAGCGCCGCCGCTCTGCCTCAACAGAAGCGGGACCCAAGCCTCGGGGAGCTCGCAGCAAACCACTCTCCTCGAAGAGCGATCGGCGCGAGCGCAGAGTTCTCAAGGGAAAACGCTCGCAATGCTGACAATCGACTCCCTCGAGAGCCGACTGGGCATGCTGCACTCCAAAACAAGCCACACATAGCTCGTGTGAATCCCCACCCGTGATGTATCGTGTACAGGGGGGAACACACTTCCTATACTGCTCGCTCATTTTGGTTTTTTAATATATAATATATATATATATATAGTGATAAACTCCTGTCTAAAACAGACAAACACAATCGATAGATTTCAGACACACACAGAGCTTGCTGAAGTAACAAAAGCTGGCGGCTTGTGTGCTCAGGGGATATTTATAGCTTCCTGGTCGATGACGTCACTCGCCGTATGCTCATTCTCTCATTGACTGATTTCATTCATACTTCATACGCATCACGCTGGAGGGCGTTCCCACTGCGATTACACGCAGCGGTAGTCCCTGAAGGGGAACAGTACAAGCGACAGCAGTAAAAATGAAAAAATTTAGTTGTAAACTAGTTGTGTACTTAAAGTTTACTACTGTTACACTTAAAGTATACCTAGAATTATACATTTATACACTTAAAAGTGGGCTAATTTAGTCCCAAGTAGTATTGAAATGATATAGATATTAGTATACTACATAAAGTTTACTTAAAGTATACTTGAAGTTAAGTATACTTAATAAAATTAACTTGAAGTATATATATATATTTTTTTTAAGGCTTGTGACTTTACCTTTACCTCGTGACTTTAGTTTAAGTTAGGATTATTAAATTTTTTCTGACATGTTGATTTGAAAAGTTCAAAGTATTTTGAAATAGGTCATTTCTAATATTCCTCTTGGTGCCATTTTTGCAAATCTTTAAAACTCTCATCTTCCACGATTATGATAATTACTGTTCCCCAAAGTGACTCATGACCAATTAGAGACTACACGGTCTACTTAGCCAGAGACAGTACAAATCTATATAAAAAATAATGAACTAACAGAGCCCTCTTAGCTTTCAGCAATACGTTTCAGTCTCACAGGATTGGTTGTACATGAGGCCAGGGTGTTCTCACAGGGGCTCTTGCCCAAGTACCTGCTAATTAATAACTCTCTGGTACTGAATCAAAGACCAGTTAATTTCTAGATATCTGCATAACCCAGTTTAATAAAGCATTAACTGGCTTTTGACCTGATCAGGAAAGATTGGTACTCCTGTAATTAACATAACGAGTGAACTTGAATGTAAAATTTCGAAGAGGATCTCCATTATTCAGAACACAGCCCTTTAATTAGACATTGACACTGAGATAACATAGTGACAATGCTTAGAGTCTATTTTTATTTTTTCATCAGATCTTGATTCAAACCTCTGTGACCAGTGCATTTCCTCTAGTCAAAACACATTTGAGACATCACTGGATTAATTAGGTTTTTCTCCCCATGACTCAGGCTGCATTACGTTAGAGTGAAGTGCACACGCTATTCTCTCAGGCAGCGCTCTTTCTTGATGATATGATTAAGCTTTCCATAATTTAATGGTTCGTCTACAAGGAAAAATGTATCAAAAATGTTATATTTTCATTTGATCCATTGGCAAAAAACCTTAATCCCTTTGAATTAATGACATGAATTAATCACATGCATTACACTTCTATAAAAAAAATTGACAAAATGTACAAAATGAAGGATAACCAAATACTGCAGATTATAATTAAGGCTAGCTAACAGTAACTCAATTCTCTTTTCTATTATTTGTCCATATTTACTGTTGTCTTTTTAGTCCTTTTGACTGTCTACTATGTGTCACTTTTTCGTTTTCATCCAGTATCATGCGATTTGTCAAAAATGACAGTAAAGTTGACTTTGACTTTGAACTGAGGTAGGCATGATACTTTAAGTTCAGCCAAAAGAGATGTGGACTAAAACCACACTATTTACACTATTAATCCATAATGCAGTGCAATGTTTTTGGTTTGTTTTTTTGTAAATTTTTTAGAGTAACTGTTATAATAATTATTATCATCAACAACAACTATAATAATGCACAATTAACTTTTCAATTGGGTAACACCCCTGGAAATATTTTAAAGTTTAGAGACTGTCCCTGCACTAAATTTGCTTGGGCTATGAGATTGGACAGATTTCAGATGGTATTGCTCTTCCTGATGAGATGAAAGCTCTGTGTTGGCAAACACACAGGCTCCCATAACCCTTTGAGTGTGCCCTCGTTGATTGGATGAGCACATTTTCTGAAGGGTAAAAGAGAGGCTGCTGCAAAAGTGGAATAGATTTAAAAAGCCAAGAACACACAGGGATCATCACATAAAGAAAGTGATGTGACTGCCATTCACACCAAATTATTGCATTTAGGGACAAGCAACAGTGTTCAAATTGCACCAAAGCATTTTTGGGGGCTATATTGTATATGTATTCTGTATTATTACTTATATATTACATATTTGCTTTAGGCTAGTCTTATTGTTTATTTTATTTATATATTTTTTTTTTTTAACTTAAAGACAAATATAGCCTGGTAAAAATTTAAGTACAAAAAAAAATGTCTTGGGTGTCAGGGTTCACAGAGGAAACAGACTGGACGGTAAATTATTGTCGTTTATTTGTGCAGAGGAATACTCAGTCGGAGATAACAGGTGAGGATCAAATGATATGGAAACATAGAATAGGCTTAGCTGAAATGGTAATGTCCTTTTCTCTCTTGCAGGTGGTTTAGAAGCAGTCACACTGGAGATGGATGAGACGGAAGGATCGGGAATCTGGTAAGTAGCAGGTGAGTGGAAGGAGAGTCTGTGAGTCATGTAACGACGAGACCAGACAAGTGAGTGCAGTGAAGGTGAGTGCTTTATAGTGCATGTGGGTGATGGGACACAGGTGATGGTGATCAGTAATCAGGTGATTGTGAACGGGGGAGTGTCCGACTGGGTGATTGGGAATGAGTGGGCGGCAGTGTTGGGCAAGTTACTTTTAAAAAGTAATTAGTTACAGTTACTAGTTACTTCTTCCAAAAAGTTACTAAATTAGTTACTCAGTTACAAATTTTAAAAGTAACTAGTTACTTAAGAAAGTAACTATTGCGTTACTTTCAAGTAAAATTACATTTTAAATGCTCAAATGTGACCCCACCTCTACCCCTCTTTAACGGAACTTAAAATACATGTGCATGTTCAATTATTTATGATAAATCTGAATATTATAATGAAATGGACACTTAATACAATAGGCCTACATTATTAACAGAAACATGAAACATTGTACACACATCTAAAAAAAAAATGTTGTTGTGGGACAAAGTGAGACTAGCCTCCAATCAAATGGCATGTATGTAGATATTATGTTTATATAGTGGATCAATGCAAATAACACAATAGATGTTTTGGAACTTTTGATATTTATTGCCCCTCAACAGGCCACAACTGGGTAAAATTAAATTAAGCTTGTTAAGCAATATACCAAAAAGACTGACTGTCTTGTGTTGTTCCTTGTGTGTCCTGTCCTGTCCGACTATGCGTTATGATGGGTCATTCGCAATTCATGAGCGTTAGCCGTTAGTGATGATGGGTCATTCGCGAATGAGCGTTAGTGATGATGGATCGACTCGTTCGTGAATGAGCTTTTGATGGGTCGTTCGCGATTCGCGAATGAGCCGACTCTAAGAGCCATATCTCGCATATCTGAAGAGCCGACTCTATTTTTACAAATTTAGCCTATAGAAATTAAATAATTATCTAATAAAAATTGAAATATTATAGTCAAAGTCATTTAAAGAGCCGTTTGTGAGCCAAAAGAGCCGGCTCAGTGAGCTGAGTCAAAAGAGCCGAATGCCCATCACTACTATGCGTGCTTTCGAAGACCCGCCTAACTCTACCTCTGATTGGCTTACAATGACATTTTACTCTACCTCAGCCAATCGTCAGCATTTATGCGCTTGTCTCGTGCTCTGCCCACTAACCAAGGAAGAACAGTAAACAAAGTATTTGCCTCTCGCTCAGAGATCTAGTTGGTCTGATGAAAAAAAAAAAAACAGATTCATCAGTTATAGTAACGCGCCGCTTTTTTTGGCAGTAACGGTAACGGCGTTATTAAGATGAGAAGAGTAATCAATTAGATTACTCGTTACTGGAAAAAGTAATGCCGTTAGTAACGGCGTTATTTATAAGCTGACGAAGAGTTGACGCTTTTGGGAACCAATACCCTCTACGTCATGATGAGGGAATTGCCTGCCTCACTAAGCTGTGAATATGCAGAAACAAAGTGGGCATAGCATAAATTGACTTTACGGAATACTCAGCCGGAGTCAGAAGCAGGTCAACCCCAGGGTGCATCAGATGTGACTCAGATATGGCGCTACTCCCAAAGTCAATATTCCCAGATACTAGGGGAAATTCCTATGCTCCTATGCTCCATAGCAAGGGGAGACCTGACTATTACACCTTCCTCCCTCCCTTGTGGGCCAGGCCTCAGTTTTATATGGCCCTAATAGCACAGCTCTAAGGGGAAATTCCCAACAAAGCCTCAGCTATGCTAGGTATATCTTACTAGGGAGCAGCCTACCGAAGGGAGCGTCCTTCAGTGTTACCACACCACAGGGGGGCTCCCGTTCTACTTAAACACTCTTAGTGTAATTAAAGGGTTAGTTCACCCAAAAATGAAAATGATGTCATTAATGCCTCACCCTCATGTCATTCCAAGCCCGTAAGACCTCCGTTCATCTTCGCAACACAGTTTAAGATATTTTAGATTTAGTCCGAGAGTTTTCTGTCCCTCCATTGAAAATGTATGTACGGTATACTGTCCTTGTCCAGAAAGGAAATAAAGACATCCTCAAAGTAGTCCATGTGACATCAGTGGGTTAGTTAGAATCAGTGTTGGGGAAGTTACTTTTAAAAAGTAGTGTAACTCGTTACTCGTTACTTCTTTAAAAAAGTAATCCGTTACTTTACTTAGTTACCCCATATAGAAAGTAACTTTTTACGTTACTCGTTACTTTTACGTTACTTTTATGTTGCTTGACTTTGGGCAGAACCCAATATCTGTTCCTAAATGTGTAGGCCTACATAAAGTTCTACTATGCATAATGCAATATATAATGCCATAAATGCATAATGCATTTATCAAAAATTTTAATATTTATGAAGAAATGCCGGTTAATGGATAGGCATATGCATGTGCGGCGCTAGGGAGGGGCTAGAAAGAAATCCCCCAAGAAAGACCAAAGCACCCCGTTAGCACCCCCAAAAATCAATTCTGGAAGTAATTCTATTCAGGCTGTATTCTATGGAAGTCCTGAACCACATGTTGAAGAAAAAAAAAAGAAAACTTATCTTGTTATTTAGACATAATAAGGGGACATTCTAATCTGCATTAAGCCAAATTAAGCGTTCTTATAATGGTTTTCTATGGGAGGAAAATGCTTAACCTGTAAGTAAACACGTTGCGTTCATATTCTGGGCTAATCTGATTTTTTGTACATAGTATAGCCTACTTTATTATGATTTTAGTATCATAATGATTAATAAATGTACGCACAATTATCCGTGAACTTGATAAATGTTGCAGATATGTTTTACTATGCACGTAAACAAATGCCTTTCAACTTATGTGTGCAAAATTCAGAATTAAATGAATGTGCTGCAATATACAAATAGAGAGTCTGTAGGCCTAATATAGCCTACGTGTTGTAGCCATTAAATAAGCGCATTTAGTTTCATATTTGTTAAAATATTATAATGTTATTTTTTTCCATCTATGCTGATTATGAAAAGTGAACAGCGCGAGTAAGATGGATGCGCAATAAATCGGGAGACATTAAGTGGGTCAGACATGATTTTGACCACTTCATTAAGTTTTGTTTTGAAGAAAGCCTTTCTTTAAAGCGAATTTTGTTTCGTATAAATTGTATCTTAATTTTAATCAATTTTTTATCAACCAAATGCCTGCAAGTAAGAAGCAAATATAGGAGACAATATAATCATGGAAGCGCCGGCGTGGTCACTTGCATTGCACGTGAACTGGAGCATCTCATCATAAATTAACCGAAACTCAACGTATAGAATTTAAGCTTGAAATGTCTTTAAACGAAACAATTCAAAATGAAAAGAAATAGGCTACTCTCTGATTATGTAATCCATTATGTGCATTTCTCTCTGGGGCGTTCACTACGGAGATGGCGATCGCGGTCACATCTATCAAATGACGGAGATCGCTGTCAAATCCCAGGGACAGATAATCTGTCCCTGGGGAAAGTAACGTTGCGCCGAATTGAAAAAGGAACTACGTTTCGTTACCAAATTTTCAGTAGTAGCGCGTTACACTACTTTTTACCCGAAAAAGTAGTTAGGTTACTGTAACGCGTTACACACAACACTGGTTAGAATGTTTTGAAGCATCGAAAATACATTTTGGTCCAAAAATAACAAAAACTACGACTTTATTCAGCATTGTATTGTCTTCCGGTCCTGTTGTCAATCCGTGTTCAGTGCCGCTGCTGACGTAAGACGCTGCTGACGTGTATCTGGTGCGCCCGAGCGTCGTTTACAGTCTGAGGGAGACGCACGCTGGAAACAAAACAATCTTCGCAAACAAGTTTGGGGGTCGATCTTTTGCCATCCAGGTACCTACTTTGTGGAATGCCTTACCTACTCCCCTTCGTAACATAACTGTGTTGAGTGTTTTTAAATCGCAGTTGAAAACGTTTCTTTTCAGGAAGGCTTTCAACATGTAACTTGTAGTTGTTGTGTTAGCTATTTTGTTTTAACTGCTTAAATTAGTTTTAATTTGCAACTTTTATGTACAGCTTTCTTTTTTGTGTGTTTTATGGAAAGTGCTTTGTGCTCCTTTCTGGTTGTTGAAATGGCGCTATATAAATAAAAATTGAATTGAATTGAATTGAATGTCTAAGGATTTCGACAGAGAGGAAGACTTGCATTTTTTTGCCCAGCCATATTTATTTGAACCTGAATACACGGACACACCAGATAACACGTCAGCAGAGTCTTACGTCATCAGTGTCACTGCGGACTCATGAACCCGGATTGACAACAGAACCGGAAGACAATAAAATGCTGAATAAAGTCGTAGTTTTTGTTATTTTTGTTATTCAAAATGTATTTTTGATGCTTCAAAACATTCTAACTAACCCACTGATGTCACATGGACTACTTTGATGATGTCTTTATGTCTGGAGAGACCTATAGAATCACCAGTCCAAAGAGAAGCTTCGCTTGTGACATCCTGGACTGTCATTGACCACTGATTATTGGTGTGTGTTTACATGTGCTTCAGACACCGGTTACACTGATGGCGTTCTCCCCATTGCATCAACTCCATGACGCAGCGTAGATTTTTCATTGTACCTATTATTGTCGATTCAGTGTAATGACAATTTTAAATGACATAGGAGATACATTTGGGTGACCCCCAGTCTGATCTTAGAGATATCCATATGACTGGAACCAGAGGGTCTCAACTTCATAATTCAAACACTGAATAGCAATGTGGGTGACTGACATTTTCATAACAGAAAAGGTTGTCTGGGCTGTGCCAAACACGTGTGGTGCAGACAAAGCAGTTTGTCTGGATGGAGCAGCATTGAAAGTTAAAGTCCTATAGCACAATTGCATGGCACTATGCCAATGTCATGGGTTCAATTCCCAGAACAACTGATAAATGTATTCTTTGAAGGGCCTCTTTGCCAAGTTTCTAAATTGCTTTGAATTAAAGCATCTGCCGGATGAATAATGATAATGTGAATTGCTGCAAAGCAGTTTTGCCGTTCAGCCTACATAAAAGGCAAGGATTATCTAAATGTATCATATGCATATTTATAAACCGCTTCAACAACAAACAAACAATAAATACATGTCAGGGAATACCAGAATCTTAGACAGAGTTATTTTAACCCAAACAGGTGTTTATTGACAGAGATATGCGGAGTTAAGCAGGTGAGTTATGAAGCAGTCAGAGTAATGATGAGCAGATGAATGATGACTATCTCTTTCCTTTTTACCAGGGTAACAGAGGACCTGTGGTGACTGTAGTGAATGGAGAGAGCACACACCTCTTTGCAGAGTATGGTCAGTAGACAGGTAAGTATAATGTTTTGAACAATTAAATTACAGGGGATTACTGAAGTATTACAAGGAGATTACTGGAGATATACAAGGAGATCATTGGAGTATCACTAGAGATTCACACGTAGACTTTACAGGTAAAGTCCAACAGACATGGAGCCGTGGGAGGTGGAGACACAGGCAAAGCTGAGGAGGCAAAGAGCCAGGGAGACACAGCTGGTCTGGATGGCCAAGTCGGAGCTAACGGCTAATGGGACTGAGGCGGGGACCTGGAAAACGGTGGGGCTGAAGCGATTGAGGTCAACGGTGTATCCAGAGGGAAGGTGGAGCCTGAAGGGATGGATAGCTAAGGCTTAGCCGGAGGCCTGGAATCCCAGTGGGATGATTGTCCATGGTGGAGAAGAGGGAGCATGGAGCCAAGGTGGCTCCTCCGATGGGTCGGAAGGGCTGAGGTGGAGTCCAGGGCTCTGAGGCAAGAGGTGGAGCTTGGGTATTGTCATACCAAGGCAGAGCTGGGGACCAGGAGGCCCAAGGCGGATCCAAACCATTGTGCTGCGCCACTGAAGGAGGAGCTGAGGGGGTAATGGGAGCCAGTGGAGGTGGGGCCAAGGAACTGGCTTGCTTAGGTAGAGGAGGTAGGAGAGGGAGGCTGGGTGTACCATCATCGAAAGAAGGAGACTTGGAGCCGGGCGGGACCAGCGAAGATGCATGAGAGAGACTTGTAGCTGGACAGGACCAGCGGAAATGCAGGATCAATGGAGACAAAGGAGACTTAGTTTAGGAATAGGAGGTAACCAAGGAGTCCAATATATTGATTGTGCTCATGGGAAGCAAATGGTCAGACACGACGACCGGCTCCGGGGTGACCTTTCCCATTCCCGGCTGGTCTTTGGCAGGCGCTGGCTCTGGCTCAGGTTCTGGGTCTTCGGTGGGCTCTGGTTCTGTGACAATGGTGTGTTAGTTAAGGGACTGTCTGGGCTTGGGGTTTCTGGCATTAATTGGCTTTGGCTCAGTGTGAGGAAAGTGGAGAAGGACTAGGGAGGAGTTCCAAGGCAGGTAGTATCTCTGAGATGAAGACCGACAGCACCAGGAGGACTGACGTGGGCTGGGGAGGCTGGGAAAGGGTTGATCACTCCAGAAGATGGTCTTCAGAGTGTTGTCGCCCCAGGACACCAGGTGGGAAAGCTTGAGGAACTCCTCCACTATTTTTCTAGAGGGTGGCCATCTTGTGAGAGGAAGAGGAGCAGGTCAGCGGGTGAATATGCTTTTGGGTTCATGATGTTGTAGGTCTGGTCTTTTGTCAGGGAATACCAGACTCAGAGACAGAGAGTTAGTTTAACCCAAAACGTTATTTATTGACAGAGGTGATGTGCAGTAAAGCAGGTGAGTTATGAAGCAGGCAGAGTAATGATTAACAGATGAAATGAATAACAGTGTCTCTTTGCTTTTATACCAGGGTAATGGATGACTGGTGGTGACTGGAGCAGGAAGAGTGGAGAGAGCACACACCACTTTGCAGAGAATGGTGAGTAGACAGGTAAGTATAAAGTTTCAAACAATAGCTTACAGATGGAAGATCACAAGGAGACTTCACAGGTAAGTAGAGTGGGTAAGTCGTCCATAATCCATAATGAAGACCAGACCAAGAGTGACTTTGAGGTGTGTGCTCTTATTCTGGTGTAGATTGGTGTGCTGAAACAGGTGCAGGTGATAGTCGAATGAATGCAGGTGAGGGACAGGAGGGATGCTGGGAAATGTAGTTTCTGACTGGATGGCTGGACTGTTGAAGATGCACAGATAGATAACATACGTGACAATAAAATAAATTAGGGCTAAATTAGAAGGTTGTTACAATAAATACTGTATTCATAATTTTACTCTGACATCAATTCAGGCTGTGTAATTTCCGTTTCTAACAACAGATTACTGCAGACATAACCAGATAATACTGAATTGTGGGATCCTTCATTAGTGGAATACTCACACAACCATTATTCTTGGACAGTGTTGGGGTAAGTAGTAAGTAAGTAACTTGAGTTACGTAATCAGATTACTTTTTCACGTAACTAGTAAAGTAACGCATTACTTTTCAATTTGCAACAAAATATCTGAGTTACTTTTTCAAATAAGTAACGCTAGTTGCTTTTTCATATGTATTAACTCTCCTGTCTTCATGTTGAGAGAAATAAAGTGAGGTGTTGTGTGCACGGTGTAAACATGATGGTTATTGTAGTTCTAGAATAAATATGAACATGCATTTACTCATCTCACTTGCACGAAAACATTCAGCATTCCTCAAAATGAATAAAAACAGTAAAATGCAATCTCAGAATTGTATGCAAAACTATTTAACTATATTAAATTACACAATTATATTTTATGTATTTAATCTCACTTGCTGCTAACCTTTAATGATCTAATTAAACTATACTAATAAGCAAAAATTACTTAAGATTATAAATTAGAAATAAGAGTGCTGAACTTCCTTCTCCTTTATCCTTTTGTTCTTTAATCCATAATGGCTGAAAGGTTTGTTTGAGCGGCGCCCTCTACTGTATAGGAGTAAACATGCATTTCCTTCAGCCTGAGGCTTATTTATCACTTTTGGTGTGTAAGGGCCTTAAAATTTGCCAAAAATAGAACTTATTTTGTTGTTATTAAAAAACAAACAAGCACAGCCCAGGTGAGAAAAAGTAATGCAAAAGTAATTTAACGCATTACTTTTCATAAAAAGTAACTAAGTAACGCAATTAGTAAATGTTTGGGGGAGTAACGCAATATTGTAATGCATTAATTTTAAAAGTAACTTTCCCCAACACTGTTCTTCAATCATTTTATTCTTTACGCTTCAGCAATGCATTTGGGTATTTATGAAGATGTGTACTGTATTCAGAATTAATAGAGTTTTTAGCTGTATAGTGTTGTTAGAAGTCACTATTATGGAGATTTATGTTTCCTTTGGGACCTTAGATCTCAAAGTTAATTTATTCCAAGCAGTGTATGAGTGTTGCAGTTGAATACACTGTGTTACATGGAAAAATAAGCTAAGCATTGTGTTTTTGTGATACTGTAGCTTGCAATCCATATTTTGCAATTACAAATGCTGTTAAAGGGATACTCCACCCAAAAATGAAAATTCAGTCATCATTTACTCACCCTCAAGTTGTTGCAACCCTGTATAAGTTTCTTTTTTCTGCTGAACACAAAGCAAGATATTTTGAAGAACGATTGAAACTTTGGCACCATTGACTTCCATAGTTTTTTTTTTTTTTCTACTATGGAAGTCAATGGTGCCAAACAACCGTTTGGTTCCAATCGTTCTTCAAAATATCTTCCTTTGTGTTCAGCAGAAGAAAGAAACTCATACAGGTTTGTAACAACTTGAGGGTGAGTAAATGATGACAGCATTTTCATGTTTGGGTGGAGTATCCCTTTAAGTTATGCTGCAAAGCTGGGAACCATCACCATATCTGAAAATTATTTTAGTTTTATGTTAACTAATTATTAGATCTTTACATTCTAAAACTTGTTTTTTTCTTCTAGAGCTGCTGTACAGCAGAATTTGTTGATGAGGCTTGCATCATTGATTGTTATTTCCCAGTTTATTAATGTGAACCTGCTTTCTGTAAAATAATCTGTATTGAATAAATCACTATAAATAAAGGTGTCTTGACTTGAGCTCAAGTCAGACTGGCTAAAAAATGCATGCATATTGCTATTTTTAAGGCATATTAGACATTTTTTCAGTGTGTACTTAGATAATTTTAATACAAGCATGCCAAAAACTGTGACTGAAAAATACAGATTCATTTCGATCAGAAAGACCTTTTTATTTCTGTTTTGTGTGAAGGACTGTATGAGGTCTTATATTTACATACATTGTGCTTGCATCTACTATTTCCTTTAAAAAGAGTATAAAATAGTTCTCCCGCTGCAAAACTCAAATAAATAGCCTTCGTTTGTAGGACTGTCAAGGCGGTTTATTCTCAAAGGTCAACTTCACTGACACTGCTGCTTTCTACAACACACCATTAACTTGTTTTATTCATTTATTAGGTGGTGGTGTTCTCTGCCTTCACCTCTGGCCTTGGACTGTGTCATGGATGTATGTGTTGGGCGTTTGTTAGCAGAATATCTGTAAGCAGCATAAATGAGGGTGCTCATGCACAGGGGCGGAGCTACGTGGTGGCCAGGGGGGGCCACGGCCACCACTGGTCAAGGCTCGGCCACCCTGCCGGCCCCCCCCCAACCTCATGGTCCCAGTCCCAGTCCGAGGATGGGGAAAATACATTTAATTTAAAAAAAAAAAAGCCTCCTGAACAGAAACGGTCTAAATGAAGCTGAAATGTATGCATTAATATTTTGTTATCAAGTAATTTGTCACTTACGCTACTGCCCCATATTAGCAACATGTTGGGTCACGCCCCCATCAACAGTGCAAGACATTACGTGCCTGCATTCTGACAGCGCTTAATGGAGACTAGCAGCTAATCACTGGATACCACTGTAACTTACAGGTAAACGACGCATAAAATCCATTTTAGACGAATGGTCTATTTTCCCGAACGTGCGCCGCTATCACGTCTGGTGTAGCTACTTCCATTGATACACTATTATTATCAAAGGTTATTATGCTCGTGAACTGGAGCTCGTCTCATAAATGAACCGAAACTCAGCGTTTAAGCTGCCTCACAGACACGAGAAATATAGAAAGCTTAAAATGTCAAAATTTAAACGAAATAATTCAGAACGAAAAGAAACCGACTACTCCCGGCTTATGTTATTCATATGTGCATTTCTCTCTATAGGCGAGTTAATACTGCGGTCACTATTGCAGCCGACACTGAAAACACTCATTTATTAATAAACAATTAAAATGTCTCCTTTCTATATTTGAAACATTCATAATCATTACTTTTGCCGGTTCCTTGTGACAGCTTTTGCGTTATTGGCAGCGGCACCCTCTGGTTACATGAACACAGCGTCACCACCGAATCAGCACCGAAAACATGGGGATTTTTTAAGACAATAATCGCACAACCTATTCGATATTCTATAATTAAATCAACAAATCAAATATTCGAAAATCGTGACTCATCCCTAGTCACTACTGCTTTATTAATTTATCCAGTGTAAAACCCGGACACCGCCACACAAATGTGTCTTTTTGTTAATGACTGTCCTAGGATTTAACACAGAGTAACAGCTCACTACCAGTTACAAAAGACACTGTAACAGTCTGTCAGAGGCAATTCTAGTTGCATTTTTCATCAATTAATTTCTTAAATTATGTTCTGGCCGCCGTCTAGTGTAAAAAATTTTTTTTTGGCCCGATGCCAACCTTACTTGCCGACCCCTGCTTTATGGCCTGACGAGCCGCGGGAAAACTGCTACTCTGAGTGACGTGGTGCGTTAGTTTTAAAATAGTAGTTTTTGACAATCAAGTGCCACCCCAAATAAAAGACTGGCCCAAGCTGGCCCCCCCAGAAATAATGTCCTGGCTACGCCCCTGCTCATGCAACACATCATCAGAATGTTAAATCAAATTCGACACAGTGCTCAAAGAAACGCATTAAGCTTGAAGGGCCAGCTCATCACTTGTTAACAGAAGATTTATTATGATAGTCTATTATGATACTCAATGAGTGTTAAAATTGAAAAGTTGTTTTGTGGTTCACGAGATAAGCAAGGTAAGCAAAGCTAATGATGTCTGGGTCATTTTTAAATGCCCCGAAATAAAGAGAAGGACACTTGAAACTAAACTTTTCAACCTCTGGCTGACACTTTAATCTATAGAATGGCAAGAGATGATGATGATCATACAAGAAGAGAGCTTCCAGTATTCCCAGATGAGGCCCTTTAATCTTAATAATATGTAATAATATTATTACTTTTAATATACCTAATATGCAGCTAATTTATTATTATAAAAAAAAATCTGCTAAATGAAATAACAATGAACAATACTTCTACAGCATTTATTAATCTAGGCCTTTTTTTAAATATAGTAATAGAGTAACATTTCAAGCTGTGTTGGTTATATTATGAACGATTATGAATTAATAGTAATACATTAATTTATATATCAAGAAATGCTGTAAAATGTTGTTCTTTGGTAGTTCATGAAGCTCTGATGTTAACTAATTGAACTGTATTGTAACATATATATTATAATAAAATGTGTAAAATATATTAGAAACATATAGAAATCTTAGATCACATGCTGGGATTATATCTTCTAGTGGAAAGATGAGAAATCCTGAATTTTAATAAAAATGTATTTCCGTCATCCAAAACACTACCTAATTCATTTTTTTCATCAATTTATTTCTTCCTTTTGACGTATCTGCATGTTGTAGTACAGTATATTTACCCTGGATAGCTAAAACTAGATTGATAAAAATAAAAAAATAAAAAAAGAACTATGACAGACTTAATTCTATTTTTTGCTCCAGCCAGGAACCAGAAGGCATTAGCTGTCAAATCAGTCATTGCTCACTGTACAGTGAATTTGAGATTCTTTTGTCCAACAAAATAAAGGTATCTCACTAGAATGACAGTGTCTCTGAACGATGGGTCGACTTCATGTTTCTCTGTCAGACTTGCACCAGACATTTCCCAGACAGCACAAATATGAATCTGTCATTCCTTGGAGAGCGGCAATCTTGATTCATTGAGCAGGTCACTTCAGGGGTCAGGGATGAGTTTAGACAGAACTCACAACAAGAACAGTGCAGCCGCAACAAGAAAAAACATACATTATAATACAAAAAAATAAAAAAATAAAATAAGTATAGAACTATGGCGAAGCCTTATTGGCAATGCCAGCCTTGCCCATATTTTAAAAATAGTCTATTTATAGCACATCGCTTCCCTTTCAAACTCATTATGGCACAGGCTGCATCTGAGAGAGCATTTTATTTGGTAACATTACTTGAAGGGGTGTGCATAAGACTGACATTACACCTTCATAATCATGACATGACACATGTCATGAATATGAAGGAGGTTTTATGCATGTTTATGACAACTGTCATTAAGTGTCATTCGCTCAATTATGACATTTTTTAATGCAAATATGACATTGTTTGAGATGTCTTTGTTATGACAACTTGACATAAACCAATACATCATAACCTGTCATAAACATGACATGGCAGATTAATTATCAAACTTAAGAAACCACTTAGCTTAATGGGTTAACATTACGTTAAACTGTCATATGGTTGGTTTTGACACTGGCTGTCATGAGGCCATTATAACTGTGTCATGAATATTTTTCTTCACCTCGACTACAGTGGTACAAATTGAATTTGTCATTAAAATGTTATAATGGCCTCATGACAGCCAATGTCAAAACCAACCACCTGCCAGTTTAATGTAATGTTAACCCATAAAGCTTAAGTTTGATAATTAATCTGCTATGTCATGTTTATGACATATTTATGACAGGTTGTGTTGTCTTAGTAATGTCAAGTTATCATGACAAAGACACTGACAGGCTATGATGTATTGGTTTATGTCAAGTTGTCATGACAAAGACACTGATATGTTATCATGTATTGGTTTATGTCAAGGTGTCTTGACACCTCAAACAATGTCATATTTGCATAAAAAATGTCATAATTGAGCGAATGACACTTAATGACAGTTGTCATAAACATGCATAAACCCTCCTTGATATTCATGACGTGTCCTGTCATGATTATGAAGGTGTCACGTCAGTCTTATGCACACCCCTTCAAGAAAAGTGTTACCTTTTATTTGTAATACATAGCATGGCGAAGTTGTGAAATGAGAGCTAAACAATGACGACAACCCTTCCCCATTTCTCTACAACACAAGCCGCTATGAGAAGCTTCGGATGAATGAAAGCCATGAATAAGCTCACTGAGATTACTTCATTTAAATGGAGGCCTCCTACTCATCCCTGCAGGCTTGGGCACTTACTTGGCAAGACTTTTCCAGAAGGCTTTTTTTACCTGTCACAACAACATGTGTGCCACACAAAGCCCCTTCATTAATTAGAGGCGTGAATATGGTAAGCCATACACGAGTTTTGTTTATTCTTCCCTCACACGAGGGGAAGTCATCCACGTCGTCTGAATGCCGCTTATATCACGTTCTGTCTTCCTGGTAAGCTTGATAGGCTTTTTTAAGGCCTGCGGTGGTGAATGTGCTTTAAGGAATTGGTTATTTGTCCACAGAGACAGAGAATATTCCCGATCCAGTCAACTGTGAAAAAACAACATTTACAAAGCCTCCTGTGACAAAAAATCAGCCAGAGTTACGAAATTGTTTGCTAGTTTGAATGACTGTGTGTGTAAATTGTGTTTAAAAGGAATAATTCATCCCAAAATGAAAACTCTGTCATCATTTATTTACCCTCACGTCGAACACCATTGGTGTATGTACTAAAGCAGGGTATTTCAAACTAGGCCACAGGGGGCTAATGTAAAAAAAAAACGGTAACGCTTCCTTTTACAGACCTGTTACCCATGTACTTACTATGTACTTATTATAGTAATTATAATTACTGGGTAATAAATAGGTACTAACCCTGAACCTACCCCTAACCCATGTACTTACCTTATATTAGCCAGTACTTTCTAGGTAAGTACACTATAAGTACACGTAAGTACTGTACTGTAAAAGGAAGCGTTACCAAAAAAACAATGTAATAAATAAATAAAATATTAAAGCGATAATATACAAGCAAGAATGGGTTATGGCTGCAAATCACTTGAGTAAAGGACAGTCGCTTGTGTAAGGGAATTTACAGTCAAAGACCCAGAACCAGATATGATGAATGAATTATAATAAATTAAAGACAATTTTTACTGAATATAGTATGCAGTTTCATCAGGCAGAAGTCAGCTTCAAGACTCAGTGGGAGTTTGTAGGCCGCCCCACTTACAGTTACAAAGATCACAGCAAATATAGCCTTCACCAAGGTGTAAGCTACGTCATTGCTTCAAGTCGAATGATTCTCATTGGCTAAGAAATAGATAAACAGTAATTTTCCACACATATACAGATAGACTGAAGCATAACTCCATGGATTATGCAGCTGACACTCGGACTCTGAAGTTTGGCACGTCGTGACCTTCCAGGTCGCAGATTTGGGTTGCTGGGCTCCAGCCTGTCCGGAACAACAAGTCAGTCAATCTCCAATAATGTAGTTGTTCCTTAACCTGTAACCAAGAAGACTAACACACACACACAGCTTTTTCAAGGTTGGATTTGGCCAGGCTATAAACAGGAAAGTCTTCTCAAAACATCTAAATAATACGTTCTTTCTCTTAAGGAGAAGACACTTTAATATAACGCATTAAAAGTAAAGTCTTTAACTACAAAATGGTCACTCAAACTATTGGTTCCAATGACCCTTGTGACTTAAAGTCGTCAGGGTACCCTTGAAAAACAGATGTATGTATTGACACGTCAAAGACATTTCTCAGACACAAAACGAGTCCATATTTCATTTCTGGAAGCCGGGCAAACACTGTTACTGCATTCAGATATCGAATACATTAGAGAATACATGAAAAGAACATTTTAAATAATCACACTGGTAACTTCTACAACAAAGTAAAATCTCATAAGCTTCAAGTAATTCAACTCATTTGATATTTAGAAGGAACAATATTGATTAATACCTTGATTATAATCACTTATTACACATTGGAGCAGCAGTGGATTCCAGAATCCACCCTTTCACTTGTTTCATTCCTGAAAGAATCAGTTCAGTAAATGATTCAATGACTTAACTATAAAGATAGGACATTTTATTTCAGGATTGTCAGTTTTATTCCTGAATTAATCAATGGTTTTAAATTAATCATTTGATCAATTAATCAATGAATAAATCATGATTATCTGAGGCTAAAGGCTTATGTCACCCATGACAAAACCATTGCTGTTATATCTGTAAATACGACTCGTACGTGAGCTTACTTCACTTCTTTATTGTTCTCGTCACCTCGTTTCACGTCACCGAACTGTGTGAAAAACATTCAAGCATTGACGTCACTTCCCGTTCCCAACCCTTAAAGTAACCAGCATTCATTCTATCTTAAGTAGAGTCCGCTATATTAACAGTGCATGTAGAAAGCCCTGCTGAATTAGTGGTGATTGAATGGATAATAGCAGGGGTTGTAGTATTAGCACGCGGGTTTCGCTGTGTAGGAGCTTTACCTGGAGCAAAATGACAAATGTGGTTCAGCTTTTGACAGCGTCGATATGTTTGTCCCCGTGCCGGACAGTCATGGGCACGTGATGAGTGTCTAGTGGAGCTACGATTTCCACATCTGCGCTGGACTTGAGGGTATGTATATTGTATGTCCGCACTCGAAGATATATCTGCCTCTGCCCCATGAACTTGTATGCATTCTTGTAACATGTCCCCACTGCTTACACGTGATTCATGTGCCAGCTTTGATTTAGCAGCGCACTGGGAAGCAGAATCGATTTGAGAGGCCAGAATTACAGCTTTCTCTAAAGTGAGATCATCTTCCAAAAGCAGCCGCTCCCGAACGAGTGTATTGTTTGTTTTCTCAATTATCTGATCTTGTATCATCTCTCGTCTGAAGTACCAAAACAGTTTTTGCCAGCCCTCTTAAATCAGCGACATATGGAGCAATCACCTGCGCACTGTCGGAACAGCAGCCGTTTCAGCAGGAGACTCTTTTTTTTTTTTTTTCGCTTCGTCGGGACAGCCTCGAGGCCCATTGCTAACAGGTACGTTTCAAATGACCTTTTCCATTGCTCCCATTGGATCATAGGCTCGCTGGGATAACGGGATGCCGGGATAAAAGGGGCTCGGGGGAGATAACGACAGCATGGGAAAGTCATCTTCCATTCTCGTCGAAAATTGTTATATCTGTAAGTTCGACTCGAACTTGAGCTTACTTCACTTCTTTATTGTTCTCGTCACCTCGTTTCACGTCACCGAACTGTGTGAAAAACATTCAAGCATTCACGTCACTTCCCGTTCCCAACCGTTAAAGTAACCAGCATTCATTCTATCTTCTCAATGCAACAAACACATTACTTTAACTAAGCATGCAATCCAAACCAGTGCTTCTCAAATCAGTCCTGGGAACTCCACTGCACATTTTCTGTCTCCCTCAAAACTTTGAATTCAGTGCTGAATCCCAAGTATACTACTTATACTACGCCCTAAAAATATGTTCTGTTTTGTGAAGAAAAAGTAGCCTACACACTTTTCAGTGTGTATCTGAAGAGTAGGCAAGCTTTGGGACATACTATTTCGCATTAATTGCATCTTTAACCAACCGCTCTGTCACTTCATCACCTTGTCACAGTTAATATCCTCCACATTCAATTTAATTTAATTTCCTACCGTATTGGAGAGAAATGTAGAAGCACATTGATCTGCCAGTCGTGGGTCTTGACTCTCCTCATGTGTTTGCATAATGATGCATTTAGAAGTTAACCAAACAGATCTTCATAAAAGTTCACAATGCTGTTGCAGATGAAATATAATGCGGATAACATTGAATAAATATTTTTTTCCGTCAGGTTAGATACTGAATATTAACAACTGAAACAGCTTTATCTAAACCTCTCTACTTAGCTGCCGTCCTCTATGTTTGTGTTTTTTTAGCACGTTATATTCGTGTTTGTAGTTCTAATCGAATCCTCGTCCAACGCTTAATGGGTTGTGGCCAATATCAGCCGATAGAGTGTGCATGGATCTGCACTTCGGATTCTAACCGAAAAAGGTATCTTTGAAATACTAATTTCAACATACTACAATTTGGGACGTATTAATTCTAATTTCGAATACTATTTAGGATGGATAGTATGTGATTTGGGATGCAGCACAAGTCTTGCAGTCTCTACTAATGAGCTTATGAGTTGAATCAGGTGTGTATATGAGGGAGACATCCATTGGTGTAGACCTGGGGTGTCAGAACTTGGTCCTGGAGGGCCACTGTCCTGTAGCCTGGGAAAACCCAGACAACTTCCGGCAAATTTAGATTTGCTCTGAAAGTTAGTCTGGCAAAGAGCTCATTCAAGCCCATTTCCAATCCGTCAAAATCGCGGCACCAATCAGAAACGTTGGGGCGGGCTTTACACGATGATGACAGCGCTGCGATTTTGAAGCAGATTTTGTAGCCTACCTTACAAAGATGGATGCCGCCGTCGATCATCACTCGTTCGAATCAGCTATCGCGTCTGTTTTAAGCGTTTTGAACGTATCCTTTTTGTTAAAAACCGAGCAAAGAACAACACTCTGAGATGTTTCTCCGCCGCTCTGCATACGCCATCTCCTTCATCGCTCTGATTGGTTTTATGTCTATCCGCGACCTCCGTTGGTCCCAACCCTCTGGAAATGATTTGTCTATGACGCTTTGCCAGACCATAACTCCGTTACAACTGAGAATGGTCTGGTTTTAACCAGGCTAACTGTCCTGCAGAGTTTAGCTTGTTTCATTGGGATTGGAGCTGAGCTTTGCAGGACAGTGGCCCTCCAGGAGCAGGGATGGACACCACCGGCTGTAGACCATCTACAAATGTTAAGTACACAGAAAAAACTCTTTCTGTCTGGAGGAAAAGAGCAGCAGAGATTTATTTTGTTGTTATTTTCAAAGCTTTCAATATTAACTTTTATTAGCTTTATGTTTAAGACATATTTATAATATTTAAATTTTTTGTAAACACTTTACTTGAAGGGGTGTGCATAAGACTGACATGACACCTTCATAATCATGACATGACAAATGTCGTAAATATGAAGGAGGTGTTATGCATGTTTATGACAACTGTTATTAAGTGTCATACGCTCAATTATGACATTTTGAATGCAAATATGAGATTGTTTGAGATGTCTTTGTTATGACAATTTGACATAAACCAATACATCATAACCTGTCAGTGTCTTGGTAATGACAACTTGACATTACCAAGACAACATAAATTGTCATAAATATGTCATAAATATGACATAGCAGATTAATTATCAAACTTAAGAAACCAAATTTCCTCATGACACCCAATGTCAAAACCAAACACATGACAGTTTAATGTAATGTTAACCCATAAAGTCAAGTCAAGTCAAGTCAAGTCATCTTCATTTATATAGCGCTTTTAACAATGGAGATTGTTTCAAAGCAGCTTTACAGAGATAAACATACAATTTACGGTAACAGAGATTGTTTTGGCTTTATAGTGATTTTTGAATAATGTTATTTCCAGCTAAAGTTGGTTTTGATTGATTAACTCCAAGAAAATTATCATTTGTTATTACATTAGGGGCCACTAAGACGACGGCGTTCTCTCTAAACAGACTTTAAACGCGAACCTGTGACCTGATGGCGTTCACATGCGCATTAAAAATTGATTCTATAGTTCTATTCGTTTGAATATGTGTGCGCAGGTTTGTAATTTCCCTACAAACCATGCCTAAACAAACTACTTGTCTTGCCTATACATTAGATAAAGAATTTTGTTTTATTTGATCACTTCGGGGTACGCGAACCGGATTCTCCGGTTAAAGCTAAGTGGTTTCTTAAGTTTGATAATAAATCTGCTATGTCATGTTTATGACATATTTATGTTGTCTTGGTAATGTCAAGTTGTCATTACAAGACACTGACAGGTTATTATATATTAATTTATGTCAAGGTATCATTACCAAGACATCCTATACAATGTCATATTTGCATGAAAAATGTCATAATTGAGCGAATGACACTTAATGACAGTTGTCATAAACATGCATAAACCCTCCTTCATATTCATGACATGTGTCCTGTCATGATTATGAAGGTGTCATGTCAGTCTTATGCACACCTATTCAAGCAAAGTGTTACCAAATTTTTCAATCTGTAGGTCTATGCATGAACATATTTAGCTGCCTTTATTTTTCAAGATGACAGTCTCTTTAAAGGGAATCTTCATATATAGGGGTCCGTGGCATCAACAACTTTGAGAACCCTTGTCCTAACCCGTCGTGATGTGCTAAATGTGAATATGCTCCAGTGCGAATGAGATATGAGAGCAATGGCTGCTAAACTTCGTTTGTGCTCCACAGAATGAAGAAAGTCATATAAGTTTCAAACAACATGAGGGTGAGTCAATGATGACAGAGTTTTTATTTTTGGATGAACCATTCCTATAAATTATGACGCAGATGAGAAGAAAAAAATATATAACTGAGCTCAGCCAAAGATCTTATTTATACGCTTCAGGAGTTTCTGGATGGCAAATTCGGTCAGCATACAGCTTAGGTTGCATTTCACAAGTGCTGAGATTGGGGAAAAGATCCAGAGTGTGTTTCTACTTTCATTTAGAAAATAATGTCCATGTTTCATGTCAGTTCATGAAAAATGAGTGTTCCTCTCTAATCGTGATGTTCTTAGACGGTGCCCGATGAGAAACCAATGAGCACCGCAACAGCTTTCACATGGTTGCAAATAGGCCAGCATGATCTAGCCTCAAGGAAACAGACGACCTACATTTTAAGGTTGGAAGAAGATACTATAAAAGCCTTTAGAAAGAATGTGAAAAATGAGGAGGCCAACAGGTCAAAGGCCACCAATGCCATGTGCACAATAAGTGCACTCAATGGTCCTCTAAACAGCAAGCTGTAAGGGCAAATGAAAGCGAAAGGAGCTCTGGGGCAAGTTTTATGCCACAAGATACGACTGGGTCATTTGTCCTTTTGAAGGAGTAAAGGAACAGAGCAAATTATGGACACCCTTTTTCAATGGAGCATGACATCAGTCATCCTTCATCTTTAACTCATCTCCTTTCCAAAGGCCCATTGAGCATAGATTATTTTTTTATTGGTAATTTATAGCTGCAGTACTGATATAACATGTCAGAGTGTCTAATATGTGCTTCTAAAAAATGAGACCACATGCTGCCTTCTTTACCAGTCATCATTCTCTTAAGAACATTTCTGGAAGCACAGAGCATCTGTCAGTGCCCTATAACCACTGATTTGTACATTTCTCTGTCTGTTCTCCCCTGTGCTTTCTAAAGAAATGCACTTCACTTCAAGTTGCTTTGAGGGCTTGACGCTGATGTTCTCTGACACTTTTGTTTTAAATCATTTTCACTTTTTAAACATCGTGCTACGCACGGAAGCAGAACGCAATCCGATTTGCTCTGTTCTAACAAAGCGATTGGGGAAAATGCAATGAAATAACATGGCAGAATTGCGGTGCTGACCCATTTGGTTTTATTCATGACCAATATGCATGAAACCCATTTTAATTGGACTAATCAACATTATGAAATGCCAGATGGGTGATAAAGAGGACACAAAGGCAACAATGGACAGTTGAAGCTGGACCAAATGCTTTTTAATCTCTTTTTAAAGATCCGCATGAGTTTCATGGGTGCTTTATTCAACCAAAAGCTTTTTTTTTTTTTTTTATTGCACACTGTATTGACTGAATCATGAATCATTGCATTTAATGCTAAAAGGTTGCTAATGTTTACCAAAGTGGAAGCTGAATTGATTATGTCTCTATGGAAACAAAATAGCTGATGTTACATCTTTGGTTTTGTGCCTGAAAGTTGTCCCGCAGAACTATTTCCTTGTTAATTAGCATAAACAGTGGTGCTCCAACATTGACGAAATGGAATATGCAGGAAATGTTAACGTTCAAACATTTGTATGAAGAAATACGTCTACAACAGCTGGAAGGTTTAAGTTTTTACAACAGGTAGTTTATCATTACAAGAGACTTTATCACAAACTCTGATGGGGAAGACGCCCCCTTTAAGCACAGCAAGTACTGCTAAATTGTAGCATACTATATAGGTGTATGAGTAATAATGATTTATTAGATAACTACCATCTATTTTTTTATTATTATAATTTTTTTTTTTTTTTTTTTTTACAAATCATAAACCACAGAACTGTTCATATGGGGAAAAAAATCTCACAAATGGATCAGATGAAGTGTCAACATCAAAAGGTGCATAACAATCTAACAAATTGTTCAAATTTAGTGACGAGAAAAACACCCTACAGCTGTCATTGGCAAAGAGAGGTTTTCTTGACCAGATCTATTCAGTAATACTGCAAATCTGAGAGAACTATTGTTCCTGCAGTTCTGTATGAATTCACACTGAGCCTGATCAGCTGTAGGAGTTGCTTTCCAAGACCTCATGATATTAAGCAGTTAAGCGTATAAACACGCAATCGCTAAAATGCTGACTGCCCCCAATGACTACGTGTAGGACTGTAGCTATTAATAGAAGCACATTTATCATCAATGTTACATAAATGTTGCGTAGTACTAAAAATAGACATTTTATTGTGTTTTCTATGAATATTTCATCCTTATAGTAAAATAAGAAAAGACAAGAAAAAGTAACTATCTCTCACAATGGAAAATTACATCTAATTGGATATCTCTTAATGTGATTTCTCACTATATGACTTTATTATGTCCCTATTAGTCTAGGGGTATTGAAGGGACATTGACATAATCCAGAACATAACTAACTAGAGCAACCTTGTACCAAAAAACAAACAACAAAAGTAGACTTAAGCAAATCATCAACAAAGCATGAAGCATAAGTAAAGCTTTACTGAAAATTGAACACATTTACATATTTACAGTACATGATATCCAACAAAAGACAAAAAACACAAATGGTAAAACTTAGCAAACATGCTAGTGTGGGCCCACTGTGGGTAGTGTGGGCTTTCTGTGGGACAATGTGGGACAGTGTGGGCAAGGGCAAGGGCAAACCCTTTGGGTCTTATCATACACCAGGCCAGGGACGTACTGGGACTGAAATTCTGCCCGGGACTTTAAGATGGAGAGGCCTTTTACGCGAGTGCCCTAGGTGCACGAGCAGAAGGATTTTTTGCAGTTATTTTAATTCTAATAGTGTTTTTATGGTATAAAGAGAATCAGATTACACTGAAGACCTTCAAGACATTTTAGGATGACACTTGCCTCTTCAGGTTGTATAAGCAAGTCACCACTGCACTGAACACAACCAGGTCAGCAAAACCTAATTTCGAACACATAAGTTACAGTATACTGCTAACTACCAGCATGTCGTGTACAGTCAGTCGGAGTGATAAAATAGTTACAAATACTAACAAATATACAGACATACAGATTCCTTGCTTATAGAAGGATGTTGTCTGTGTGTGACGACAAACTGCAAACTGCTGTTTATAATATATCTATAAATATATAATATATGTAAGGGATAATGTATAGCGAGGCGGTTGTTATAGCGTTTGTATCAGCTGCCTCACTATACATTATCCCGCTTATTACATGGCTACCTACCAAATAAATCAATAATTTCACACAAAATATTGATTTAAAAAGCAGTTTATTTATTTAAAAACGATTGTATTGCTTCCACTAAAGAAAATAGTCAAATAGTCATAGAAAATGGCTTGGTAGAATAGGCCAAGCACTACGTACCAAGCCACGTAATAAAGCCACGTAATAAATGCCTATATTTAAATGCAAATATAAACAATTTCGTATAATAAATCACTAATATATCCCTAATCGTGCACCTGTCCTGTCCATGCTGCTGGGTCCTTCTTCCTCATCACCTCCGGCTGCCACAGCACTCTTTCCACTACGGAAAAGGTCTGTTAATTTGCCGCATTTAGCGGCCTCTTGTGCTAAAAATCTTTTCTTTTTAATTCTTATTTTTTTGCCCCACCCATTTCTTTCTCTTCTTTTCTTCTTTTCGCCATTTTTACCGTCCGTCTCTGTTGCATTGCATTCACACAAACCCGCCAAACATGACCAAAAGTAAACTCCTTTGATCGGCGCCTAGTTTGAGCCAATCGGATGTCAGGAAAAACGAGGATCAGTCCAATTTGGGTGGGGCCGCTCGTATCCCCCCTCAGATTGAAAGTATTGGTTTGGCCCGGTCTGAATCACACACACACAGCGTTCTGCTGCATCTGAGCGGCCGGTTAGGCCGGTCGCGTATCATTAAAAAACAAAACAAAAAAAACAATGCTCTTTGACCACCGGCCGGTCTTCGGCCTGAAATGGACCGGCCATTCGGGATTGTTCCCGGTATTCCCGATGGCTAATCCGCCCCTGCACCAGGCGCAATGCAGCGCCAGGCGCCATGCAAGTGTTTCTTGCTAGTTTCAGTCCGACGCAGTTATAATTTTCACGTCCTGTGTCACGTTTTTAAATAGCAAATGCATTTGCGCCTATTTGTGTGCCCATGGGCTGCAGGTCTGAAAGCGAGGTTTGTTGAGGCGTATTGTTGGCGCATTGCTATTTTGAGGCAACTGAAATAGACTGCGCCATTGACCAACTGAAAGCTGGTCTAAAGTCAATGGCGCATTCTTTTTTTCTTTTTTTTTTTAATAGTGCGTTAGTAATCTATAGGCAGGTCCACAACGCGCGTACACTTTGTCCCGTAGATGGTCTGCTTGCTCGCTTTTACCTTGTGCACGAGCAGATCCGTTTGCTCTCTGGAGACGCATTCAGTCTTTCCGCTTGCAAATTCCGGCATATAAATAGCGAATCCACCATGGCGTGAGCACAACTTTTTTAAAGGGAATGGGACTCTGATTGGTTTATTGCACGTTACGCCCAAAACACACCCTTTACTCATTAAGAGAATAGGGAGAACCCTTTTAGACCATGTGCCGGGTGCGCCGACTATTTTTCCTGTCGTTAAACTAGCAAAAGTAGATTCGGACACGGCCTAAGTGCACTTGCGCCGTGTGCTTTAGACCATGTGCTTCAGCTTAGATTGTTAAAATAGGGCCCTTTAGGGCCCCATGTGGGCTTTCTGTGGACATCCCAGATGTCTGTCCGTGGTGAACAAAGCATCCATGGAATGGCTGACGGCACAGGCCGTTTACTTCGCACGGAGAGACAAATTCGTGGCCCGACGAAGCTCAGAGAATGCCTCCTCGTCGATTATACCACATGTACTCAAGTCCTTCAACAGGTCAGCCTGGTACGCCTGTAAATTCACCATGGTGTGCAGCGCAGCACCAGTCTAACCTGTGAATTCGAACACTTGCCCCACCAGTTGCTTGGTCGGGGGCATGGTTTTTTTTAAAAACAATGCGCTCCAAGGAGAGAGATAGTCCTCTTTAATCTGAGGCAACATCGTATAACCACTTGCCTTCACACCCACGATAATCAAATATGTCGACGATGAAGGCACAAAGAAACGCCATGTATATGGTTTTGGCGTGGAGGTCTTCAAAGAAAGGGAGAGACCATCACTCAGGTCCCTCCTCCTGGCCACTGGACAGAAATCTATCCTCTAGTTTCAAGCGTTTGGCATTTGGGGGTCTCTTGTTGCTGTGACCAGTCCAGTTGTAACCTGGCCACTGCACAAGTCACCACCTCGAGTAGTTACCTATTGTGAGAATGAGAACCTCACCCATTGTGCTTTATCATCACGGGAGGAACGCTCAGAGGCGGCACACTCTAGATCTATCTCGCCAGAAACAAGATATGCATTGTCCTCTGCTCAGAAAGAAGCACTGGGGCGCGCTTCGAAATTGGAAACGAGGACATTCCAATCTGGAGGGATGGAGCTGTCTCTCGCTCCTCAGCCAGATCGACTCATGAGCCCCACAATCTTAATGTGGGCGCTTACCCTTGAAAATATATGAAACGAACATGAAGCACTTTAACAGTGAACAATTCACAGTGCTCACACTTGCTATAACACAAGGGCTGCATGCTCTTCTTCCAAACACTCAAAGCAAAACTCATGTGTATTGTACTCTGGGATGGGCCGTGAACAAGGAGGCACGCATCGCCTAATTTTTTGCGACACGATTTTTCTCTCTCTTTTTTTCTCTTTCTTTCACACTTGAGAAATGTCTGCACACTAACAGCTGGAACTCTAACTCTTTAAAAAAGTGGATAGACACAGTGTATCACACACACACAATGTGGTCTCTGAAGACAAAGAAACCTGAAGTGCGCACCTGTTTCACATCTATTCATAGCCTCTCAGAAGTGCGCATTCAAATGACGTCATCGTCAGAGGTTATTCAAAGCCAAGTTCCTTGGTGTGTTTGCCACACATACTTCCCAGCAAACACAGAACTTTGGAACAACGTACCCAACCTTCTAACAACGTTTTAACAACATGGCCAAAAGGTTGCTATAACTACAGAATAACGTTAGCTGATAATACATTTTTGCGAGTTTGCAATCTTGTGTAAATGACAGTGTATGTGTCACAGCTTGGCAGATGAAACAGACAGATGAAGGTAATTTCCAACGGAGATAAATTTTAATGAAAAAAGCGGGTTTAACAGAATGTAACAGCGTAACCACAAGACATGCACACACCAACAATAACCGACAAGGGACTGAACTGAATGGGGAGAATATATAGACAGGGTAAACGAGGGAACTAATTAGACACATGTGGATGAAGGTTAACTAATCAGGGACTAACAAGAACAGGTGCAGACAAGACAGAACAGAATTGTGACATTACGCCCCCCTCGGAAAGGCGCGTCTGAGCGCCGTGATGATAACAAAAAGTTAAAAAAACAGAGTTGGAGTTGGGGACGGACTTCATCGCCTCCACGGTCCGTCTGTCCGGAAGCTCGGCTGGGCTCGATCGCCACTCTGGGCTCGATCGCCACTCCCTGGGGGCATCGACCATGGGCACCATGGGGGCGCAGACGGGGTAGGAGCCAGGGTGGAGTCCGGGTGGAGGGGGCAGACAGAATCCTGGGGCGATAGGCAGAGGCGGAACCATGATTAGAGGTGGAGGAAACGGTGGAACCGAGTGGCTGACGGACCATGACGACACTGTAGACCCGGAAGACGGGAGCTGAGCCGCTGACCTGCAGGACTAAGGCAGTGACATGGGGATGGATGACCGGGGTGACGAATTGGTGAGGGAGGCCGACGGGGAGGTCAGAGGAAGGGAGAAGTCCGTGGCTGTAGCTGGACGTCGATCGCCAAAGGCCGACCCGGAGTGGCGATTGAGCCCAGCGGAGCTTACCGGCAGACGGACCGTGGAGGCGATGAAGGAGTGGTGGGTCGAGGTGAAGGCGACAGGCTGACAGGACCAGGTGGTGGTTTGGACCTGGAGGCCCGAGTTGTAGCCTGGGACTCGGCCTCTATCCGAGCTGGTGGCAGGGGAGCCCGAGGCACGGATGATGAGCCGCACAGCGTGAGCGGCGGTGGCAGAGCCGAGGAGCTACACGGCACCAGTGGTGCCGACGGATCCAGGGGGCTGGTCGTGACCAGCGATGGAGACGGGATAAGGATGACAGGCAGGGATGCGGACGGAAGACTTCCGGATGGGACTGGCGAAAAATATGATGTGAGGGTGGGGAATTGGGTAGTAATAGGATCCGCAGACCACAGGTCTATCAGGTTGCAATCCCCTCCTGGCTCTGCGATGGACTTCCTCGCCAGCATTGACTCCGGGGCTCTGAAGTTCTCCGGCTCTGGGACTACCTCAGTGGGCGCCTCTGGCTCATCAGCTGCAGAAAAGAGAGGCCGCCGTTCCGGAGCATCCAGGCCAGGTACCCCAGATACGGCCTGCTCTCTGGGCGGAGGAGTAGTTGCAGCAGCGTTGATGCGTCCATCACATTACATCTTCTCATTATTGAGGGTCGGCTATTCTTTTACGGCTTGGCAGATGAAACAGACAGATGAAGGTAATTTCCAACGAAGATAAGTTTTAATGAAACAAGCGGGTTTAACAGAATGTAACAACGTGTCCACAAGACATGCACACGCAAACAATAACCGACAATGGACTGAACTGAACAGAGAATATATACACAGGGTAAACGAGGGAACTAACTAGACACAGGTGGATGAAGGTTAACTAATCAGGGACTAACAAGAACAGGTGCAGACAAGACAGAACAGAATTGTGACAGTATGCTAACGTTAGCTATATTTATTTTAGTATTCAGATATCCTTTAATCCTTACCGTTAGGAAAAGAGTTGAACATCTTCTGGTCAGGTATGACAAATATTAGCCATAATGAAGCCAAAATGACTTTAATGATGATTAATTGACATTTCAGTACTCCTTGAACAGACAGCGACTTTTCAGCGAAAATTTGTAACCGCTCGCACACCTATTTATTTTTTCCTTTGATTTGTCTGCTATTTATGCTATTATGCCTGCTCATGCTAGTCCTCCCTGTATAGTCCTGTCATGTAAAGCTCCGATTTGCTTTGTTCTCTGCAAAGTTTACCTGTGCCTGTTCATTAAATATTCTGATCTGCCTTTGCTTTTTATGTTTTATTTTTTATACTTATACACTTATACATTAAAGAAATGTGTGTATTCGTATTTTTTATTTATTTTTTTCAGTGCAATTTGATTGCCATATGCAGTTTTGATAAAGTTGAATTAGCTAACCTTCTGTGTCATTTTTACTCTTCAAAGTGTACACTTGTTTGCAGGTGTTGATTATAATTAATTTACTGTTAGGCCCATGAATAATAATAAGGATAAACAATGTTTAAAATGTATATAATTATCTAACATCTGACTAATTAACATGAACCACAACACATAACTAAATGGGGGATATCTATATCTAGAACGTCTCTCTCAGTTGCTGAATGTTGCTACAGCCATGTCGTGTCTTACAATTCTACGTTGTTACAATGCTGCGAGCGCGTATACACCGACGTTGCCATAGCAAAAATGCAACGTGCCACAGATGTTGCCACAACGTAAATGTGTTTGCTGGGTTCACAACCGGTCAAACAAAGATATTTTCCCATAGCGCTATGAGCACAACATTGAGAGTAGCCTTTGAAAGGGATCTAACATTTATGTCAAAGCTTTATACCAAATATTTAGTAAATGTTAAGTCTCCTCCACTGACCAGTTTATAAGACATGATATTGTATGACATAAAACATACATAAACATAGCATGGCACTGCACATTTGTGCAAGTATTTTTCAATTCTTAATTTTTGTGGTTGATCTAATTATTTCAGGTCTACAGCTCCCCTTTCAATCTGATCAAAGTTTCATTCGGATTGATTGAAGTGTTTCCATTAAGGGTTTTCAGTCTGACTCAGTCATCAATACGATTATAAACATATTATTTGGATGACTGTATATCTTATAACTGTAATTTTATATTTCAAAATGTGACTAGAACTTCCAATTGCAACTTTGTTTCTTGTAATTGTAACTTTATAACTCACAATGTGACATAATTCATTTTCATACCCCTCTCCGGTCTCTCAGGTCTAATAATTAAAATCTGCTATCTACGCCACGCACTCGTTTAAAGACATGTGGGGATAGAGCCTTCGCCGCTGTGGCACCCAGATTATGGAATGCTTTGCCAACCAGTATTCGGTTTACTGAGAATGTGGACAGTTTTAGGGGACAAGTGAAGACTCATTTGTTCAGGTTAGCTTTTGGGTAATCTCTGTACTTTATATATTGTTAATTTTATCTGTTTTATTTTATTTTATCCATTTTTGTCTATTGTAAAGCGCTTTGTGACTTAGTCTGTGAAAGGCGCTGTATAAATAAATTTTACTTACTTTACTTACTTTTACATATCTTGGAAATGTGACGGTAACATTTTACAGTAACTTCCCATTAGGAGCCATCTGTCCATTAAATAGGACATTTAATATTCAACAATATCATTGATCTGCCTGCATTGACACCATTATATGAGAACTGAACTGAGCTGGACGATGACATCACTGTTTTCTCCAGAGCTGCTATATAAATGAACTAAATTAATAACTTTTTTACAACAAAAATGAACCATCTCTGAACTTACTTAAGCTGGACTATGACACTATTTTATTCTGGAAACAAACTTTGTTGCATTATTGTCCTGTTATCTCTGCAAAGCTGCTTTGTAACAATCTGTATTGTAAAAAGCACTAAATAAAGGTGACTTGACTTGACTAGTTAACTAATATTAACTAACAATAAGAAACACATTTGTTACAGTTTTTAATCATCTTTGTTGCCCTTAGTAAAAGTTCAACTATTCATAGTTAGTTCATAACAGATACAATGTTTGATTTTAATAATGTATTAGTAAATGTTGAAATTAACATGAACTATGATTAATAAATGCTTTAGAATCATAGAATCATTCATTGTTAATTCATGTTAACTAATGTAGTTTCTCCCTATAGATGCCTATATAGATATGGCTGGGTTCTCTCCTTCAGCGATAGTCTAAAAAAAAAAAAAATACAATCCCTACTCAACAAGACGTATGATCTGAGGTCTGTAGCATGAAAGGTGCGAGACAAATTATGAGACAAAAAAAATTAAAAAATAACCCCAAGTAAAAATAGTAATAATTAATTAATTAACCATTTCAGTTGTAACCGACCCTTGGTGATTCAATGCGTGTACACAGACACACACACACGCACACACACACCTACAGGCAATTAAGCAAAAAATAATAGTGAGCCCTAAAGATGTTTTCTTTCAAAGCATGTAATTTCTGTGAAATGGGGAAAGGAATTTTAATGGCAAACACAACAAACGCAATGCCGCTCTTACCATAATTATTAAACAAAAATATGTTTGTGCAGTGCCTGTGGTACAGTAGGTTCCCTTTCAAATCGTTTTAAGGGATCGCCTAAAAAAATCCAGCCATTTACTACTGTCACATCCCAGGCCTATAGTTGTGCAGTGCAGGTTGAGGCCGCTGGCTGTGCCGCAAACTGTCAGCAAAGAGATGTAAAGGGGTTGCTAGAGGTATTCCTGTAAATATTTCACTGGCCTCCCAGGGCTGAGAGACCGAGGCTCAGCACCGGTAATGGTATGCCGTGGCGGGAGGCTACTGGCAGAAGTAGAGCAGAATAATGGAAACAGATTGGGTTCCCGGATCAATTCCCAGTTGGCTCCCCATCAGCTGCGGCAATTATTCATGCCACCGACAAAAGATAACGGCGAGTTAAAAATAAAGCCACGACAGGGAGCGTAGGATCACCTTAATTACAAACAACAGGAAAAAACTGCTGTGGGAGATACCAGCCCCTCCCAAACATGCCCAGTGACTGTGTCAACCTGCGTGTGGTGCTGTGTGTGTGTTCACTGGTCCATTAGTAGTTAGTTGTGTTAGGGTGTTACAGGGTTAATGAGAAAGATGCTGTAGAGTACAAACCCTTTGTGTATTTAGTTTGGATCGATTTGGGTGTTTTAGGTGAAAACCTCTTGTGTTAAGCTGAGTATCACCTAGGGTCCCAAAGCCTGTATTTATCACACAGCTAGAAATAAGGGAATTAAACAAGTTCACTTCTCCTCATGCAGGTAATTATATTCATTCGATTGGGGAAAAATAGTTCCAGATAAGAACTGCGGATGAATGCCGCAATGGTTTCCCAAGGAAAATTGGAATCCTACTTTTTTATAGCTCAGATGACTTAAAGTAACTGTTCACCCTAAACATTTCATTTATTTATTCCTGTTCTCACCATCATGTTGTTCAAACCCCATCTGACATTCTTTCATTCCACTTTTATAGATTTTGATACGTTTTATGATTGGCCATATGCTTCGGTACACACTTATTTTATTCGAAATATGGGTTTAGAATAACATGAAGGTGAGTAAATGATGACGTAATTTCATCATCATTTCGAAATGGTGAAAGTTTGTCTCACGTATTAAATTTCTATATTCTTTTGGAGGCATACAAAGAATTGTTGGCTTTTGTATTGCAGACAGATTTACCAATAATTATAGCCATTCACTTTTGCTCATAAATGAGAAACATTTTTAAACGAGCAAAGAATTTGAACATTTTATCCTTTGATGATTTATATTGCAAAACAACTGTGCGGGAATGTCCTAAATAATGATAAGTAGTCTTATTAAAATATTTATAATGAATTCTGTTTTTATTGTTATATAATGAGTTTTTAGCTATTTTGTATAAAAATACATTGAAATAAAGCAGAAAAATAAAAAATATACACAGAAAAATGCGTTTGTCAAACTCTGATTTTGGCAAATCTGAACAAAATCTGTGATATTTCTGTAACTGTAACTGTAGAAGAGACACAAAAATGAGAATCTCATGCAGGAAACGGAGCAATTGAATCTCATTAAATCAGATTTCTCTTTTCCGGTGAGCTGACAGAGATTTCGAGCTTCAATCATTAATGCTGCAACTTGTTCTTGTTAGAGTCAGTTTGCTAAAAATCTGTCATTTGAAACTTAGTGTTCAATCTGTCTGCTGTTATGGCATCTATCTGACATTGTGTCTGCAATAAAACCGGTTCTTAGTAATGTGAGCAAGAGTTTTACTTCCCCAATAATACATTGACTTCCACCCTGCGTAGCTGCTTCAGCACTCGGGAAGGGGTTCTTTCCCGTTGTGTCTTAAAAAACTTAACGGAAAGAAATGTCCTTCTCAAAGGTGAAATCCTGACAGTTTCCTAACATATTACACTCAGACTGGGTGGCCTAGATGCTTGATTCTTGTTCACACAGCCGAGGGAGCCATCACAGCTAATAAGTAATAGATTCTCTATTGATTTTTGAAATTATGGCTGATTGCAGCTTTCATGCCTGAGTGGATGAGTATGGAGGTGAAGAAAAAGAGAGAGGGCCAATTATAAACAAAAGGAGTGATAAAGTGATATACATAAGGGGAAATAGTGTGAAAATGAAGTCAGCTGGATTTAGCATATTTCCCAGCATGACGCCACTCGTAAGTTGGATATTTTCTGCTTATCTTACCAAAACACTAGCACAATAACAAATATCTGGAACATGTTCACGTTCCCTAACTTAATATGATCCTTATTTATCGCTCCATGCTTTGTGTCCTTAATCCCGAGCTTCGCCAGGAATGGCATCTCCACAAAGGCAGTGAGATGTGAGTCTTAACTTATTCATTAAGGAATCCCTCCAAAATAAGTAGCAGGTTTGCCTCTGGCTATGTTCTTGATGTGATACGATTTAAGTAGAGAACAATATGGGAATACATTTTAGCAGCCGCGAGAGAGCAAAACTGGGCAGATTAAATCTACCAAAAGCATGTGCAGTAGAACCAAAAGCAACACAAATACTAAACACTATTATGGTAATGACACTAATGCAATAAACATTAATGTAACAACGTTAGATGTAACGTAACACCCTAATGTACATAACGGACAAGACACAACTAAGAAGAAACATACATCAAATGTGAAGTGTACAATGACGTTCTTTTTCGCTTGCAAAAACTGTACATTTAAAAGTATCTTACTGTAAAATTACATTGAATGTAAGGTTCGATCTATTACAGTTATTCTTCGTATATAGTAAGGAAACTTACTGTTAACCAATTAATGGGTTTTTACTGTAGTTTTTTTACATTTAAAATCAATTTGTTTGTTTTTTTACAGTGTGTATAAAGGCATTCAAACAAATCAACCCTAATAGACATGTGAATTGCAGGTAGGAATGAAAAGCAGGTCTATTCTATAATTAAGTTATGCCCTCAGTGTGCTTTATTAAATTACTACTTGTGTATAGGGGGAGCGTGTGTAAGGCTTAGCTTCCCCTGGCCACACATTTGCTCACTCAAACCACTAACTGCTGATGCTTCAGATTGCTTTAGAGGGAAGAGCTGCCCATTTAACTGTTGGTCTAGGATCATTTCCCCCCCGAAATAATAGCAAAGAGCCTATTGGCACTCTTGAAAGCATCAAAGGTTTCAATATACTGCGTTTTGCAGCATTGAGTAATGTAGCCAATCACATACATCTGTTGATTTCTTAAACAAATTGTCTATCAGACAATTCATTCACCGCTCAAAATTGAGTTTTTGTCCAGTGCTGAGTTCTGCATGCTCGCAAATCCTCTCGTTATAAGTTAACTTATAACAAAGTGTAGACATTTGGTGTGTTCCACTTGAAGCTGCGCTGTGCAGACTGATTTCATTTATGTAATACACCGGCACTGCGCAGTGCCGATTCAAGTCGAACACATCTGTAACTGATTGTGAGTTTGTGGTGAATTCATGTGAGTGAAACCTTTTTAATAATTATAAAGTGAGCACTCTTTGCATGGTTTTTAGGCGATATATCCGGTCTCGTATGTCTCACGGCGGAGCGGAAGCATAAAAGGAGGAGCAACGAAAGTGAAGGACGAGAGAGGACCAGGCCTGGACTTTACGTTGTGTATGGTTGATGTTTTATTATGTATGTGCGCGGCAGTCAGCCGTGAGGGGCTGCCGACTTTACTTTCATTTTGTATTTATTTTAGGGCTGTCAGTTAAACGCGTTATTAACGGCTTTAACGCAAACCCATTTTAACTGCGTCAATTTTTTTATCGCGCGATTAACGGTCTTTTTGGCCTAACAAACTTTGTAGTTTTTTTCACATGCTTTTGCAACAGGATGCGGCGCTGCGCTATGAAACCCATTCATGTCAATGGCTTGCGCCGCGCGAGGACGTTTTGTTGCTTCGTCGACCAAAGCGCAAGCGGATCTAGCTAGACCGGAAACAAAACAACAGCACGCCGCACACACTTGTTTGGGATTACGAGCCGGCCAAATAATAGATTAACTTTAATTTTTGAGTGGATGAAGAGCGCGAGATGCTGAAATGGATGCCAATAAGATTCTGAATGGAAAGTTTTCTTTTAAAAAGTTGCCAAATGGTTCCATTGACAAGACCAAAGTGATCTGTGTTTTGTCATTGTGAACTGAGCTATCATCATCGCAGCACGTCCAGTCTGAAATACCACTTGATGGCCAAGCACACACACACACACACACACACACACACACACAGCTGATGCGAATTCAATCGTCAATATCAGGACCTCGTCAGTATTTCTTTCACCCTTTTATTGATGGACAGTGTTACATTGTGTGAGAGATTATTTGCTCCAAGTGAGAATGTCAGTGTGAAATTGAACACAGTATATGCCAATGTTGTTTTCAATAAAAAACATTTGCACAAAGCAAGCCGATCCACTTTTCCATGTTGATAAGAACATTAAAATGAGAAAAAATAATGTGACAAAAAGAAATCGAGACATTTAGAATAGATAAAAATTTGCTATTAATTGCGATTAATCAGCGAGTTAACTATGACATTAATGCGATTAATCGCGATTAAATATTTTAATCGTTTGACAGCACTAATATATTTATTTATTAAAATACATTGAATGTTCGCTGGTTCCCGCCTCTTTCTTCCCATAACAACAACGAACTGTGCTACAGCTTGCTTTTCTGTTCAAATCATAGTGATTTGCGTACTTAGCCGCTTTAATAGCATAACAAGTAATATTTATTGGGAGATTTTATGCAGGGATGTGAAGGTTGTTGCTTGACTTGACTTATGGTGCGTTCTATTATTTATCCGTCTCGGAGATCCGAATCGGAAGACAGACGTTGCGTAGCAACACGCCCCCTTTCCTCGGATTTCTCCTCTCGGACGTCGGACAACCGTGAGGACACCGAGCAAGAATTCCGTTTCGGAATTCAAGATGGCTGCGCCCTGTGTGACTTGTAAGTATGAATTGTTTTCATTGTTTTTGAACCGCTTTGGTATTTTAAATGACGATTATAATCACTCGTATTACTGCGTCCCCTGTAGGTATGGGAATCGGTTGTTGTGAGTGCAATTACTACGTTGCTAGCGTTGCTAACAGAAGATTAACATGAAAAACATGAAATAAAGTGAACATTTTCAAGTTCAAGTTCTTCTCCTCTGTGTTCTGTAAGGTGAAGCACATACTTATTTTGGAGCGCCTGGTACTCGGCCAGTGCTACCATTACAACGTGTGGCGTCCATTTTTTTCTCCGACTCGGACGCGCAAAACATAATAGAACGCTTGAAGTGTGGACGTGACGTCATATCCGAGGTCCGAGTCGGTTCGTTGGCTATAATAGAATGCACCATTATTCCCTAGCTGGCGTCGGGCCGGAGCCCGTACACTGCAGTGGGTGCCGCAGGATTTCGAATCTCATTCAGCCGAGGCCTTGGCATCCGTGCGGGTGAAGCGTTGGTTTCTTAGGCCGTCGCCGGTTTGCTTCAGCCAGGTTTTCTTCAGCGCGGCGCAATTAACTATTATTAAATAACATTTTATTAAAACCTGCAAAAATCTTTCTGTCAAGAGATGTAAATAAATGTTACTATAGTTTATTGTGCACGCAGATTATATTTAAAGTTTTTAAAGTCCCCCTGTGGTGAAAATCAAGTGTTTAATGTTGTTTATATGTCTATGAGGTGTTTTTAATATGCTTCAAAACAAACCAGGTGTAAAATGTCAATATTATAAGTAAATTCATAAGAGTATTTTCTCCTTAAAACTGCAGTGAATCAAAGACGGTCTCAAAAACACGGTTTGAAATCGCTGGTGTTTCTGACATCACACACTACCTTGTAACCAATCAGGTCAACGAGTGGATCTCTGAGCTGCTGTGAGTGAGTGGAGACGGGGTTAATTTGCATATTCATAGAAATGCGTATACTAAATGAGGCAAGGGTGTAGTCTTACATTCAAGCTATTTCAGCTATGTTTTTTCAAGGACAAAACGTTTAAAGGTGCATTGCGCAAATCTCTGAGTTTTTGCAGAACTATGCCCCCTCTGGCGACAATCGAAACTGCAACCAGAGGTGTGCACGCTCATGGACCACACGCACACGCACGCTTGCACGAGCACGAGCTGTTCATAACCAAAGGAGCATCAACCGCACAAATCTTTTGTTTACAGTCATAATGTCTTCAGAGGTAGTAAAGTTATAAATCTGCAAGTCATTTTAAATATATGAAAGGAAAGGCATTTGAGTAAATTACACACTTATGTGTGAGGGGAAAACGGGGGTAGTAGAAAACTTCGGTTTATGTTTCCATCTATCTCCATGTTGAACTGTTTTATGTGTTTACTGTATCCACTTATGATTGTATTATTATGGAAACACGTTCATGAACAATATAAGTTATTACTTTGTAAAAGCCAACTGAGGATCCCGTTTGAGCCCTAGAGCAGACCGGAGATCTCTCCATTTGTTGAAAGCCTTTCCCGATGTTGACTCTCGTCTTATTCCGACGCCTGTCTGACTCCAATTTGGCTCTTTTGGTGGCACTAGACAAAAGTTTTCTTTTCTTTGTCTTACGTGGAGTTTGCGTTGGGTTTTGAAATGAACTACAAGCCGGTCTCTAACCCTACTTTTGTCGAAAGTTGACTAAAGTTTTGTCGCTCGAGTTGTCTTCGCTGATACGGAGAATGGCGGCGAATACACAAACCTGCCAAACATAGCCAGGTGAGCGTGAACGCGCGTCACGTCACGCCCAGTCTCAAATTCCGTCCCGAATCCCTCTTATTTATTTTACTGTACAGGATTATAGAGGCAAAACCCATTAAAAAAAAAGAGGCAAAAACCATTAACTTAAGTGAATCGAAGGCAATACTCAGCTATATCTGTTCACACAAATAACTGTATTTAAATACTTCATATAACATGACACTGAGTTGTTAAAAAGAAATGAGTAGTGACATCATTGAGTGACGATGTCAGGAACCGATGAATAAATTTTTTTTACCGGTTCTTTGAAACGTCCCATCATGCTTGGCTATACTATTGCATACGTTCTATTTAAATGTGTTTTTAAGGAGGAGCCTTACCTTGGAGTTGGTTCACCCTCCGCTTATGTACATGTGATGTTATTGAGAGCAGAGTATAATACAACGAAATATGCCATCATTCATTGGACAATCTGATTCTGGTGAAGGAATACTGCTTGGGACCTACAACATACTAATGTGGAATACTACAACATGAAACACTGCAACAACATGTAACGCAAAAGCTGGATTAAACAGCAGAGGATTGACCCCATGTGGATCCCAGTTTAACCTCTGTCTTTGATTGTATTAAATGTCAGGAGATGTGACATGAAATCTGTGACAGCCAACATGGGCTACATATTACTGAAGATCATCCAATACGAGACACTATATCTTTTTTTGGAGGGTGTCAAAGGTGCTCAGTGTTGATCTGTCTTCTGGAGGACACGAACTTCACGGTTTTCTAAATCTATCTGTAATCCACATCACACTGCTGCAGAAAACAAGTCCTTTACCTCTTTTCAACCCACATAGACATAATAATTCTGACCATATCATTCCTATAAAAAACTGTTCTATGTCTGTTTGTGTTGGAACAATGTTTGTTCATATCATTCATGCATCAGGTTCAGTCATGAGGTGTATAATGATTATAATCATTAATAGCTCTGAGAGAGAGGTATCATTTTAGTAGGTATTGCAATATTGATGTGAATTTATATATATATATATATACAAATTGTGTTTTGTTTTGTTTCTTTTTTGGCCAGGTTGTAATACATAGAAATTATGAACACATGCAAAAACAAGAGAAAACCAATGAAATATTAATAACTGATTATGTTGAAGTCAATGTATTATTCCTGTGAGCTTTTGCATTATTATTATTTTTTTTGCACAGTAAAATAAAACCTGTAGCTGCAGTTTGCCTTTTTTGCCAAATAATTTTGTTAGATAAAACACTTTAACCAATTTTAGTGTTTTGTTCTTTTCTCATCAAAAAAAAACAACAACAAAAAACCCCCAACAACTTTCAAATCTTTTAACACATTTTTTATAATAATTGAAATAAAGGGTAAATATGTTAATTTTCCTATAGGCTGGACATCACAGAGTTGTATGGACCACTTTCATTGTAGTTCTATGGAAAAGAGCAGTCATGACGTTATTCAAAATATCTTCAAAATGTGTTCCATAGAAAATAGTCGTACAGTAAAAAAAAAAAAAAAAAAAATATGCATACAAATAAAGCCATTATTTACACGTTAGGAGTCTCACTCACTCTGTTTTTTACAGGTGTTTTTACCAAAGCGACTCACATAACTTGCTTGAAAGTCACTTGCTAAACTGGACATTTTTGCCATATATATATTCATTCAAATGTCATTGTTTGCAGTAGCCATACAGACTATAGCCAATTCTAATGGGTCCCCTAAACCATGACCATAGTCTGTGTGAACCCTTGTGTGTGCTATAGCATGATCAGGGACGATCTGAGGAAGATGGTGCTCTCTGCTGACTGCGTTGTGGTACTGTGCCTCAGCTGACCTTGCACTGCAACTGGATGCCATCAATTCTCAAGCGTTTTTGAGTGGCACATATGGGCGATTGATCCTGCCGAGCTCTGGGCTGTGTAAAGGGTTCAGTTAAAACAGACACAAGCACTGTCGCACGTGAGCAACAGGACAATAGCAAGTGCCCCGTGAGACCGATGGATTTTGTTTTCCATGGTATCGGTTGCAAACCTCACAATGTGCATTTTGCAGACTAGACTGTAACTATGCAAAAGTGCTCAAAAGATGTTTTTAAATGTTGTCATCTTGGCTACTTGCTAATGATTCTGCATTGCCTCTGAGATTTCCCTGATATACACCCCAACGAATCAGAATGCAATACAATACAAGCTCCATACTGTATACTGCCTACTGTTTTTTTTTTTTCAAGGCAAAAACATTGTTTTTTTATGCACTGGCCAATTTGAGCTTTTCATAATGGTTTGCATCAGACCACTGGAAAGGAGATCCAAAATACACTTTTAATTGATTGTTATTTCTGTAGATTTCTGTTACAATACATATCTTTAAAGGCTGTTTTCTCAAAAAAATGTTTTTTCTCCCTCATGCACTGAGACAGAAAAATCTCCACTTCAATCGCTTACATAAACCAAACTTTCCAATTTTATTCCTATCTGTATTCTGAAGGGTTTTACAGGGCAGTTTTTTTTATACAGTTCCTATATCATTTACCTGATTTTATTCCTAGAAACAGTGAAAATGTATTTATATATTTTTTTTTCTGGCAGTTGACAGTATTTTCTGATTTTATGGAATGATAAAAAGAGAAAACTTTTGATTCAAAAATTTCAAAAAACACCAAAAACAACAACAAACAAAAAAAATATGTTGAACCTTTATCCAGTTTTCAATGTTCAGTTCTGGAAATGTATGCAAATTAATTTAATTAGACAATGCATCTGCTTATTATTTAAAATGTTTGTAAATCGTAATGTATAATCAATAAAATTGCTAAGTATGGTGATATTTTCTTTTTTACCCTATTCACCTGAGTGTCTTGCCTTAAAGTGAATCAGTATGTCATTTTTTTCTTTCTTTTTTTACAATAATTTAAACAAATATGCATTTTATAGATGGTTCATCAAAGCCAGAAAAAAACACAGCTGAAATGTAATTCCTCACACTGGAAATAAAAGGTCAAGTGAAGCACATTGCATTGTGGGATATGATATTCTGTGCAGTGTGAGGACATACAGCACATTTAAACAAATAGGTCAACCTGATTTTCCATGCATGGAGACAATTTGCCCACAGCACACATTCTGTATTCTCATATAGATAAGAAAATAGTGTGCCAATAGCACAGATAATATGGTAATCATATTATTCAGAACTTAGCTCATGTCCAAGTCTAATAAACAAGAGGATTTGTTTTAAATAGTTTGCCGACAGCTGCTCAATATTGCTGGTATACTGCCATCTGTTGGCCAACTTGACCTTAAACCTTAAACAGCGTCATAAACTCATAGGCTCTGTTGCCCAAAGCTTGTTTTCCCCCTCTTGATGACTCATACTGACATGCACAGTGCAAGAAATCTGATTAAGTCATCATCCGCAAGACAAGCTGTAATGTATGTAGCAGCTAAATCGGTCCTTCCCAACACATACAGACTCATTTTTCTGATGAATTTACAATTCCTCAGGAGCATTGACTCGAAATTAGCTTACATTGGCATATCCGCGCTAGTTTCACTTTGAAGGCACTTCTGATATTTCCTCCAGCCAGGAGTCATAAAGGAATTAGCCATTTCTATGTTTTGTTAGCTGAGGCTATTCCATCTCTATGGCACATGAAACATGTTGTGTGTCATTCTGCATACCTCAGCCAGGGCGAGATGCTGCATTGTTCGCTCACCGAGCTGGTCTGCGCGTTCACGTTATGTAAGCTGAATAGATGTGCTTCTGTCTCCCCCAGTGCCCTTCCCACAAGAGGCAGACACGTTCAGTGGCAGCTGCGTTGATTTGAAGTGCCGCGGGCAGCTGGGGGATCACAACAAGTTCAGTGGCGGTTTGGGGACAAGACGACGGAAGACATCTTAACAAAACTTCGGGCAAGCATGCCGCTACCTTTACAGAACAACCGGACTCTGTGCCACAAACATGCCGTTCTGCTGAGTTGTGCCGTCAGATCGATGTATGAGGCATCACCCGGCACACACAAAAAACAATTATGGTAATTTTGTTGTGAAATACTGTTAATTGGTTTATGGTAAGTCCCCTTATGCCCCGTTTACACGAAGGGAAGACGCAGATATTTCCCTGCGGTTTGGCCTCTCATTTACACAGATTTATATCACAGAAAACGATTATTTCTAAAAAACTCCGGCCAAAGTGGAGATTTATGATAACGCCGGTTATGTGTGGCTGTGTCAACTGGGATAAACAGGGTTTTAGGTTCTCAAACGTCACATTATGCGCCAGAAAATGCTTAACGTCATGCGAGCGCCCAGTTTGGCAGAGTTATGATGGCGCTCGACGGCATATTTATCATAGACAAAGAAAGGGTATTTATGCGGGTTGATGTTAAATGACAACTTTAGCCTTAAAGGGATAGTTCACTTTGAAATTAATTTTTGGTATGTTTTAGCTTACCTTAAGGGCATCCAAGATGTAGGAGTCTTTGTTTCCGCAGTAGTTTCAATTTTGATATTTTTAGGTCAAACCGTTCTTGTCTGTCAGTCATATAATGTTCTTGTCTGTCAGTCATAAAAATTGAAACAAAGACACCTACATCTTGGATGCCCTTGAGGTAAGCTAAAACATACCAAAAATTTATTTCAAAGTGAACTATCCCTTTAATCTATACAGTGAAAAACTGTAATGGAACTAATGGGACGTTTTCCAATTAAACAGTAAAATAGTGTTACATGTTTTTGGAAGAGAAAAAGAACAAGTCATCTTTTGATGTACAGTGAGAAAACGTAAATTGACATTCCCAGAAAACATTATGAATATAAAAATATTATAAATTATTATTTTTCGTACATTAGGGTGTTTAGTATTTGTGTGTAAACAGTTTGTGTACTATAAAAAGGTATGGCTACCACAGCTACTTTTTTTTACTATTTTACTATTTCTTTGTTTCTTTTTCTTTTTAGTGCAACATGCATCTTAAACACTTCTTTTAAACCTTCTTTTAAGGTTTAAAACCCTATAATAACTAATTATTTGATAATTAATATGGCCATGAAAACATTCAATCATACTTCAGGATGAAATGAGTCCACCCTGGTAATTTGGAAAACCAATAGCAGTCTATTTACATGCAAATTTGCAGTGCACTTTTTCCTTGAGTAAGCTGTTTGACTAATTATGTCTATAGGCAAGCAATCGACAAGCTAGTCAAGACCAAAAATATATCTATATCCTTCATTTTTGTTTTCTTTCAGGATTCCCAGATGTGTGTTGGGGACAGAAAGGGAATTGACCCAATGAGAGATAAATGGCTGACACCCAATAGCCAATCAAATGGCTGCACTGTTGCTATCTGTCTTTTTTTTTGTTGACAATTTTAAAGCATGGTGAACTTTCGGACACATAACCTCTTGTTTTGGCAAATTCCTATGGTGAACAGGTGTTGTTATTGCACATGTAATTCAGATACACTGTAAAAAGTGATCAGTTGACTTAAACACGTTGCCTTAAAATTATTAAGTAAATGAACTTCATGCATAAAGTTATGTGGAATTAAGCTCACATATTTTTTTTTTTACATAAAAAATGAAATTCATTCATGTGTGCTTGAATACAGCTGTTCAACAATGAGCATGTTTTTGATTTCTAAATTCAAATTTATTTTTTATATATATATTTTTAGATGGCCATGAAGTCAGAAATGTCAGGGTGATAAAACTTTCTGATATCATATAAAAAGAAAAAAGAAAAGAAATGTCTTACTTATACATTCACACACACCAGCCACTTTATTGTTCACCTGTTCAACTGCTCATCAATGCAAATATCTAATCAGCCAATCACATGGCAGCAACTCAATGCATGTATGGATGTAGAGATGGTCAAGACGATCTGCTGTTCAAACTGTTCAAACTGAGCATCCGAATGGGGAAGAAAGGAGATTTACGGGACTTTGTACATGGCATGGTTGTTAATGCCAGATGGGCTGGTCTGAGTGTTTCAGAAACTGAAGATCTATTGGCATTTTTACACACAACCATCTCTAGAGTTTACAGAGAAAGGTCAGAAAAAAAAGAAAATATCCAGTGAGCGGCAGTTCTGTGGGTGAAAATGCATTTATGCCAGAGGTCAGAGGAGAACGGCAGGGCTACGTTTCCCAAAAGCGTTGAAGGCCTAAGTAGATCGTAGGACCAATGCCACCAATGGTCTCTGCGATCACCTTAGCTCACAATGTTTTTGAGAATGATAGAAAGGCAACAGTAACTCAAATAACCACTCGTTACATCCGAGGTCTGCAGAAGAGCATCCCTGAACGCACAACACATCCTACCTTGCACTTTGCTAAGTTGCTTCACTTTGCTAAGATGCATTTTGTACGTTTTTCACATGGTGCGATGAGGCAGAGCTGTTGACAGAGTTCAAGAGTAAAAGTATTTTGGAACCATTTTAGAAACAACCGTAAAGTTTCAGCAAAATACAGAGGCTATTCTTAAGAAGGCACATCCGAGAATGTTTGCTCTGAGGGAAATTGAACTCCTTTAGTGTTAAAAAGCCTATACTGTTTACATCTATAATAGCTTTATTATGAGAGTTTTGAGTTTCTCATTCCTCTGTTGGTTTTCGGCACTTTCTCTAAAGAATAAGAATCGTCTCCAAAGTATAGTTAAGTCACGCTCATAAATGACTGGAGTTCCTTTGCGGAGCTTAACAGAATTTTATGAGCAGCAAGCTTTAAGGAAAGCTAGGAGTATTATGAGTGATGAAACACTCTCCCCGCATATGAATTTTGAGGCACTGCCCTCGGGCAGACGTTTATGAAATATCAAGTGTCTAACAAATCGATACAAGTTCACTTTTGCACCAGAAGCCGTTCGTATTTGCAATGCGAGTTTTTTTAAATTAAGGATTCTTAAGGTGTAATGTTGTTATATGTAGATATGTGTATGTGGAATATGATTGTTTTTAATGTTTTTGTTTTTTTTTAGTTTGTGATGTGATGCCACTGCCCAAATATAATTGCCCCTTGTGGGATTAATAAAGTGGTTAACTTAACTTAACTTAACTTAACTTAACTTACTTAACTTAACTTAACTTAACTTAACTTAACTTAACTTAACTTACTTAACTTAACTTAACTTAACTTAACTTAACTTAACTTAACTTAACTTAACTTAACGCGGATGAGCTACAACAGCAGAAGACACACCGGTGACACTTCTGTCAGCTGAGAACAGCAACATGAGGGAATAGACGACTGGTAAAACGTTGCCAGGCCTGATGAGTCTTGATTTCTGCTGCGATATTCAGATGTTAAGGGCAGAATTTGGCATAAACAACATAAAAGCATGGATCCATCCTGCCTTGTATTAACGGTTCAGGCTGCTGGTGCTGTGCGTTGGATATTTTCTTGACACACTTTGTGCCAATTGAGCATAATTTAAACGCCACAGCCGACCTGAGTATTGTTGCTGACCATGCCCATCCCTATATGACCACAGAGTATCATCTTCTGAAAGCTACTTCCAGCGGGATAACGTGGCATGTCACAAAGCTCAAATCATCTCAAACTGGTTTCTTGAACATGACAATGAGTTCACTATACTCAAGTCACAGTCACCAGATCTCAATCCAATAGAGCACATTTGAGATGTGAAGGAACATTCGCATCATGGATGAGCAGCCGACAAATCTGCAGCAACTGTGTGATGCGATCATGTCAATATGGACCAAAATCTCAGAGGAATGTTTCCAGGACCTTGTTGAATCTCTGCCACAAAGAATGAAGGCAGTTCTGAAGGGAAGAGGGGGTCAAACCCGGTACTAGCAAGGTGTACCTTATAAACTGGCCGGTGAAATAACCAAAAGTAGTCAAATAAAATATGAAATATTTTTTTATTGACAAGGCAAGGGTAGTTCTGATTGAAAAATGCCATGTGATGACCTTAAAAAACTGTAATTAAGAGTATTATGAAGGCAAGGCAAGTTTATTTCTATAGCACATCTCATACACTATGGCAATTCAAAGTGCTTTACAGAAAGGAATTACTGCAAAATAATCTCAAAAAGAGATATATGGTGCAGTTATAAAATGAATTAAACGAGTAAAAAGATGATACATAGATAAACGTCTCATCTGGCAAAACGGCGGAGTATCATATTTTTCACAATTCCTAGTTTTACTGTGAGATTTTGCCTAAGACATCTGTTGGACGTCTCCGATGGACAGGAGGAGCTCCAGGACTGACTCACGGGGTAACCTCGGGTAGTCCGCACACCAAAAACCCAAAATATAAGATTTAATATATTTGTTTAAAAAAAAGTTTTACCTTGAGATATATATTTAAAAGCTTTTTGGAGATAATGATTAAGGTTGTGCACTCACATGTATTCAAGGTGTAAGGAAAATACTTATTGTTGATGGCTAGGGCTACACCACATGACATTATACTGTAAGTGTCATAAAACATAAAGTTTCTCAAAACCATAAACGTTTGCTAATAGAAAAATGTAGCTTCTTTATCATTGACCCCTAATTGCAGATTCATTTTCAGTTGTTAGTTATTGGATTATGACAATTAAATCCTCCTAACATTTAATGATTTATTTATTTTAAAAGGTTGACCGGGAATGTCTAATAAGATATCGAACACCATGAGGAAGTGCACACGCCCAGTCATTTTGATGTGTATCTTACACTGGTGTTGTTCTCCCTGTAACCAGCAGAGGAGGTCTAAATCAAGGAAAACAAGGCCAATCAAACAAGGCCAATATGTTCCCAACTGTACATGATCATTAATGTGGGGATAAATATATGACGGATCGCATACAGGGTGACATGTATAAAATGTGTGGTGCATTTTTTTAGGGCTTAGTGTAGACTGTTAACGGGCATATTTGATTCAATTATTTTGTCAGTGGTAAATACTGGATCACTAAAAGCATTAAAAACTCAGCCTAGGAAATGGTGACCTTAATAATCCCCATCTCTAATTTTATCGGACACATTTTTATGCTCTGTTCAGAGTGACTACTTTTTATGACTTCAAATTAATTTTTCAGATTTTGCAATGATGCGTGTGTAAAAAATAACTAGTCAAGTTCTAAATTAACCCCACTTAATTCCCACTTTTTAATGTTTCTCTGACCTAATGGAAACCCAGAAGACAAATATTTTCAAGGTTTTATGCCTTTTTTTTCCCCATGTACATCTTTTTAAGAAATGTGCGCCAGTTAATTTGACTCCTGATTTTTTTTAAATACACTAAATATAGAAAATTATTTATAACCCACCCACCTTCACCACTCTGTCCGTACCCACTTTATATTAAAAAAATGGCAA